>OY293413.1:42361444-43561444 GCA_958502065.1 Chrysolina americana | reverse complement strand
ACTTGGCACGCATCAAGGTGGGGTGCAGAATATCCATTTCCTTGTGGATAACAATAATTCGTCAACAGAAATCATTGTCGGGTCGTTAGAGGGGGTATAGAGGGATTTTTCATTTTCAAAATTACCTCAAATTCAAATATGACTTGGCACGAAACATGGTGGGGTGCAGAATATCCATTTCCATCTCAATAACAATAATTTGTCAACAGAAATCATTGTCGGGTCGTCAGAGGGGGTATAGAGGGATTTCTCATTTCCAAAATCACATCAAAATCAAATATGATTTGGCACGCATCATAGTAGGGTGAAAAACATCCATTTCCATCTGAATACCAATAATTCGTCAACAGAAATCATTGTCGTGTCGTCAGAGGTGGTATGGAGATATTTTTCATTTTCAAAATTACCTCAAAATCAAATATGACTTGGCACGCATCTTGATGGGGTGCAGAATATTCATTTCCATCTGAATAACAATAATTCGTCAACAGAAATCATTTTGGTGTCGTCAGAGGGTGTATAGAGGGATTTCTCATTTTCAAAATTACCTTAAAATCAAATATGACTTGGCACGCATTATGGTGGGGTGCAGAATATCCATTTCCATCCGAATTACAATAATTCGTCAACAGAAATCATTGACGGGTCGTTAGAGGGGGTATAGAGGGATTTTTCATTTTCAAAATTTCTTCAAAAATCAAGTATGACTTGGCACGTATCATAGTGGAGTGCATAATATCCATTTTCATCTAAATAATAATAATTCTTCAACAGAAATTATTGTCGGGTCGTCAGAGGGGGTTAAAGGGATTTTTCATTTTCAAAATGACTTCAAAAATCAAATATGACTTGGCACGTATCATGATGGGGTACAGAATATCCTTTTCCATCTCTATAAAAATAATTTGTCAACAGAAATCATTGTCGGGCCGTCTGAGGGGGTATAGAGGAATTTTTCATTTTCAAAATTACCTCAAAATCAAATATGACTTGGCACGCATCATAGTGGGGTGCAAAACATATATTTCCATCTGAATAACAATAATTCGTCAACAGAAATCATTGTCGGGTCGTTAGAGGGGGTATAGAGGGATTTTTCATTTTCAAAATGACCTCAATAATCAAATATGATTTGGCACGCATCATGGTGGGGTACAGAATATCCATTTCCATCTCTATAAAAATAATTTGTCAACAGAAATCATTGTCGGGACGTCTGAGGGGGTATAGAGGGATTTTTCATTTTCAAAATTACCTCAAAATCAAATATGACTTGGCACGCATCATAGTGGGGTGCAAAACATATATTTCCATCTGAATAACAATAATTCGTCAACAGAAATCATTGTCGGGTCGTCAGAGGGGGTATAGAGGGATTTTTCATTTTCAAAATGACTTCAAAAATCAAGTATGACTTGGCACGCATCATGGTAAGGTACAGAATATCCATTTCCATCTGAATAACAATAATTCGTCAATAGAAATCATTGACGGGTCGTCAGAGGGGGTATAGAGGGACATATCATTTTCAAAATGACTTCAAAAATCAAATATGACGTGGCACGCATCATGGTGGGGTACAGAATATGCATTTTCATCTCTATAAAAATAATTCGTCAACAGAAATCATTGTCGGGTCGTTAGAAGGGGTATAGAGGGATTTTTCATTTTCAAATTTTCCTCAAATTCAAATATGACTTGGCACGCAACATGGTGGGGTGCAGAATATCCATTTCCATCTGAATAACAATAATTCGTCAACAGAAATCATTGACGGGTCGTTAGAGGGGGTATAGAGGGATTTTTCATTTTCAAAATTTCTTCAAAAATCAAATATGACATAGCACGCATCACGGTTGGGTGCAGAATATCCATTTCCATCTCAAGAACAATAATTTTTCAACAGAAATCATTGTCGGGTCGTCAGAGGGGGTATAGAGGGATCTTTCATTTCCAAAATTACGTCAAAATCAAATATGAATTGGCACGCATCATGATGGGGTGCAGAATATCCATTTCCATCTCAATAACAATAATTTGTCAACAGAAATCATTGTCGGGTCGTCAGAGGGAATATAGAGGGATTTTTCATTTTCAAAATTACCTCAAAATCTAATATGACTTGGCACGCATCAAGGTGGGGTCAGAATATCCATTTCCTTTTGGATAACAATAATTCGTCAACAGAAATCATTGTCGGGTCGTTAGAGGGGGTATAGAGGGATTTTTCATTTTCAAAATTACCTCAAATTCAAATATGACTTGGCACGCAACATGGTGGGGTGCAGAATATCCATTTCCATCTCAATAACAATAATTTGTCAACAGAAATCATTGTCGGGACGTCTGAGGGGGTATAGAGGGATTTTTCATTTTCAAAATTACCTCAAAATCAAATATGACTTGGCACGCATCATAGTGGGGTGCAAAACATATATTTCCATCTGAATAACAATAATTCGTCAACAGAAATCATTGTCGGGTCGTCAGAGGGGGTATAGAGTGATTTTTCATTTTCAAAATTTCTTCAAAAATCAAATATGACATGGCACGCATCACGGTTGGGTGCAGAATATCCATTTCCATCTCAAGAACAATAATTTTTCAACAGAAATCATTGTCGGGTCGTCAAAGGGGGTATAGAGGGATCTTTCATTTCCAAAATTACGTCAAAATCAAATATGAATTGGCACGCATCATGATGGGGTGCAGAATATCCATTTCCATCTCAATAACAATAATTTGTCAACAGAAATCATTGTCGGGTCGTCAGAGGGAATATAGAGGGATATTTCATTTTCAAAATTACCTCAAAATCTAATATGACTTGGCACGCATCAAGGTGGGGTGCAGAATATCCATTTCCTTGTGGATAACAATAATTCGTCAACAGAAATCATTGTCGGGTCGTTAGAGGGGGTATAGAGGGATTTTTCATTTTCAAAATTACCTCAAATTCAAATATGACTTGGCACGCAACATGGTGGGGTGCAGAATATCCATTTCCATCTCAATAACAATAATTTGTCAACAGAAATCATTGTCGGGTCGTCAGAGGGGGTATAGAGGGATTTCTCATTTCCAAAATCACGTCAAAATCAAATATGACTTGGCACGCATCATAGTAGGGTGAAAAACATCCATTTCCATCTGAATACCAATAATTCGTCAACAGAAATCATTGTCGTGTCGTCAGAGGTGGTATGGAGATATTTTTCATTTTCAAAATTACCTCAAAATCAAATATGACTTGGCACGCATCTTGATGGGGTGCAGAATATTCATTTCCATCTGAATAACAATAATTCGTCAACAGAAATCATTTTGGTGTCGTCAGAGGGTGTATAGAGGGATTTCTCATTTTCAAAATTACCTTAAAATCAAATATGACTTGGCACGCATTATGGTGGGGTGCAGAATATCCATTTCCATCCGAATTACAATAATTCGTCAACAGAAATCATTGACGGGTCGTTAGAGGGGGTATAGAGGGATTTTTCATTTTCAAAATTTCTTCAAAAATCAAGTATGACTTGGCACGTATCATAGTGGAGTGCATAATATCCATTTTCATCTAAATAATAATAATTCTTCAACAGAAATTATTGTCGGGTCGTCAGAGGGGGTTAAAGGGATTTTTCATTTTCAAAATGACTTCAAAAATCAAATATGACTTGGCACGTATCATGATGGGGTACAGAATATCCTTTTCCATCTCTATAAAAATAATTTGTCAACAGAAATCATTGTCGGGACGTCTGAGGGGGTATAGAGGGATTTTTCATTTTCAAAATTACCTCAAAATCAAATATGACTTGGCACGCATCATAGTGGGGTGCAAAACATATATTTCCATCTGAATAACAATAATTCGTCAACAGAAATCATTGTCGGGTCGTCAGAGGGGGTATAGAGTGATTTTTCATTTTCAAAATTTCTTCAAAAATCAAATATGACATGGCACGCATCACGGTTGGGTGCAGAATATCCATTTCCATCTCAAGAACAATAATTTTTCAACAGAAATCATTGTCGGGTCGTCAGAGGGGGTATAGAGGGATCTTTCATTTCCAAAATTACGTCAAAATCAAATATGAATTGGCACGCATCATGATGGGGTGCAGAATATCCATTTCCATCTCAATAACAATAATTTGTCAACAGAAATCATTGTCGGGTCGTCAGAGGGAATATAGAGGGATATTTCATTTTCAAAATTACCTCAAAATCTAATATGACTTGGCACGCATCAAGGTGGGGTGCAGAATATCCATTTCCTTGTGGATAACAATAATTCGTCAACAGAAATCATTGTCGGGTCGTTAGAGGGGGTATAGAGGGATTTTTCATTTTCAAAATTACCTCAAATTCAAATATGACTTGGCACGCAACATGGTGGGGTGCAGAATATCCATTTCCATCTCAATAACAATAATTTGTCAACAGAAATCATTGTCGGGTCGTCAGAGGGGGTATAGAGGGATTTCTCATTTCCAAAATCACGTCAAAATCAAATATGACTTGGCACGCATCATAGTAGGGTGAAAAACATCCATTTCCATCTGAATACCAATAATTCGTCAACAGAAATCATTGTCGTGTCGTCAGAGGTGGTATGGAGATATTTTTCATTTTCAAAATTACCTCAAAATCAAATATGACTTGGCACGCATCTTGATGGGGTGCAGAATATTCATTTCCATCTGAATAACAATAATTCGTCAACAGAAATCATTTTGGTGTCGTCAGAGGGTGTATAGAGGGATTTCTCATTTTCAAAATTACCTTAAAATCAAATATGACTTGGCACGCATTATGGTGGGGTGCAGAATATCCATTTCCATCCGAATTACAATAATTCGTCAACAGAAATCATTGACGGGTCGTTAGAGGGGGTATAGAGGGATTTTTCATTTTCAAAATTTCTTCAAAAATCAAGTATGACTTGGCACGTATCATAGTGGAGTGCATAATATCCATTTTCATCTAAATAATAATAATTCTTCAACAGAAATTATTGTCGGGTCGTCAGAGGGGGTTAAAGGGATTTTTCATTTTCAAAATGACTTCAAAAATCAAATATGACTTGGCACGTATCATGATGGGGTACAGAATATCCTTTTCCATCTCTATAAAAATAATTTGTCAACAGAAATCATTGTCGGGCCGTCTGAGGGGGTATAGAGGAATTTTTCATTTTCAAAATTACCTCAAAATCAAATATGACTTGGCACGCATCATAGTGGGGTGCAAAACATATATTTCCATCTGAATAACAATAATTCGTCAACAGAAATCATTGTCGGGTCGTTAGAGGGGGTATAGAGGGATTTTTCATTTTCAAAATGACCTCAAAAATCAAATATGATTTGGCACGCATCATGGTGGGGTACAGAATATCCATTTCCATCTCTATAAAAATAATTTGTCAACAGAAATCATTGTCGGGACGTCTGAGGGGGTATAGAGGGATTTTTCATTTTCAAAATTACCTCAAAATCAAATATGACTTGGCACGCATCATAGTGGGGTGCAAAACATATTTTTCCATCTGAATAACAATAATTCGTCAACAGAAATCATTGTCGTGTCGTCAGAGGGGGTATAGAGGGATTTTTCATTTTCAAAATGACTTCAAAAATCAAGTATGACTTGGCACGCATCATGGTAAGGTACAGAATATCCATTTCCATCTCTATAAAAATAATTAGTCAACAGAAATCATTTTCGTGTCGTCAGAGGGTGTATAGAGGGATTTATCATTTTCAAAATTACCTCAAAATCAAATATGACTTGGCACGCATCAAGGTGGGGTGCAGAATATCCATTTCCATCTGAATAACAATAATTCGTCAACAGAAATTATTGACGGGTCGTCAGAGGGTGTATAGAGGGATTTTTCATTTTCAAAATTACCTCAAAATCAAATATGACTTGGCATGCATCAAGGTGGGGTGCAGAATATCCATTTCCATCTGAATAACAATAATTCGTCAACAGAAATCATTGACGGGTCGTCAGAGGGGGTATAGAGCGATTTTTCATTTTCAAAATGACTTAAAAAATCAAATATGACGTGGCACGCATCATGGTGGGGTACAGAATATGCATTTTCATCTCTATAAAAATAATTTGTCAACAGAAATCATTTTCGTGTCGTCAGAGGGTGTATAGAGGGATTTTTCATTTTCAAAATTACCTCAAAATCAAATATGACTTAGCACGCATCAAGGTGGGATGCAGAATATCCATTTCCATCTGAATAACAATAATTCGTCAACAGAAATCATTGACGGGTCGTCAGAGGGGGTATAGAGCGATTTTTCATTTTCAAAATGACTTCAAAAATCAAATATGACTTGGCACGCATCATGGTGGGGTACAGAATATGCATTTTCATCTCTATGAAAATGATTCGTCAACAGAAATCATTGTCGGATCGTTAGAGGGGGTATAGAGGGATTTTTCATTTTCAAAATTACCTCAAAATCAAATATGACTTGGCACGCATCAAGATGGGGTGCAGAATATCCATTTCCATCTGAATAACAATAATTCGTCAACAGAAATCATTGACGGGTCGTCAGAGGGGGTATAGAGGGATTTTTCATTTTCAAAATGACTTCAAAAATCAAATATGACGTGGCACGCATCATGGTGGGGTACGGAATATGCATTTTCATCTCTATAAAAATAATTCGTCAACAGAAATCATTGTCGGGTCGTTAGAAGGGGTATAGAGGGATATTTCATTTTCAAAATTTCCTCAAATTCAAATATGACTTGGCACGCAACATGGTGGGGTGAAGAATATCCATTTCCATCTGAATAACAATAATTCGTCAACTGAAGTCATTGACGGGTCGTTAGAGGGGGTATAGAGGGATTTTTCATTTTCAAAATTTCTTCAAAAATCAAATATGACTTGGCACGCATCACGGTTGGGTGCAGAATATCCATATCCATCTCAAGAACAATAATTTTTCATCAGAAATCATTGTCGGGTCGTCAGAGGGGGTATAGAGGGATTTTTCATTTCCAAAATTAAGTCAAAATCAAATATGACTTGGCACGCATCATGATGGGGTGCAGAATATCCATTTCCATCTCAATAACAATAATTTGTCAACAGAAATCATTGTCGGGTCGTCAGAGGGAATATAGAGGGATTTTTCATTTTCAAAATTACCTCAAAATCTAATATGACTTGGCACGCATCAAGGTGGGGTGCAGAATATCCATTTCCATTTGGATAACAATAATTCGTCAACAGAAATCATTGTCGGGTCGTTAGAGGGGGTATAGAGGGATTTTTCATTTTGAAAATTACCTCAAATTCAAATATGACTTGGCACGCAACATGGTGGGGTGCAGAATATCCATTTCCATCTCAATAACAATAATTTGTCAACAGAAATCATTGTCGGGTCGTCAGAGGGGGTATAGAGGGATTTTTCATTTCCAAAATTACGTCAAAATCAAATATGACTTGGCACGCATCATAGCAGGGTGAAAAACATCCATTTCCATCTGAATACCAATAATTCGTCAACAGAAATTATTGTGGTGTCGTCAGAGGGAGTATAGAGGGATTTCTCATTTTCAAAATTACCTCAAAATCAAATATGACTTGGCACGCATCATGGTGGGGTACAGAATATCCATTTCCATCTCAATAACAATAATTCGTCAACAGAAATCATTGTCGTGTCGTCAGAGGGGTATGGAGGAATTTTTCATTTTCAAAATTACTTCAAAAATTCAATATGACTTGGCACGCATCATAGTGGGGTGCAAAGTATCAATATCCATCTAAATAACAATAATTCGTCAACAGAAACTATTGTCGGGTCGTTAGAGGTGGAATAGAGGGATTTATCATTTTCAATATTTCTTCAAAAATCTAATATGACTTGGCACGCATCATGGTGGGGTGCAGAATGCATAATATCCATTTCTATCTGAATAACAATAATTCCTCAACATAAATCATTGTCGTGTCGTCAGAGGGGGTATAGAGGGATTTTTCATTTTTAAAATTATCTCAAAATCAAATATGACTTGGCACGCATCATCGTGGTGTACAGAATATTCATTTCCATCTCAATAACAATAATTCGTCAAAATAAATCATTGTCGGGTCGTCAGAGGGGGTATAGAGGGATTTTTCATTCTCAAAATTACCTCAGAATCAAATATGACTTGGCACGCATCATAGTGGGCTGCAAAATATCCATTTTCATCTGAATAACAAAAATTCGTCAACAGAAATCATTGACGGGTCGTTAAAGGGGGTATAGAGGGATCTTTCATTTTCAAAATTACCTCAAAATCAAATATGACTTGGCACGCAACATAATGGGGTGCAGAATATCCATTCCCATCTGAAAAACAATAATTCGTCAACAGAAATCATTGTCGGGTTGTTAGAAGGGGTATAGAGGGATTTTTCATTTTCAAAATTACCTCAAAATCAAATATGACTTGGCACGCAACATAATGGGGTGCAGAATATCCATTCCCATCTGAAAAACAATAATTCGTCAACAGAAATCATTGTCGGGTTGTTAGAAGGGGTATGGAGGAATTTTTCATTTTCAAAATTACTTCAAAAATTCAATATGACTTGGCACGCATCATAGTGGGATGCAAAGTATCCATATCCATCTATATAACAATAATTTGTCAACAGATAACATTGTCGGGTTGTTAGAGGGGGTATAGAGGGATTTTTCATTTTCAATATTTCTTCAAAAATCTAATATGACTTGGCACGCTTCATGGTGGGGTGCAAAGTATTCATGTCCATCTGAATAACAATAATTCGTCAACAGAAATCATTGTCGGGTTGTTAGAGGTGGTATAGAGGGATTTTTCATTTTCAATATTTCTTAAAAAATCTAATATGACTTGGCACGCATCATGGTGGGGTGCAGAATATCCATTTCTATCTGAATAACAATAATTCCTTGACATAAATCATTGTCGGGTCGTTAGAAGGGGTATAGAGGGATTTTTCATTATCAAAATTACCTCAAAATCAAATATGACTTGGCACGCAACATAGTGGGGTGCAGAATATCCATTCCCATCTGAATAACAATAATTCGTCAACAGAAATCATTGTCGGGTCGTTAGAAGGGGTATAGAGGGATTTTTCATTTTCAAAATTACCTCAAAATCAAATATGACTTGGCACGCAACATGGTGGGGTGCAGAATATCCATTTTCATCTGAATAAGCATAATTCGTCAACAGAATTCATTGTCGGGTCGTTAGAGGGGGTATACAGGGATTTTTCAATTTCAATATTTCTTCAAAAATCTAATATGACTTGGCACGCATCATGGTAGTGTGCAGAATATTCATTTTCATCTGAATAACAAAAATTTGTCAACAGAAATCATTGTCGGGTCGTCAGAGGGGTTATAGAGGGATTTTTCATTTTCAAAATGACTTCAAAAATCAAATATGACTTGGCACGCATGATGGTGGGGTACAGAATATTCATTTCCACCTCATTAACAATAATTCGTCAAAGTAAATCATTGTCGGGTCGTCAGAGGGGGTATAGAGGGATTTTTCATTTTTAAAATTATCTCAAAATCAAATATGACTTGGCACGCATCATGGTGGGGTGCAGAATATCCATTTCTATCTGAATTCCTTAACATAAATCATTGTCGGGTCGTTAGAAGGGGTATAGAGGGATTTTTCATTTTCAAAATTACCTCAAAATCAAATATGACTTGGCACGCAACATGGTGGGGTGCAGAATATCCATTTCCATTTTAATAAGAATAATTCGTCAACAGAAATCATTGTCGGGTCGTTAGAGGGGTTATACAGGGAGTTTTCAATTTCAATATTTCTTCAAAAATCTGATATGACTTGGCACGCATCATGGTAGTGTGCAGAATATTTATTTTCATCTGAATAACAATAATTTGTCAACAGAAATCATTGTCGGGTCGTCTGAGGGGTTATAGAGGGATTTTTCATTTTCAAAATGACTTCAAAAATCAAATATGACTTGGCACGCATCATGGTGGGGTGCAGAATATCCATTTCCATCTGAATAACAATAATTCGTCAACATAAATCATTGACGTGTCGTTAGAGGGGGTATAGAGGGATTTTTCATTTTCAAAATTTCTTCAAAAATCTAATATGACTTGGCACGCATCATAGTGGGGTGCAGAATGTTCATTTCCATCTGAATAACAATAATTTGTCAACAGAAATCATTGACGGGTCGTTGGAGGAGGTATAGAGGGATTTTTCATTTTCAAAATTACTTCAAAAATCAAGTATGACTTGGCACGTATCATAGTGGAGTGCATAGTATCCATTTTCATCTTAATAATAATTATTAATGATGGGATGCAGAATATCCATTTCCATCTCAATAACAATAATTTGTCAACAGAAATCATTGTCGGGTCGTCAGAGGGTTTATAGAGGGATTTTTCATTTTCAAAATTACCTCAAAATCTAATATGACTTGGCACGCATCAAGGTGGGGTGCAGAATATCCATTTCCATCTGAATAACAATAATTCGTCAACAGAAATCATTGTCGGGTCGTTAGAGGGGGTATAGAGGGATTTTCCATTTTCAAAATTACCTCAAATTCAAATATGACTTGGCACGCAACATGGTGGGGTGCAGAATATCCATTTCCATCTCAATAACAATAATTTGTCAACAGAAATCATTGTCGGGTCGTCAGAGGGATTATAGAGGGATTTTTCATTTTCAAAATTACCTCTAAATCTAATATGACTTGGCACGCATCAAGGTGGGGTGCAGAATATTTATTTCCATCTGAATAACAATAATTAGTCAACAGAAATCATTGACGGGTAGTCAGAGGGGGTATAGAGCGATTTTTCATTTTCAAAATGACTTCAAAAATCTAATATGACTTGGCACGCATCATGGTGGGGTACAGAATATGCATTTTCATCTCTTTAAAAATAATTTGTCAACAGAAATCATTGTCGGGTCGTCAGAGGAGGTATAGAGGGATTTTTCATTTTCAAAATTACCTCAAAATCAAATATGACTTGGCACGCATCATAGTGGGGTGCAAAACATTCATTTCCATCTGAATAACTATAATTCGTCAACAGAAATCATTGTCGGGTCGTCAGAGGGGGTATAGAGGAATTTTTCATTTTCAAAATGATTTCAAAAATCAAAAATGACTTGGCACGCATCATGGTGGGGTACAGAATATCCATTTCCATCTCTATAAAAATAATTTGTCAACAGGAGTCATTGTCGGGACATCAGAGGGGGTATAGAGGGATTTTTCATTTTCAAAATTACCTCAAAATCAAATATGACTTGGCACGCATCATGGTGGGGTGCAGAATATCTATTTCCATATGTATAACAATAATTCGTCATCAGAAATTTTTGTCGGGTCGTCAGAGGGGCTTAAAGAGATTTTTCGTTTTCAAAATTACTTCAAAAATCGAAATATAACTTGGCACGCATCATAGTAGGGTGCAAAATATTCATTTTCAACTGAATAACAATAATTCGTCAACAGAAATCATTGTCGGGTCGTCAGAGGGGGTATAGAGGGATTTTTCATTATCAAAATGACTTCAAAAATCAAATATGACTTGGCACGCATCATAGTAGGGTGAAAAACATCCATTTTCATCTGAATACCAATAATTCGTCAACACAAATCATTGTGGTGTCGTCAGAGGGAGTATAGAGGGATTTTTATTTTCAAAATTACCTCAAAATCAAATATGACTTGGCACGCATCATGGTGGGGTGCAGAATATCCATTTCCATCTCAATAACAATAATTCGTCATCAGAAATTATTGTCGGGTCGTCAGAGGGGGTTAAAGAGATTTTTCGTTTTCAAAATTACTTCAAAAATCGAAATATAACTTGGCACCCATCATAGTAGGGTGCAAAATATTCATTTCCAACTGAATAACAATAATTCGTCAACAGAAATCATTGTCGGGTCGTCAGAGGGGGTAGAGAGGGATTTTTCATTTTCAAAATGATTTCAAAAATCAAAAATGACTTGGCACGCATCATGGTGGGGTACAGAATATCCATTTCCATCTCAATAACAATAATTCGTCATCAGAAATTATTGTCGGGTCGTCAGAGGGGGTTAAAGAGATTTTTCGTTTTCAAAATTACTTCAAAAATCGAAATATAACTTGGCACCCATCATAGTAGGGTGCAAAATATTCATTTCCAACTGAATAACAATAATTCGTCAACAGAAATCATTGTCGGGTCGTCAGAGGGGGTAGAGAGGGATTTTTCATTTTCAAAATGATTTCAAAAATCAAAAATGACTTGGCACGCATCATGGTGGGGTACAGAATATCCATTTCCATCTCTATAAAAATAATTTGTCAACAGGAGTCATTGTCGGGACGTCAGAGGGGGTATAGAGGGATTTTTCATTTTCAAAATTACCTCAAAATCAAATATGACTTGGCACGCATCATGGTGGGGTGCAGAATATCCATTTCCATTTGAATAACAATAATTCGTCAACAGAAATCATTGACGGATCGTTAGAGGGGGTATAGAGGAATTTTTCATTTTAAAAATATCTTCAAAAATCAAATATGACTTGGCACGCATCGTGGTGGGGTACAGAATATCCATTTCCATCTCAATAACAATAATTCGTCATCAGAAATTATTGTCGGGTCGTCAGAGGGGGTTAAAGAGATTTTTCGTTTTCAAAATTACTTCAAAAATCGAAATATAACTTGGCACCCATCATAGTAGGGTGCAAAATATTCATTTCCAACTGAATAACAATAATTCGTCAACAGAAATCATTGTCGGGTCGTCAGAGGGGGTAGAGAGGGATTTTTCATTTTCAAAATGATTTCAAAAATCAAAAATGACTTGGCACGCATCATGGTGGGGTACAGAATATCCATTTCCATCTCTATAAAAATAATTTGTCAACAGGAGTCATTGTCGGGACGTCAGAGGGGGTATAGAGGGATTTTTCATTTTCAAAATTACCTCAAAATCAAATATGACTTGGCACGCATCATGGTGGGGTGCAGAATATCCATTTCCATTTGAATAACAATAATTCGTCAACAGAAATCATTGACGGATCGTTAGAGGGGGTATAGAGGAATTTTTCATTTTAAAAATATCTTCAAAAATCAAATATGACTTGGCACGCATCATGGTGGGGTACAGAATATCCATTTCCATCTCAATAACAATAATTCGTCATCAGAAATTATTGTCGGGTCGTCAGAGGGGGTTAAAGAGATTTTTCGTTTTCAAAATTACTTCAAAAATCGAAATATAACTTGGCACCCATCATAGTAGGGTGCAAAATATTCATTTCCAACTGAATAACAATAATTCGTCAACAGAAATCATTGTCGGGTCGTCAGAGGGGGTATAGAGGGATTTTTCACTATCAAAATGACTTCAAAAATCAAATATGACTTGGCACGCATCATAGTAGGGTGAAAAACATCCATTTCCATCTGAATACCAATAATTCGTCAACAGAAATCATTGACGGATCGTTAGAGGGGGTATAGAGGAATTTTTCATTTTGAATATATCTTCAAAAATCAAATATGACTTGGCACGCATCATGGTGGGGTACAGAATATCCATTTCCGTCTCAATAACAATAATTTGTCAACAGAAATCATTGTGGTGTCGTCAGAGGGAGTATAGAGGGATTTTTATTTTCAAAATTACCTCAAAATCAAATATGACTTGGCACGCATCATGGTGGGGTGCAGAATATCCATTTCAATCTGAATAACAATAATTCGTCAACAGAAATCATTGACGGATCGTTAGAGGGGGTATAGAGGAATTTTTCATTTTGAAAATATCTTCAAAAATCAAATATGACTTGGCACGCATCATGGTGGGGTACAGAATATCCATTTCCACCTCAATAACAATAATTTGTCAACAGAAATCATTGTCGGGTCGTCTGAGGGGTTATAGAGGGATTTTTCATTTTCAAAATGACTTCAAGAATCAAATATGACTTGGCACGCATCATGGTGGGGTACAGAATATCCATTTCCATTTGAATAAGAATAATTCGTCAACAGAAATCATTGTCGGGTCGTTAGAGGGGGTATATAGGGATTTATCAATTTCAATATTTTTTCAAAAATATAATATGACTTGGCACACATGATGATAGGGTGCAGAATATTCAATCCCATCTGAATAACAATAATTCGTCAACGGAAATCATTGTCGTGTAGTCAGAGGGGGTATGGAGGGATTTTTCATTTTCAAAATTACTTCAAAAATCAAATATGACTTGGCACGCATCATGGTGGGGTACAGAATATTCATTTCCACCTCGATAACAATAATTCGTCAAAATAAATCATTGTTGGGTCGTCAGAGGGGGTATAGAGGGATTTTTCATTTTCAACATTTGTTCAAAATTCTAATATGACTTGGAACACATGATGATGGGGTGCAGAATATTCAATCCCATCTGAATAACAATAATTCGTCAACGGAAATCATTGTCGTGTAGTTAGAGGGGGTATGGAGGGATTTTTCATTTTCAAAATTACTTCAAAAATCTAATAAAACTTGGCACGCATCATGGTGGGGTGCAAAGTATCCATTCCCATCTGAATAAAAAAAATTCGTCAACACAAATCATTGTCATGTCGTCAGAAGGGGTATGGAGGGATTTTTCATCTTCAAAATTACCTCAAAATCAAATATGACTTGGCACGCAACATGGTGGGGTGCAGAATATCCATTTCCATCTGAATAACAATAATTCTTCAACAGAAATCATTGTCGGGTCGTCAGAGGGGGTATAGAGGGATTTTTCATTTTCAAAATTTCCTCAAAATCAAATATGACTTGGCACGCATCATGGTGGGGTGCAGAATATCCATTTTGATCTAAATAACAATAATTCGTCAACAGAAATCATTGGCGGGTCGTTAGAGGGGGTATAGAGGGATTTTTCATTTTCAAAATTTCTTCAAAAATCTAATATGACTTGGCACGCATCATGGTGAGGTGCAGAATATCCATTCCCATCTGAATAACAATAATTCGTCAACAGAAATCATTGTCGTGTCGTCAGAGGGGAATGGAGGGATTTTTCATTTTCAAAATTACTTCAAAAATTCAATATGACTTGGCACGCATCATAGTGGGGTGCAAAGTATCCATATCCATCTAAATAACAATAATTCGTCAACAGAAATCATTGTCGGGTTGTCAGAGGGGGTATGGAGGGATTTTTCTTTTTCAAAATTACTTCAAAAATCTTATAAAACTTGGCACGCATCACGGAGGGGTGCAGAATATCCATTTTCATCTGAATAACAATAATTCGTCAACAGAAATCATTGTCGGGTCGTTAGAGGGGGTATAGAGGGATTTTTCATTTTCAAAATTGCTTCAAAAATCAAATATGACTTGGCACGCATCATGATGGGGTACAGAATATTCATTTCCATCTCAATAACAATAATGTTTCCAAAGAAATCATTGTCGGGTCGTCAGAGGGGGTATAGAGGGATTTCTCATCTTCAAAATTACCTCAAAATCAAATATGACTTGGCACGCATCATGGTGGGGTGCAGAATATCCATTTCCAACTGAATAACAATAATTCGTCAACAGAAATCATTGTCGTGTCGTCAGAGGGGGTATGGAGGGATTTTTCATTTTCAAAATAACCTCAAAATCAAATATGACTTGGCACGCAACATGGTGGGGTACAGAATATCCATTTCCATCTGAATAACAATAATTTGTCAACAGAAATCATTTTCGGGTCGTCTGAGGGGTTATAAAGGGATTTCTCATTTTCAAAATGACTTCAAAAATCAAATATGACTTGTCACGCAACATGGTGGGGTACAGAATATCCATTTCCAACTGAATAACAATAATTCGTCAACAGAAATCATTGTCGTGTCGTCAGAGGGGGTATGGAGGGATTTTTCATTTTCAAAATTACCTCAGAATCAAATATGACTTGGCACGCATCATGGTGGGCTGCAGAATATCCAATTCCATCTGAATAACAATAATTCGTCAACAAAAATCATTGACGGGTCTTTAAAGGGGGTATAGAGGGATTTCTCATTTTCAAAATTTGTTCAAAATTCTAATATGACTTGGCACGCATCATGGTGGGGTACAGAATATTCATTTCCATCTCAATAACAATAATGTTTCAAATTAAATCATTGTAGGGTCGTAAAAGGGGGTATAGAGGGATTTTTTATTTTCAAAATTACCTCAAAATCAAAAATGACTTGGCACGCAACATGGTGGGTTGCAGAATATCCATTTCCATCTGAATAACAATAATTCGTCAACAGAAATCATTGACGAGTCGTTAGAGGGGGTATAGAGGGATTTTTCATTTTCAAAATTTCTTCAAAAATCTAATTAGACTTGGCACGCATCATAGTGGGGTGCAGAATATTAATTTCCATCTGAATAACAATAATTCGTCAACAGAAATCATTTTCGTGTCGTCAGAGGGGGTATGGAGGGATTTTTCATTTTCAAAATTACCTCAAAATCAAATATGATTTGGCACGCATCATGGTGGGGTGCAGAATATCCATTTCCATCTGAATAACAATAATTCGTCAACAGAAATCATTGACGGGTCGTTGGAGCGGGTATAGAGGGATTGTTAATTTTCAAAATTACGTACTTCAAAAATCAAGTATGACTTGGCACGTATCATAGTGGAGTGCATAGTATCCATTTTCATCTAAATAATAATTAGTCGTCAACAGAAATTATTGTCGGGTCGTTAGAGGGGGTATAGAGGGATTTTTCATTTTCAATATTTCTTTAAAAATCTAATATGACTTGGCACGCATCATGGTGGGGTGCAAAGTTATCATGTCCATCTGAATAACAATAATTCGTCAACAGAAATCATTGTCGGGTCGTTAGAGGGGGTATAGAGGGATTTTTCATTTTCAATATTTCTTTAAAAATCTAATATGACTTGGCACGCATCATGGTGGGGTGCAGAATATCCATTTCTATCTGAATAACAATAATTCCTTAACATAAATCATTGTCGTGTCGTCAGAGGGTTATAGAGTGCTTTTTCATTTTCAAAATTACCTCAAAATCAAATATGACTTGGCACGCATCATGGTGGGGTGCAGAATATCCATTTCGATCTAAATAACAATAATTCGTCAACAGAAATCATTGGCGGGTCGTTAGAGGGGGTATAGAGGGATTTTTCATTTTCAATATTTCTTTAAAAATCTAATATGACTTGGCACGCATCATGGTGGGGTGCAAAGTATTCATGTCCATCTGAATAACAATAATTCGTCAACAGAAATCATTGTCGGGTCGTTAGAGGGGGTATAGAGGGATTTTTCATTTTCAATATTTCTTCAAAAATCTAATATGACTTGGCACGCATCATGGTGCGGTGCAGAATATCCATTTCTATCTGAATAACAATAATTCCTTAACATAAATCATTGTCGTGTCGTCAGAGGGGTATAGAGTGATTTTTCATTTTCAAAATTACCTCAAAATCAAATATGACTTGGCACGCATCATGGTGGGGTGCAGAATATCCATTTCGATCTAAATAACAATAATTCGTCAACAGAAATCATTGGCGGGTCGTTAGAGGGGGTATAGAGGGATTTTTCATTTTCAAAATTTCTTCAAAAATCTAATATGACTTGGCACGCATCATGGTGAGGTGCAGAATATCCATTTCCATCTGAATAACAATAATTCGTCAACAGAAATCATTGTCGTGTCGTCAGAGGGGAATGGAGGGATTTTTCATTTTCAAAATTACTTCAAAAATTCAATATGACTTGGCACCCATCATAGTGGGGTGCAAAGTATCCATATCCATCTAAATAACATTAATTCGTCAACAGAAATCATTGTCGGGTCGTTAGAGGGGGTATAGAGGGATTTTTCATTTTCAATATTTCTTCAAAAATCTAATATGACTTGGCACGCATCATGGTGGGGTGCAAAGTATTCATGTCCATCTGAAAAACAATAATTCGTCAACAGAAATCATTGTCGGGTCGTCAGAGGGGGTATAGAGGGATTTTTCTTCTTCAAAATTTCCTCATAATCAAATATGACTTGGCACGCATCATGGTGGGGTGCAGAATATCCATTTTGATCTAAATAACAATAATTCGTTAACAGAAATCATTGGCCGGACGTTAGAGGGGGTATAGAGGGATTTTTCATTTTCAAAATTTCTTCAAAAATCTAATATGACTTGGCACGCATCATGGTGAGGTGCAGAATATCCATTCCCATCTGAATAACAATAATTCGTCAACAGAAATCATTGTCGTGTCGTCAGAGGGGAATAGAGGGATTTTCTATTTTCAAAATTACTTCAAAAATTCAATATGACTTGGCACGCATCATAGTGGGGTGCAAAGTATCCATATCCATCTAAATAACAATAATTCGTCAACAGAAATCATTGTCGGGTTGTCAGAGGGGGTATGGAGGGATTTTTCTTTTTCAAAATTACTTCAAAAATCTTATAAAACTTGGCACGCATCACGGAGGGGTGCAGAATATCCATTTTCATCTGAATAACAATAATTCGTCAACAGAAATCATTGTCGGGTCGTTAGAGGGGGTATAGAGGGATTTTTCATTTTCAAAATTGCTTCAAAAATCAAATATGACTTGGCACGCATCATGGTGGGGTACAGAATATTCATTTCCATCTCAATAACAATAATGTTTCCAAAGAAATCATTGTCGGGTCGTCAGAGGGGGTATAGAGGGATTTCTCATCTTCACAATTACCTCAAAATCAAATATGACTTGGCACGCATCATGGTGGGGTGCAGAATATCCATTTCCAACTGAATAACAATAATTCGTCAACAGAAATCATTGTCGTGTCGTCAGAAGGGGTATGGAGGGATTTTTCATCTTCAAAATTACCTCAATATCATATATGACTTGGCACGCAACATGGTGGGGTGCAGAATATCCATTTCCATCTGAATAACAATAATTCTTCAACAGAAATCATTGTCGGGTCGTCAGAGGGGGTATAGAGGCATTTTTCATTTTCAAAATTTCCTCAAAATCAAATATGACTTGGCACGCATCATGGTGGGGTGCAAAATATCCATTTTGATCTAAATAACAATAATTCGTCAACAGAAATCATTGGCGGGTCGTTAGAGGGGGTATAGAGGGATTTTTCATTTTCAAAATTTCTTCAAAAATCTAATATGACTTGGCACGCATCATGGTGAGGTGCAGAATATCCATTCCCATCTGAATAACAATAATTCGTCAACAGAAATCATTATCGTGTCGTCAGAGGGGAATGGAGGGATTTTTCATTTTCAAAATTACTTCAAAAATTCAATATGACTTGGCACGCATCATAGTGGGGTGCAAAGTATCCATATCCATCTAAATAACAATAATTCGTCAACAGAAATCATTGTCGGGTTGTCAGAGGGGGTATGGAGGGATTTTTCTTTTTCAAAATTACTTCAAAAATCTCATAAAACTTGGCACGCATCACGGAGGGGTGCAGAATATTCATTTTCATCTGAATAACAATAATTCGTCAACAGAAATCATTGTCGGGTCGTTAGAGGGGGTATAGAGGGATTTTTCATTTTCAAAATTGCTTCAAAAATCAAATATGACTTGGCACGCATCATGATGGGGTACAGAATATTCATTTCCATCTCAATAACAATAATGTTTCCAAAGAAATCATTGTCGGGTCGTCAGAGGGGGTATAGAGGGATTTTTCATCTTCAAAATTACCTCAAAATCAAATATGACTTGGCACACATCATGGTGGGGTGCAGAATATCCATTTCCAACTGAATAACAATAATTCGTCATCAGAAATCATTGTCGTGTCGTCAGAGGGGGTATGGAGGGATTTTTCATTTTCAAAATAACCTCAAAATCAAATATGACTTGGCACGCAACATGGTGGGGTACAGAATATCCATTTCCAACTGAATAACAATAATTCGTCAACAGAAATCATTGTCGTGTCGTCAGAGGGGGTATGGAGGGATTTTTCATTTTCAAAATTACCTCAGAATCAAATATGACTTGGCACGCATCATGGTGGGCTGCAGAATATCCAATTCCATCTGAATAACAATAATTCGTCAACAAAAATCATTGACGGGTCTTTAAAGGGGGTATAGAGGGATTTCTCATTTTCAAAATTTGTTCAAAATTCTAATATGACTTGGCACGCATCATGGTGGGGTACAGAATATTCATTTCCATCTCAATAACAATAATGTTTCAAAATAAATCATTGTCGGGTCGTCAAAGGGGGTATAGAGGGATTTTTTATTTTCAAAATTACCTCAAAATCAAATATGACTTGGCACGCAACATGGTGGGTTGCAGAATATCCATTTCCATCTGAATAACAATAATTCGTCAACAGAAATCATTGACGAGTCGTTAGAGGGGGTATAGAGGGATTTTTCATTTTCAAAATTTCTTCAAAAATCTAATATGACTTGGCACGCATCATAGTGGGGTGCAGAATATTAATTTCCATCTGAATAACAATAATTCGTCAACAGAAATCATTTTCGTGTCGTCAGAGGGGGTATGGAGGGATTTTTCATTTTCAAAATTACCTCAAAATCAAATATGATTTGGCACGCATCATGGTGGGGTGCAGAATATCCATTTCCATCTGAATAACAATCATTCGTCAACAGAAATCATTGACGGGTCGTTGGAGCGGGTATAGAGGGATTGTTAATTTTCAAAATTAGGTACTTCAAAAATCAAGTATGACTTGGCACGTATCATAGTGGAGTGCATAGTATCCATTTTCATCTAAATAATAATTAGTCGTCAACAGAAATTATTGTCGGGTCGTTAGAGGGGGTATAGAGGGATTTTTCATTTTCAATATTTCTTTAAAAATCTAATATGACTTGGCACGCATCATGGTGGGGTGCAAAGTATTCATGTCCATCTGAATAACAATAATTCGTCAACAGAAATCATTGTCGGGTCGTTAGAGGGGGTATAGAGGGATTTTTCATTTTCAAAATTTCTTCAAAAATCTAATATGACTTGGCACGCATCATGGTGAGGTGCAGAATATCCATTCCCATCTGAATAACAATAATTCGTCAACAGAAATCATTGTCGTGTCGTCAGAGGGGAATGGAGGGATTTTCTATTTTCAAAATTACTTCAAAAATTCAATATGACTTGGCACGCATCATAGTGGGGTGCAAAGTATCCATATCCATCTAAATAACAATAATTCGTCAACAGAAATCATTGTCGGGTTGTCAGAGGGGGTATGGAGGGATTTTTCTTTTTCAAAATTACTTCAAAAATCTTATAAAACTTGGCACGCATCACGGAGGGGTGCAGAATATCCATTTTCATCTGAATAACATTAATTCGTCAACAGAAATCATTGTCGGGTCGTTAGAGGGGGTATAGAGGGATTTTTCATTTTCAAAATTGCTTCAAAAATCAAATATGACTTGGCACGCATCATGGTGGGGTACAGAATATTCATTTCCATCTCCATAACAATAATGTTTCCAAAGAAATCATTGTCGGGTCGTCAGAGGGGGTATAGAGGGATTTTTCATCTTCAAAATTACCTCAAAATCAAATATGACTTGGCACGCATCATGGTGGGGTGCAGAATATCCATTTCCAACTGAATAACAATAATTCGTCAACAGAAATCATTGTCGTGTCGTCAGAGGGGAATAGAGGGATTTTCTATTTTCAAAATTACTTCAAAAATTCAATATGACTTGGCACGCATCATAGTGGGGTGCAAAGTATCCATATCCATCTAAATAACAATAATTCGTCAACAGAAATCATTGTCGGGTTGTCAGAGGGGGTATGGAGGGATTTTTCTTTTTCAAAATTACTTCAAAAATCTTATAAAACTTGGCACGCATCACGGAGGGGTGCAGAATATCCATTTTCATCTGAATAACAATAATTCGTCAACAGAAATCATTGTCGGGTCGTTAGAGGGGGTATAGAGGGATTTTTCATTTTCAAAATTGCTTCAAAAATCAAATATGACTTGGCACGCATCATGGTGGGGTACAGAATATTCATTTCCATCTCAATAACAATAATGTTTCCAAAGAAATCATTGTCGGGTCGTCAGAGGGGGTATAGAGGGATTTCTCATCTTCACAATTACCTCAAAATCAAATATGACTTGGCACGCATCATGGTGGGGTGCAGAATATCCATTTCCAACTGAATAACAATAATTCGTCAACAGAAATCATTGTCGTGTCGTCAGAAGGGGTATGGAGGGATTTTTCATCTTCAAAATTACCTCAAAATCATATATGACTTGGCACGCAACATGGTGGGGTGCAGAATATCCATTTCCATCTGAATAACAATAATTCTTCAACAGAAATCATTGTCGGGTCGTCAGAGGGGGTATAGAGGCATTTTTCATTTTCAAAATTTCCTCAAAATCAAATATGACTTGGCACGCATCATGGTGGGGTGCAAAATATCCATTTTGATCTAAATAACAATAATTCGTCAACAGAAATCATTGGCGGGTCGTTAGAGGGGGTATAGAGGGATTTTTCATTTTCAAAATTTCTTCAAAAATCTAATATGACTTGGCACGCATCATGGTGAGGTGCAGAATATCCATTCCCATCTGAATAACAATAATTCGTCAACAGAAATCATTATCGTGTCGTCAGAGGGGAATGGAGGGATTTTTCATTTTCAAAATTACTTCAAAAATTCAATATGACTTGGCACGCATCATAGTGGGGTGCAAAGTATCCATATCCATCTAAATAACAATAATTCGTCAACAGAAATCATTTTCGGGTTGTCAGAGGGGGTATGGAGGGATTTTTCTTTTTCAAAATTACTTCAAAAATCTTATAAAACTTGGCACGCATCACGGAGGGGTGCAGAATATCCATTTTCATCTGAATAACAATAATTCGTCAACAGAAATCATTGTCGGGTCGTTAGAGGGGGTATAGAGGGATTTTTCATTTTCAAAATTGCTTCAAAAATCAAATATGACTTGGCACGCATCATGATGGGGTACAGAATATTCATTTCCATCTCAATAACAATAATGTTTCCAAAGAAATCATTGTCGGGTCGTCAGAGGGGGTATAGAGGGATTTTTCATCTTCAAAATTACCTCAAAATCAAATATGACTTGGCACGCATCATGGTGGGGTGCAGAATATCCATTTCCAACTGAAAAACAATAATTCGTCATCAGAAATCATTGTCGTGTCGTCAGAGGGGGTATGGAGGGATTTTTCATTTTCAAAATAACCTCAAAATCAAATATGACTTGGCACGCAACATGGTGGGGTACAGAATATCCATTTCCAACTGAATAACAATAATTCGTCAACAGAAATCATTGTCGTGTCGTCAGAGGGGGTATGGAGGGATTTTTCATTTTCAAAATTACCTCAGAATCAAATATGACTTGGCACGCATCATGGTGGGCTGCAGAATATCCAATTCCATCTGAATAACAATAATTCGTCAACAAAAATCATTGACGGGTCTTTAAAGGGGGTATAGAGGGATTTTTCATTTTCAAAATGACTTCAAGAATCAAATATGACTTGGCACGCATCATGGTGGGGTACAGAATATCCATTTCCATTTGAATAAGAATAATTCGTCAACAGAAATCATTGTCGGGTCGTTAGAGGGGGTATATAGGGATTTATCAATTTCAATATTTTTTCAAAAATATAATATGACTTGGCACACATGATGATAGGGTGCAGAATATTCAATCCCATCTGAATAACAATAATTCGTCAACGGAAATCATTGTCGTGTAGTCAGAGGGGGTATGGAGGGATTTTTCATTTTCAAAATTACTTCAAAAATCAAATATGACTTGGCACGCATCATGGTGGGGTACAGAATATTCATTTCCACCTCGATAACAATAATTCGTCAAAATAAATCATTGTTGGGTCGTCAGAGGGGGTATAGAGGGATTTTTCATTTTCAACATTTGTTCAAAATTCTAATATGACTTGGAACACATGATGATGGGGTGCAGAATATTCAATCCCATCTGAATAACAATAATTCATCAACGGAAATCATTGTCGTGTAGTTAGAGGGGGTATGGAGGGATTTTTCATTTTCAAAATTACTTCAAAAATCTAATAAAACTTGGCACGCATCATGGTGGGGTGCAAAGTATCCATTCCCATCTGAATAAAAAAAATTCGTCAACAGAAATCATTGTCATGTCGTCAGAAGGGGTATGGAGGGATTTCTCATCTTCAAAATTACCTCAAAATCAAATATGACTTGGCACGCAACATGGTGGGGTGCAGAATATCCATTTCCATCTGAATAACAATAATTCTTCAACAGAAATCATTGTCGGGTCGTCAGAGGGGGTATAGAGGGATTTTTCATTTTCAAAATTTCCTCAAAATCAAATATGACTTGGCACGCATCATGGTGGGGTGCAGAATATCCATTTTGATCTAAATAACAATAATTCGTCAACAGAAATCATTGGCGGGTCGTTAGAGGGGGTATAGAGGGATTTTTCATTTTCAAAATTTCTTCAAAAATCTAATATGACTTGGCACGCATCATGGTGAGGTGCAGAATATCCATTCCCATCTGAATAACAATAATTCGTCAACAGAAATCATTGTCGTGTCGTCAGAGGGGAATGGAGGGATTTTTCATTTTCAAAATTACTTCAAAAATTCAATATGACTTGGCACGCATCATAGTGGGGTGCAAAGTATCCATATCCATCTAAATAACAATAATTCGTCAACAGAAATCATTGTCGGGTTGTCAGAGGGGGTATGGAGGGATTTTTCTTTTTCAAAGTTACTTCAAAAATCTTATAAAACTTGGCACGCATCACGGAGGGGTGCAGAATATCCATTTTCATCTGAATAACAATAATTCGTCAACAGAAATCATTGTCGGGTCGTTAGAGGGGGTATAGAGGGATTTTTCATTTTCAAAATTGCTTCAAAAATCAAATATGACTTGGCACGCATCATGATGGGGTACAGAATATTCATTTCCATCTCAATAACAATAATGTTTCCAAAGAAATCATTGTCGGTTCGTCAGAGGGGGTATAGAGGGATTTCTCATCTTCAAAATTACCTCAAAATCAAATATGACTTGGCACGCATCATGGTGGGGTGCAGAATATCCATTTCCAACTGAATAACAATAATTCATCAACAGAAATCATTGTCGTGTCGTCAGAGGGGGTATGGAGGGATTTTTCATTTTCAAAATAACCTCAAAATCAAATATGACTTGGCACGCAACATGGTGGGGTACAGAATATCCATTTCCATCTGAATAACAATAATTTGTCAACAGAAATCATTTTCGGGTCGTCTGAGGGGTTATAAAGGGATTTCTCATTTTCAAAATGACTTCAAAAATCAAATATGACTTGTCACGCAACATGGTGGGGTACAGAATATCCATTTCCAACTGAATAACAATAATTCGTCAACAGAAATCATTGTCGTGTCGTCAGAGGGGGTATGGAGGGATTTTTCATTTTCAAAATTACCTCAGACTCAAATATGACTTGGCACGCATCATGGTGGGCTGCAGAATATCCAATTCCATCTGAATAACAATAATTCGTCAACAAAAATCATTGACGGGTCGTTAGAGGGGGTATAGAGGGATTTTTCATTTTCAATATTTCTTTAAAAATCTAATATGACTTGGCACGCATCATGGTGGGGTGCAGAGTATTCATTTCCATCTGAATAACAATAATTCGTCAACAGAAATCATTGTCGGGTCGTTAGAGGGGGTATAGAGGGATTTTTCATTTTCAATATTTCTTCAAAAATCTAATATGACTTGGCACGCATCATGGTGCGGTGCAGAATATCCATTTCTATCTGAATAACAATAATTCCTTAACATAAATCATTGTCGTGTCTTCAGAGGGGTATAGAGTGATTTTTCATTTTCAAAATTACCTCAAAATCAAATATGACTTGGCACGCATCATGGTGGGGTGCAGAATATCCATTTCAATCTAAATAACAATAATTCGTCAACAGAAATCATTGGCGGGTCGTTAGAGGGGGTATAGAGGGATTTTTCATTTTCAAAATTTCTTCAAAAATCTAATATGACTTGGCACGCATCATGGTGAGGTGCAGAATATCCATTTCCATCTGAATAACAATAATTCGTCAACAGAAATCATTGTCGTGTCGTCAGAGGGGAATGGAGGGATTTTTCATTTTCAAAATTACTTCAAGAATTCAATATGACTTGGCACCCATCATAGTGGGGTGCAAAGTATCCATATCCATCTAAATAACATTAATTCGTCAACAGAAATCATTGTCGGGTCGTTAGAGGGGGTATAGAGGGATTTTTCATTTTCAATATTTCTTCAAAAATCTAATATGACTTGGCACGCATCATGGTGGGGTGCAAAGTATTCATGTCCATCTGAAAAACAATAATTCGTCAACAGAAATCATTGTCGGGTCGTCAGAGGGGGTATAGAGGGATTTTTCATTTTCAAAATTTCCTCATAATCAAATATGACTTGGCACGCTTCATGGTGGGGTGCAGAATATCCATTTTGATCTAAATAACAATAATTCGTCAACAGAAATCATTGGCCGGTCGTTAGAGGGGGTATAGAGGGATTTTTCATTTTCAAAATTTCTTCAAAAATCTAATATGACTTGGCACGCATCATGGTGAGGTGCAGAATATCCATTCCCATCTGAATAACAATAATTCGTCAACAGAAATCATTGTCGTGTCGTCAGAGGGGAATAGAGGGATTTTCTATTTTCAAAATTACTTCAAAAATTCAATATGACTTGGCACGCATCATAGTGGGGTGCAAAGTATCCATATCCATCTAAATAACAATAATTCGTCAACAGAAATCATTGTCGGGTTGTCAGAGGGGGTATGGAGGGATTTTTCTTTTTCAAAATTACTTCAAAAATCTTATAAAACTTGGCACGCATCACGGAGGGGTGCAGAATATCCATTTTCATCTGAATAACAATAATTCGTCAACAGAAATCATTGTCGGGTCGTTAGAGGGGGTATAGAGGGATTTTTCATTTTCAAAATTGCTTCAAAAATCAAATATGACTTGGCACGCATCATGGTGGGGTACAGAATATTCATTTCCATCTCAATAACAATAATGTTTCCAAAGAAATCATTGTCGGGTCGTCAGAGGGGGTATAGAGGGATTTCTCATCTTCACAATTACCTCAAAATCAAATATGACTTGGCACGCATCATGGTGGGGTGCAGAATATCCATTTCCAACTGAATAACAATAATTCGTCAACAGAAATCATTGTCGTGTCGTCAGAGGGGGTATAGAGGGATTTCTCATCTTCACAATTACCTCAAAATCAAATATGACTTGGCACGCATCATGGTGGGGTGCAAAATATCCATTTTGATCTAAATAACAATAATTCGTCAACAGAAATCATTGGCGGGTCGTTAGAGGGGGTATAGAGGGATTTTTCATTTTCAAAATTTCTTCAAAAATCTAATATGACTTGGCACGCATCATGGTGAGGTGCAGAATATCCATTCCCATCTGAATAACAATAATTCGTCAACAGAAATCATTATCGTGTCGTCAGAGGGGAATGGAGGGATTTTTCATTTTCAAAATTACTTCAAAAATCAAATATGACTTGGCACGCATCATGATGGGGTACAGAATATTCATTTCCATCTCAATAACAATAATGTTTCCAAAGAAATCATTGTCGGGTCGTCAGAGGGGGTATAGAGGGATTTTTCATCTTCAAAATTACCTCAAAATCAAATATGACTTGGCACGCATCATGGTGGGGTGCAGAATATCCATTTCCAACTGAATAACAATAATTCGTCATCAGAAATCATTGTCGTGTCGTCAGAGGGGGTATGGAGGGATTTTTCATTTTCAAAATAACCTCAAAATCAAATATGACTTGTCACGCAACATGGTGGGGTACAGAATATCCATTTCCAACTGAATAACAATAATTCGTCAACAGAAATCATTGTCGTGTCGTCAGAGGGGGTATGGAGGGATTTTTCATTTTCAAAATCACCTCAGAATCAAATATGACTTGGCACGCATCATGGTGGGCTGCAGAATATCCAATTCCATCTGAATAACAATAATTCGTCAACAAAAATCATTGACGGGTCTTTAAAGGGGGTATAGAGGGATTTCTCATTTTCAAAATTTGTTCAAAATTCTAATATGACTTGGCACGCATCATGGTGGGGTACAGAATATTCATTTCCATCTCAATAACAATAATGTTTCAAAATAAATCATTGTCGGGTCGTCAAAGGGGGTATAGAGGGATTTTTTATTTTCAAAATTACCTCAAAATCAAATATGACTTGGCACGCAACATGGTGGGGTGCAGAATATCCATTTCCAACTGAATAACATTAATTCGTCATCAGAAATCATTGTCGTGTCGTCAGAGGGGGTATGGAGGGATTTTTCATTTTCAAAATAACCTCAAAATCAAATATGACTTGGCACGCAACATGGTGGGGTACAGAATATCCATTTCCAACTGAATAACAATAATTCGTCAACAGAAATCATTGTCGTGTCGTCAGAGGGGGTATGGAGGGATTTTTCATTTTCAAAATTACCTCAGAATCAAATATGACTTGGCACGCATCATGGTGGGCTGCAGAATATCCAATTCCATCTGAATAACAATAATTCGTCAACAAAAATCATTGACGGGTCTTTAAAGGGGGTATAGAGGGATTTTTCATTTTCAAAATGACTTCAAGAATCAAATATGACTTGGCACGCATCATGGTGGGGTACAGAATATCCATTTCCATTTGAATAAGAATAATTCGTCAACAGAAATCATTGTCGGGTCGTTAGAGGGGGTATATAGGGATTTATCAATTTCAATATTTTTTCAAAAATATAATATGACTTGGCACACATGATGATAGGGTGCAGAATATTCAATCCCATCTGAATAACAATAATTCGTCAACGGAAATCATTGTCGTGTAGTCAGAGGGGGTATGGAGGGATTTTTCATTTTCAAAATTACTTCAAAAATCAAATATGACTTGGCACGCATCATGGTGGGGTACAGAATATTCATTTCCACCTCGATAACAATAATTCGTCAAAATAAATCATTGTTGGGTCGTCAGAGGGGGTATAGAGGGATTTTTCATTTTCAACATTTGTTCAAAATTCTAATATGACTTGGAACACATGATGATGGGGTGCAGAATATTCAATCCCATATGAATAACAATAATTCGTCAACGGAAATCATTGTCGTGTAGTTAGAGGGGGTATGGAGGGATTTTTCATTTTCAAAATTACTTCAAAAATCTAATAAAACTTGGCACGCATCATGGTGGGGTGCAAAGTATCCATTCCCATCTGAATAAAAAAAATTCGTCAACAGAAATCATTGTCATGTCGTTAGAAGGGGTATGGAGGGATTTTTCATCTTCAAAATTACCTCAAAATCAAATATGACTTGGCACGCAACATGGTGGGGTGCAGAATATCCATTTCCATCTGAATAACAATAATTCTTCAACAGAAATCATTGTCGGGTCGTCAGAGGGGGTATAGAGGGATTTTTCATTTTCAAAATTTCCTCAAAATCAAATATGACTTGGCACGCATCATGGTGGGGTGCAGAATATCCATTTTGATCTAAATAACAATAATTCGTCAACAGAAATCATTGGCGGGTCGTTAGAGGGGGTATAGAGGGATTTTTCATTTTCAAAATTTCTTCAAAAATCTAATATGACTTGGCACGCATCATGGTGAGGTGCAGAATATCCATTCCCATCTGAATAACAATAATTCGTCAACAGAAATCATTGTCGTGTCGTCAGAGGGGACTGGAGGGATTTTTCATTTTCAAAATTACTTCAAAAATTCAATATGACTTGGCACGCATCATAGTGGGGTGCAAAGTATCCATATCCATCTAAATAACAATAATTCGTCAACAGAAATCATTGTCGGGTTGTCAGAGGGGGTATGGAGGGATTTTTCTTTTTCAAAATTACTTCAAAAATCTTATAAAACTTGGCACGCATCACGGAGGAGTGCAGAATATCCATTTTCATCTGAATAACAATAATTCGTCAACAGAAATCATTGTCGGGTCGTTAGAGGGGGTATAGAGGGATTTTTCATTTTCAAAATTGCTTCAAAAATCAAATATGACTTGGCAAGCATCATGATGGGGTACAGAATATTCATTTCCATCTCAATAACAATAATGTTTCCAAAGAAATCATTGTCGGTTCGTCAGAGGGGGTATAGAGGGATTTCTCATCTTCAAAATTACCTCAAAATCAAATATGACTTGGCACGCATCATGGTGGGGTGCAGAATATCCATTTCCAACTGAATAACAATAATTCATCAACAAAAATCATTGTCGTGTCGTCAGAGGGGGTATGGAGGGATTTTTCATTTTCAAAATAACCTCAAAATCAAATATGACTTGGCACGCATCATGGTGAGGTGCAGAATATCCATTTCCATCTGAATAACAATAATTCGTCAACAGAAATCATTGTCGTGTCGTCAGAGGGGAATGGAGGGATTTTTCATTTTCAAAATTACTTCAAGAATTCAATATGACTTGGCACCCATCATAGTGGGGTGCAAAGTATCCATATCCATCTAAATAACATTAATTCGTCAACAGAAATCATTGTCGGGTCGTTAGAGGGGGTATAGAGGGATTTTTCATTTTCAATATTTCTTCAAAAATCTAATATGACTTGGCACGCATCATGGTGGGGTGCAAAGTATTCATGTCCATCTGAAAAACAATAATTCGTCAACAGAAATCATTGTCGGGTCGTCAGAGGGGGTATAGAGGGATTTTTCATTTTCAAAATTTCCTCATAATCAAATATGACTTGGCACGCATCATGGTGGGGTGCAGAATATCCATTTTGATCTAAATAACAATAATTCGTCAACAGAAATCATTGGCCGGTCGTTAGAGGGGGTATAGAGGGATTTTTCATTTTCAAAATTTCTTCAAAAATCTAATATGACTTGGCACGCATCATGGTGAGGTGCAGAATATCCATTCCCATCTGAATAACAATAATTCGTCAACAGAAATCATTGTCGTGTCGTCAGAGGGGAATAGAGGGATTTTCTATTTTCAAAATTACTTCAAAAATTCAATATGACTTGGCACGCATCATAGTGGGGTGCAAAGTATCCATATCCATCTAAATAACAATAATTCGTCAACAGAAATCATTGTCGGGTTGTCAGAGGGGGTATGGAGGGATTTTTCATTTTCAAAATTACTTCAAAAATCTAATAAAACTTGGCACGCATCATGGTGGGGTGCAAAGTATCCATTCCCATCTGAATAAAAAAAATTCGTCAACAGATATCATTGTCATGTCGTCAGAAGGGGTATGGAGGGATTTTTCATCTTCAAAATTACCTCAAAATCAAATATGACTTGGCACGCAACATGGTGGGGTGCAGAATATCCATTTCCATCTGAATAACAATAATTCTTCAACAGAAATCATTGTCGGGTTGTCAGAGGGGGTATAGAGGGATTTTTCATTTTCAAAATTTCCTCAAAATCAAATATGACTTGGCACGCATCATGGTGGGGTGCAGAATATCCATTTTGATCTAAATAACAATAATTCGTCAACAGAAATCATTGGCGGGTCGTTAGAGGGGGTATAGAGGGATTTTTCATTTTCAAAATTTCTTCAAAAATCTAATATGACTTGGCACGCATCATGGTGAGGTGCAGAATATCCATTCCCATCTGAATAACAATAATTCGTCAACAGAAATCATTGTCGTGTCGTCAGAGGGGAATGGAGGGATTTTTCATTTTCAAAATTACTTCAAAAATTCAATATGACTTGGCACGCATCATAGTGGGGTGCAAAGTATCCATATCCATCTAAATAACAATAATTCGTCAACAGAAATCATTGTCGGGTTGTCAGAGGGGGTATGGAGGGATTTTTCTTTTTCAAAATTACTTCAAAAATCTTATAAAACTTGGCACGCATCACGGAGGGGTGCAGAATATCCATTTTCATCTGAATAACAATAATTCGTCAACAGAAATCATTGTCGGGTCGTTAGAGGGGGTATAGAGGGATTTTTCATTTTCAAAATTGCTTCAAAAATCAAATATGACTTGGCACGCATCATGATGGGGTACAGAATATTCATTTCCATCTCAATAACAATAATGTTTCCAAAGAAATCATTGTCGGTTCGTCAGAGGGGGTATAGAGGGATTTCTCATCTTCAAAATTACCTCAAAATCAAATATGACTTGGCACGCATCATGGTGGGGTGCAGAATATCCATTTCCAACTGAATAACAATAATCCATCAACAGAAATCATTGTCGTGTCGTCAGAGGGGGTATGGAGGGATTTTTCATTTTCAAAATAACCTCAAAATCAAATATGACTTGGCACGCAACATGGTGGGGTACAGAATATCCATTTCCATCTGAATAACAATAATTTGTCAACAGAAATCATTTTCGGGTCGTCTGAGGGGTTATAAAGGGATTTCTCATTTTCAAAATGACTTCAAAAATCAAATATGACTTGTCACGCAACATGGTGGGGTACAGAATATCCATTTCCAACTGAATAACAATAATTCGTCAACAGAAATCATTGTCGTGTCGTCAGAGGGGGTATGGAGGGATTTTTCATTTTCAAAATTACCTCAGAATCAAATATGACTTGGCACGCATCATGGTGGGCTGCAGAATATCCAATTCCATCTGAATAACAATAATTCGTCAACAAAAATCATTGACGGGTCTTTAAAGGGGGTATAGAGTGATTTCTCATTTTCAAAATTTGTTCAAAATTCTAATATGACTTGGCACGCATCATGGTGGGGTACAGAATATTCATTTCCATCTCAATAACAATAATGTTTCAAAATAAATCATTGAAGGGTCGTCAAAGGGGGTATAGAGGGATTTTTTATTTTCAAAATTACCTCAAAATCAAATATGACTTGGCACGCAACATGGTGGGTTGCAGAATATCCATTTCCATCTGAATAACAATAATTCGTCAACAGAAATCATTGACGAGTCGTTAGAGGGGGTATAGAGGGATTTTTCATTTTCAAAATTTCTTCAAAAATCTAATAAGACTTGGCACGCATCATAGTGGGGTGCAGAATATTAATTTCCATCTGAATAACAATAATTCGTCAACAGAAATCATTTTCGTGTCGTCAGAGGGGGTATGGAGGGATTTTTCATTTTCAAAATTACCTCAAAATCAAATATGATTTGGCACGCATCATGGTGGGGTGCAGAATATCCATTTCCATCTGAATAACAATAATTCGTCAACAGAAATCATTGACGGGTCGTTGGAGCGGGTATAGAGGGATTGTTAATTTTCAAAATTACGTACTTCTAAAATCAAGTATGACTTGGCACGTATCATAGTGGAGTGCATAGTATCCATTTTCATCTAAATAATAATTAGTCGTCAACAGAAATTATTGTCGGGTCGTTAGAGGGGGTATAGAGGGATTTTTCATTTTCAATATTTCTTTAAAAATCTAATATGACTTGGCACGCATCATGGTGGGGTGCAAAGTTATCATGTCCATCTGAATAACAATAATTCGTCAACAGAAATCAATGTCGGGTCGTTAGAGGGGGTATAGAGGGATTTTTCATTTTCAATATTTCTTTAAAAATCTAATATGACTTGGCACGCATCATGGTGGGGTGCAGAATATCCATTTCTATCTGAATAACAATAATTCCTTAACATAAATCATTGTCGTGTCGTCAGAGGGGTATAGAGTGATTTTTCATTTTCAAAATTACCTCAAAATCAAATATGACTTGGCACGCATCATGGTGGGGTGCAGAATATCCATTTCGATCTAAATAACAATAATTCGTCAACAGAAATCATTGGCGGGTCGTTAGAGGGGGTATAGAGGGATTTTTCATTTTCAATATTTCTTTAAAAATCTAATATGACTTGGCACGCATCATGGTGGGGTGCAAAGTATTCATGTCCATCTGAATAACAATAATTCGTCAACAGAAATCATTGTCGGGTCGTTAGAGGGGGTATAGAGGGATTTTTCATTTTCAATATTTCTTCAAAAATCTAATATGACTTGGCACGCATCATGGTGCGGTGCAGAATATCCATTTCTATCTGAATAACAATAATTCCTTAACATAAATCATTGTCGTGTCTTCAGAGGGGTATAGAGTGATTTTTCATTTTCAAAATTACCTCAAAATCAAATATGACTTGGCACGCATCATGGTGGGGTGCAGAATATCCATTTCAATCTAAATAACAATAATTCGTCAACAGAAATCATTGGCGGGTCGTTAGAGGGGGTATAGAGGGATTTTTCATTTTCAAAATTTCTTCAAAAATCTAATATGACTTGGCACGCATCATGGTGAGGTGCAGAATATCCATTTCCATCTGAATAACAATAATTCGTCAACAGAAATCATTGTCGTGTCGTCAGAGGGGAATGGAGGGATTTTTCATTTTCAAAATTACTTCAAGAATTCAATATGACTTGGCACCCATCATAGTGGGGTGCAAAGTATCCATATCCATCTAAATAACATTAATTCGTCAACAGAAATCATTGTCGGGTCGTTAGAGGGGGTATAGAGGGATTTTTCATTTTCAATATTTCTTCAAAAATCTAATATGACTTGGCACGCATCATGGTGGGGTGCAAAGTATTCATGTCCATCTGAAAAACAATAATTCGTCAACAGAAATCATTGTCGGGTCGTCAGAGGGGGTATAGAGGGATTTTTCATTTTCAAAATTTCCTCATAATCAAATATGACTTGGCACGCATCATGGTGGGGTGCAGAATATCCATTTTGATCTAAATAACAATAATTCGTCAACAGAAATCATTGGCCGGTCGTTAGAGGGGGTATAGAGGGATTTTTCATTTTCAAAATTTCTTCAAAAATCTAATATGACTTGGCACGCATCATGGTGAGGTGCAGAATATCCATTCCCATCTGAATAACAATAATTCGTCAACAGAAATCATTGTCGTGTCGTCAGAGGGGAATAGAGGGATTTTCTATTTTCAAAATTACTTCAAAAATTCAATATGACTTGGCACGCATCATAGTGGGGTGCAAAGTATCCATATCCATCTAAATAACAATAATTCGTCAACAGAAATCATTGTCGGGTTGTCAGAGGGGGTATGGAGGGATTTTTCTTTTTCAAAATTACTTCAAAAATCTTATAAAACTTGGCACGCATCACGGAGGGGTGCAGAATATCCATTTTCATCTGAATAACAATAATTCGTCAACAGAAATCATTGTCGGGTCGTTAGAGGGGGTATAGAGGGATTTTTCATTTTCAAAATTGCTTCAAAAATCAAATATGACTTGGCACGCATCATGGTGGGGTACAGAATATTCATTTCCATCTCAATAACAATAATGTTTCCAAAGAAATCATTGTCGGGTCGTCAGAGGGGGTATAGAGGGATTTCTCATCTTCACAATTACCTCAAAATCAAATATGACTTGGCACGCATCATGGTGGGGTGCAGAATATCCATTTCCAACTGAATAACAATAATTCGTCAACAGAAATCATTGTCGTGTCGTCAGAAGGGGTATGGAGGGATTTTTCATCTTCAAAATTACCTCAAAATCATATATGACTTGGCACGCAACATGGCGGGGTGCAGAATATCCATTTCCATCTGAATAACAATAATTCTTCAACAGAAATCATTGTCGGGTCGTCAGAGGGGGTATAGAGGCATTTTTCATTTTCAAAATTTCCTCAAAATCAAATATGACTTGGCACGCATCATGGTGGGGTGCAAAATATCCATTTTGATCTAAATAACAATAATTCGTCAACAGAAATCATTGGCGGGTCGTTAGAGGGGGTATAGAGGGATTTTTCATTTTCAAAATTTCTTCAAAAATCTAATATGACTTGGCACGCATCATGGTGAGGTGCAGAATATCCATTCCCATCTGAATAACAATAATTCGTCAACAGAAATCATTATCGTGTCGTCAGAGGGGAATGGAGGGATTTTTCATTTTCAAAATTACTTCAAAAATTCAATATGACTTGGCACGCATCATAGTGGGGTGCAAAGTATCCATATCCATCTAAATAACAATAATTCGTCAACAGAAATCATTGTCGGGTTGTCAGAGGGGGTATGGAGGGATTTTTCTTTTTCAAAATTACTTCAAAAATCTTATAAAACTTGGCACGCATCACGGAGGAGTGCAGAATATCCATTTTCATCTGAATAACAATAATTCGTCAACAGAAATCATTGTCGGGTCGTTAGAGGGGGTATAGAGGGATTTTTCATTTTCAAAATTGCTTCAAAAATCAAATATGACTTGGCACGCATCATGATGGGGTACAGAATATTCATTTCCATCTCAATAACAATAATGTTTCCAAAGAAATCATTGTCGGGTCGTCAGAGGGGGTATAGAGGGATTTTTCATCTTCAAAATTACCTCAAAATCAAATATGACTTGGCACGCATCATGGTGGGGTGCAGAATATCCATTTCCAACTGAATAACAATAATTCGTCATCAGAAATCATTGTCGTGTCGTCAGAGGGGGTATGGAGGGATTTTTCATTTTCAAAATAACCTCAAAATCAAATATGACTTGGCACGCAACATGGTGGGGTACAGAATATCCATTTCCAACTGAATAACAATAATTCGTCAACAGAAATCATTGTCGTGTCGTCAGAGGGGGTATGGAGGGATTTTTCATTTTCAAAATTACTTCAAAAATTCAATATGACTTGGCACGCATCATAGTGGGGTGCAAAGTATCCATATCCATCTAAATAACAATAATTCGTCAACAGAAATCATTGTCGGGTTGTCAGAGGGGGTATGGAGGGATTTTTCTTTTTCAAAATTACTTCAAAAATCTTATAAAACTTGGCACGCATCACGGAGGGGTGCAGAATATCCATTTTCATCTGAATAACAATAATTCGTCAACAGAAATCATTGTCGGGTCGTCAGAGGGGGTATGGAGGGATTTTTCATTTTCAAAATTACCTCAGAATCAAATATGACTTGGCACGCATCATGGTGGGCTGCAGAATATCCAATTCCATCTGAATAACAATAATTCGTCTACAAAAATCATTGACGGGTCTTTAAAGGGGGTATAGAGGGATTTCTCATTTTCAAAATTTGTTCAAAATTCTAATATGACTTGGCACGCATCATGGTGGGGTACAGAATATTCATTTCCATCTCAATAACAATAATGTTTCAAAATAAATCATTGTCGGGTCGTCAAAGGGGGTATAGAGGGATTTTTTATTTTCAAAATTACCTCAAAATCAAATATGACTTGGCACGCAACATGGTGGGTTGCAGAATATCCATTTCCATCTGAATAACAATAATTCGACAACAGAAATCATTGACGTGTCGTTAGAGGGGGTATAGAGGGATTTTTCATTTTCAAAATTTCTTCAAAAATCTAAAATGACTTGGCACGCATCAAAGTGGGGTGCAGAATATCAATTTCCATCTGAATAACAATAATTCGTCAACAGAAATCATTTTCGTGTCGTCAGAGGGGGTATGGAGGGACTTTTCATTTTCAAAATTACCTCAAAATCAAATATGATTTGGCACGCATCATGGTGGGGTGCAGAATATCCATTTCCATCTGAATAACAATAATTCGTCAACAGAAATCATTGACGGGTCGTTGGAGCGGGTATAGAGGGATTGTTAATTTTCAAAATTACTTCAAAAATCAAGTATGACTTGGCACGTATCTTAGTGGAGTGCATAGTATCCATTTTCATCTAAATAATAATTAGTCGTCAACAGAAATTATTGTCGGGTCGTTAGAGGGGGTATAGAGGGATTTTTCATTTTCAATATTTCTTTAAAAATCTAATATGACTTGGCACGCATCATGGTGGGGTGCAAAGTATTCATGTCCATCTGAATAACAATAATTCGTCAACAGAAATCATTGTCGGGTCGTTAGAGGGGGTATAGAGGGATTTTTCATTTTCAATATTTCTTTAAAAATCTAATATGACTTGGCACGCATCATGGTGGGGTGCAAAGTATTCATGTCCATCTGAATAACAATAATTCGTCAACAGAAATCATTTTCGGGTCGTTAGAGGGGGTATAGAGGGATTTTTCATTTTCAATATTTCTTCAAAAATCTAATATGACTTGGCACGCATCATGGTGGAGTGCAGAATATCCATTTCTATCTGAATAACAATGATTCCTTAACATAAATCATTGTCGTGTCGTCAGAGGGGTATAGAGTGATTTTTCATTTTCAAAATTACCTCAAAATCAAATATGACTTGGCACGCATCATGGTGGGGTGCAGAATATCCATTTCGATCTAAATAACAATAATTCGTCAACAGAAATCATTGGCGGGTCGTTAGAGGGGGTATAAAGGGATTTTTCATTTTCAAAATTTCTTCAAAAATCTAATATGACTTGGCACGCATCATGGTGAGGTGCAGAATATCCATTTTCATCTGAATAACAATAATTCGTCAACAGAAATCATTGTCGTGTCGTCAGAGGGGAATGGAGGGATTTTTCATTTTCAAAATTACTTCAAAAATTCAATATGACTTGGCACCCATCATAGTGGGGTGCAAAGTATCCATATCCATCTAAATAACAATAATTCGTCAACAGAAATCATTGTCGGGTCGTTAGAGGGGGTATAGAGGGATTTTTCCTTTTCAATATTTCTTCAAAAATCTAATATGACTTGGCACGCATCTTGGTGGGGTGCAAAGTATTCATGTCCATCTGAAAAACAATAATTCGTCAACAGAAATCATTGTCGGGTTGTTAGAAGGGGTATAGAGGGATTTTTCATTTTCAATATTTCTTCAAAAATCTAATATGACTTGGCACGCATCATGGTGGGGTGCAGAATATCCATTTCTATCTGAATAACAATAATTCCTCAACATAAATCATTGTCGTGTCGTCAGAGGGGTATAGAGGGATTTTTCATTTTAAAAATTACCTCAAAATCAAATATGACTTGGCACGCAACATGGCGGGGTGCAGAATATCCATTTCTATCTGAATAAGAATAATTCGTCAACAGAAATCATTGTCGGGTCGTTAGAGGGGGTATACAGGGATTTTTCAATTTCAATATTTCTTCAAAATTCTAATATGACTTGGCACGCATCATGGTACTGTGCAGAATATCCATTTTCATCTGAATAACAATAATTTGTCAACAGAAATCATTGTCGGGTCGTCAGAGGGGTTATAGAGGGATTTTTCATTTTCAAAATGACTTCAAAAATCAAATATGACTTGGCACGCATCATGGTGGGGTACAGAATATTCATTTTCACCTCAATAACAATAATTCGTCAAAATAAATCATTGTCGGGTCGCCAGAGGGGGTATAGAGGGATTTTTCATTTTCAAAATTACCTCAGAATCAAATATGACTTGGCACGCATCATGGTGGGCTGCAGAATATCCAATTCCATCTGAATAACAATAATTCGTCTACAAAAATCATTGACGGGTCTTTAAAGGGGGTATAGAGGGATTTCTCATTTTCAAAATTTGTTCAAAATTCTAATATGACTTGGCACGCATCATGGTGGGGTACAGAATATTCATTTCCATCTCAATAACAATAATGTTTCAAAATAAATCATTGTCGGGTCGTCAAAGGGGGTATAGAGGGATTTTTTATTTTCAAAATTACCTCAAAATCAAATATGACTTGGCACGCAACATGGTGGGTTGCAGAATATCCATTTCCATCTGAATAACAATAATTCGTCAACAGAAATCATTGACGTGTCGTTAGAGGGGGTATAGAGGGATTTTTCATTTTCAAAATTTCTTCAAAAATCTAAAATGACTTGGCACGCATCAAAGTGGGGTGCAGAATATCAATTTCCATCTGAATAACAATAATTCGTCAACAGAAATCATTTTCGTGTCGTCAGAGGGGGTATAGAGGGACTTTTCATTTTCAAAATTACCTCAAAATCAAATATGATTTGGCACGCATCATGGTGGGGTGCAGAATATCCATTTCCATCTGAATAACAATAATTCGTCAACAGAAATCATTGACGGGTCGTTGGAGCGGGTATAGAGGGATTGTTAATTTTCAAAATTACTTCAAAAATCAAGTATGACTTGGCACGTATCATAGTGGAGTGCATAGTATCCATTTTCATCTAAATAATAATTAGTCGTCAACAGAAATTATTGTCGGGTCGTTAGAGGGGGTATAGAGGGATTTTTCATTTTCAATATTTCTTTAAAAATCTAATATGACTTGGCACGCATCATGGTGGGGTGCAAAGTATTCATGTCCATCTGAATAACAATAATTCGTCAACAGAAATCATTTTCGGGTCGTTAGAGGGGGTATAGAGGGATTTTTCATTTTCAATATTTCTTCAAAAATCTAATATGACTTGGCACGCATCATGGTGGGGTGCAGAATATCCATTTCTATCTGAATAACAATGATTCCTTAACATAAATCATTGTCGTGTCGTCAGAGGGGTATAGAGTGATTTTTCATTTTCAAAATTACCTCAAAATCAAATATGACTTGGCACGCATCATGGTGGGGTGCAGAATATCCATTTCGATCTAAATAACAATAATTCGTCAACAGAAATCATTGGCGGGTCGTTAGAGGGGGTATAGAGGGATTTTTCATTTTCAAAATTTCTTCAAAAATCTAATATGACTTGGCACGCATCATGGTGAGGTGCAGAATATCCATTTCCATCTGAATAACAACAATTCGTAAACAGAAATCATTGTCGTGTCGTCAGAGGGGAATGGAGGGATTTTTCATTTTCAAAATTACTTCAAAAATTCAATATGACTTGGCACCCATCATAGAGGGATGCAAAGTATCCATATTCATCTAAATAACAATAATTCGTCAACAGAAATCATTGTCGGGTCGTTAGAGGGGGTATAGAGGGATTTTTCCTTTTCAATATTTCTTCAAAAATCTAATATGACTTGGCACGCATCTTGGTGGGGTGCAAAGTATTCATGTCCATCTGAAAAACAATAATTCGTCAACAGAAATCATTGTCGGGTTGTTAGAAGGGGTATAGAGGGATTTTTCATTTTCAATATTTCTTCAAAAATCTAATATGACTTGGCACGCATCATGGTGGGGTGCAGAATATCCATTTCTATCTGAATAACAATAATTCCTCAACATAAATCATTGTCGTGTCGTCAGAGGGGTATAGAGGGATTTTTCATTTTAAAAATTACCTCAAAATCAAATATGACTTGGCACGCAACATGGCGGGGTGCAGAATATCCATTTCTATCTGAATAAGAATAATTCGTCAACAGAAATCATTGTCGGGTCGTTAGAGGGGGTATACAGGGATTTTTCAATTTCAATATTTCTTCAAAATTCTAATATGACTTGGCACGCATCATGGTACTGTGCAGAATATCCATTTTCATCTGAATAACAATAATTTGTCAACAGAAATCATTGTCGGGTCGTCAGAGGGGTTATAGAGGGATTTTTCATTTTCAAAATGACTTCAAAAATCAAATATGACTTGGCACGCATCATGGTGGGGTACAGAATATTCATTTTCACCTCAATAACAATAATTCGTCAAAATAAATCATTGTCGGGTCGCCAGAGGGGGTATAGAGGGATTTTTCATTTTCAAAATTACCTCAGAATCAAATATGACTTGGCACGCATCATGGTGGGCTGCAGAATATCCAATTCCATCTGAATAACAATAATTCGTCTACAAAAATCATTGACGGGTCTTTAAAGGGGGTATAGAGGGATTTCTCATTTTCAAAATTTGTTCATTATTCTAATATGACTTGGCACGCATCATGGTGGGGTACAGAATATTCATTTCCATCTCAATAACAATAATGTTTCAAAATAAATCATTGTCGGGTCGTCAAAGGGGGTATAGAGGGATTTTTTATTTTCAAAATTACCTCAAAATCAAATATGACTTGGCACGCAACATGGTGGGTTGCAGAATATCCATTTCCATCTGAATAACAATAATTCGTCAACAGAAATCATTGACGTGTCGTTAGAGGGGGTATAGAGGGATTTTTCATTTTCAAAATTTCTTCAAAAATCTAAAATGACTTGGCACGCATCAAAGTGGGGTGCAGAATATCAATTTCCATCTGAATAACAATAATTCGTCAACAGAAATCATTTTCGTGTCGTCAGAGGGGGTATAGAGGGACTTTTCATTTTCAAAATTACCTCAAAATCAAATATGATTTGGCACGCATCATGGTGGGGTGCAGAATATCCATTTCCATCTGAATAACAATAATTCGTCAACAGAAATCATCGACGGGTCGTTGGAGCGGGTATAGAGGGATTTTTCATTTTCAATATTTCTTTAAAAATCTAATATGACTTGGCACGCATCATGGTGGGGTGCAAAGTATTCATGTCCATCTGAATAACAATAATTCGTCAACAGAAATGATTTTCGGGTCGTTAGAGGGGGTATAGAGGGATTTTTCATTTTCAATATTTCTTCAAAAATCTAATATGACTTGGCACGCATCATGGTGGGGTGCAGAATATCCATTTCTATCTGAATAACAATGATTCTTTAACATAAATCATTGTCGAGTCGTCAGAGGGGTATAGAGTGATTTTTCATTTTCAAAATTACCTCAAAATCAAATATGACTTGGCACGCATCATGGTGGGGTGCAGAATATCCATTTCGATCTAAATAACAATAATTCGTCAACAGAAATCATTGGCGGGTCGTTAGAGGGGGTATAGAGGGATTTTTCATTTTCAAAATTTCTTCAAAAATCTAATATGACTTGGCACGCATCATGGTGAGGTGCAGAATATCCATTTCCATCTGAATAACAACAATTCGTCAACAGAAATCATTGTCGTGTCGTCAGAGGGGAATGGAGGGATTTTTCATTTTCAAAATTACTTCAAAAATTCAATATGACTTGGCACCCATCATAGAGGGGTGCAAAGTATCCATATTCATCTAAATAACAATAATTCGTCAACAGAAATCATTGTCGGGTCGTTAGAGGGGGTATAGAGGGATTTTTCCTTTTCAATATTTCTTCAAAAATCTAATATGACTTGGCACGCATCATGGTGGGGTGCAAAGTATTCATGTCCATCCGAAAAACAATAATTCGTCAACAGAAATCATTGTCGGGTTGTTAGAAGGGGTATAGAGGGATTTTTCATTTTCAATATTTCTTCAAAAATCTAATATGACTTGGCACGCATCATGGTGGGGTGCAGAATATCCATTTCTATCTGAATAACAATAATTCCTCAACATAAATCATTGTCGTGTCGTCAGAGGGGTATAGAGGGATTTTTCATTTTCAAAATTACCTCAAAATCAAATATGACTTGGCACGCAACATGGCGGGGTGCAGAATATCCATTTCTATCTGAATAAGAATAATTCGTCAACAGAAATCATTGTCGGGTCGTTAGAGGGGGTATACAGGGATTTTTCAATTTCAATATTTCTTCAAAATTCTAATATGACTTGGCACGCATCATGGTACTGTGCAGAATATCCATTTTCATCTGAATAACAATAATTTGTCAACAGAAATCATTGTCGGGTCGTCAGAGGGGTTATAGAGGGATTTTTCATTTTCAAAATGACTTCAAAAATCAAATATGACTTGGCACGCATCATGGTGGGGTACAGAATATTCATTTCCACCTCAATAACAATAATTCGTCAAAATAAATCATTGTTGGGTCGCCAGAGGGGGTATAGAGGGATTTTTCATTTTTAAAATTATCTCAAAATCAAATATGACTTGTCACGCATCATGGTGGGGTGCAAAGTATTCATGTCCATCTGAATAACAATAATTCGTCTACAGAAATCATTGTCGGGTCGTTAGAAGGGGTATAGAGGGATTTTTCATTCTCAAAATTACCTCAAAATCAAATATGACTTGGCACGCAACATGGTGGGGTGCAGAATATCCATTTTCATCTGAATGAGAATAATTCGTCATCAGAAATCATTGTCGGGACGTTAGAGGGGGTATACAGGGATTTTTCAATTTCAATATTTCTTCAAAAGTCCAATATGACTTGGCACGCATCATGGTAGTGTGCAGAATATCCATTTTCATCTAAATAACAATAATTTAACATCAGAAATCATTGTCGGGTCGTCTGAGGGGTTATAGAGGGATTTTTCATTTTCTAAATGACTTCAAAAATCAAATATGACTTGGCACGCATCATGGTGGGGTACAGAATATTCATTTCCACCTCAATAATAATAATTCGTCAAAATAAATCATTGTCGGGTCGCCAGAGGGGGTATAGAGGGATTTTTCATTTTTAAAATTATCTCAAAATCAAATATGACTTGTCACGCATCATGGTGGGGTGCAAAGTATTCATGTCCATCTGAATAACAATAATTCGTCAACAGAAATCATTGACGGGTCGTCAGAGGGGGTATAGAGGGATTTTTCATTCTCAAAATTACCTCAGAATCAAATATGACTTGGCACGCATCATGGTGGGCTGCAGAATATCCATTTTCATCTGAATAACAATAATTCGTCAACAGAAATCATTGACGGGTCGTTAAAGGGGGTATAGAGGGATTTTTCATTTTCAAAATTTGTTCAAAATTCTAATATGACTTGGCACACATGATGATGGGGTGCAGAATATTCAATCCCATCTGAATAACAATAATTCGTCAACGGAAATCGTTCTTGTGTAGTCAGAGGGGGTATGGAGGGATTTTTCATTTTCAAAATTACTTCAAAAATCTAATAAAACTTGGCACGCATCATGGTCGGGTGCAAAGTATCCATTCCCATCTGAATAAAAATAATTCGTCAACAGAAATCATTGTCGTGTCGTCAGAAGGGGTATGGAGGGATTTTTCATCTTCAAAATTACCTCAAAATCAAATATGACTTGGCACGCAACATGGTGGGGTGCAGAATATCCATTTCCATCTGAATAACAATAATTCGTCAACAGAAATCATTGTCGGGTCGTCAGAGGGGGTATAGAGGAATTTTTCATTTTTAAAATTACCTCAAAATTAAATATGACTTGGCACGCATCATGGTGGGGTGCAGAATATCCATTTCGATCTAAATAACAATAATTCGTCAACAGAAATCATTGGCGGGTCGTTAGAGGGGGTATAGAGGGATTTTTCATTTTCAAAATTTCTTCAAAAATCTAATATGACTTGGCACGCATCATGGTGAGGTGCAGAATATCCATTCCCATCTGAATAACAATAATTCGTCAACAAAAATCATAGTCGTGTCGTCAGAGGGGAATGGAGGGATTTTTCATTTTCAAAATTACTTCAAAAATTCAATATGACTTGGCACGCATCATAGTGGGGTGCAAAGTATCCATATCCATCAAAATAACAATAATTCGTCAACAGAAATCATTGTCGGGTCGTTAGAGGGGGTATAGAGGGATTTTTCATTTTCAAAATTTCTTCAAATATCAAATATGACTTGGCACGCATCATGGTGGGGTGCAAAGTATTCATGTCCATCTGAATAACAATAATTCGTCAAAAGAAATCATTGTCGGGTTGTTAGAGGGGGTATAGAGGGATTTCTCATTTTCAATATTTCTTCAAAAATCTAATATGACTTGGCACGCATCATGGTGGGGTGCAGAATATCCATTCCTATCTGAATAATAATAATTCTCTAACATAAATCATTGTCGTGTCGTCAGAGGGGTATAGAGGGATTTTTCATTTTCAAAATTTTCTCAAAATCAAATATGACATGGCACGCAACATAGTGGGGTGCAGAATATCCATTCCCATCTGAATAACAATAATTCGTCAACAGAAATCATTGTCGGGTCGTCAGAGGGGTTATAGAGGGATTTTTCATTTTCAAAATGACTTCAAAAATCAAATATGACTTGGCACGCATCATGGTAGTGTGCAGAGTATTTATTTTCATCTGAATAACAATAATTTGTCAACAGAAATCATTGCCGGGTCGTCAGAGGGGTTATAGAGGGATTGTTCATTTTCAAAATGACTTCAAAAATCAAATATGACTTGGCACGCATCATGGTGGGGTACAGAATATTCATTTCCACCTCAATAACAATAATTCGTCAACAGAAATCATTGTCGGGACGTTAGAGGGGGTATACAGGGATTTTTCAATTTCAATACTTCTTCAAAAATCTAATTTGACTTGGCACGTATCATGGTAGTGTGCAGAATATCCATTTTCATCTGAATAACAATAATTTGACAACAGAAATCATTGTCGGGTCGTCAGAGGGGGTATGGAGTGATTTTTCATTTTCAAAATTACCTCAGAATCAAATATGACTTGGCACGCATCATGGTGGGCTACAGAATATCCAATTCCATCTGAATAACAATAATTCGTCTACAAAAATCATTGACGGGTCTTTAAAGGGGGTATAGAGGGATTTCTCATTTTCAAAATTTGTTCAAAATTCTAATATGACTTGGCACGCATCATGGTGGGGTACAGAATATTCATTTCCATCTCAATAACAATAATGTTTCAAAATAAATCATTGTCGGGTCGTCAAAGGGGGTATAGAGGGATTTTTTATTTTCAAAATTACCTCAAAATCAAATATGACTTGGCACGCAACATGGTGGGTTGCAGAATATCCATTTCCATCTGAATAACAATAATTCGTCAACAGAAATCATTGACGTGTCGTTAGAGGGGGTATAGAGGGATTTTTCATTTTCAAAATTTCTTCAAAAATCTAAAATGACTTGGCACGCATCAAAGTGGGGTGCAGAATATCAATTTCCATCTGAATAACAATAATTCGTCAACAGAAATCATTTTCGTGTCGTCAGAGGGGGTATGGAGGGACTTTTCATTTTCAAAATTACCTCAAAATCAAATATGATTTGGCACGCATCATGGTGGGGTGCAGAATATCCATTTCCATCTGAATAACAAAAATTCGTCAACAGAAATCATTGACGGGTCGTTGGAGCGGGTATAGAGGGATTGTTAATTTTCAAAATTACTTCAAAAATCAAGTATGACTTGGCACGTATCATAGTGGAGTGCATAGTATCCATTTTCATCTAAATAATAATTAGTCGTCAACAGAAATTATTGTCGGGTCGTTAGAGGGGGTATAGAGGGATTTTTCATTTTCAATATTTCTTTAAAAATCTAATATGACTTGGCACGCATCATGGTGGGGTGCAAAGTTATCATGTCCATCTGAATAACAATAATTCGTCAACAGAAATCAATGTCGGGTCGTTAGAGGGGGTATAGAGGGATTTTTCATTTTCAATATTTCTTTAAAAATCTAATATGACTTGGCACGCATCATGGTGGGGTGCAGAATATCCATTTCTATCTGAATAACAATAATTCCTTAACATAAATCATTGTCGTGTCGTCAGAGGGGTATAGAGTGATTTTTCATTTTCAAAATTACCTCAAAATCAAATATGACTTGGCACGCATCATGGTGGGTGCAGAATATCCATTTCGATCTAAATAACAATAATTCGTCAACAGAAATCATTGGCGGGTCGTTAGAGGGGGTATAGAGGTATTTTTCATTTTCAATATTTCTTTAAAAATCTAATATGACTTGGCACGCATCATGGTGGGGTGCAAAGTATTCATGTCCATCTGAATAACAATAATTCGTCAACAGAAATCATTGTCGGGTCGTTAGAGGGGGTATAGAGGGATTTTTCATTTTCAATATTTCTTCAAAAATCTAATATGACTTGGCACGCATCATGGTGCGGTGCAGAATATCCATTTCTATCTGAATAACAATAATTCCTTAACATAAATCATTGTCGTGTCTTCAGAGGGGTATAGAGTGATTTTTCATATTCAAAATTACCTCAAAATCAAATATGACTTGGCACGCATCATGGTGGGGTGCAGAATATCCATTTCAATCTAAATAACAATAATTCGTCAACAGAAATCATTGGCGGGTCGTTAGAGGGGGTATAGAGGGATTTTTCATTTTCAAAATTTCTTCAAAAATCTAATATGACTTGGCACGCATCATGGTGAGGTGCAGAATATCCATTTCCATCTGAATAACAATAATTCGTCAACAGAAATCATTGTCGTGTCGTCAGAGGGGAATGGAGGGATTTTTCATTTTCAAAATTACTTCAAGAATTCAATATGACTTGGCACCCATCATAGTGGGGTGCAAAGTATCCATATCCATCTAAATAACATTAATTCGTCAACAGAAATCATTGTAGGGTCGTTAGAGGGGGTATAGAGGGATTTTTCATTTTCAATATTTCTTCAAAAATCTAATATGACTTGGCACGCATCATGGTGGGGTGCAAAGTATTCATGTCCATCTGAAAAACAATAATTCGTCAACAGAAATCATTGTCGGGTCGTCAGAGGGGGTATAGAGGGATTTTTCATTTTCAAAATTTCCTCATAATCAAATATGACTTGGCACGCATCATGGTGGGGTGCAGAATATCCATTTTGATCTAAATAACAATAATTCGTCAACAGAAATCATTGGCCGGTCGTTAGAGGGGGTATAGAGGGATTTTTCATTTTCAAAATTTCTTCAAAAATCTAATATGACTTGGCACGCATCATGGTGAGGTGCAGAATATCCATTCCCATCTGAATAACAATAATTCGTCAACAGAAATCATTGTCGTGTCGTCAGAGGGGAATAGAGGGATTTTCTATTTTCAAAATTACTTCAAAAATTCAATATGACTTGGCACGCATCATAGTGGGGTGCAAAGTATCCATATCCATCTAAATAACAATAATTCGTCAACAGAAATCATTGTCGGGTTGTCAGAGGGGGTATGGAGGGATTTTTCTTTTTCAAAATTACTTCAAAAATCTTATAAAACTTGGCACGCATCACGGAGGGGTGCAGAATATCCATTTTCATCTGAATAACAATAATTCGTCAACAGAAATCATTGTCGGGTCGTTAGAGGGGGTATAGAGGGATTTTTCATTTTCAAAATTGCTTCAAAAATCAAATATGACTTGGCACGCATCATGGTGGGGTACAGAATATTCATTTCCATCTCAATAACAATAATGTTTCCAAAGAAATCATTGTCGGGTCGTCAGAGGGGGTATAGAGGGATTTCTCATCTTCACAATTACCTCAAAATCAAATATGACTTGGCACGCATCATGGTGGGGTGCAGAATATCCATTTCCAACTGAATAACAATAATTCGTCAACAGAAATCATTGTCGTGTCGTCAGAAGGGGTATGGAGGGATTTTTCATCTTCAAAATTACCTCAAAATCATATATGACTTGGCACGCAACATGGTGGGGTGCAGAATATCCATTTCCATCTGAATAACAATAATTCTTCAACAGAAATCATTGTCGGGTCGTCAGAGGGGGTATAGAGGCATTTTTCATTTTCAAAATTTCCTCAAAATCAAATATGACTTGGCACGCATCATGGTGGGGTGCAAAATATCCATTTTGATCTAAATAACAATAATTCGTCAACAGAAATCATTGGCGGGTCGTTAGAGGGGGTATAGAGGGATTTTTCATTTTCAAAATTTCTTCAAAAATCTAATATGACTTGGCACGCATCATGGTGAGGTGCAGAATATCCATTCCCATCTGAATAACAATAATTCGTCAACAGAAATCATTATCGTGTCGTCAGAGGGGAATGGAGGGATTTTTCATTTTCAAAATTACTTCAAAAATTCAATATGACTTGGCACGCATCATAGTGGGGTGCAAAGTATCCATATCCATCTAAATAACAATAATTCGTCAACAGAAATCATTGTCGGGTTGTCAGAGGGGGTATGGAGGGATTTTTCTTTTTCAAAATTACTTCAAAAATCTTATAAAACTTGGCACGCATCACGGAGGGGTGCAGAATATCCATTTTCATCTGAATAACAATAATTCGTCAACAGAAATCATTGTCGGGTCGTTAGAGGGGGTATAGAGGGATTTTTCATTTTCAAAATTGCTTCAAAAATCAAATATGACTTGGCACGCATCATGATGGGGTACAGAATATTCATTTCCATCTCAATAACAATAATGTTTCCAAAGAAATCATTGTCGGGTCGTCAGAGGGGGTATAGAGGGATTTTTCATCTTCAAAATTACCTCAAAATCAAATATGACTTGGCACGCATCATGGTGGGGTGCAGAATATCCATTTCCAACTGAATAACAATAATTCGTCATCAGAAATCATTGTCGTGTCGTCAGAGGGGGTATGGAGGGATTTTTCATTTTCAAAATAACCTCAAAATCAAATATGACTTGGCACGCAACATGGTGGGGTACAGAATATCCATTTCCAACTGAATAACAATAATTCGTCAACAGAAATCATTGTCGTGTCGTCAGAGGGGGTATGGAGGGATTTTTCATTTTCAAAATTACCTCAGAATCAAATATGACTTGGCACGCATCATGGTGGGCTGCAGAATATCCAATTCCATCTGAATAACAATAATTCGTCAACGAAAATCATTGACGGGTCTTTAAAGGGGGTATAGAGGGATTTCTCATTTTCAAAATTTGTTCAAAATTCTAATATGACTTGGCACGCATCATGGTGGGGTACAGAATATTCATTTCCATCTCAATAACAATAATGTTTCAAAATAAATCATTGTCGGGTCGTCAAAGGGGGTATAGAGGGATTTTTTATTTTCAAAATTACCTCAAAATCAAATATGACTTGGCACGCAACATGGTGAGGTGCAGAATATCCATTCCCATCTGAATAACAATAATTCGTCAACAGAAATCATTGTCGTGTCGTCAGAGGGGAATAGAGGGATTTTCTATTTTCAAAATTACTTCAAAAATTCAATATGACTTGGCACGCATCATAGTGGGGTGCAAAGTATCCATATCCATCTAAATAACAATAATTCGTCAACAGAAATCATTGTCGGGTTGTCAGAGGGGGTATGGAGGGATTTTTCTTTTTCAAAATTACTTCAAATATCTTATAAAACTTGGCACGCATCACGGAGGGGTGCAGAATATCCATTTTCATCTGAATAACAATAATTCGTCAACAGAAATCATTGTCGGGTCGTTAGAGGGGGTATAGAGGGATTTTTCATTTTCAAAATTGCTTCAAAAATCAAATATGACTTGGCACGCATCATGGTGGGGTACAGAATATTCATTTCCATCTCAATAACAATAATGTTTCCAAAGAAATCATTGTCGGGTCGTCAGAGGGGGTATAGAGGGATTTCTCATCTTCACAATTACCTCAAAATCAAATATGACTTGGCACGCATCATGGTGGGGTGCAGAATATCCATTTCCAACTGAATAACAATAATTCGTCAACAGAAATCATTGTCGTGTCGTCAGAAGGGGTATGGAGGGATTTCTCATCTTCAAAATTACCTCAAAATCATATATGACTTGGCACGCAACATGGTGGGGTGCAGAATATCCATTTCCATCTGAATAACAATAATTCTTCAACAGAAATCATTGTCGGGTCGTCAGAGGGGGTATAGAGGCATTTCTCATTTTCAAAATTTCCTCAAAATCAAATATGACTTGGCACGCATCATGGTGGGGTGCAGAATATCCATTTTGATCTAAATAACAATAATTCGTCAACAGAAATCATTGGCGGGTCGTTAGAGGGGGTATAGAGGGATTTTTCATTTTCAAAATTTCTTCAAAAATCTAATATGACTTGGCACGCATCATGGTGAGGTGCAGAATATCCATTCCCATCTGAATAACAATAATTCGTCAACAGAAATCATTATCGTGTCGTCAGAGGGGAATGGAGGGATTTTTCATTTTCAAAATTACTTCAAAAATTCAATATGACTTGGCACGCATCATAGTGGGGTGCAAAGTATCCATATCCATCTAAATAACAATAATTCGTCAACAGAAATCATTGTCGGGTTGTCAGAGGGGGTATGGAGGGATTTTTCTTTTTCAAAATTACTTCAAAAATCTTATAAAACTTGGCACGCATCACGGAGGGGTGCAGAATATCCATTTTCATCTGAATAACAATAATTCGTCAACAGAAATCATTGTCGGGTCGTCAGAGGGGGTATGGAGGGATTTTTCATTTTCAAAATTACCTCAGAATCAAATATGACTTGGCACGCATCATGGTGGGCTGCAGAATATCCAATTCCATCTGAATAACAATAATTCGTCTACAAAAATCATTGACGGGTCTTTAAAGGGGGTATAGAGGGATTTCTCATTTTCAAAATTTGTTCAAAATTCTAATATGACTTGGCACGCATCATGGTGGGGTACAGAATATTCATTTCCATCTCAATAACAATAATGTTTCAAAATAAATCATTGTCGGGTCGTCAAAGGGGGTATAGAGGGATTTTTTATTTTCAAAATTACCTCAAAATCAAATATGACTTGGCACGCAACATGGTGGGTTGCAGAATATCCATTTCCATCTGAATAACAATAATTCGTCAACAGAAATCATTGACGTGTCGTTAGAGGGGGTATAGAGGGATTTTTCATTTTCAAAATTTCTTCAAAAATCTAAAATGACTTGGCACGCATCAAAGTGGGGTGCAGAATATCAATTTCCATCTGAATAACAATAATTCGTCAACAGAAATCATTTTCGTGTCGTCAGAGGGGGTATGGAGGGACTTTCCATTTTCAAAATTACCTCAAAATCAAATATGATTTGGCACGCATCATGGTGGGGTGCAGAATATCCATTTCCATCTGAATAACAATAATTCGTCAACAGAAATCATTGACGGGTCGTTGGAGCGGGTATAGAGGGATTGTTAATTTTCAAAATTACTTCAAAAATCAAGTATGACTTGGCACGTATCTTAGTGGAGTGCATAGTATCCATTTTCATCTAAATAATAATTAGTCGTCAACAGAAATTATTGTCGGGTCGTTAGAGGGGGTATAGAGGGATTTTTCATTTTCAATATTTCTTTAAAAATCTAATATGACTTGGCACGCATCATGGTGGGGTGCAAAGTATTCATGTCCATCTGAATAACAATAATTCGTCAACAGAAATCATTGTCGGGTCGTTAGAGGGGGTATAGAGGGATTTTTCATTTTCAATATTTCTTTAAAAATCTAATATGACTTGGTACGCATCATGGTGGGGTGCAAAGTATTCATGTCCATCTGAATAACAATAATTCGTCAACAGAAATCATTTTCGGGTCGTTAGAGGGGGTATAGAGGGATTTTTCATTTTCAATATTTCTTCAAAAATCTAATATGACTTGGCACGCATCATGGTGGAGTGCAGAATATCCATTTCTATCTGAATAACAATGATTCCTTAACATAAATCATTGTCGTGTCGTCAGAGGGGTATAGAGTGATTTTTCATTTTCAAAATTACCTCAAAATCAAATATGACTTGGCACGCATCATGGTGGGGTGCAGAATATCCATTTCGATCTAAATAACAATAATTCGTCAACAGAAATCATTGGCGGGTCGTTAGAGGGGGTATAAAGGGATTTTTCATTTTCAAAATTTCTTCAAAAATCTAATATGACTTGGCACGCATCATGGTGAGGTGCAGAATATTCATTTTCATCTGAATAACAATAATTCGTCAACAGAAATCATTGTCGTGTCGTCAGAGGGGAATGGAGGGATTTTTCATTTTCAAAATTACTTCAAAAATTCAATATGACTTGGCACCCATCATAGTGGGGTGCAAAGTATCCATATCCATCTAAATAACAATAATTCGTCAACAGAAATCATTGTCGCGTCGTTAGAGGGGGTATAGAGGGATTTTTCATTTTCAATATTTCTTCAAAAATCTAATATGACTTGGCACGCATCATGGTGGAGTGCAAAGTATTCATGTCCATCTGAAAAACAATAATTCTTCAACAGAAATCATTGTCGGGTTGTTAGAAGGGGTATAGAGGGATTTTTCATTTTCAATATTTCTTCAAAAATCTAATATGACTTGGCACGCATCATGGTGGGGTGCAGAATATCCATTTCTATCTGAATAACAATAATTCCTCAACATAAATCATTGTCGTGTCGTCAGAGGGGTATAGAGGGATTTTTCATTTTCAAAATTACCTCAAAATCAAATATGACTTGGCACGCAACATGGCGGGGTGCAGAATATCCATTTCTATCTGAATAAGAATAATTCGTCAACAGAAATCATTGTCGGGTCGTTAGAGGGGGTATACAGGGATTTTTCAATTTCAATATTTCTTCAAAAATCTAATATGACTTGGCACGCATCATGGTGGGGTACAGAATATTCATTTCCACCTCAATAACAATGATTCGTCAAAATAAATCATTGTCGGGTCGTCAGAGGGGGTATAGAGAGATTTTTCATTTTCAAAATTTCTTCAAAAATCTAAAATGACTTGGCACGCATCAAAGTAGGGTGCAGAATATTAATTTCCATCTGAATAACAATAATTCGTCAACAGAAATCATTTTCGTGTCGTCAGAGGGGGTATGGAGGGATTTTTCATTTTCAAAATTACCTCAAAATCAAATATGATTTGGCACGCATCATGGTGGGGTGCAGAATATCCATTTCCATCTGAAAAACAATAATTCGTCAACAGAAATCATTGACGGGTCGTTGGAGCGGGTATAGAGGGATTGTTAATTTTCAAAATTACTTCAAAAATCAAGTATGACTTGGCACGTATCATTGTGGAGTGCATAGTATCCATTTTCATCTAAATAATAATTAGTCGTCAACAGAAATTATTGTCGGGTCGTTAGAGGGGGTATAGAGGGATTTTTCATTTTCAATATTTCTTTAAAAGTCTAATATGACTTGGCACGCATCATGGTGGGGTGCAAAGTATTCATGTCCATCTGAATAACAATAATTCGTCAACAGAAATGATTTTCGGGTCGTTAGAGGGGGTATAGAGGGATTTTTCATTTTCAATATTTCTTCAAAAATCTAATATGACTTGGCACGCATCATGGTGGGGTGCAGAATATCCATTTCTATCTGAATAACAATGATTCCTTAACATAAATCATTGTCGTGTCGTCAGAGGGGTATAGAGTGATTTTTCATTTTCAAAATTACCTCAAAATCAAATATGACTTGGCACGCATCATGGTGGGGTGCAGAATATCCATTTCGATCTAAATAACAATAATTCGTCAACAGAAGTCATTGGCGGGTCGTTAGAGGGGGTATAGAGGGATTTTTCATTTTCAAAATTTCTTCAAAAATCTAATATGACTTGGCACGCATCATGGTGAGGTGCAGAATATCCATTTCCATCTGAATAACAACAATTCGTCAACAGAAATCATTGTCGTGTCGTCAGAGGGGAATGGAGGGATTTTTCATTTTCAAAATTACTTCAAAAATTCAATATGACTTGGCACCCATCATAGAGGGATGCAAAGTATCCATATTCATCTAAATAACAATAATTCGTCAACAGAAATCATTGTCGGGTCGTTAGAGGGGGTATAGAGGGATTTTTCCTTTTCAATATTTCTTCAAAAATCTAATATGACTTGGCACGCATCATGGTGGGGTGCAAAGTATTCATGTCCATCTGAAAAACAATAATTCGTCAACAGAAATCATTGTCGGGTTGTTAGAAGGGGTATAGAGGGATTTTTCATTTTCAATATTTCTTCAAAAATCTAATATGACTTGGCACGCATCATGGTGGGGTGCAGAATATCCATTTCTATCTGAATAACAATAATTCCTCAACATAAATCATTGTCGTGTCGTCAGAGGGGTATAGAGGGATTTTTCATTTTAAAAATTACCTCAAAATCAAATATGACTTGGCACGCAACATGGCGGGGTGCAGAATATCCATTTCTATCTGAATAAGAATAATTCGTCAACAGAAATCATTGTCGGGTCGTTAGAGGGGGTATACAGGGATTTTTCAATTTCAATATTTCTTCAAAATTCTAATATGACTTGGCACGCATCATGGTACTGTGCAGAATATCCATTTTCATCTGAATAACAATAATTTGTCAACAGAAATCATTGTCGGGTCGTCAGAGGGGTTATAGAGGGATTTTTCATTTTCAAAATGACTTCAAAAATCAAATATGACTTGGCACGCATCATGGTGGGGTACAGAATATTCATTTCCACCTCAATAACAATAATTCGTCAAAATAAATCATTGTCGGGTCGCCAGAGGGGGTATAGAGGGATTTTTCATTTTCAAAATTACCTCAGAATCAAATATGACTTGGCACGCATCATGGTGGGCTGCAGAATATCCAATTCCATCTGAATAACAATAATTCGTCTACAAAAATCATTGACGGGTCTTTAAAGGGGGTATAGAGGGATTTCTCATTTTCAAAATTTGTTCAAAATTCTAATATGACTTGGCACGCATCATGGTGGGGTACAGAATATTCATTTCCATCTCAATAACAATAATGTTTCAAAATAAATCATTGTCGGGTCGTCAAAGGGGGTATAGAGGGATTTTTTATTTTCAAAATTACCTCAAAATCAAATATGACTTGGCACGCAACATGGTGGGTTGCAGAATATCCATTTCCATCTGAATAACAATAATTCGTCAACAGAAATCATTGACGTGTCGTTAGAGGGGGTATAGAGGGATTTTTCATTTTCAAAATTTCTTCAAAAATCTAAAATGACTTGGCACGCATCAAAGTGGGGTGCAGAATATCAATTTCCATCTGAATAACAATAATTCGTCAACAGAAATCATTTTCGTGTCGTCAGAGGGGGTATAGAGGGACTTTTCATTTTCAAAATTACCTCAAAATCAAATATGATTTGGCACGCATCATGGTGGGGTGCAGAATATCCATTTCCATCTGAATAACAATAATTCGTCAACAGAAATCATCGACGGGTCGTTGGAGCGGGTATAGAGGGATTGTTAATTTTCAAAATTACTTCAAAAATCAAGTATGACTTGGCACGTATCATAGTGGAGTGCATAGTATCCATTTTCATCTAAATAATAATTAGTCGTCAACAGAAATTATTGTCGGGTCGTTAGAGGGGGTATAGAGGGATTTTTCATTTTCAATATTTCCTTAAAAATCTAATATGACTTGGCACGCATCATGGTGGGGTGCAAAGTATTCATGTCCATCTGAATAACAATAATTCGTCAACAGAAATCATTGTCGGGTCGTTAGAGGGGGTATAGAGGGATTTTTCATTTTCAATATTTCTTTAAAAATCTAATATGACTTGGCACGCATCATGGTGGGGTGCAAAGTATTCATGTCCATCTGAATAACAATAATTCGTCAACAGAAATCATTTTCGGGTCGTTAGAGGGGGTATAGAGGGATTTTTCATTTTAAATATTTCTTCAAAAATCTAATATGACTTGGCACGCATCATGGTGGAGTGCAGAATATCCATTTCTATCTGAATAACAATGATTCCTTAACATAAATCATTGTCGTGTCGTCAGAGGGGTATAGAGTGATTTTTCATTTTCAAAATTACCTCAAAATCAAATATGACTTGGCACGCATCATGGTGGGGTGCAGAATATCCATTTCGATCTAAATAACAATAATTCGTCAACAGAAATCATTAGCGGGTCGTTAGAGGGGGTATAGAGGGATTTTTCATTTTCAAAATTTCTTCAAAAATCTAATATGACTTGGCACGCATCATGGTGGGGTGCAGAATATCCATTTCTATCTGAATAACAATAATTCCTCAACATAAATCATTGTCGTGTCGTCAGAGGGGTATAGAGGGATTTTTCATTTTCAAAATTACCTCAAAATCAAATATGACTTGGCACGCAACATGGCGGGGTGCAGAATATCCATTTCTATCTGAATAACAATAATTCCTCAACATAAATCATTGTCGTGTCGTCAGAGGGGAATGGAGGGATTTTTCATTTTCAAAATTACTTCAAAAATTCAATATGACTTGGCACCCATCATAGAGGGGTGCAAAGTATCCATATTCATCTAAATAACAATAATTCGTCAACAGAAATCATTGGCGGGTCGTTAGAGGGGGTATAAAGGGATTTTTCATTTTCAAAATTTCTTCAAAAATCTAATATGACTTGGCACGCATCATGGTGAGGTGCAGAATATCCATTTCTATCTGAATAACAATGATTCCTTAACATAAATCATTGTCGTGTCGTCAGAGGGGAATGGAGGGATTTTTCATTTTCAAAATTACTTCAAAAATTCAATATGACTTGGCACCCATCATAGTGGGGTGCAAAGTATCCATATCCATCTAAATAACAATAATTCGTCAACAGAAATCATTGTCGCGTCGTTAGAGGGGGTATAGAGGGATTTTTCATTTTCAATATTTCTTCAAAAATCTAATATGACTTGGCACGCATCATGGTGGAGTGCAAAGTATTCATGTCCATCTGAAAAACAATAATTCTTCAACAGAAATCATTGTCGGGTTGTTAGAAGGGGTATAGAGGGATTTTTCATTTTCAATATTTCTTCAAAAATCTAATATGACTTGGCACGCATCATGGTGGGGTGCAGAATATCCATTTCTATCTGAATAACAATAATTCCTCAACATAAATCATTGTCGTGTCGTCAGAGGGGTATAGAGGGATTTTTCATTTTCAAAATTACCTCAAAATCAAATATGACTTGGCACGCAACATGGCGGGGTGCAGAATATCCATTTCTATCTGAATAAGAATAATTCGTCAACAGAAATCATTGTCGGGTCGTTAGAGGGGGTATACAGGGATTTTTCAATTTCAATATTTCTTCAAAAATCTAATATGACTTGGCACGCATCATGGTGGGGTACAGAATATTCATTTCCACCTCAATAACAATGATTCGTCAAAATAAATCATTGTCGGGTCGTCAGAGGGGGTATAGAGAGATTTTTCATTTTCAAAATTTCTTCAAAAATCTAAAATGACTTGGCACGCATCAAAGTAGGGTGCAGAATATTAATTTCCATCTGAATAACAATAATTCGTCAACAGAAATCATTTTCGTGTCGTCAGAGGGGGTATGGAGGGATTTTTCATTTTCAAAATTACCTCAAAATCAAATATGATTTGGCACGCATCATGGTGGGGTGCAGAATATCCATTTCCATCTGAATAACAATAATTCGTCAACAGAAATCATTGACGGGTCGTTGGAGCGGGTATAGAGGGATTGTTAATTTTCAAAATTACTTCAAAAATCAAGTATGACTTGGCACGTATCATAGTGGAGTGCATAGTATCCATTTTCATCTAAATAATAATTAGTCGTCAACAGAAATTATTGTCGGGTCGTTAGAGGGGGTATAGAGGGATTTTTCATTTTCAATATTTCTTTAAAAATCTAATATGACTTGGCACGCATCATGGTGGGGTGCAAAGTATTCATGTCCATCTGAATAACAATAATTCGTCAACAGAAATGATTTTCGGGTCGTTAGAGGGGGTATAGAGGGATTTTTCATTTTCAATATTTCTTCAAAAATCTAATATGACTTGGCACGCATCATGGTGGGGTGCAGAATATCCATTTCTATCTGAATAACAATGATTCCTTAACATAAATCATTGTCGTGTCGTCAGAGGGGTATAGAGTGATTTTTCATTTTCAAAATTACCTCAAAATCAAATATGACTTGGCACGCATCATGGTGGGGTGCAGAATATCCATTTCGATCTAAATAACAATAATTCGTCAACAGAAGTCATTGGCGGGTCGTTAGAGGGGGTATAGAGGGATTTTTCATTTTCAAAATTTCTTCAAAAATCTAATATGACTTGGCACGCATCATGGTGAGGTGCAGAATATCCATTTCCATCTGAATAACAACAATTCGTCAACAGAAATCATTGTCGTGTCGTCAGAGGGGAATGGAGGGATTTTTCATTTTCAAAATTACTTCAAAAATTCAATATGACTTGGCACCCATCATAGAGGGATGCAAAGTATCCATATTCATCTAAATAACAATAATTCGTCAACAGAAATCATTGTCGGGTCGTTAGAGGGGGTATAGAGGGATTTTTCCTTTTCAATATTTCTTCAAAAATCTAATATGACTTGGCACGCATCATGGTGGGGTGCAAAGTATTCATGTCCATCTGAAAAACAATAATTCGTCAACAGAAATCATTGTCGGGTTGTTAGAAGGGGTATAGAGGGATTTTTCATTTTCAATATTTCTTCAAAAATCTAATATGACTTGGCACGCATCATGGTGGGGTGCAGAATATCCATTTCTATCTGAATAACAATAATTCCTCAACATAAATCATTGTCGTGTCGTCAGAGGGGTATAGAGGGATTTTTCATTTTAAAAATTACCTCAAAATCAAATATGACTTGGCACGCAACATGGCGGGGTGCAGAATATCCATTTCTATCTGAATAAGAATAATTCGTCAACAGAAATCATTGTCGGGTCGTTAGAGGGGGTATACAGGGATTTTTCAATTTCAATATTTCTTCAAAATTCTAATATGACTTGGCACGCATCATGGTACTGTGCAGAATATCCATTTTCATCTGAATAACAATAATTTGTCAACAGAAATCATTGTCGGGTCGTCAGAGGGGTTATAGAGGGATTTTTCATTTTCAAAATGACTTCAAAAATCAAATATGACTTGGCACGCATCATGGTGGGGTACAGAATATTCATTTCCACCTCAATAACAATAATTCGTCAAAATAAATCATTGTCGGGTCGCCAGAGGGGGTATAGAGGGATTTTTCATTTTCAAAATTACCTCAGAATCAAATATGACTTGGCACGCATCATGGTGGGCTGCAGAATATCCAATTCCATCTGAATAACAATAATTCGTCTACAAAAATCATTGACGGGTCTTTAAAGGGGGTATAGAGGGATTTCTCATTTTCAAAATTTGTTCAAAATTCTAATATGACTTGGCACGCATCATGGTGGGGTACAGAATATTCATTTCCATCTCAATAACAATAATGTTTCAAAATAAATCATTGTCGGGTCGTCAAAGGGGGTATAGAGGGATTTTTTATTTTCAAAATTACCTCAAAATCAAATATGACTTGGCACGCAACATGGTGGGTTGCAGAATATCCATTTCCATCTGAATAACAATAATTCGTCAACAGAAATCATTGACGTGTCGTTAGAGGGGGTATAGAGGGATTTTTCATTTTCAAAATTTCTTCAAAAATCTAAAATGACTTGGCACGCATCAAAGTGGGGTGCAGAATATCAATTTCCATCTGAATAACAATAATTCGTCAACAGAAATCATTTTCGTGTCGTCAGAGGGGGTATAGAGGGACTTTTCATTTTCAAAATTACCTCAAAATCAAATATGATTTGGCACGCATCATGGTGGGGTGCAGAATATCCATTTCCATCTGAATAACAATAATTCGTCAACAGAAATCATCGACGGGTCGTTGGAGCGGGTATAGAGGGATTGTTAATTTTCAAAATTACTTCAAAAATCAAGTATGACTTGGCACGTATCATAGTGGAGTGCATAGTATCCATTTTCATCTAAATAATAATTAGTCGTCAACAGAAATTATTGTCGGGTCGTTAGAGGGGGTATAGAGGGATTTTTCATTTTCAATATTTCCTTAAAAATCTAATATGACTTGGCACGCATCATGGTGGGGTGCAAAGTATTCATGTCCATCTGAATAACAATAATTCGTCAACAGAAATCATTGTCGGGTCGTTAGAGGGGGTATAGAGGGATTTTTCATTTTCAATATTTCTTTAAAAATCTAATATGACTTGGCACGCATCATGGTGGGGTGCAAAGTATTCATGTCCATCTGAATAACAATAATTCGTCAACAGAAATCATTTTCGGGTCGTTAGAGGGGGTATAGAGGGATTTTTCATTTTAAATATTTCTTCAAAAATCTAATATGACTTGGCACGCATCATGGTGGAGTGCAGAATATCCATTTCTATCTGAATAACAATGATTCCTTAACATAAATCATTGTCGTGTCGTCAGAGGGGTATAGAGTGATTTTTCATTTTCAAAATTACCTCAAAATCAAATATGACTTGGCACGCATCATGGTGGGGTGCAGAATATCCATTTCGATCTAAATAACAATAATTCGTCAACAGAAATCATTAGCGGGTCGTTAGAGGGGGTATAGAGGGATTTTTCATTTTCAAAATTTCTTCAAAAATCTAATATGACTTGGCACGCATCATGGTGAGGTGCAGAATATCCATTTTCATCTGAATAACAATAATTCGTCAACAGAAATCATTGTCGTGTCGTCAGAGGGGAATGGAGGGATTTTTCATTTTCAAAATTACCTCAAAATCAAATATGACTTGGCACGCAACATGGCGGGGTGCAGAATATCCATTTCTATCTGAATAAGAATAATTCGTCAACAGAAATCATTGTCGGGTCGTTAGAGGGGGTATAGAGGGATTTTTCATTTTCAATATTTCTTTAAAAATCTAATATGACTTGGCACGCATCATGGTGGGGTGCAAAGTATTCATGTCCATCTGAATAACAATAATTCGTCAACAGAAATGATTTTCGGGTCGTTAGAGGGGGTATAGAGGGATTTTTCATTTTCAATATTTCTTCAAAAATCTAATATGACTTGGCACGCATCATGGTGGGGTGCAGAATATCCATTTCTATCTGAATAACAATGATTCCTTAACATAAATCATTGTCGTGTCGTCAGAGGGGTATAGAGTGATTTTTCATTTTCAAAATTACCTCAAAATCAAATATGACTTGGCACGCATCATGGTGGGGTGCAGAATATCCATTTCGATCTAAATAACAATAATTCGTCAACAGAAATCATTGGCGGGTCGTTAGAGGGGGTATAGAGGGATTTTTCATTTTCAAAATTTCTTCAAAAATCTAATATGACTTGGCACGCATCATGGTGAGGTGCAGAATATCCATTTCCATCTGAATAACAACAATTCGTCAACAGAAATCATTGTCGTGTCGTCAGAGGGGAATGGAGGGATTTTTCATTTTCAAAATTACTTCAAAAATTCAATATGACTTGGCACCCATCATAGAGGGGTGCAAAGTATCCATATTCATCTAAATAACAATAATTCGTCAACAGAAATCATTGTCGGGTCGTTAGAGGGGGTATAGAGGGATTTTTCCTTTTCAATATTTCTTCAAAAATCTAATATGACTTGGCACGCATCATGGTGGGGTGCAAAGTATTCATGTCCATCCGAAAAACAATAATTCGTCAACAGAAATCATTGTCGGGTTGTTAGAAGGGGTATAGAGGGATTTTTCATTTTCAATATTTCTTCAAAAATCTAATATGACTTGGCACGCATCATGGTGGGGTGCAGAATATCCATTTCTATCTGAATAACAATAATTCCTCAACATAAATCATTGTCGTGTCGTCAGAGGGGTATAGAGGGATTTTTCATTTTCAAAATTACCTCAAAATCAAATATGACTTGGCACGCAACATGGCGGGGTGCAGAATATCCATTTCTATCTGAATAAGAATAATTCGTCAACAGAAATCATTGTCGGGTCGTTAGAGGGGGTATACAGGGATTTTTCAATTTCAATATTTCTTCAAAATTCTAATATGACTTGGCACGCATCATGGTACTGTGCAGAATATCCATTTTCATCTGAATAACAATAATTTGTCAACAGAAATCATTGTCGGGTCGTCAGAGGGGTTATAGAGGGATTTTTCATTTTCAAAATGACTTCAAAAATCAAATATGACTTGGCACGCATCATGGTGGGGTACAGAATATTCATTTCCACCTCAATAACAATAATTCGTCAAAATAAATCATTGTTGGGTCGCCAGAGGGGGTATAGAGGGATTTTTCATTTTTAAAATTATCTCAAAATCAAATATGACTTGTCACGCATCATGGTGGGGTGCAAAGTATTCATGTCCATCTGAATAACAATAATTCGTCTACAGAAATCATTGTCGGGTCGTTAGAAGGGGTATAGAGGGATTTTTCATTCTCAAAATTACCTCAAAATCAAATATGACTTGGCACGCAACATGGTGGGGTGCAGAATATCCATTTTCATCTGAATGAGAATAATTCGTCAACAGAAATCATTGTCGGGACGTTAGAGGGGGTATACAGGGATTTTTCAATTTCAATATTTCTTCAAAAGTCCAATATGACTTGGCACGCATCATGGTAGTGTGCAGAATATCCATTTTCATCTAAATAACAATAATTTAACATCAGAAATCATTGTCGGGTCGTCTGAGGGGTTATAGAGGGATTTTTCATTTTCTAAATGACTTCAAAAATCAAATATGACTTGGCACGCATCATGGTGGGGTACAGAATATTCATTTCCACCTCAATAACAATAATTCGTCAAAATAAATCATTGTCGGGTCGCCAGAGGGGGTATAGAGGGATTTTTCATTTTTAAAATTATCTCAAAATCAAATATGACTTGTCACGCATCATGGTGGGGTGCAAAGTATTCATGTCCATCTGAATAACAATAATTCGTCAACAGAAATCATTGACGGGTCGTCAGAGGGGGTATAGAGGGATTTTTCATTCTCAAAATTACCTCAGAATCAAATATGACTTGGCACGCATCATGGTGGGCTGCAGAATATCCATTTTCATCTGAATAACAATAATTCGTCAACAGAAATCATTGACGGGTCGTTAAAGGGGGTATAGAGGGATTTTTCATTTTCAAAATTTGTTCAAAATTCTAATATGACTTGGCACACATGATGATGGGGTGCAGAATATTCAATCCCATCTGAATAACAATAATTCGTCAACGGAAATCGTTCTTGTGTAGTCAGAGGGGGTATGGAGGGATTTTTCATTTTCAAAATTACTTCAAAAATCTAATAAAACTTGGCACGCATCATGGTCGGGTGCAAAGTATCCATTCCCATCTGAATAAAAATAATTCGTCAACAGAAATCATTGTCGTGTCGTCAGAAGGGGTATGGAGGGATTTTTCATCTTCAAAATTACCTCAAAATCAAATATGACTTGGCACGCAACATGGTGGGGTGCAGAATATCCATTTCCATCTGAATAACAATAATTCGTCAACAGAAATCATTGTCGGGTCGTCAGAGGGGGTATAGAGGAATTTTTCATTTTTAAAATTACCTCAAAATTAAATATGACTTGGCACGCATCATGGTGGGGTGCAGAATATCCATTTCGATCTAAATAACAATAATTCGTCAACAGAAATCATTGGCGGGTCGTTAGAGGGGGTATAGAGGGATTTTTCATTTTCAAAATTTCTTCAAAAATCTAATATGACTTGGCACGCATCATGGTGAGGTGCAGAATATCCATTCCCATCTGAATAACAATAATTCGTCAACAAAAATCATAGTCGTGTCGTCAGAGGGGAATGGAGGGAATTTTCATTTTCAAAATTACTTCAAAAATTCAATATGACTTGGCACGCATCATAGTGGGGTGCAAAGTATCCATATCCATCAAAATAACAATAATTCGTCAACAGAAATCATTGTCGGGTCGTTAGAGGGGGTATAGAGGGATTTTTCATTTTCAAAATTTCTTCAAATATCAAATATGACTTGGCACGCATCATGGTGGGGTGCAAAGTATTCATGTCCATCTGAATAACAATAATTCGTCAAAAGAAATCATTGTCGGGTTGTTAGAGGGGGTATAGAGGGATTTCTCATTTTCAATATTTCTTCAAAAATCTAATATGACTTGGCACGCATCATGGTGGGGTGCAGAATATCCATTCCTATCTGAATAATAATAATTCTCTAACATAAATCATTGTCGTGTCGTCAGAGGGGTATAGAGGGATTTTTCATTTTCAAAATTTTCTCAAAATCAAATATGACATGGCACGCAACATAGTGGGGTGCAGAATATCCATTCCCATCTGAATAACAATAATTCGTCAACAGAAATCATTGTCGGGTCGTCAGAGGGGTTATAGAGGGATTTTTCATTTTCAAAATGACTTCAAAAATCAAATATGACTTGGCACGCATCATGGTAGTGTGCAGAGTATTCATTTTCATCTGAATAACAATAATTTGTCAACAGAAATCATTGCCGGGTCGTCAGAGGGGTTATAGAGGGATTGTTCATTTTCAAAATGACTTCAAAAATCAAATATGACTTGGCACGCATCATGGTGGGGTACAGAATATTCATTTCCACCTCAATAACAATAATTCGTCAACAGAAATCATTGTCGGGTCGTTAGAGGGGGTATACAGGGATTTTTCAATTTCAATACTTCTTCAAAAATCTAATTTGACTTGGCACGTATCATGGTAGTGTGCAGAATATCCATTTTCATCTGAATAACAATAATTTGACAACAGAAATCATTGTCGGGTCGTCAGAGGGGGTATGGAGTGATTTTTCATTTTCAAAATTACCTCAGAATCAAATATGACTTGGCACGCATCATGGTGGGCTACAGAATATCCAATTCCATCTGAATAACAATAATTCGTCTACAAAAATCATTGACGGGTCTTTAAAGGGGGTATAGAGGGATTTCTCATTTTCAAAATTTGTTCAAAATTCTAATATGACTTGGCACGCATCATGGTGGGGTACAGAATATTCATTTCCATCTCAATAACAATAATGTTTCAAAATAAATCATTGTCGGGTCGTCAAAGGGGGTATAGAGGGATTTTTTATTTTCAAAATTACCTCAAAATCAAATATGACTTGGCACGCAACATGGTGGGTTGCAGAATATCCATTTCCATCTGAATAACAATAATTCGTCAACAGAAATCATTGACGTGTCGTTAGAGGGGGTATAGAGGGATTTTTCATTTTCAAAATTTCTTCAAAAATCTAAAATGACTTGGCACGCATCAAAGTGGGGTGCAGAATATCAATTTCCATCTGAATAACAATAATTCGTCAACAGAAATCATTTTCGTGTCGTCAGAGGGGGTATGGAGGGACTTTTCATTTTCAAAATTACCTCAAAATCAAATATGATTTGGCACGCATCATGGTGGGGTGCAGAATATCCATTTCCATCTGAATAACAAAAATTCGTCAACAGAAATCATTGACGGGTCGTTGGAGCGGGTATAGAGGGATTGTTAATTTTCAAAATTACTTCAAAAATCAAGTATGACTTGGCACGTATCATAGTGGAGTGCATAGTATCCATTTTCATCTAAATAATAATTAGTCGTCAACAGAAATTATTGTCGGGTCGTTAGAGGGGGTATAGAGGGATTTTTCATTTTCAATATTTCTTTAAAAATCTAATATGACTTGGCACGCATCATGGTGGGGTGCAAAGTTATCATGTCCATCTGAATAACAATAATTCGTCAACAGAAATCAATGTCGGGTCGTTAGAGGGGGTATAGAGGGATTTTTCATTTTCAATATTTCTTTAAAAATCTAATATGACTTGGCACGCATCATGGTGGGGTGCAGAATATCCATTTCTATCTGAATAACAATAATTCCTTAACATAAATCATTGTCGTGTCGTCAGAGGGGTATAGAGTGATTTTTCATTTTCAAAATTACCTCAAAATCAAATATGACTTGGCACGCATCATGGTGGGGTGCAGAATATCCATTTCGATCTAAATAACAATAATTCGTCATCAGAAATCATTGGCGGGTCGTTAGAGGGGGTATAGAGGTATTTTTCATTTTCAATATTTCTTTAAAAATCTAATATGACTTGGCACGCATCATGGTGGGGTGCAAAGTATTCATGTCCATCTGAATAACAATAATTCGTCAACAGAAATCATTGTCGGGTCGTTAGAGGGGGTATAGAGGGATTTTTCATTTTCAATATTTCTTCAAAAATCTAATATGACTTGGCACGCATCATGGTGCGGTGCAGAATATCCATTTCTATCTGAATAACAATAATTCCTTAACATAAATCATTGTCGTGTCTTCAGAGGGGTATAGAGTGATTTTTCATTTTCAAAATTACCTCAAAATCAAATATGACTTGGCACGCATCATGGTGGGGTGCAGAATATCCATTTCAATCTAAATAACAATAATTCGTCAACAGAAATCATTGGCGGGTCGTTAGAGGGGGTATAGAGGGATTTTTCATTTTCAAAATTTCTTCAAAAATCTAATATGACTTGGCACGCATCATGGTGAGGTGCAGAATATCCATTTCCATCTGAATAACAATAATTCGTCAACAGAAATCATTGTCGTGTCGTCAGAGGGGAATGGAGGGATTTTTCATTTTCAAAATTACTTCAAGAATTCAATATGACTTGGCACCCATCATAGTGGGGTGCAAAGTATCCATATCCATCTAAATAACATTAATTCGTCAACAGAAATCATTGTCGGGTCGTTAGAGGGGGTATAGAGGGATTTTTCATTTTCAATATTTCTTCAAAAATCTAATATGACTTGGCACGCATCATGGTGGGTTGCAAAGTATTCATGTCCATCTGAAAAACAATAATTCGTCAACAGAAATCATTGTCGGGTCGTCAGAGGGGGTATAGAGGGATTTTTCATTTTCAAAATTTCCTCATAATCAAATATGACTTGGCACGCATCATGGTGGGGTGCAGAATATCCATTTTGATCTAAATAACAATAATTCGTCAACAGAAATCATTGGCCGGTCGTTAGAGGGGGTATAGAGGGATTTTTCATTTTCAAAATTTCTTCAAAAATCTAATATGACTTGGCACGCATCATGGTGAGGTGCAGAATATCCATTCCCATCTGAATAACAATAATTCGTCAACAGAAATCATTGTCGTGTCGTCAGAGGGGAATAGAGGGATTTTCTATTTTCAAAATTACTTCAAAAATTCAATATGACTTGGCACGCATCATAGTGGGGTGCAAAGTATCCATATCCATCTAAATAACAATAATTCGTCAACAGAAATCATTGTCGGGTTGTCAGAGGGGGTATGGAGGGATTTTTCTTTTTCAAAATTACTTCAAAAATCTTATAAAACTTGGCACGCATCAAGGAGGGGTGCAGAATATCCATTTTCATCTGAATAACAATAATTCGTCAACAGAAATCATTGTCGGGTCGTTAGAGGGGGTATAGAGGGATTTTTCATTTTCAAAATTGCTTCAAAAATCAAATATGACTTGGCACGCATCATGGTGGGGTACAGAATATTCATTTCCATCTCAATAACAATAATGTTTCCAAAGAAATCATTGTCGGGTCGTCAGAGGGGGTATAGAGGGATTTCTCATCTTCACAATTACCTCAAAATCAAATATGACTTGGCACGCATCATGGTGGGGTGCAGAATATCCATTTCCAACTGAATAACAATAATTCGTCAACAGAAATCATTGTCGTGTCGTCAGAAGGGGTATGGAGGGATTTTTCATCTTCAAAATTACCTCAAAATCATATATGACTTGGCACGCAACATGGTGGGGTGCAGAATATCCATTTCCATCTGAATAACAATAATTCTTCAACAGAAATCATTGTCGGGTCGTCAGAGGGGGTATAGAGGCATTTTTCATTTTCAAAATTTCCTCAAAATCAAATATGACTTGGCACGCATCATGGTGGGGTGCAAAATATCCATTTTGATCTAAATAACAATAATTCGTCAACAGAAATCATTGGCGGGTCGTTAGAGGGGGTATAGAGGGATTTTTCATTTTCAAAATTTCTTCAAAAATCTAATATGACTTGGCACGCATCATGGTGAGGTGCAGAATATCCATTCCCATCTGAATAACAATAATTCGTCAACAGAAATCATTATCGTGTCGTCAGAGGGGAATGGAGGGATTTTTCATTTTCAAAATTACTTCAAAAATTCAATATGACTTGGCACGCATCATAGTGGGGTGCAAAGTATCCATATCCATCTAAATAACAATAATTCGTCAACAGAAATCATTGTCGGGTTGTCAGAGGGGGTATGGAGGGATTTTTCTTTTTCAAAATTACTTCAAAAATCTTATAAAACTTGGCACGCATCACGGAGGGGTGCAGAATATCCATTTTCATCTGAATAACAATAATTCGTCAACAGAAATCATTGTCGGGTCGTTAGAGGGGGTATAGAGGGATTTTTCATTTTCAAAATTGCTTCAAAAATCAAATATGACTTGGCACGCATCATGATGGGGTACAGAATATTCATTTCCATCTCAATAACAATAATGTTTCCAAAGAAATCATTGTCGGGTCGTCAGAGGGGGTATAGAGGGATTTTTCATCTTCAAAATTACCTCAAAATCAAATATGACTTGGCACGCATCATGGTGGGGTGCAGAATATCCATTTCCAACTGAATAACAATAATTCGTCATCAGAAATCATTGTCGTGTCGTCAGAGGGGGTATGGAGGGATTTTTCATTTTCAAAATAACCTCAAAATCAAATATGACTTGGCACGCAACATGGTGGGGTACAGAATATCCATTTCCAACTGAATAACAATAATTCGTCAACAGAAATCATTGTCGTGTCGTCAGAGGGGGTATGGAGGGATTTTTCATTTTCAAAATTACCTCAGAATCAAATATGACTTGGCACGCATCATGGTGGGCTGCAGAATATCCAATTCCATCTGAATAACAATAATTCGTCAACGAAAATCATTGACGGGTCTTTAAAGGGGGTATAGAGGGATTTCTCATTTTCAAAATTTGTTCAAAATTCTAATATGACTTGGCACGCATCATGGTGGGGTACAGAATATTCATTTCCATCTCAATAACAATAATGTTTCAAAATAAATCATTGTCGGGTCGTCAAAGGGGGTATAGAGGGATTTTTTATTTTCAAAATTACCTCAAAATCAAATATGACTTGGCACGCAACATGGTGAGGTGCAGAATATCCATTCCCATCTGAATAACAATAATTCGTCAACAGAAATCATTGTCGTGTCGTCAGAGGGGAATAGAGGGATTTTCTATTTTCAAAATTACTTCAAAAATCTTATAAAACTTGGCACGCATCACGGAGGGGTGCAGAATATCCATTTTCATCTGAATAACAATAATTCGTCAACAGAAATCATTGTCGGGTCGTTAGAGGGGGTATAGAGGGATTTTTCATTTTCAAAATTGCTTCAAAAATCAAATATGACTTGGCACGCATCATGGTGGGGTACAGAATATTCATTTCCATCTCAATAACAATAATGTTTCCAAAGAAATCATTGTCGGGTCGTCAGAGGGGGTATAGAGGGATTTCTCATCTTCACAATTACCTCAAAATCAAATATGACTTGGCACGCATCATGGTGGGGTGCAGAATATCCATTTCCAACTGAATAACAATAATTCGTCAACAGAAATCATTGTCGTGTCGTCAGAAGGGGTATGGAGGGATTTTTCATCTTCAAAATTACCTCAAAATCATATATGACTTGGCACGCAACATGGTGGGGTGCAGAATATCCATTTCCATCTGAATAACAATAATTCTTCAACAGAAATCATTGTCGGGTCGTCAGAGGGGGTATAGAGGCATTTCTCATTTTCAAAATTTCCTCAAAATCAAATATGACTTGGCACGCATCATGGTGGGGTGCAGAATATCCATTTTGATCTAAATAACAATAATTCGTCAACAGAAATCATTGGCGGGTCGTTAGAGGGGGTATAGAGGGATTTTTCATTTTCAAAATTTCTTCAAAAATCTAATATGACTTGGCACGCATCATGGTGAGGTGCAGAATATCCATTCCCATCTGAATAACAATAATTCGTCAACAGAAATCATTATCGTGTCGTCAGAGGGGAATGGAGGGATTTTTCATTTTCAAAATTACTTCAAAAATTCAATATGACTTGGCACGCATCATAGTGGGGTGCAAAGTATCCATATCCATCTAAATAACAATAATTCGTCAACAGAAATCATTGTCGGGTTGTCAGAGGGGGTATGGAGGGATTTTTCTTTTTCAAAATTACTTCAAAAATCTTATAAAACTTGGCACGCATCACGGAGGGGTGCAGAATATCCATTTTCATCTGAATAACAATAATTCGTCAACAGAAATCATTGTCGGGTCGTCAGAGGGGGTATGGAGGGATTTTTCATTTTCAAAATTACCTCAGAATCAAATATGACTTGGCACGCATCATGGTGGGCTGCAGAATATCCAATTCCATCTGAATAACAATAATTCGTCTACAAAAATCATTGACGGGTCTTTAAAGGGGGTATAGAGGGATTTCTCATTTTCAAAATTTGTTCAAAATTCTAATATGACTTGGCACGCATCATGGTGGGGTACAGAATATTCATTTCCATCTCAATAACAATAATGTTTCAAAATAAATCATTGTCGGGTCGTCAAAGGGGGTATAGAGGGATTTTTTATTTTCAAAATTACCTCAAAATCAAATATGACTTGGCACGCAACATGGTGGGTTGCAGAATATCCATTTCCATCTGAATAACAATAATTCGTCAACAGAAATCATTGACGTGTCGTTAGAGGGGGTATAGAGGGATTTTTCATTTTCAAAATTTCTTCAAAAATCTAAAATGACTTGGCACGCATCAAAGTGGGGTGCAGAATATCAATTTCCATCTGAATAACAATAATTCGTCAACAGAAATCATTTTCGTGTCGTCAGAGGGGGTATGGAGGGACTTTCCATTTTCAAAATTACCTCAAAATCAAATATGATTTGGCACGCATCATGGTGGGGTGCAGAATATCCATTTCCATCTGAATAACAATAATTCGTCAACAGAAATCATTGACGGGTCGTTGGAGCGGGTATAGAGGGATTGTTAATTTTCAAAATTACTTCAAAAATCAAGTATGACTTGGCACGTATCTTAGTGGAGTGCATAGTATCCATTTTCATCTAAATAATAATTAGTCGTCAACAGAAATTATTGTCGGGTCGTTAGAGGGGGTATAGAGGGATTTTTCATTTTCAATATTTCTTTAAAAATCTAATATGACTTGGCACGCATCATGGTGGGGTGCAAAGTATTCATGTCCATCTGAATAACAATAATTCGTCAACAGAAATCATTGTCGGGTCGTTAGAGGGGGTATAGAGGGATTTTTCATTTTCAATATTTCTTTAAAAATCTAATATGACTTGGCACGCATCATGGTGGGGTGCAAAGTATTCATGTCCATCTGAATAACAATAATTCGTCAACAGAAATCATTTTCGGGTCGTTAGAGGGGGTATAGAGGGATTTTTCATTTTCAATATTTCTTCAAAAATCTAATATGACTTGGCACGCATCATGGTGGAGTGCAGAATATCCATTTCTATCTGAATAACAATGATTCCTTAACATAAATCATTGTCGTGTCGTCAGAGGGGTATAGAGTGATTTTTCATTTTCAAAATTACCTCAAAATCAAATATGACTTGGCACGCATCATGGTGGGGTGCAGAATATCCATTTCGATCTAAATAACAATAATTCGTCAACAGAAATCATTGGCGGGTCGTTAGAGGGGGTATAAAGGGATTTTTCATTTTCAAAATTTCTTCAAAAATCTAATATGACTTGGCACGCATCATGGTGAGGTGCAGAATATCCATTTTCATCTGAATAACAATAATTCGTCAACAGAAATCATTGTCGTGTCGTCAGAGGGGAATGGAGGGATTTTTCATTTTCAAAATTACTTCAAAAATTCAATATGACTTGGCACCCATCATAGTGGGGTGCAAAGTATCCATATCCATCTAAATAACAATAATTCGTCAACAGAAATCATTGTCGCGTCGTTAGAGGGGGTATAGAGGGATTTTTCATTTTCAATATTTCTTCAAAAATCTAATATGACTTGGCACGCATCATGGTGGAGTGCAAAGTATTCATGTCCATCTGAAAAACAATAATTCTTCAACAGAAATCATTGTCGGGTTGTTAGAAGGGGTATAGAGGGATTTTTCATTTTCAATATTTCTTCAAAAATCTAATATGACTTGGCACGCATCATGGTGGGGTGCAGAATATCCATTTCTATCTGAATAACAATAATTCCTCAACATAAATCATTGTCGTGTCGTCAGAGGGGTATAGAGGGATTTTTCATTTTCAAAATTACCTCAAAATCAAATATGACTTGGCACGCAACATGGCGGGATGCAGAATATCCATTTCTATCTGAATAAGAATAATTCGTCAACAGAAATCATTGTCGGGTCGTTAGAGGGGGTATACAGGGATTTTTCAATTTCAATATTTCTTCAAAAATCTAATATGACTTGGCACGCATCATGGTGGGGTACAGAATATTCATTTCCACCTCAATAACAATGATTCGTCAAAATAAATCATTGTCGGGTCGTCAGAGGGGGTATAGAGAGATTTTTCATTTTCAAAATTTCTTCAAAAATCTAAAATGACTTGGCACGCATCAAAGTAGGGTGCAGAATATTAATTTCCATCTGAATAACAATAATTCGTCAACAGAAATCATTTTCGTGTCGTCAGAGGGGGTATGGAGGGATTTTTCATTTTCAAAATTACCTCAAAATCAAATATGATTTGGCACGCATCATGGTGGGGTGCAGAATATCCATTTCCATCTGAATAACAATAATTCGTCAACAGAAATCATTGACGGGTCGTTGGAGCGGGTATAGAGGGATTGTTAATTTTCAAAATTACTTCAAAAATCAAGTATGACTTGGCACGTATCATAGTGGAGTGCATAGTATCCATTTTCATCTAAATAATAATTAGTCGTCAACAGAAATTATTGTCGGGTCGTTAGAGGGGGTATAGAGGGATTTTTCATTTTCAATATTTCTTTAAAAATCTAATATGACTTGGCACGCATCATGGTGGGGTGCAAAGTATTCATGTCCATCTGAATAACAATAATTCGTCAACAGAAATGATTTTCGGGTCGTTAGAGGGGGTATAGAGGGATTTTTCATTTTCAATATTTCTTCAAAAATCTAATATGACTTGGCACGCATCATGGTGGGGTGCAGAATATCCATTTCTATCTGAATAACAATGATTCCTTAACATAAATCATTGTCGTGTCGTCAGAGGGGTATAGAGTGATTTTTCATTTTCAAAATTACCTCAAAATCAAATATGACTTGGCACGCATCATGGTGGGGTGCAGAATATCCATTTCGATCTAAATAACAATAATTCGTCAACAGAAGTCATTGGCGGGTCGTTAGAGGGGGTATAGAGGGATTTTTCATTTTCAAAATTTCTTCAAAAATCTAATATGACTTGGCACGCATCATGGTGAGGTGCAGAATATCCATTTCCATCTGAATAACAACAATTCGTCAACAGAAATCATTGTCGTGTCGTCAGAGGGGAATGGAGGGATTTTTCATTTTCAAAATTACTTCAAAAATTCAATATGACTTGGCACCCATCATAGAGGGATGCAAAGTATCCATATTCATCTAAATAACAATAATTCGTCAACAGAAATCATTGTCGGGTCGTTAGAGGGGGTATAGAGGGATTTTTCCTTTTCAATATTTCTTCAAAAATCTAATATGACTTGGCACGCATCATGGTGGGGTGCAAAGTATTCATGTCCATCTGAAAAACAATAATTCGTCAACAGAAATCATTGTCGGGTTGTTAGAAGGGGTATAGAGGGATTTTTCATTTTCAATATTTCTTCAAAAATCTAATATGACTTGGCACGCATCATGGTGGGGTGCAGAATATCCATTTCTATCTGAATAACAATAATTCCTCAACATAAATCATTGTCGTGTCGTCAGAGGGGTATAGAGGGATTTTTCATTTTAAAAATTACCTCAAAATCAAATATGACTTGGCACGCAACATGGCGGGGTGCAGAATATCCATTTCTATCTGAATAAGAATAATTCGTCAACAGAAATCATTGTCGGGTCGTTAGAGGGGGTATACAGGGATTTTTCAATTTCAATATTTCTTCAAAATTCTAATATGACTTGGCACGCATCATGGTACTGTGCAGAATATCCATTTTCATCTGAATAACAATAATTTGTCAACAGAAATCATTGTCGGGTCGTCAGAGGGGTTATAGAGGGATTTTTCATTTTCAAAATGACTTCAAAAATCAAATATGACTTGGCACGCATCATGGTGGGGTACAGAATATTCATTTCCACCTCAATAACAATAATTCGTCAAAATAAATCATTGTCGGGTCGCCAGAGGGGGTATAGAGGGATTTTTCATTTTCAAAATTACCTCAGAATCAAATATGACTTGGCACGCATCATGGTGGGCTGCAGAATATCCAATTCCATCTGAATAACAATAATTCGTCTACAAAAATCATTGACGGGTCTTTAAAGGGGGTATAGAGGGATTTCTCATTTTCAAAATTTGTTCAAAATTCTAATATGACTTGGCACGCATCATGGTGGGGTACAGAATATTCATTTCCATCTCAATAACAATAATGTTTCAAAATAAATCATTGTCGGGTCGTCAAAGGGGGTATAGAGGGATTTTTTATTTTCAAAATTACCTCAAAATCAAATATGACTTGGCACGCAACATGGTGGGTTGCAGAATATCCATTTCCATCTGAATAACAATAATTCGTCAACAGAAATCATTGACGTGTCGTTAGAGGGGGTATAGAGGGATTTTTCATTTTCAAAATTTCTTCAAAAATCTAAAATGACTTGGCACGCATCAAAGTGGGGTGCAGAATATCAATTTCCATCTGAATAACAATAATTCGTCAACAGAAATCATTTTCGTGTCGTCAGAGGGGGTATAGAGGGACTTTTCATTTTCAAAATTACCTCAAAATCAAATATGATTTGGCACGCATCATGGTGGGGTGCAGAATATCCATTTCCATCTGAATAACAATAATTCGTCAACAGAAATCATCGACGGGTCGTTGGAGCGGGTATAGAGGGATTGTTAATTTTCAAAATTACTTCAAAAATCAAGTATGACTTGGCACGTATCATAGTGGAGTGCATAGTATCCATTTTCATCTAAATAATAATTAGTCGTCAACAGAAATTATTGTCGGGTCGTTAGAGGGGGTATAGAGGGATTTTTCATTTTCAATATTTCCTTAAAAATCTAATATGACTTGGCACGCATCATGGTGGGGTGCAAAGTATTCATGTCCATCTGAATAACAATAATTCGTCAACAGAAATCATTGTCGGGTCGTTAGAGGGGGTATAGAGGGATTTTTCATTTTCAATATTTCTTTAAAAATCTAATATGACTTGGCACGCATCATGGTGGGGTGCAAAGTATTCATGTCCATCTGAATAACAATAATTCGTCAACAGAAATCATTTTCGGGTCGTTAGAGGGGGTATAGAGGGATTTTTCATTTTAAATATTTCTTCAAAAATCTAATATGACTTGGCACGCATCATGGTGGAGTGCAGAATATCCATTTCTATCTGAATAACAATGATTCCTTAACATAAATCATTGTCGTGTCGTCAGAGGGGTATAGAGTGATTTTTCATTTTCAAAATTACCTCAAAATCAAATATGACTTGGCACGCATCATGGTGGGGTGCAGAATATCCATTTCGATCTAAATAACAATAATTCGTCAACAGAAATCATTGGCGGGTCGTTAGAGGGGGTATAGAGGGATTTTTCATTTTCAAAATTTCTTCAAAAATCTAATATGACTTGGCACGCATCATGGTGAGGTGCAGAATATCCATTTTCATCTGAATAACAATAATTCGTCAACAGAAATCATTGTCGTGTCGTCAGAGGGGAATGGAGGGATTTTTCATTTTCAAAATTACTTCAAAAATTCAATATGACTTGGCACCCATCATAGTGGGGTGCAAAGTATCCATATCCATCTAAATAACAATAATTCGTCAACAGAAATCATTGTCGCGTCGTTAGAGGGGGTATAGAGGGATTTTTCATTTTCAATATTTCTTCAAAAATCTAATATGACTTGGCACGCATCATGGTGGAGTGCAAAGTATTCATGTCCATCTGAAAAACAATAATTCTTCAACAGAAATCATTGTCGGGTTGTTAGAAGGGGTATAGAGGGATTTTTCATTTTCAATATTTCTTCAAAAATCTAATATGACTTGGCACGCATCATGGTGGGGTGCAGAATATCCATTTCTATCTGAATAACAATAATTCCTCAACATAAATCATTGTCGTGTCGTCAGAGGGGTATAGAGGGATTTTTCATTTTCAAAATTACCTCAAAATCAAATATGACTTGGCACGCAACATGGCGGGGTGCAGAATATCCATTTCTATCTGAATAAGAATAATTCGTCAACAGAAATCATTGTCGGGTCGTTAGAGGGGGTATACAGGGATTTTTCAATTTCAATATTTCTTCAAAAATCTAATATGACTTGGCACGCATCATGGTGGGGTACAGAATATTCATTTCCACCTCAATAACAATAATTCGTCAAAATAAATCATTGTCGGGTCGTCAGAGGGGGTATAGAGAGATTTTTCATTTTCAAAATTTCTTCAAAAATCTAAAATGACTTGGCACGCATCAAAGTAGGGTGCAGAATATTAATTTCCATCTGAATAACAATAATTCGTCAACAGAAATCATTTTCGTGTCGTCAGAGGGGGTATGGAGGGATTTTTCATTTTCAAAATTACCTCAAAATCAAATATGATTTGGCACGCATCATGGTGGGGTGCAGAATATCCATTTCCATCTGAATAACAATAATTCGTCAACAGAAATCATTGACGGGTCGTTGGAGCGGGTATAGAGGGATTGTTAATTTTCAAAATTACTTCAAAAATCAAGTATGACTTGGCACGTATCATAGTGGAGTGCATAGTATCCATTTTCATCTAAATAATAATTAGTCGTCAACAGAAATTATTGTCGGGTCGTTAGAGGGGGTATAGAGGGATTTTTCATTTTCAATATTTCTTTAAAAATCTAATATGACTTGGCACGCATCATGGTGGGGTGCAAAGTATTCATGTCCATCTGAATAACAATAATTCGTCAACAGAAATGATTTTCGGGTCGTTAGAGGGGGTATAGAGGGATTTTTCATTTTCAATATTTCTTCAAAAATCTAATATGACTTGGCACGCATCATGGTGGGGTGCAGAATATCCATTTCTATCTGAATAACAATGATTCCTTAACATAAATCATTGTCGTGTCGTCAGAGGGGTATAGAGTGATTTTTCATTTTCAAAATTACCTCAAAATCAAATATGACTTGGCACGCATCATGGTGGGGTGCAGAATATCCATTTCGATCTAAATAACAATAATTCGTCAACAGAAATCATTGGCGGGTCGTTAGAGGGGGTATAGAGGGATTTTTCATTTTCAAAATTTCTTCAAAAATCTAATATGACTTGGCACGCATCATGGTGAGGTGCAGAATATCCATTTCCATCTGAATAACAACAATTCGTCAACAGAAATCATTGTCGTGTCGTCAGAGGGGAATGGAGGGATTTTTCATTTTCAAAATTACTTCAAAAATTCAATATGACTTGGCACCCATCATAGAGGGGTGCAAAGTATCCATATTCATCTAAATAACAATAATTCGTCAACAGAAATCATTGTCGGGTCGTTAGAGGGGGTATAGAGGGATTTTTCCTTTTCAATATTTCTTCAAAAATCTAATATGACTTGGCACGCATCATGGTGGGGTGCAAAGTATTCATGTCCATCTGAAAAACAATAATTCGTCAACAGAAATCATTGTCGGGTTGTTAGAAGGGGTATAGAGGGATTTTTCATTTTCAATATTTCTTCAAAAATCTAATATGACTTGGCACGCATCATGGTGGGGTGCAGAATATCCATTTCTATCTGAATAACAATAATTCCTCAACATAAATCATTGTCGTGTCGTCAGAGGGGTATAGAGGGATTTTTCATTTTCAAAATTACCTCAAAATCAAATATGACTTGGCACGCAACATGGCGGGGTGCAGAATATCCATTTCTATCTGAATAAGAATAATTCGTCAACAGAAATCATTGTCGGGTCGTTAGAGGGGGTATACAGGGATTTTTCAATTTCAATATTTCTTCAAAATTCTAATATGACTTGGCACGCATCATGGTACTGTGCAGAATATCCATTTTCATCTGAATAACAATAATTTGTCAACAGAAATCATTGTCGGGTCGTCAGAGGGGTTATAGAGGGATTTTTCATTTTCAAAATGACTTCAAAAATCAAATATGACTTGGCACGCATCATGGTGGGGTACAGAATATTCATTTCCACCTCAATAACAATAATTCGTCAAAATAAATCATTGTCGGGTCGCCAGAGGGGGTATAGAGGGATTTTTCATTTTCAAAATTATCTCAAAATCAAATATGACTTGTCACGCATCATGGTGGGGTGCAAAGTATTCATGTCCATCTGAATAACAATAATTCGTCTACAGAAATCATTGTCGGGTCGTTAGAAGGGGTATAGAGGGATTTTTCATTCTCAAAATTACCTCAAAATCAAATATGACTTGGCACGCAACATGGTGGGGTGCAGAATATCCATTTTCATCTGAATGAGAATAATTCGTCAACAGAAATCATTGTCGGGACGTTAGAGGGGGTATACAGGGATTTTTCAATTTCAATATTTCTTCAAAAATCCAATATGACTTGGCACGCATCATGGTAGTGTGCAGAATATCCATTTTCATCTAAATAACAATAATTTAACATCAGAAATCTTTGTCGGGTCGTCTGAGGGGTTATAGAGGGATTTTTCATTTTCTAAATGACTTCAAAAATCAAATATGACTTGGCACGCATCATGGTGGGGTACAAAATATTCATTTCCACCTCAATAACAATAATTCGTCAAAATAAATCATTGTCGGGTCGTCAGAGGGGGTATAGAGGGATTTTTCATTCTCAAAATTACCTCAGAATCAAATATGACTTGGCACGCATCATGGTGGGCTGCAGAATATCCATTTTCATCTGAATAACAATAATTCGTCAACAGAAATCATTGACGGGTCGTTAAAGGGGGTATAGAGGGATTTTTCATTTTCAAAATTTGTTCAAAATTCTAATATGACTTGGCACACATGATGATGGGGTGCAGAATATTCCATCCCATCTGAATAACAATAATTCGTCAACGGAAATCGTTCTTGTGTAGTCAGAGGGGGTATGGAGGGATTTTTCATTTTCAAAATTACTTCAAAAATCTAATAAAACTTGGCACGCATCATGGTCGGGTGCAAAGTATCCAATCCCATCTGAATAAAAATAATTCGTCAACAGAAATCATTGTCGTGTCGTCAGAAGGGGTATGGAGGGATTTTTCATCTTCAAAATTACCTCAAAATCAAATATGACTTGGCACGCAACATGGTGGGGTGCAGAATATCCATTTCCATCTGAATAACAATAATTCGTCAACAGAAATCATTGTCGGGTCGTCAGAGGGGGTATAGAGGAATTTATCATTTTTAAAATTACCTCAAAATTAAATATGACTTGGCACGCATCATGGTGGGGTGCAGAATATCCATTTCGATCTAAATAACAATAATTCGTCAACAGAAATCATTGGCGGGTCGTTAGAGGGGGTATAGAGGGATTTTTCATTTTCAAAATTTCTTCAAAAATCTAATATGACTTGGCACGCATCATGGTGAGGTGCAGAATATCCATTACCATCTGAATAACAATAATTCGTCAACAAAAATCATTGTCGTGTCGTCAGAGGGGAATGGAGGGATTTTTCATTTTCAAAATTACTTCAAAAATTCAATATGACTTGGCACGCATCATAGTGGGGTGCAAAGTATCCATATCCATCAAAATAACAATAATTCGTCAACAGAAATCATTGTCGGGTCGTTAGAGGGGGTATAGAGGGATTTTTCATTTTCAAAATTTCTTCAAATATCAAATATGACTTGGCACGCATCATGGTGGGGTGCAAAGTATTCATGTCCATCTGAATAACAATAATTCGTCAAAAGAAATCATTGTCGGGTTGTTAGAGGGGGTATAGAGGGATTTCTCATTTTCAATATTTCTTCAAAAATCTAATATGACTTGGCACGCATCATGGTGGGGTGCAGAATATCCATTCCTATCTGAATAATAATAATTCTCTAACATAAATCATTGTCGTGTCGTCAGAGGGGTATAGAGGGATTTTTCATTTTCAAAATTTTCTCAAAATCAAATATGACATGGCACGCAACATAGTGGGGTGCAGAATATCCATTCCCATCTGAATAACAATAATTCGTCAACAGAAATCATTGTCGGGTCGTCAGAGGGGTTATAGAGGGATTTTTCATTTTCAAAATGACTTCAAAAATCAAATATGACTTGGCACGCATCATGGTAGTGTGCAGAGTATCCATTTTCATCTGAATAACAATAATTTGTCAACAGAAATCATTGCCGGGTCGTCAGAGGGGTTATAGAGGGATTGTTCATTTTCAAAATGACTTCAAAAATCAAATATGACTTGGCACGCATCATGGTGGGGTACAGAATATTCATTTCCACCTCAATAACAATAATTCGTCAACAGAAATCATTGTCGGGTCGTTAGAGGGGGTATACAGGGATTTTTCAATTTCAATACTTCTTCAAAAATCTAATTTGACTTGGCACGTATCATGGTAGTGTGCAGAATATCCATTTTCATCTGAATAACAATAATTTGACAACAGAAATCATTGTCGGGTCGTCAGAGGGGGTATGGAGTGATTTTTCATTTTCAAAATTACCTCAGAATCAAATATGACTTGGCACGCATCATGGTGGGCTACAGAATATCCAATTCCATCTGAATAACAATAATTCGTCTACAAAAATCATTGACGGGTCTTTAAAGGGGGTATAGAGGGATTTCTCATTTTCAAAATTTGTTCAAAATTCTAATATGACTTGGCACGCATCATGGTGGGGTACAGAATATTCATTTCCATCTCAATAACAATAATGTTTCAAAATAAATCATTGTCGGGTCGTCAAAGGGGGTATAGAGGGATTTTTTATTTTCAAAATTACCTCAAAATCAAATATGACTTGGCACGCAACATGGTGGGTTGCAGAATATCCATTTCCATCTGAATAACAATAATTCGTCAACAGAAATCATTGACGTGTCGTTAGAGGGGGTATAGAGGGATGTTTCATTTTCAAAATTTCTTCAAAAATCTAAAATGACTTGGCACGCATCAAAGTGGGGTGCAGAATATCAATTTCCATCTGAATAACAATAATTCGTCAACAGAAATCATTTTCGTGTCGTCAGAGGGGGTATGGAGGGACTTTTCATTTTCAAAATTACCTCAAAATCAAATATGATTTGGCACGCATCATGGTGGGGTGCAGAATATCCATTTCCATCAGAATAACAAAAATTCGTCAACAGAAATCATTGACGGGTCGTTGGAGCGGGTATAGAGGGATTGTTAATTTTCAAAATTACTTCAAAAATCAAGTATGACTTGGCACGTATCATAGTGGAGTGCATAGTATCCATTTTCATCTAAATAATAATTAGTCGTCAACAGAAATTATTGTCGGGTCGTTAGAGGGGGTATAGAGGGATTTTTCATTTTCAATATTTCTTTAAAAATCTAATATGACTTGGCACGCATCATGGTGGGGTGCAAAGTATTCATGTCCATCTGAATAACAATAATTCGTCAACAGAAATCATTGTCGGGTCGTTAGAGGGGGTATAGAGGGATTTTTCATTTTCAATATTTCTTTAAAAATCTAATATGACTTGGCACGCATCATGGTGGGGTGCAAAGTATTCATGTCCATCTGAATAACAATAATTCGTCAACAGAAATCATTTTCGGGTCGTTAGAGGGGGTATAGAGGGATTTTTCATTTTCAATATTTCTTCAAAAATCTAATATGACTTGGCACGCATCATGGTGGAGTGTAGAATATCCATTTCTATCTGAATAACAATGATTCCCTAACATAAATCATTGTCGTGTCGTCAGAGGGGTATAGAGTGATTTTTCATTTTCAAAATTACCTCAAAATCAAATATGACTTGGCACGCATCATGGTGGGGTGCAGAATATCCATTCCCATCTGAATAACAATAATTCGTCAACAGAAATCATTGTCGGGTCGTCAGAGGGGGTATAGAGGAATTTTTCATTTTTAAAATTACCTCAAAATTAAATATGACTTGGCACGCATCATGGTGTGGTGCAGAATGTCCATTCCCATCTGAATAACAATAATTCGTCAACAAATATCATTGTCGTGTCGTCAGAGGGGAATGGAGGGATTTTTCATTTTCAAAATTACTTCAAAAATTCAATATGACTTGGCACGCATCATAGTGGGGTGCAAAGTATCCATATCCATCAAAATAACAATAATTCGTCAACAGAAATCATTGTCGGGTCGTTAGAGGGGTATAGAGTGATTTTTCATTTTCAAAATTACCTCAAAATCAAATATGACTTGGCACCTAACATGGTGGGGTGCAGAATATCCATTCCCATCTGAATAACAATAATTCGTTAACAGAAATCATTGGCGGGTCGTTAGAGGGGGTATAGAGGGATTTTTCATTTTCAAAATTTCTTCAAAAATCTAATATAACTTGGCACGCATCATGGTGAGGTGCAGAATATCCATTCCCATCTGAATAACAATAATTCGTCAACAAAAATCATTGTCGTGTCGTCAGAGGGGAATGGAGGGATTTTTCATTTTCAAAATTACTTCAAAAATTCAATATGACTTGGCACGCATCATAGTGGGGTGCAAAGTATCCATATCCATCAAAATAACAATAATTCGTCAACAGAAATCATTGTCGGGTCGTTAGAGGGGTATAGAGTGATTTTTCATTTTCAAAATTACCTCAAAATCAAATATGACTTGGCACGCATCATGGTGGGGTGCAGAATATCCATTTCGATCTAAATAACAATAATTCGTCAACAGAAATCATTGGCGGGTCGTTAGAGGGGGTATAGAGGTATTTTTCATTTTCAAAATTTCTTCAAAAATCTAATATGACTTGGCACGCATCATGGTGAGGTGCAGAATATCCATTTCCATCTGAATAACAATAATTCGTCAACAGAAATCATTGTCGTGTCGTCAGAGGGGAATGGAGGGATTTTTCATTTTCAAAATTACTTCAAAAATTCAATATGACTTGGCACCCATCATAGAGGGGTGCAAAGTATCCATATCCATCTAAATAACAATAATTCGTTAACAGAAATCATTGTCGGGTCGTTAGAGGGGGTATAGAGGGATTTTTCCTTTTCAATATTTCTTCAAAAATCTAATATGACTTGGCACGCATCATGGTGGGGTGCAAAGTATTCATGTCCATCTGAAAAACAATAATTCGTTAACAGAAATCATTGTCGGGTTGTTAGAAGGGGTATAGAGGGATTTTTCATTTTCAATATTTCTTCAAAAATCTAATATGACTTGGCACGCAACATGGTGGGGTACAGAATATCCATTTCCAACTGAATAACAATAATTCGTCAACAGAAATCATTGTCGTGTCGTCAGAGGGGGTATGGAGGGATTTTTCATTTTCAAAATTACCTCAGAATCAAATATGACTTGGCACGCATCATGGTGGGCTGCAGAATATCCAATTCCATCTGAATAACAATAATTCGTCAACAAAAATCATTGACGGGTCTTTAAAGGGGGTATAGAGGGATTTCTCATTTTCAAAATTTCTTCAAAAATCTAATATGACTTGGCACGCATCATGGTGAGGTGCAGAATATCCATTTCCATCTGAATAACAATAATTCGTCAACAGAAATCATTGTCGTGTCGTCAGAGGGGAATGGAGGGATTTTTCATTTTCAAAATTACTTCAAAAATTCAATATGACTTGGCACCCATCATAGTGGGGTGCAAAGTATCCATATCCATCTAAATAACAATAATTCGTCAACAGAAATCATTGTCGGTTCGTTAGAGGGGGTATAGAGGGATTTTTCATTTTCAATATTTCTTCAAAAATCTAATATGACTTGGCACGCATCATGGTGGGGTGCAAAGTATTCATGTCCATCTGAAAAACAATAATTCGTCAACAGAAATCATTGTCGGGTCGTCAGAGGGGGTATAGAGGGATTTTTCATTTTCAAAATTTCCTCAAAATCAAATATGACTTGGCACGCATCATACTGGGGTGCAGAATATCTATTTTGATCTAAATAACAATAATTCGTCAACAGAAATCATTGGCCGGTCGTTAGAGGGGGTATAGAGGGATTTTTCATTTTCAAAATTTCTTCAAAAACCTAATATGACTTGGCACGCATCATGGTGAGGTGCAGAATATCCATTCCCATCTGAATAACAATAATTCGTCAACAGAAATCATTGTCGTGTCGTCAGAGGGGAATGGAGGGATTTTTCATTTTCAAAATTACCTCAAAATCTAATATGACTTGGCACGCATCAAGGTGGGGTGCAGAATATCCATTTCCATCTGAATAACAATAATTCGTCAACAGAAATCATTGTCGGGTCGTTAGAGGGGGTATAGAGGGATTTTCCATTTTCAAAATTACCTCAAATTCAAATATGACTTGGCACGCAACATGGTGGGGTGCAGAATATCCATTTCCATCTCAATAACAATAATTTGTCAACAGAAATCATTGTCGGGTCGTCAGAGGGATTATAGAGGGATTTTTCATTTTCAAAATTACCTCTAAATCTAATATGACTTGGCACGCATCAAGGTGGGGTGCAGAATATCCATTTCCATCTGAATAACAATAATTAGTCAACAGAAATCATTGACGGGTAGTCAGAGGGGGTATAGAGCGATTTTTCATTTTCAAAATGACTTCAAAAATCTAATATGACTTGGCACGCATCATGGTGGGGTACAGAATATGCATTTTCATCTCTTTAAAAATAATTTGTCAACAGAAATCATTGTCGGGTCGTCAGAGGGGGTATAGAGGGATTTTTCATTTTCAACATTACCTCAAAATCAAATATGACTTGGCACGCATCATAGTGGGGTGCAAAACATTCATTTCCATCTGAATAACAATAATTCGTCAACAGAAATCATTGTCGGGTCGTCAGAGGGGGTATAGAGGGATTTTTCATTTTCAAAATGATTTCAAAAATCAAAAATGACATGGCACGCATCATGGTGGGGTACAGAATATCCATTTCCATCTCTATAAAAATAATTTGTCAACAGGAGTCATTGTCGGGACATCAGAGGGGGTATAGAGGGATTTTTCATTTTCAAAATTACCTCAAAATCAAATATGACTTGGCACGCATCATGGTGGGGTGCAGAATTTCTATTTCCATATGTATAACAATAATTCGTCATCAGAAATTATTGTCGGGTCGTCAGAGGGGGTTAAAGAGATTTTTCGTTTTCAAAATTACTTCAAAAATCGAAATATAACTTGGCACGCATCATAGTAGGGTGCAAAATATTCATTTCCAACTGAATAACAATAATTCGTCAACTGAAATCATTGTCGGGTCGTCAGAGGGGGTATAGAGGGATTTTTCATTATCAAAATGACTTCAAAAATCAAATATGACTTGGCACGCATCATAGTAGGGTGAAAAACATCCATTTTCATCTGAATACCAATAATTCGTCAACAGAATTCATTGTGGTGTCGTCAGAGGGAGTATAGAGGGATTTTTATTTTCAAAATTACCTCAAAATCAAATATGACTTGGCACGCATCATGGTGGGGTGCAGAATATCCATTTCCATCTGAATAACAATAATTCGTCAACAGAAATCATTGACGGATCGTTAGAGGGGGTATAGACTAATTTTTCATTTTAAAAATATCTTCAAAAATCAAATATGACTTGGCACGCATCATGGTGGGGTACAGAATATCCATTTCCATCTCAATAACAATAATTTGTCAACAGAAATCATTGTCGGGTCGTCAGAGGGGGTATAGAGGAATTTTTTATTTTCAAAATTACCTCAAAATCAAATATGACTTGGCACGCATCATAGTGGGGTGCAAAACATTCATTTCCATCTGAATAACAATAATTCATCAACAGAAATCATTGTCGGGTCGTCAGAGGGGGTATAGAGGGATTTTTCATTTTCAAAATGATTTCAAAAATCAAAAATGACTTGGCACGCATCATGGTGGGGTACAGAATATCCATTTCCATCTCCATAAAAATAATTTGTCAACAGGAGTCATTGTCGGGACGTCAGAGGGGGTATAGAGGGATTTTTCATTTTCAAAATTACCTCAAAATCAAATATGACTTGGCACGCATCATGGTGGGGTGCAGAATATCTATTTCCATATGAATAACTATAATTCGTCATCAGAAATTATTGTCGGGTCGTCAGAGGGGGTTAAAGAGATTTTTCGTTTTCAAAATTACTTAAAAAATCGAAATATAACTTGGCACCCATCATAGTAGGGTGCAAAATATTCATTTCCAACTGAATAACAATAATTCGTCAACAGAAATCATTGTCGGGTCGTCAGAGGGGGTATAGAGGGATTTTTCATTATCAAAATGACTTCAAAAATCAAATATGACTTGGCACGCATCATAGTAGGGTGAAAAACATCCATTTCCATCTGAATACCAATAATTCGTCAACAGAAATCATTGACGGATCGTTAGAGGGGGTATAGAGGAATTTTTCATTTTGAATATATCTTCAAAAATCAAATATGACTTGGCACGCATCATGGTGGGGTACAGAATATCCATTTCCGTCTCAATAACAATAATTTGTCAACAGAAATCATTGTGGTGTCGTCAGAGGGAGTATAGAGGGATTTTTATTTTCAAAATTACCTCAAAATCAAATAAGACTTGGCACGCATCATGGTGGGGTGCAGAATATCCATTTCCATCTGAATAACAATAATTCGTCAACAGAAATCATTGACGGATCGTTAGAGGGGGTATAGAGGAATTTTTCATTTTGAAAATATCTTCAAAAATCAAATATGACTTGGCACGCATCATGGTGGGGTACAGAATATCCATTTTCACCTCAATAACAATAATTTGTCAACAGAAATCATTAACGGGTCGTCAGAGGGGGTATAGAGGGATTTTTTATTTTCAAAATTACTTCAAAAATTCAATATGACTTGGCACGCATCATAGTGGGGTGCAAAGTATCCATATCCATCTAAATAACAATAATTCGTCAACAGAAATCATTGTCGGGTCGTTAGAGGGGGTATACAGGGATTTTCAATTTCAATATTTCTTCAAAAATCTAATATGACTTGGCACGCATCATGGTAGTGTGCAGAATATCCATTTTCATCTGAATAACAATAATTTGTCAACAGAAATCATTGTCGGGTCGTCTGAGGGGTTATAGAGGGATTTTTCATTTTCAAAATGACTTCAAGAATCAAATATGACTTGGCACGCATCATGGTGGGGTGCAGAATATCCATTTCGATCTAAATAACAATAATTCGTCAAACGAAATCATTGGCGGGTCGTTAGAGGGGGTATTGAGGGATTTTTCATTTTCAAAATTTCTTCAAATATTTAATATGACTTGGCACGAATCATGGTGAGGTGCAGAATATCCATTCCCATCTGAATAACAATAATTCGTCAACAGAAATCATTGTCGTGTCGTCAGAGGGGAATGGACGGATTTTTTATTTTCAAAATTACTTCAAAAATTCAATATGACTTGGCACGCATCATAGTGTGGTGCAAAGTATCCATATCCATCTACATAACAATAATTCTTCAACAGAAATCATTGTCGGGTCGTTAGAGGGGGTATAGAGGGATTTTTCATTTTCAATATTTCTTCAAAAATCTAATATGACTTGGCACGCATCATGGTGGGGTGCAGAATATCCATTTCTATCTGAATAACAATAATTCCTCAACATAAATCATTGTCGTGTCGTCAGAGGGGGTATAGAGGGATTTTTAATTTTTAAAATTATCTCAAAATCAAATATGACTTGGCACGCATCATGGTGGGGTGCAAAGTATTCATGTCCATCTGAATAACGATAATTCGTCAACAGAAATCATTGTCGGGTCGTTAGAGGGGGTATAGAGGGATTTTTCATTTTCAATATTTCTTCAAAAATCTAATATGACCTGGCACGCATCATGGTGGGGTGCAGAATATCAATTTCTATCTGAATAACAATAATTTTTTAACATAAATCATTGTCGTGTCGTCAGAGGGGGTATAGAGGGATTTTTAATTTTTAAAATTATCTCAAAATCAAATATGACTTGGCACGCAACATGGTGGGGTGCAGAATATCCATTTCCATCTGAATAAGAATTATTCGTCAACAGAAATCATTGTCGGGTCGTTAGAGGGGGTATACAGGGATTTTTCAATTTCAATATTTCTTCAAAAATCTAATATGACTTGGAACGTATCATGGTAGTGTGCAGAATATCCATTTTCATCTGAATAACAATAATTTGTCAACAGAAATCATTGTCGGGTCGTCTGAGGGGTTATGGAGGGATTTTTCATTTTCAAAATGACTTCATAAATCAAATATGACTTGGCACGCATCATGGTGGAGTACAGAATATTCATTTCCACCTCAATAACAATAATTCGTCAAAATAAATCATTGTCGGGTCGTCAGATAGAGGGATTTTTCATTTTCAAAATTTGTTCAAATTTCTAATATGACTTGGCACACATGATAATGGGGTGCAGAATATCCATTTCCATCTGAATGAGAATAATTCGTCAACAGAAATCATTGTCGGGTCGTTAGAGGGGGTATATAGGGATTTTTCAATTTCATAATGACTTCAAAAATCAAATATGACTTGGCACGCATCATGGTGGGGTACAGAATATGCATTTTCATCTCTATAAAATTAATTTGTCAACAGAAATCATTGTCGGGACGGCAGAGGGGGTATAGAGGGATTTTTCATTTTCAAAATTACCTCAAAATCAAATATGACTTGGCACGCAACATGGTGGGGTGCAGAATATCCATTTCCATCTGAATAAGAATAATTCGTCAACAGAAATCATTGTCGGGTCGTTAGAGGGGGTATATAGGGATTTTTCAATTTCAATATTTCTTCAAAAATCTAATATGACTTGGAACGCATCGTGGTAGTGTGCAGAATATTTATTTCCATCTGAATAACAATAATTCGTCAACAGAAATCATTGTCGGGTCGTTAGAGGGGGTATAGAGGGATTTTTCATTTTCAAAATTACCTCAAATTCAAATATGACTTGACACGCAACATGGTGGGGTGCAGAATATCCATTTCCATCTCAATAACAATAATTTGTCAACAGAAATCATTGTCGGGTCGTCAGAAGGATTATAGAGTGATTTTTCATTTTCAAAATTACCTCAAAATCTAATATGACTTGGCACGCATCATGGTGGGGTGCAGAATATCCATTTCCATCTGAATAACAATAAATTTTCAACAGAAACCATTGACGGGTCGTCAGAGGGGGTATAGAGCGATTTTTCATTTTCAAAATGACTTCAAAAATCAAATATGACTTGGCACGCATCATGGTGGGGTACAGAATATGCATTTTCATCTCTATAAAATTAATTTGTCAACAGAAATCATTGTCGGGACGGCAGAGGGGGTATAGAGGTATTTTTCATTTTCAAAATTACCTCAAATTCAAATATGACTTGACACGCAACATGGTGGGGTGCAGAATATCCATTTCCATCTCAATAACAATAATTTGTCAACAGAAATCATTGTCGGGTCGTCAGAGGGATTATAGAGGGATTTTTCATTTTCAAAATTACCTCAAAATCTAATATGACTTGGCACGCATCATGGTGGGGTGCGGAATATCCATTTCCATCTGAATAACAAAAATTCGTCAACAGAAATCATTGTCGGGACGTCAGAGGGGGTATAGAGCGATTTTTCATTTTCAAAATGACTTCAAGAATCAAATATGACTTGGCACGCATCATGGTGGGGTGCAGAATATCCATTTCGATCTAAATAACAATAATTCGTCAACAGAAATCATTGGCGGGTTGTTAGAGGGGGTATTGAGGGATTTTTCATTTTCAAAATTTCTTCAAAAATCTAATATGACTTGGCACGAATCATGGTGAGGTGCAGAATATCCATTCCCATCTGAATAACAATAATTCGTCAACAGAAATCATTGTTGTGTCGTCAGAGGGGAATGGAGGGATTTTTTATTTTCAAAATCACTTCAAAAATTCAATATGACCTGGCACGCATCATAGTGTGGTGCAAAGTATCCATATCCATCTAGATAACAATAATTCGTTAACAGAAATCATAGTCGGGTCGTTAGAGGGGGTATAGAGGGATTTTTCATTTTCAATATTTCTTCAAAAATCTAGTATGACTTGGCACGCATCATGGTGGGGTGCAGAATATCCATTTCTATCTGAATAACAATAATTCCTCAACATAAATCATTGTCGTGTCGTCAGAGGGGTATAGAGGGATTTTTCATTTTCAAAATTACCTCAAAATCAAATATGAATTGGCACGCAACATAGTGGGGTGCAGATTATCCATTTCCATCTGAATAACAATAATTCGTCAACAGAAATCATTGTCGGGTCGTTAGAAGGGGTATAGAGGGATTTTTCATTTTCAAAATTACCTCAAAATCAAATATGACTTGGCACGCAACATGGTGGGGTGCAGAATATCCATTTCCATTTGAATAAGAATAATTCGTCAACAGAAATCATTGTCGGGTCGTTAGAGGGGGTATATAGGGATTTATCAATTTCAATATTTTTTCAAAAATATAATATGACTTGGCACACATGATGATAGGGTGCAGAATATTCAATCCCATCTGAATAACAATAATTCGTCAACGGAAATCATTGTCGTGTAGTCAGAGGGGGTATGGAGGGATTTTTCATTTTCAAAATTACTTCAAAAATCAAATATGACTTGGCACGCATCATGGTGGGGTACAGAATATTCATTTCCACCTCAATAACAATAATTCGTCAAAATAAATCATTGTTGGGTCGTCAGAGGGGGTATAGAAGGATTTTTCATTTTCAACATTTGTTCAAAATTCTAATATGACTTGGAACACATGATGATGGGGTGCAGAATATTCAATCCCATCTGAATAACAATAATTCGTCAACGGAAATCATTGTCGTGTAGTTAGAGGGGGTATGGAGGGATTTTTCATTTTCAAAATTACTTCAAAAATCTAATAAAACTTGGCACGCATCATGGTGGGGTGCAAAGTATCCATTCCCATCTGAATAAAAAAAATTCGTCAACAGAAATCATTGTCGTGTCGTCAGAAGGGGTATGGAGGGATTTTTCATCTTCAAAATTACCTCAGAATCAAATATGACTTGGCACGCATCATGGTGGGCTGCAGAATATCCATTTCCATCTGAATAACAATAATTCGTCAACAGAAATTATTGACGGGTCGTCAGAGGGGGTATAGAGGGATTTTTCATTTTCAAAATTTCCTCAAAATCAAATATGACTTGGCACGCATCATGGTGGGGTGCAGAATATCCATTTTGATCTAAATAACAATAATTCGTCAACAGAAATCATTGGCGGGTCGTTAGAGGGGGTATAGAGGGATTTTTCATTTTCAAAATTTCTTCAAAAATCTAATATGACTTGGCACGCATCATGGTGAGGTGCAGAATATCCATTCCCATCTGAATAACAATAATTCGTCAACAGAAATCATTGTCGTGTCGTCAGAGGGGAATGGAGGGATTTTTCATTTTCAAAATTACTTAAAAAATTCAATATGACTTGGCACGCTTCATAGTGGGGTGCAAAGTATCCATATCCATCTAAATAACAATAATTCGTCAACAGAAATCATTGTCGGGTTGTCAGAGGGGGTATGGAGGGATTTTTCTTTTTCAAAATTACTTCAAAAATCTTATAAAACTTGGCACGCATCACGGAGGGGTGCAGAATATCCATTTTCATCTGAATAACAATAATTCGTCAACAGAAATCATTGTCGGGTCGTTAGAGGGGGTATAGAGGGATTTTTCATTTTCAAAATTGCTTCAAAAATCAAATATGACTTGGCACGCATCATGATGGGGTACAGAATATTCATTTCCATCTCAATAACAATAATGTTTCCAAAGAAATCATTGTCGGGTCGTCAGAGGGGGTATAGAGGGATTTTTCATCTTCAAAATTACCTCAAAATCAAATATGACTTGGCACGCATCATGGTGGAGTGCAGAATATCCATTTCCAACTGAATAACAATAATTCGTCAACAGAAATCATTGTCGTGTCGTCAGAGGGGGTATGGAGGGATTTTTCATTTTCAAAATAACCTCAAAATCAAATATGACTTGGCACGCAACATGGTGGGGTACAGAATATCCATTTCTATCTGAATAACAATAATTTGTCAACAGAAATCATTTTCGGGTCGTCTGAGGGGTTATAAAGGGATTTCTCATTTTCAAAATGACTTCAAAAATCAAATATGACTTGTCACGCAACATGGTGGGGTACAGAATATCCATTTCCAACTGAATAACAATAATTCGTCAACAGAAATCATTGTCGTGTCGTCAGAGGGGGTATGGAGGGATTTTTCATTTTCAAAATTACCTCAGAATCAAATATGACTTGGCACGCATCATGGTGGGCTGCAGAATATCCAATTCCATCTGAATAACAATAATTCGTCAACAAAAATCATTGACGGGTCTTTAAAGGGGGTATAGAGGGATTTCTCATTTTCAAAATTTGTTCAAAATTCTAATATGACTTGGCACGCATCATGGTGGGGTACAGAATATTCATTTCCATCTCAATAACAATAATGTTTCAAAATAAATCATTGTAGGGTCGTCAAAGGGGGTATAGAGGGATTTTTTATTTTCAAAATTACCTCAAAATCAAATATGACTTGGCACGCAACATGGTGGGTTGCAGAATATCCATTTCCATCTGAATAACAATAATTCGTCAACAGAAATCATTGACGAGTCGTTAGAGGGGGTATAGAGGGATTTTTCATTTTCAAAATTTCTTCAAAAATCTAATATAACTTGGCACGCATCATAGTGGGGTGCAGAATATTAATTTCCATCTGAATAACAATAATTCGTCAACAGAAATCATTTTCGTGTCGTCAGAGGGGGTATGGAGGGATTTTTCATTGTCAAAATTACCTCAAAATCAAATATGATTTGGCACGCATCATGGTGGGGTGCAGAATATCCATTTCCATCTGAATAACAATAATTCGTCAACAGAAATCATTGACGGGTCGTTGGAGCGGGTATAGAGGGATTGTTAATTTTCAAAATTAGGTACTTCAAAAATCAAGTATGACTTGGCACGTATCATAGTGGAGTGCATAGTATCCATTTTCATCTGAATAATAATTAGTCGTCAACAGAAATTATTGTCGGGTCGTTAGAGGGGGTATAGAGGGATTTTTCATTTTCAATATTTCTTTAAAAATCTAATATGACTTGGCACGCATCATGGTGGGGTGCAAAGTTATTATGTCCATCTGAATAACAATAATTCGTCAACAGAAATCATTGTCGGGTCGTTAGAGGGGGTATAGAGGGATTTTTCATTTTCAATATTTCTTTAAAAATCTAATATGACTTGGCACGCATCATAGTGGGGTGCAAAGTATTCATGTCCATCTGAATAACAATAATTCGTCAACAGAAATCATTGTCGGGTCGTTAGAGGGGGTATAGAGGGATTTTTCGTTTTCAATATTTCTTCAAAAATCTAATATGACTTGGCACGCATCATGGTGAGGTGCAGAATATCCATTCCCATCTGAATAACAATAATTCGTCAACAGAAATCATTGGCGGGTCGTTAGAGGGGGTATAGAGGGATTTTTTTATTTTCAAAATTTCTTCAAAAATCTAATATGACTTGGCACGCATCATGGTGAGGTGCAGAATATCCATTCCCATCTGAATAACAATAATTCGTCAACAGAAATCATTGTCGTGTCGTCAGAGGGAAATGGAGGGATTTTTCATTTTCAAAATTACTTCAAAAATTCAATATGACTTGGCACGCATCATAGTGGGGTGCAAAGTATCCATATCCATCTAAATAACAATAATTCGTCAACAGAAATCATTGTCGGGTTGTCAGAGGGGGTATGGAGGGATTTTTCTTTTTCAAAATTACTTCAAAAATCTTATAAAACTTGGCACGCATCACGGAGGGGTGCAGAATATCCATTTTCATCTGAATAACAATAATTCGTCAACAGAAATCATTGTCGGGTCGTTAGAGGGGGTATAGAGGGATTTTTCATTTTCAAAATTGCTTCAAAAATCAAATATGACTTGGCACGCATCATGGTGGGGTACAGAATATTCATTTCCATCTCAATAACAATAATGTTTCCAAAGAAATCATTGTCGGGTCGTCAGAGGGGGTATAGAGGGATTTTTCATCTTCAAAATTACCTCAAAATCAAATATGACTTGGCACGCATCATGGTGGGGTGCAGAATATCCATTTCCAACTGAATAACAATAATTCGTCTACAGAAATCATTGTCGTGTCGTCAGAAGGGGTATGGAGGGATTTTTCATCTTCAAAATTACCTCAAAATCATATATGACTTGGCACGCAACATGGTGGGGTGCAGAATATCCATTTCCATCTGAATAACAATAATTCTTCAACAGAAATCATTGTCGGGTCGTCAGAGGGGGTATAGAGGCATTTTTCATTTTCAAAATTTCCTCAAAATCAAATATGACTTGGCACGCATCATGGTGGGGTGCAGAATATCCATTTTGATCTAAATAACAATAATTCGTCAACAGAAATCATTGGCGGGTCGTTAAAGGGGGTATAGAGGGATTTTTCATTTTCAAAATTTCTTCAAAAATCTAATATGACTTGGCACGCATCATGGTGAGGTGCAGAATATCCATTCCCATCTGAATAACAATAATTCGTCAACAGAAATCATTGTCGTGTCGTCAGAGGGGAATGGAGGGATTTTTCATTTTCAAAATTACTTCAAAAATTCAATATGACTTGGCACGCATCATAGTGGGGTGCAAAGTATCCATATCCATCTAAATAACAATAATTCGTCAACAGAAATCATTGTCGGGTTGTCAGAGGAGGTATGGAGGGATTCTTCTTTTTCAAAATTACTTCAAAAATCTTATAAAACTTGGCACGCATCACGGAGGGGTGCAGAATATCCATTTTCATCTGAATAACAATAATTCGTCAACAGAAATCATTGTCGGGTCGTTAGAGGGGGTATAGAGGGATTTTTCATTTTCAAAATTGCTTCAAAAATCAAATATGACTTGGCACGCATCATGATGGGGTACAGAATATTCATTTCCATCTCAATAACAATAATGTTTCCAAAGAAATCATTGTCGGGTCGTCAGAGGGGGTATAGAGGGATTTTTCATCTTCAAAATTACCTCAAAATCAAATATGACTTGGCACGCATCATGGTGGGGTGCAGAATATCCATTTCCAACTGAATAACAATAATTCGTCAACAGAAATCATTGTCGTGTCGTCAGAGGGGGTATGGAGTGATTTTTCATTTTCAAAATAACCTCAAAATCAAATATGACTTGGCACGCAACATGGTGGGGTACAGAATATCCATTTCCATCTGAATAACAATAATTTGTCAACAGAAATCATTTTCGGGTCGTCTGAGGGGTTATAAAGGGATTTCTCATTTTCAAAATGACTTCAAAAATCAAATATGACTTGTCACGCAACATGGTGGGGTACAGAATATCCATTTCCAACTGAATAACAATAATTCGTCAACAGAAATCATTGTCGTGTCGTCAGAGGGGGTATGGAGGGATTTTTCATTTTCAAAATTACCTCAGAATCAAATATGAGTTGGCACGCATCATGGTGGGCTGCAGAATATCCAATTCCATCTGAATAACAATAATTCGTCAACAAAAATCATTGACGGGTCTTTAAAGGGGGTATAGAGGGATTTCTCATTTTCAAAATTTGTTCAAAATTCTAATATGACTTGGCACGCATCATGGTGGGGTACAGAATATTCATTTCCATCTCAATAACAATAATGTTTCAAAATAAATCATTGTCGGGTCGTCAAAGGGGGTATAGAGGGATTTTTTATTTTCAAAATTACCTCAAAATCAAATATGACTTGGCACGCAACATGGTGGGTTGCAGAATATCCATTTCTATCTGAATAACAATGATTCCTTAACATAAATCATTGTCGTGTCGTCAGAGGGGTATAGAGTGATTTTTCATTTTCAAAATTACCTCAAAATCAAATATGACTTGGCACGCATCATGGTGGGCTGCAGAATATCCAATTCCATCTGAATAACAATAATTCGTCAACAAAAATCATTGACGGGTCTTTAAAGGGGGTATAGAGGGATTTCTCATTTTCAAAATTTGTTCAAAATTCTAATATGACTTGGCACGCATCATGGTGGGGTACAGAATATTCATTTCCATCTCAATAACAATAATGTTTCAAAATAAATCATTGTCGGGTCGTCAAAGGGGGTATAGAGGGATTTTTTATTTTCAAAATTACCTCAAAATCAAATATGACTTGGCACGCAACATGGTGGGTTGCAGAATATCCATTTCCATCTGAATAACAATAATTCGTCAACAGAAATCATTGACGAGTCGTTAGAGGGGGTATAGAGAGATTTTTCATTTTCAAAATTTCTTCAAAAATCTAATATGACTTGGCACGCATCATAGTGGGGTGCAGAATATTAATTTCCATCTGAATAACAATAATTCGTCAACAGAAATCATTTTCGTGTCGTCAGAGGGGGTATGGAGGGATTTTTCATTTTCAAAATTACCTCAAAATCAAATATGATTTGGCACGCATCATGGTTGGGTGCAGAATATCCATTTCCATCTGAATAACAATAATTCGTCAACAGAAATCATTGACGGGTCGTTGGAGCGGGTATAGAGGGATTGTTAATTTTCAAAATTAGGTACTTCAAAAATCAAGTATGACTTGGCACGTATCATAGTGGAGTGCATAGTATCCATTTTCATCTAAATAATAATTAGTCGTCAACAGAAATTATTGTCGGGTCGTTAGAGGGGGTATAGAGGGATTTTTCATTTTCAATATTTCTTTAAAAATCTAATATGACTTGGCACGCATCATGGTGGGGTGCAAAGTATTCATGTCCATCTGAATAACAATAATTCGTCAACAGAAATCATTGTCGGGTCGTTAGAGGGGGTATAGAGGGATTTTTCATTTTCAATATTTCTTTAAAAATCTAATATGACTTGGCACGCATCATGGTGGGGTGCAAAGTATTCATGTCCATCTGAATAACAATAATTCGTCAACAGAAATCATTGTCGGGTCGTTAGAGGGGGTATAGAGAGATTTTTCATTTTCAATATTTCTTCAAAAATCTAATATGACTTCGCACGCATCATGGTGGGGTGCAGAATATCCATTTCTATCTGAATAACAATAATTCCTTAACATAAATCATTGTCGTGTCGTCAGAGGGGTATAGAGTGATTTTTCATTTTCAAAATTACCTCAAAATCAAATATGACTTGGCACGCATCATGGTGGGGTGCAGAATATCCATTTCGATCTAAATAACAATAATTCGTCAACAGAAATCATTGGCGGGTCGTTAGAGGGGGTATAGAGGGATTTTTCATTTTCAAAATTTCTTCAAAAATCTAATATGACTTGGCACGCATCATGGTGAGGTGCAGAATATCCATTTCCATCTGAATAACAATAATTCGTCAACAGAAATCATTGTCGTGTCGTCAGAGGGGAATGGAGGGATTTTTCATTTTCAAAATTACTTCAAAAATTCAATATGACTTGGCACCCATCATAGTGGGGTGCAAAGTATCCATATCCATCTAAATAACAATAATTCGTCAACAGAAATCATTGTCGGGTCGTTAGAGGGGGTATAGAGGGATTTTTCATTTTCAATATTTTTTCAAAAATCTAATATGACTTGGCACGCATCATGGTGGGGTGCAAAGTATTCATGTCCATCTGAAAAACAGTAATTCGTCAACAGAAATCATTGTCGGGTCGTCAGAGGGGGTATAGAGGGATTTTTCATTTTCAAAATTTCCTCATAATCAAATATGACTTGGCACGCATCATGGTGGGGTGCAGAATATCCATTTTGATCTAAATAACAATAATTCGTCAACAGAAATCATTGGCCGGTCGTTAGAGGGGGTATAGAGGGATTTTTCATTTTCAAAATTTCTTCAAAAATCTAATATGACTTGGCACGCATCATGGTGAGGTGCAGAATATCCATTTCCATCTGAATAACAATAATTCGTCAACAGAAATCATTGTCGTGTCGTCAGAGGGGAATGGAGGGATTTTCTATTTTCAAAATTACTTCAAAAATTCAATATGACTTGGCACGCATCATAGTGGGGTGCAAAGTATCCATATCCATCTAAATAACAATAATTCGTCAACAGAAATCATTGTCGGGTTGTCAGAGGGGGTATGGAGGGATTTTTCATCTTCAAAATTACCTCAAAATCAAATATGACTTGGCACGCATCATGGTGGGGTGCAGAATATCTATTTCCAACTGAATAACAATAATTCGTCAACAGAAATCATTGTCGTGTCGTCAGAGGGGGTATGGAGGGATTTTTCATTTTCAAAATAACCTCAAAATCAAATATGACTTGGCACGCATCATGGTGGGGTGCAGAATATCCATTTTGATCTAAATAACAATAATTCGTCAACAGAAATCATTGGCGGGTCGTTAAAGGGGGTATAGAGGGATTTTTCATTTTCAAAATTTCTTCAAAAATCTAATATGACTTGGCACGCATCATGGTGAGGTGCAGAATATCCATTCCCATCTGAATAACAATAATTCGTCAACAGAAATCATTGTCGTGTCGTCAGAGGGGAATGGAGGGATTTTTCATTTTCAAAATTACTTCAAAAATTCAATATGACTTGGCACGCATCATAGTGGGGTGCAAAGTATCCATATCCATCTAAATAACAATAATTCGTCAACAGAAATCATTGTCGGGTTGTCAGAGGAGGTATGGAGGGATTCTTCTTTTTCAAAATTACTTCAAAAATCTTATAAAACTTGGCACGCATCACGGAGGGGTGCAGAATATCCATTTTCATCTGAATAACAATAATTCGTCAACAGAAATCATTGTCGGGTCGTTAGAGATGGTATAGAGGGATTTTTCATTTTCAAAATTGCTTCAAAAATCAAATATGACTTGGCACGCATCATGATGGGGTACAGAATATTCATTTCCATCTCAATAACAATAATGTTTCCAAAGAAATCATTGTCGGGTCGTCAGAGGGGGTATAGAGGGATTTTTCATCTTCAAAATTACCTCAAAATCAAATATGACTTGGCACGCATCATGGTGGGGTGCAGAATATCCATTTCCAACTGAATAACAATAATTCGTCAACAGAAATCATTGTCGTGTCGTCAGAGGGGGTATGGAGTGATTTTCCATTTTCAAAATAACCTCAAAATCAAATATGACTTGGCACGCAACATGGTGGGGTACAGAATATCCATTTCCATCTGAATAACAATAATTTGTCAACAGAAATCATTTTCGGGTCGTCTGAGGGGTTATAAAGGGATTTCTCATTTTCAAAATGACTTCAAAAATCAAATATGACTTGTCACGCAACATGGTGGGGTACAGAATATCCATTTCCAACTGAATAACAATAATTCGTCAACAGAAATCATTGTCGTGTCGTCAGAGGGGGTATGGAGGGATTTTTCATTTTCAAAATTACCTCAGAATCAAATATGACTTGGCACGCATCATGGTGGGCTGCAGAATATCCAATTCCATCTGAATAACAATAATTCGTCAAAAAAAATCATTGACGGGTCTTTAAAGGGGGTATAGAGGGATTTCTCATTTTCAAAATTTGTTCAAAATTCTAATATGACTTGGCACGCATCATGGTGGGGTACAGAATATTCATTTCCATCTCAATAACAATAATGTTTCAAAATAAATCATTGTCGGGTCGTCAAAGGGGGTATAGAGGGATTTTTTATTTTCAAAATTACCTCAAAATCAAATATGACTTGGCACGCAACATGGTGGGTTGCAGAATATCCATTTCCATCTGAATAACAATAATTCGTCAACAGAAATCATTGACGAGTCGTTAGAGGGGGTATAGAGGGATTTTTCATTTTCAAAATTTCTTCAAAAATCTAATATGACTTGGCACGCATCATAGTGGGGTGCAGAATATTAATTTCCATCTGAATAACAATAATTCGTCAACAGAAATCATTTTCGTGTCGTCAGAGGGGGTATGGAGGGATTTTTCATTTTCAAAATTACCTCAAAATCAAATATGATTTGGCACGCATCATGGTTGGGTGCAGAATATCCATTTCCATCTGAATAACAATAATTCGTCAACAGAAATCATTGACGGGTCGTTGGAGCGGGTATAGAGGGATTGTTAATTTTCAAAATTAGGTACTTCAAAAATCAAGTATGACTTGGCACGTATCATAGTGGAGTGCATAGTATCCATTTTCATCTAAATAATAATTAGTCGTCAACAGAAATTATTGTCGGGTCGTTAGAAGGGGTATAGAGGGATTTTTCATTTTCAATATTTCTTTAAAAATCTAATATGACTTGGCACGCATCATGGTGGGGTGCAAAGTATTCATGTCCATCTGAATAACAATAATTCGTCAACAGAAATCATTGTCGGGTCGTTAGAGGGGGTATAGAGGGATTTTTCATTTTCAATATTTCTTTAAAAATCTAATATGACTTGGCACGCATCATGGTGGGGTGCAAAGTATTCATGTCCATCTGAATAACAATAATTCGTCAACAGAAATCATTGTCGGGTCGTTAGAGGGGGTATAGAGAGATTTTTCATTTTCAATATTTCTTCAAAAATCTAATATGACTTCGCACGCATCATGGTGGGGTGCAGAATATCCATTTCTATCTGAATAACAATAATTCCTTAACATAAATCATTGTCGTGTCGTCAGAGGGGTATAGAGTGATTTTTCATTTTCAAAATTACCTCAAAATCAAATATGACTTGGCACGCATCATGGTGGGGTGCAGAATATCCATTTCGATCTAAATAACAATAATTCGTCAACAGAAATCATTGGCGGGTCGTTAGAGGGGGTATAGAGGGATTTTTCATTTTCAAAATTTCTTCAAAAATCTAATATGACTTGGCACGCATCATGGTGAGGTGCAGAATATCCATTTCCATCTGAATAACAATAATTCGTCAACAGAAATCATTGTCGTGTCGTCAGAGGGGAATGGAGGGATTTTTCATTTTCAAAATTACTTCAAAAATTCAATATGACTTGGCACCCATCATAGTGGGGTGCAAAGTATCCATATCCATCTAAATAACAATAATTCGTCAACAGAAATCATTGTCGGGTCGTTAGAGGGGGTATAGAGGGATTTTTCATTTTCAATATTTTTTCAAAAATCTAATATGACTTGGCACGCATCATGGTGGGGTGCAAAGTATTCATGTCCATCTGAAAAACAATAATTCGTCAACAGAAATCATTGTCGGGTCGTCAGAGGGGGTATAGAGGGATTTTTCATTTTCAAAATTTCCTCATAATCAAATATGACTTGGCACGCATCATGGTGGGGTGCAGAATATCCATTTTGATCTAAATAACAATAATTCGTCAACAGAAATCATTGGCCGGTCGTTAGAGGGGGTATAGAGGGATTTTTCATTTTCAAAATTTCTTCAAAAATGTGATATGACTTGGCACGCATCATGGTGAGGTGCAGAATATCCATTTCCATCTGAATAACAATAATTCGTCAACAGAAATCATTGTCGTGTCGTCAGAGGGGAATGGAGGGATTTTCTATTTTCAAAATTACTTCAAAAATTCAATATGACTTGGCACGCATCATAGTGGGGTGCAAAGTATCCATATCCATCTAAATAACAATAATTCGTCAACAGAAATCATTGTCGGGTTGTCAGAGGGGGTATGGAGGGATTTTTCATCTTCAAAATTACCTCAAAATCAAATATGACTTGGCACGCATCATGGTGGGGTGCAGAATATCTATTTCCAACTGAATAACAATAATTCGTCAACAGAAATCATTGTCGTGTCGTCAGAGGGGGTATGGAGGGATTTTTCATTTTCAAAATAACCTCAAAATCAAATATGACTTGGCACGCAACATGGTGGGGTACAGAATATCCATTTCCATCTGAATAACAATAATTTGTCAACAGAAATCATTTTCGGGTCGTCTGAGGGGTTATAAAGGGATTTCTCATTTTCAAAATGACTTCAAAAATCAAATTTGACTTGTCACGCAACATGGTGGGGTACAGAATATCCATTTCCAACTGAATAACAATAATTCGTCAACAGAAATCATTGTCGTGTCTTCAGAGGGGGTATGGAGGGATTTTTCATTTTCAAAATTACCTCAGAATCAAATATGACTTGGCACGCATCATGGTGGGCTGCAGAATATCCAATTCCATCTGAATAACAATAATTCGTCAACAAAAATCATTGACGGGTCTTTAAAGGGGGTATAGAGGGATTTCTCATTTTCAAAATTTGTTCAAAATTCTAATATGACTTGGCACGCATCAAAGTGGGGTGCAGAATATTAATTTCCATCTGAATAACAATAATTCGTCAACAGAAATCATTTTCGTGTCGTCAGAGGGGGTATGGAGGGACTTTTCATTTTCAAAATTACCTCAAAATCAAATATGATTTGGCACGCATCATGGTGAGGTGCAGAATATCCATTTCCATCTGAATAACAATAATTCGTCAACAGAAATCATTGACGGGTCGTTGGAGCGGGTATAGAGGGATTGTTAATTTTCAAAATTACTTCAAAAATCAAGTATGACTTGGCACGTATCATAGTGGAGTGCATAGTATCCATTTTCATCTAAATAATAATTAGTCGTCAACAGAAATTATTGTCGGGTCGTTAGAGGGGGTATAGAGGGATTTTTCATTTTCAATATTTCTTTAAAAATCTAATATGACTTGGCACGCATCATGGTGGGGTGCAAAGTATTCATGTCCATCTGAATAACAATAATTCGTCAACAGAAATCATTGTCGGGTCGTTAGAGGGGGTATAGAGGGATTTTTCATTTTCAATATTTCTTTAAAAATCTAATATGACTTGGCACGCATCATGGTGGGGTGCAAAGTATTCATGTCCATCTGAATAACAATAATTCGTCAACAGAAATCATTTTCGGGTCGTTAGAGGGGGTATAGAGGGATTTTTCTTTTTCAATATTTCTTCAAAAATCTAATATGACTTGGCACGCATCATGGTGGAGTGCAGAATATCCATTTCTATCTGAATAACAATGATTCCTTAACATAAATCATTGTCGTGTCGTCAGAGGGGTATAGAGTGATTTTTCATTTTCAAAATTACCTCAAAATCAAATATGACTTGGCACGCATCATGGTGGGGTGCAGAATATCCATTTTCATCTGAATAACAATAATTCGTCAACAGAAATCATTGTCGTGTCGTCAGAGGGGAATGGAGGGATTTTTCATTTTCAAAATTACTTCAAAAATTCAATATGACTTGGCACCCATCATAGTGGGGTGCAAAGTATCCATATCCATCTAAATAACAATAATTCGTCAACAGAAATCATTGTCGGGTCGTTAGAGGGGGTATAGAGGGATTTTTCATTTTCAAAATTTCTTCAAAAATCTAATATGACTTGGCACGCATCATGGTGAGGTGCAGAATATCCATTTTCATCTGAATAACAATAATTCGTCAACAGAAATCATTGTCGTGTCGTCAGAGGGGAATGGAGGGATTTTTCAATTTCAAAATTACTTCAAAAATCTAATATGACTTGGCACGCATCATGGTGGGGTGCAGAATATCCATTTCTATCTGAATATCAATAATTCCTCAACACAAATCATTGTCGTGTCGTCAGAGGGGTATAGAGGGATTTTTCATTTTCAAAATTACCTCAATATCAAATATGACTTGGCACGCAACATGGCGGGGTGCAGAATATCCATTTCTATCTGAATAAGAATAATTCGTCAACAGAAATCATTGTCGGGTCGTTAGAGGGGGTATACAGGGATTTTTCAATTTCAATATTTCTTCAAAAATCTAATATGACTTGGCACGCATCATGGTACTGTGCAGAATATCCATTTTCATCTGAATAACAATAATTTGTCAACAGAAATCATTGTCGGGTCGTCAGAGGGGTTATAGAGGGATTTTTCATTTTCAAAATGACTTCAAAAATCAAATATGACTTGGCACGCATCATGGTGGGGTACAGAATATTCATTTCCACCTCAATAACAATAATTCGTCAAAATAAATCATTGTCGGGTCGTCAGAGGGGGTATAGAGGGATTTTTCATTTTCAAAATTTCTTCAAAAATCTAAAATGACTTGGCACGCATCAAAGTAGGGTGCAGAATATTAATTTGCATCTGAATAACAATAATTCGTCAACAGAAATCATTTTCGTGTCGTCAGAGGGGGTATGGAGGGATTTTTCATTTTCAAAATTACCTCAAAATCAAATATGATTTGGCACGCATCATGGTGGGGTGCAGAATATCCATTTCCATCTGAATAACAATAATTCGTCAACAGAAATCATTGACGGGTCGTTGGAGCGGGTATAGAGGGATTGTTAATTTTCAAAATTACTTCAAAAATCAAGTATGACTTGGCACGTATCATAGTGGAGTGCATAGTATCCATTTTCATCAAAATAATAATTAGTCGTCAACAGAAATTATTGTCGGGTCGTTAGAGGGGGTATAGAGGGATTTTTCATTTTCAATATTTCTTTAAAAATCTAATATGACTTGGCACGCATCATGGTGGGGTGCAAAGTATTCATGTCCATCTGAATAACAATAATTCGTCAACAGAAATCATTGAGGGGGTATAGAGGGATTTTTCATTTTCAATATTTCTTTAAAAATCTAATATGACTTGGCACGCATCATGGTGGGGTGCAAAGTATTCATGTCCATCTGAATAACAATAATTCGTCAACAGAAATCATTTTCGGGTCGTTAGAGGGGGTATAGAGGGATTTTTCATTTTCAATATTTCTTCAAAAATCTAATATGACTTGGCACGCATCATGGTGGGGTGCAGAATATCCATTTCTATCTGAATGACAATGATTCCTTAACATAAATCATTGTCGTGTCGTCAGAGGGGTATAGAGTGATTTTTCATTTTCAAAATTACCTCAAAATCAAATATGACTTGGCACGCATCATGGTGGGGTGCAGAATATCCATTTCGATCTAAATAACAATAATTCGTCAACAGAAATCATTGGCGGGTCGTTAGAGCGGGTATAGAGGGATTTTTCATTTTCAAAATTTCTTCAAAAATCTAATATGACTTGGCACGCATCATGGTGAAGTGCAGAATATCCATTTCCATCTGAATAACAATAATTCGTCAACAGAAATCATTGTCGTGTCGTCAGAGGGGAATGGAGGGATTTTTCATTTTCAAAATTACTTCAAAAATTCAATATGACTTGGCACCCATCATAGAGGGGTGCAAAGTATCCATATCCATCTAAATAACAATAATTCGTCAACAGAAATCATTGTCGGGTCGTTAGAGGGGGTATAGAGGGATTTTTCATTTTCAATATTTCTTCAAAAATCTAATATGACTTGGCACGCATCATGGTGGGGTGCAAAGTATTCATGTCCATCTGAAAAACAATAATTCGTCAACAGAAATCATTGTCGGGTTGTTAGAAGGGGTATAGAGGGATTTTTCATTTTCAATATTTCTTCAAAAATCTAATATGACTTGGCACGCATCATGGTGGGGTGCAGAATATCCATTTCTATCTGAATAACAATAATTCCCCAACATAAATCATTGTCGTGTCGTCAGAGGGGTATAGAGGGATTTTTCATTTTCAAAATTACCTCAAAATCAAATATGACTTGGCACGCAACATGGCGGGGTGCAGAATATCCATTTCTATCTGAATAAGAATAATTCGTCAACAGAAATCATTGTCGGGTCGTTAGAGGGGGTATACAGGGATTTTTCAATTTCAATATTTCTTCAAAAATCTAATATGACTTGGCACGCATCATGGTACTGTGCAGAATATCCATTTTCATCTAAATAACAATAATTTGTCAACAGAAATCATTGTCGGGTCGTCAGAGGGGTTATAGAGGGATTTTTCATTTTCAAAATGACTTCAAAAATCAAATATGACTTGGCACGCATCATGGTGGGGTACAGAATATTCATTTCCACCTCAATAACAATAATTCGTCAAAATAAATCATTGTCGGGTCGCCAGAAGGGGTATAGAGGGATTTTTCATTTTTAAAATTATCTCAAAATCAAATATGACTTGTCACGCATCATGGTGGGGTGCAAAGTATTCATGTCCATCTGAATAACAATAATTCGTCTACAGAAATCATTGTCGGGTCGTTAGAAGGGGTATACAGGGATTTTTCAATTTCAATATTTCTTCAAAAATCCAATATGACTTGGCACGCATCATGGTAGTGTGCAGAATATCCATTTTCATTTAAATAACAATAATTTAACATCAGAAATCATTGTCGGGTCGTCTGAGGGGTTATAGAGGGATTTTTCATTTTCTAAATGACTTCAAAAATCAAATATGACTTGGCACGCATCATGGTGGGGTACAGAATATTCATTTCCACCTCAATAACAATAATTCGTCAAAATAAATCATTGTCGGGTCGTCAGAGGGGGTATAGAGGGATTTTTCATTCTCAAAATTACCTCAGAATCAAATATGACTTGGCACGCATCATGGTGGGCTGCAGAATATCCATTTTCATCTGAATAACAATAATTCGTCAACAGAAAACATTGACGGGTCGTTAAAGGGGGTATAGAGGGATTTTTCATTTTCAAAATTTGTTCAAAATTCTAATATGACTTGGCACACATGATGATGGGGTGCAGAATATTCAATCCCATCTGAATAACAATAATTCGTCAACGGAAATCATTGTCGTGTAGTCAGAGGGGGTATGGAGGGATTTTTCATTTTCAAAATTACTTCAAAAATCTAATAAAACTTGGCACGCATCATGGTGGGGTGCAAAGTATCCATTCCCATCTGAATAAAAATAATTCGTCAACAGGAATCATTGTCGTGTCGTCAGAAGGGGTATGGAGGGATTTTTCATCGTCAAAATTACCTCAAAATCAAATATGACTTGGCACGCAACATGGTGGGGTGCAGAATATCCATTTCCATCTGAATAACAATAATTCGTCAACAGAAATCATTGTCGGGTCGTCAGAGGGGGTATAGAGGAATTTTTCATTTTTAAAATTACCTCAAAATTAAATATGACTTGGCACGCATCATGGTGGGGTGCAGAATATCCATTTCGATCTAAATAACAATAATTCGTCAACAGAAATCATTGGCGGGTCGTTAGAGGGGGTATAGAGGGATTTTTCATTTTCAAAATTTCTTCAAAAATCTAATATGACTTGGCACGCATCATGGTGGGCTGCAGAATATCCATTTTCATCTGAATAACAATAATTCGTCAACAGAAAACATTGACGGGTCGTTAAACGGGGTATAGAGGGATTTTTCATTTTCAAAATTTGTTCAAAATTCTAATATGACTTGGCACACATGATGATGGGGTGCAGAATATTCAATCCCATCTGAATAACAATATTTCGTCAACGGAAATCATTGTCGTGTAGTCAGAGGGGGTATGGAGGGATTTTTCATTTTCAAAATTACTTCAAAAATCTAATAAAACTTGGCACGCATCATGGTGGGGTGCAAAGTATCCATTCCCATCTGAATAACAATAATTCGTCAACAGAAATCATTGTCGTGTCGTCAGAGGGGAATGGAGGGATTTTTCATTTTCAAAATTACTTCAAAAATTCAATATGACTTGGCACCCATCATAGTGGGGTGCAAAGTATCCATATCCATCTAAATAACAATAATTCGTCAACAGAAATCATTGTCGGGTCGTTAGAGGGGGTATAGAGGGATTTTTCATTTTCAAAATTTCTTCAAAAATCTAATATGACTTGGCACGCATCATGGTGAGGTGCAGAATATCCATTTTCATCTGAATAACAATAATTAGTCAACAGAAATCATTGTCGTGTCGTCAGAGGGGAATGGAGGGATTTTTCATTTTCAAAATTACTTCAAAAATTCAATATGACTTGGCACCCATCATAGTGGGGTGCAAAGTATCCATATCCATCTAAATAACAATAATTCGTCAACAGAAATCATTGTCGGGTCGTTAGAGGGGGTATAGAGGGATTTTTCATTTTCAATATTTCTTCAAAATTCTAATATGACTTGGCACGCATCATGGTGGGGTGCAGAATATCCATTTCTATCTGAATATCAATAATTCCTCAACACAAATCATTGTCGTGTCGTCAGAGGGGTATAGAGGGATTTTTCATTTTCAAAATTACCTCAAAATCAAATATGACTTGGCACGCAACATGGCGGGGTGCAGAATATCCATTTCTATCTGAATAAGAATAATTCGTCAACAGAAATCATTGTCGGGTCGTTAGAGGGGGTATACAGGGATTTTTCAATTTCAATATTTCTTCAAAAATCTAATATGACTTGGCACGCATCATGGTACTGTGCAGAATATCCATTTTCATCTGAATAACAATAATTTGTCAACAGAAATCATTGTCGGGTCGTCAGAGGGGTTATAGAGGGATTTTTCATTTTCAAAATGACTTCAAAAATCAAATATGACTTGGCACGCATCATGGTGGGGTACAGAATATTCATTTCCACCTCAATAACAATAATTCGTCAAAATAAATCATTGTCGGGTCGTCAGAGGGGGTATAGAGGGATTTTTCATTTTCAAAATTTCTTCAAAAATCTAAAATGACTTGGCACGCATCAAAGTAGGGTGCAGAATATTAATTTCCATCTGAATAACAATAATTCGTCAACAGAAATCATTTTCGTGTCGTCAGAGGGGGTATGGAGGGATTTTTCATTTTCAAAATTACCTCAAAATCAAATATGATTTGGCACGCATCATGGTGGGCTGCAGAATATCCATTTCCAACTGAATAACAATAATTCGTCAACAGAAATCATTGACGGGTCGTTGGAGCGGGTATAGAGGGATTGTTAATTTTCAAAATTACTTCAAAAATCAAGTATGACTTGGCACGTATCATAGTGGAGTGCATAGTATCCATTTTCATCTAAATAATAATTAGTCGTCAACAGAAATTATTGTCGGGTCGTTAGAGGTGGTATAGAGGGATTTTTCATTTTCAATATTTCTTTAAAAATCTAATATGACTTGGCACGCATCATGGTGGGGTGCAAAGTATTCATGTCCATCTGAATAACAATAATTCGTCAACAGAAATCATTGTCGGGTCGTTAGAGGGGGTATAGAGGGATTTTTCATTTTCAATATTTCTTTAAAAATCTAATATGACTTGGCACGCATCATGGTGGGGTGCAAAGTATTCATGTCCATCTGAATAACAATAATTCGTCAACAGAAATCATTTTCGGGTCGTTAGAGGGGGTATAGAGGGATTTTTCATTTTCAATATTTCTTCAAAAATCTAATATGACTTGGCACGCATCATGGTGGGGTGCAGAATATCCATTTCTATCTGAATAACAATGATTCCTTAACATAAATCATTGTCGTGTCGTCAGAGGGGTATAGAGTGATTTTTCATTTTCAAAATTACCTCAAAATCAAATATGACTTGGCACGCATCATGGTGGGGTGCAGAATATCCATTTCGATCTAAATAACAATAATTCGTCAACAGAAATCATTGGCGGGTCGTTAGAGCGGGTATAGAGGGATTTTTCATTTTCAAAATTTCTTCAAAAATCTAATATGACTTGGCACGCATCATGGTGAGGTGCAGAATATCCATTTCCATCTGAATAACAATAATTCGTCAACAGAAATCATTGTCGTGTCGTCAGAGGGGAATGGAGGGATTTTTCATTTTCAAAATTACTTCAAAAATTCAATATGACTTGGCACCCATCATAGAGGGGTGCAAAGTATCCATATCCATCTAAATAACAATAATTCGTCAACAGAAATCATTGTCGGGTCGTTAGAGGGGGTATAGAGGGATTTTTCATTTTCAATATTTCTTCAAAAATCTAATATGACTTGGCACGCATCATGGTGGGGTGCAAAGTATTCATGTCCATCTGAAAAACAATAATTCGTCAACAGAAATCATTGTCGGGTTGTTAGAAGGGGTATAGAGGGATTTTTCATTTTCAATATTTCTTCAAAAATCTAATATGACTTGGCACGCATCATGGTGGGGTGCAGAATATCCATTTCTATCTGAATAACAATAATTCCTCAACATAAATCATTGTCGTGTCGTCAGAGGGGTATAGAGGGATTTTTCATTTTCAAAATTACCTCAAAATCAAATATGACTTGGCACGCAACATGGCGGGGTGCAGAATATCCATTTCTATCTGAATAAGAATAATTCGTCAACAGAAATCATTGTCGGGTCGTTAGAGGGGGTATACAGGGATTTTTCAATTTCAATATTTCTTCAAAAATCTAATATGACTTGGCACGCATCATGGTACTGTGCAGAATATCCATTTTCATCTAAATAACAATAATTTGTCAACAGAAATCATTGTCGGGTCGTCAGAGGGGTTATAGAGGGATTTTTCATTTTCAAAATGACTTCAAAAATCAAATATGACTTGGCACGCATCATGGTGGGGTACAGAATATTCATTTCCACCTCAATAACAATAATTCGTCAAAATAAATCATTGTCGGGTCGCCAGAGGGGGTATAGAGGGATTTTTCATTTTTAAAATTATCTCAAAATCAAATATGACTTGTCACGCATAATGGTGGGGTGCAAAGTATTCATGCCCATCTGAATAACAATAATTCGTCTACAGAAATCATTGTCGGGTCGTTAGAAGGGGTATAGAGGGATTTTTCATTCTCAAAATTACCTCAAAATCAAATATGACTTGGCACGCAACATGGTGGGGTGCAGAATATCCATTTCCATCTGAATAAGAATAATTTGTCAACAGAAATCATTGTCGGGACGTTAGAGGGGGTATACAGGGATTTTTGAATTTCAATATTTCTTCAAAAATCCAATATGACTTGGCACGCATCATGGTAGTGTGCAGAATATCCATTTTCATTTAAATAACAATAATTTAACATCAGAAATCATTGTCGGGTCGTCTGAGGGGTTATAGAGGGATTTTTCATTTTCTAAATGACTTCAAAAATCAAATATGACTTGGCACGCATCATGGTGGGGTACAGAATATTCATTTCCACCTCAATAACAATAATTCGTCAAAATAAATCATTGTCGGGTCGTCAGAGGGGGTATAGAGGGATTTTTCAATCTCAAAATTACCCCAGAATCAAATATGACTTGGCACGCATCATGGTGGGCTGCAGAATATCCATTTTCATCTGAATAACAATAATTCGTCAACAGAAAACATTGACGGGTCGTTAAAGGGGGTATAGAGGGATTTTTCATTTTCAAAATTTGTTCAAAATTCTAATATGACTTGGCACACATGATGATGGGGTGCAGAATATTCAATCCCATCTGAATAACAATAATTCGTCAACGGAAATCATTGTCGTGTAGTCAGAGGGGGTATGGAGGGGTTTTTCATTTTCAAAATTACTTCAAAAATCTAATAAAACTTGGCACGCATCATGGTGGGGTGCAAAGTATCCATTCCCATCTGAATAAAAATAATTCGTCAACAGGAATCATTGTCGTGTCGTCAGAAGGGGTATGGAGGGATTTTTCATCTTCAAAATTACCTCAAAATCAAATATGACTTGGCACGCAACATGGTGGGGTGCAGAATATCCATTTCCATCTGAATAACAATAATTCGTCAACAGAAATCATTGTCGGGTCGTCAGAGGGGGTATAGAGGAATTTTTCATTTTTAGAATTACCTCAAAATTAAATATGACTTGGCACGCATCATGGTGGGGTGCAGAATATCCATTCCCATCTGAATAACAATAATTCGTCAACAAAAATCATTGTCGTGTCGTCAGAGGGGAATGGAGGGATTTTTCATTTTCAAAATTACTTCAAAAATTCAATATGACTTGGCACGCATCATAGTGGGGTGCAAAGTATCCATATCCATCAAAATAACAATAATTCGTCAACAGAAATCATTGTCGGGTCGTTAGAGGGGGTATAGAGGGATTTTTCATTTTCAAAATTTCTTCAAAAATCTAATATGACTTGGCACGCATCATGGTGAGGTGCAGAATATCCATTCCCATCTGAATAACAATAATTCGTCAACAAAAATCATTGTCGTGTCGTCAGAGGGGAATGGAGGGATTTTTCATTTTCAAAATTACTTCAAAAATTCAATATGACTTGGCACGCATCATAGTGGGGTGCAAAGTATCCATATCCATCAAAATAACAATAATTCGTCAACAGAAATCATTGTCGGGTCGTTAGAGGGGGTATAGAGGGATTTTTCATTTTCAAAATTTCTTCAAATATCAAAAATGACTTGGCACGCATCATGGTGGGGTGCAAAGTATTCATGTCCATCTGAATAACAATAATTCGTCAAAAGAAATCATTGTCGGGTTGTTAGAGGGGGTATAGAGGGATTTTTCATTTTCAATATTTCTTCAAAAATCTAATATGACTTGGCACGCATCATGGTGGGGTGCAGAATATCCATTCCTATCTGAATAATAATAATTCCCTAACATAAATCATTGTCGTGTCGTCAGAGGGGTATAGAGGGATTTTTCATTTTCAAAATTTTCTCAAAATCAAATATGACATGGCACGCAACATAGTGGGGTGCAGAATATCCATTCCCATCTGAATAACAATAATTCGTCAACAGAAATCATTGTCGGGTCGTCAGAGGGGTTATAGAGGGATTTTTCAGTTTCAAAATGACTTCAAAAATCAAATATGACTTGGCACGCATCATGGTAGTGTGCAGAGTATCCATTTTCATCTGAATAACAATAATTTATCAACAGAAATCATTGCCGGGTCGTCAGAGGGGTTATAGAGGGATTTTTCATTTTCAAAATGACTTCAAAAATCAAATATGACTTGGCACGCATCATGGTGGGGTACAGAATATTCATTTCCACCTCAATAACAATAATTCGTCAACAGAAATCATTGTCGGGTCGTTAGAGGGGGTATACAGGGATTTTTCAATTTCAATACTTCTTCAAAAATCTAATTTGACTTGGCACGTATCATGGTAGTGTGCAGAATATCCATTTTCATCTGAATAACAATAATTTGACAACAGAAATCATTGTCGGGTCGTCAGAGGGGATATAGAGGGATTTTTCATTTTCAAAATGACTTCAAAAATCAAATATGACTTGGCACGCATCATGGTGGGGTAGAGAATATTCATTTCCACCTCAATAACAAAGATTTGTCAAAATAAATCATTGTCGGGTCGTCAGAGGGGGTATAGAGGGATTTTTCATTTTTAAAATTATCTCAAAATCAAATATGACTTGGCACGCATCATGGTGGGGTGCAAAGTATTCGTGTCCATCCGAATAACAATAATTCGTCAACACAAATCATTGTCGAGTCGTCAGAGGGGATATAGAGGGATTTATCATTTTCAAAATGACTTCAAAAATCAAATATGACTTGGCACGCATCATGGTGGGGTAGAGAATATTCATTTCCACCTCAATAACAAATATTTGTCAAAATAAATCATTGTCGGGTCGTTAGAAGGGGGTATAGAGGGATTTTTCATTTTCAATATTTCTTCAAAAATCCAATATGACTTGGCACGCATCATGGTAGTGTGCAGAATATCCATTTTCATTTAAATAACAATAATTTAACATCAGAAATCATTGTCGGGTCGTCTGAGGGGTTATAGAGGGATTTTTCATTTTCTAAATGACTTCAAAAATCAAATATGACTTGGCACGCATCATGGTGGGGTACAGAATATTCATTCCCACCTCAATAACAATAATTCGTCAAAATAAATCATTGTCGGGTCGTCAGAGGGGGTATAGAGGGATTTTTCAATCTCAAAATTACCCCAGAATCAAATATGACTTGGCACGCATCATGGTGGGCTGCAGAATATCCATTTTCATCTGAATAACAATAATTCGTCAACAGAAAACATTGACGGGTCGTTAAAGGGGGTATAGAGGGATTTTTCATTTTCAAAATTTGTTCAAAATTCTAATATGACTTGGCACACATGATGATGGGGTGCAGAATATTCAATCCCATCTGAATAACAATAATTCGTCAACGGAAATCATTGTCGTGTAGTCAGAGGGGGTATGGAGGGGTTTTTCATTTTCAAAATTACTTCAAAAATCTAATAAAACTTGGCACGCATCATGGTGGGGTGCAAAGTATCCATTCCCATCTGAATAAAAATAATTCGTCAACAGGAATCATTGTCGTGTCGTCAGAAGGGGTATGGAGGGATTTTTCATCTTCAAAATTACCTCAAAATCAAATATGACTTGGCACGCAACATGGTGGGGTGCAGAATATCCATTTCCATCTGAATAACAATAATTCGTCAACAGAAATCATTGTCGGGTCGTCAGAGGGGGTATAGAGGAATTTTTCATTTTTAGAATTACCTCAAAATTAAATATGACTTGGCACGCATCATGGTGGGGTGCAGAATATCCATTCCCATCTGAATAACAATAATTCGTCAACAAAAATCATTGTCGTGTCGTCAGAGGGGAATGGAGGGATTTTTCATTTTCAAAATTACTTCAAAAATTCAATATGACTTGGCACGCATCATAGTGGGGTGCAAAGTATCCATATCCATCAAAATAACAATAATTCGTCAACAGAAATCATTGTCGGGTCGTTAGAGGGGGTATAGAGGGATTTTTCATTTTCAAAATTTCTTCAAAAATCTAATATGACTTGGCACGCATCATGGTGAGGTGCAGAATATCCATTCCCATCTGAATAACAATAATTCGTCAACAAAAATCATTGTCGTGTCGTCAGAGGGGAATGGAGGGATTTTCATTTTCAAAATTACTTCAAAAATTCAATATGACTTGGCACGCATCATAGTGGGGTGCAAAGTATCCATATCCATCAAAATAACAATAATTCGTCAACAGAAATCATTGTCGGGTCGTTAGAGGGGGTATAGAGGGATTTTTCATTTTCAAAATTTCTTCAAATATCAAATATGACTTGGCACGCATCATGGTGGGGTGCAAAGTATTCATGTCCATCTGAATAACAATAATTCGTCAAAAGAAATCATTGTCGGGTTGTTAGAGGGGGTATAGAGGGATTTTTCATTTTCAATATTTCTTCAAAAATCTAATATGACTTGGCACGCATCATGGTGGGGTGCAGAATATCCATTCCTATCTGAATAATAATAATTCCCTAACATAAATCATTGTCGTGTCGTCAGAGGGGTATAGAGGGATTTTTCATTTTCAAAATTTTCTCAAAATCAAATATGACATGGCACGCAACATAGTGGGGTGCAGAATATCCATTCCCATCTGAATAACAATAATTCGTCAACAGAAATCATTGTCGGGTCGTCAGAGGGGTTATAGAGGGATTTTTCAGTTTCAAAATGACTTCAAAAATCAAATATGACTTGGCACGCATCATGGTAGTGTGCAGAGTATCCATTTTCATCTGAATAACAATAATTTATCAACAGAAATCATTGCCGGGTCGTCAGAGGGGTTATAGAGGGATTTTTCATTTTCAAAATGACTTCAAAAATCAAATATGACTTGGCACGCATCATGGTGGGGTACAGAATATTCATTTCCACCTCAATAACAATAATTCGTCAACAGAAATCATTGTCGGGTCGTTAGAGGGGGTATACAGGGATTTTTCAATTTCAATACTTCTTCAAAAATCTAATTTGACTTGGCACGTATCATGGTAGTGTGCAGAATATCCATTTTCATCTGAATAACAATAATTTGACAACAGAAATCATTGTCGGGTCGTCAGAGGGGATATAGAGGGATTTTTCATTTTCAAAATGACTTCAAAAATCAAATATGACTTGGCACGCATCATGGTGAGGTAGAGAATATTCATTTCCACCTCAATAACAAAGATTTGTCAAAATAAATCATTGTCGGGTCGTCAGAGGGGGTATAGAGGGATTTTTCATTTTTAAAATTATCTCAAAATCAAATATGACTTGGCACGCATCATGGTGGGGTGCAAAGTATTCGTGTCCATCCGAATAACAATAATTCGTCAACACAAATCATTGTCGAGTCGTCAGAGGGGATATAGAGGGATTTATCATTTTCAAAATGACTTCAAAAATCAAATATGACTTGGCACGCATCATGGTGGGGTAGAGAATATTCATTTCCACCTCAATAACAAATATTTGTCAAAATAAATCATTGTCGGGTCGTTAGAAGGGGGTATAGAGGGATTTTTCATTTTCAATATTTCATCAAAAATCATATGACTTGGCACGCAACATAGTGTGGTGCAGAATATCCATTCCCATCTGAATAACAATAATTCGTCAACAGAAATCATTGTCGGGTCGTAAGAGGGAGTATACAGGGATTTTTCAATTTCAATATTTCTTCAAAAATTAAATATGACTTGGCACGCATCATCGTGGGGTACAGAATATTCATTTCCACCTCAATAACAATAATTCGTCAAAATAAATCATTCTCGGGTCGTCAGAGGGGGTATAGAGGGATTTTTCATTCTCAAAATTACCTCAGAATCAAATATGACTTGGCACGCATCATGGTGGGCTGCAGAATATCCATTTTCATCTGAATAACAATAATTTGTCAACAGAAATCATTGACGGGTCGTTAAAGGGGGTATAGAGGGATTTTTCATTTTCGAAATTACCTCAAAATCAAATATGACTTGGCACGCAACATAGTGGGGTGCAGAATATCCATTCCCATCTGAAAAACAATAATTCGTCAACAGAAATCATTGTCGGGTCGTTAAAAGGGGTATAGAGGGATTTTTCATTTTCAAAATTACCTCAAATTCAAATATGACTTGGCACGCAACATGGTGGGGTGCAGAAGATCCATTTCCATCTGAATAAGAATAATTCGTCATCAGAAATCATTGTCGGGTCGTCAGAGGGGGTTAAAGAGATTTTTCGTTTTCAAAATTCCTTCAAAATCAAATATGACTTGGCACGCATCATGGTGGGGTGCAGAATATCCATTTCCAACTGAATAACAATAATTCGTCAACAGAAATCTTTGTCGTGTCGTCAGAGGGGGTATGGAGGGATTTTTCATTTTCAAAATTACCTCAAAATCGAATATGACTTGGCACGCAACCTGGTGGGGTACAGAATATCCATTTCCATCTGAATAACAATAATTTGTCAACAGAAATCATTTTCGGGTCGTCTGAGGGGTTATAAAGTGATTTCTCATTTTCAAAATGACTTCAAAAATTAAATATGACTTGGCACGCATCATCGTGGGGTACAGAATATTCATTTCCACCTCAATAACAATAATTCGTCAAAATAAATCATTCTCGGGTCGTCAGAGGGGGTATAGAGGGATTTTTCATTCTCAAAATTACCTCAGAATCAAATATGACTTGGCACGCATCATGGTGGGCTGCAGAATATCCATTTTCATCTGAATAACAATAATTTGTCAACAGAAATCATTGACGGGTCGTTAAAGGGGGTATAGAGGGATTTTTCATTTTCGAAATTACCTCAAAATCAAATATGACTTGGCACGCAACATAGTGGGGTGCAGAATATCCATTCCCATCTGAAAAACAATAATTCGTCAACAGAAATCATTGTCGGGTCGTTAAAAGGGGTATAGAGGGATTTTTCATTTTCAAAATTACCTCAAATTCAAATATGACTTGGCACGCAACATGGTGGGGTGCAGAAGATCCATTTCCATCTGAATAAGAATAATTCGTCATCAGAAATCATTGTCGGGTCGTCAGAGGGGGTTAAAGAGATTTTTCGTTTTCAAAATTCCTTCAAAATCAAATATGACTTGGCACGCATCATGGTGGGGTGCAGAATATCCATTTCCAACTGAATAACAATAATTCGTCAACAGAAATCTTTGTCGTGTCGTCAGAGGGGGTATGGAGGGATTTTTCATTTTCAAAATTACCTCAAAATCAAATATGACTTGGCACGCAACATGGTGGGGTACAGAATATCCATTTCCATCTGAATAACAATAATTTGTCAACAGAAATCATTTTCGGGTCGTCTGAGGGGTTATAAAGTGATTTCTCATTTTCAAAATGACTTCAAAAATCAAATATGACTTTTCACGCAACATGGTGGGGTACAGAATATCCATTTCCAACTGAATAACAATAATTCGTCAACAGAAATCATTGGCGGGTCGTTAGAGGGGGTATAGAGGGATTTTTCATTTTCAAAATTTCTTCAAAAATCTACTATGACTTGGCACGCATCATGGTGAGGTGCAGAATATCCATTTCCATCTGAATAACAATAATTCGTCAACAGAAATCATTGTCGTGTCGTCAGAGGGGAATGGAGGGATTTTTCATTTTCAAAATTACTTCAAAAATTCAATATGACTTGGCACCCATCATAGTGGGGTGCAAAGTATCCATATCCATCTAAATAACAATAATTCGTCAACAGAAATCATTGTCGGCTCGTTAGAGGGGGTATAGAGGGATTTTTCATTTTCAATATTTCTTCAAAAATCTAATATGACTTGGCACGCATCATGGTGGGGTGCAAAGTATTCATGTCCATCTGAAAAACAATAATTCGTCAACAGAAATCATTGTCGGGTCGTCAGAGGGGGTATAGAGGGATTTTTCATTTTCAAAATTTCCTCAAAATCAAATATGACTTGGCACGCATCATGGTGGGGTGCAGAATATCCATTTTGATCTAAATAACAATAATTCGTCAACAGAAATCATTGGCTGGTCGTTAGAGGGGGTATAGAGGGATTTTTCATTTTCAAAATTTCTTCAAAAATCTAATATGACTTGGCACGCATCATGGTGAGGTGCAGAATATCCATTCCCATCTGAATAACAATTATTCGTCAACAGAAATCATTGTCGTGTCGTCAGAGGGGAATGAAGGGATTTTTCATTTTCAAAATTACTTCAAAAATTCAATATGACTTGGCACGCATCATAGTGGGGTGCAAAGTATCCATATCCATCTAAATAACAATAATTCGTCAACAGAAATCATTGTCGGGTTGTCAGAGGGGGTATGGAGGGATTTTTCTTTTTCAAAATTACTTCAAAAATCTTATAAAACTTGGCACGCATCACGGAGGGGTGCAGAATATCCATTTTCATCTGAATAACAATAATTCGTCAACAGAAATCATTGTCGGGTCGTTAGAGGGGGTATAGAGGGATTTTTCATTTTCAATATTTCTTTAAAAATCTAATATGACTTGGCACGCATCATGGTGGGGTGCAAAGTATTCATGTCCATCTGAATAACAATAATTCGTCAACAGAAATCATTGTCGGGTCGTTAGAGGGGGTATAGAGGGATTTTTCATTTTCAATATTTCTTTAAAAATCTAATATGACTTGGCACGCATCATGGTGGGGTGCAAAGTATTCATGTCCATCTGAATAACAATAATTCGTCAACAGAAATCATTTTCGGGTCGTTAGAGGGGGTATAGAGGGATTTTTCATTTTCAATATTTCTTCAAAAATCTAATATGACTTGGCACGCATCATGGTGGGGTGCAGAATATCCATTTCTATCTGAATAACAATGATTCCTTAACATAAATCATTGTCGTGTCGTCAGAGGGGTATAGAGTGATTTTTCATTTTCAAAATTACCTCAAAATCAAATATGACTTGGCACGCATCATGGTGGGGTGCAGAATATCCATTTCGATCTAAATAACAATAATTCGTCAACAGAAATCATTGGCGGGTCGTTAGAGCGGGTATAGAGGGATTTTTCATTTTCAAAATTTCTTCAAAAATCTAATATGACTTGGCACGCATCATGGTGAGGTGCAGAATATCCATTTCCATCTGAATAACAATAATTCGTCAACAGAAATCATTGTCGTGTCGTCAGAGGGGAATGGAGGGATTTTTCATTTTCAAAATTACTTCAAAAATTCAATATGACTTGGCACCCATCATAGAGGGGTGCAAAGTATCCATATCCATCTAAATAACAATAATTCGTCAACAGAAATCATTGTCGGGTCGTTAGAGGGGGTATAGAGGGATTTTTCATTTTCAATATTTCTTCAAAAATCTAATATGACTTGGCACGCATCATGGTGGGGTGCAAAGTATTCATGTCCATCTGAAAAACAATAATTCGTCAACAGAAATCATTGTCGGGTTGTTAGAAGGGGTATAGAGGGATTTTTCATTTTCAATATTTCTTCAAAAATCTAATATGACTTGGCACGCATCATGGTGGGGTGCAGAATATCCATTTCTATCTGAATAACAATAATTCCTCAACATAAATCATTGTCGTGTCGTCAGAGGGGTATAGAGGGATTTTTCATTTTCAAAATTACCTCAAAATCAAATATGACTTGGCACGCAACATGGCGGGGTGCAGAATATCCATTTCTATCTGAATAAGAATAATTCGTCAACAGAAATCATTGTCGGGTCGTTAGAGGGGGTATACAGGGATTTTTCAATTTCAATATTTCTTCAAAAATCTAATATGACTCGGCACGCATCATGGTACTGTGCAGAATATCCATTTTCATCTAAATAACAATAATTTGTCAACAGAAATCATTGTCGGGTCGTCAGAGGGGTTATAGAGGGATTTTTCATTTTCAAAATGACTTCAAAAATCAAATATGACTTGGCACGCATCATGGTGGGGTACAGAATATTCATTTCCACCTCAATATCAATAATTCGTCAAAATAAATCATTGTCGGGTCGCCAGAGGGGGTATAGAGGGATTTTTCATTTTTAAAATTATCTCAAAATCAAATATGACTTGTCACGCATCATGGTGGGGTGCAAAGTATTCATGCCCATCTGAATAACAATAAGTCGTCTACAGAAATCATTGTCGGGTCGTTAGAAGGGGTATAGAGGGATTTTTCATTCTCAAAATTACCTCAAAATCAAATATGACTTGGCACGCAACATGGTGGGGTGCAGAATATCCATTTCCATCTGAATAAGAATAATTTGTCAACAGAAATCATTGTCGGGACGTTAGAGGGGGTATACAGGGATTTTTCAATTTCAATATTTCTTCAAAAATCCAATATGACTTGGCACGCATCATGGTAGTGTGCAGAATATCCATTTTCATTTAAATAACAATAATTTAACATCAGAAATCATTGTCGGGTCGTCTGAGGGGTTATAGAGGGATTTTTCATTTTCTAAATGACTTCAAAAATCAAATATGACTTGGCACGCATCATGGTGGGGTACAGAATATTCATTCCCACCTCAATAACAATAATTCGTCAAAATAAATCATTGTCGGGTCGTCAGAGGGGGTATAGAGGGATTTTTCAATCTCAAAATTACCCCAGAATCAAATATGACTTGGCACGCATCATGGTGGGCTGCAGAATATCCATTTTCATCTGAATAACAATAATTCGTCAACAGAAAACATTGACGGGTCGTTAAAGGGGGTATAGAGGGATTTTTCATTTTCAAAATTTGTTCAAAATTCTAATATGACTTGGCACACATGATGATGGGGTGCAGAATATTCAATCCCATCTGAATAACAATAATTCGTCAACGGAAATCATTGTCGTGTAGTCAGAGGGGGTATGGAGGGGTTTTTCATTTTCAAAATTACTTCAAAAATCTAATAAAACTTGGCACGCATCATGGTGGGGTGCAAAGTATCCATTCCCATCTGAATAAAAATAATTCGTCAACAGGAATCATTGTCGTGTCGTCAGAAGGGGTATGGAGGGATTTCTCATCTTCAAAATTACCTCAAAATCAAATATGACTTGGCACGCAACATGGTGGGGTGCAGAATATCCATTTCCATCTGAATAACAATAATTAGTCAACAGAAATCATTGTCGGGTCGTCAGAGGGGGTATAGAGGAATTTTTCATTTTTAGAATTACCTCAAAATTAAATATGACTTGGCACGCATCATGGTGGGGTGCAGAATATCCATTCCCATCTGAATAACAATAATTCGTCAACAAAAATCATTGTCGTGTCGTCAGAGGGGAATGGAGGGATTTTTCATTTTCAAAATTACTTCAAAAATTCAATATGACTTGGCACGCATCATAGTGGGGTGCAAAGTATCCATATCCATCAAAATAACAATAATTCGTCAACAGAAATCATTGTCGGGTCGTTAGAGGGGGTATAGAGGGATTTTTCATTTTCAAAATTTCTTCAAAAATCTAATATGACTTGGCACGCATCATGGTGAGGTGCAGAATATCCATTCCCATCTGAATAACAATAATTCGTCAACAAAAATCATTGTCGTGTCGTCAGAGGGGAATGGAGGGATTTTTCATTTTCAAAATTACTTCAAAAATTCAATATGACTTGGCACGCATCATAGTGGGGTGCAAAGTATCCATATCCATCAAAATAACAATAATTCGTCAACAGAAATCATTGTCGGGTCGTTAGAGGGGGTATAGAGGGATTTTTCATTTTCAAAATTTCTTCAAATATCAAATATGACTTGGCACGCATCATGGTGGGGTGCAAAGTATTCATGTCCATCTGAATAACAATAATTCGTCAAAAGAAATCATTGTCGGGTTGTTAGAGGGGGTATAGAGGGATTTTTCATTTTCAATATTTCTTCAAAAATCTAATATGACTTGGCACGCATCATGGTGGGGTGCAGAATATCCATTCCTATCTGAATAATAATAATTCCCTAACATAAATCATTGTCGTGTCGTCAGAGGGGTATAGAGGGATTTTTCATTTTCAAAATTTTCTCAAAATCAAATATGACATGGCACGCAACATAGTGGGGTGCAGAATATCCATTCCCATCTGAATAACAATAATTCGTCAACAGAAATCATTGTCGGGTCGTCAGAGGGGTTATAGAGGGATTTTTCAGTTTCAAAATGACTTCAAAAATCAAATATGACTTGGCACGCATCATGGTAGTGTGCAGAGTATCCATTTTCATCTGAATAACAATAATTTATCAACAGAAATCATTGCCGGGTCGTCAGAGGGGTTATAGAGGGATTTTTCATTTTCAAAATGACTTCAAAAATCAAATATGACTTGGCACGCATCATGGTGGGGTACAGAATATTCATTTCCACCTCAATAACAATAATTCGTCAACAGATATCATTGTCGGGTCGTTAGAGGGGGTATACAGGGATTTTTCAATTTCAATACTTCTTCAAAAATCTAATTTGACTTGGCACGTATCATGGTAGTGTGCAGAATATCCATTTTCATCTGAATAACAATAATTTGACAACAGAAATCATTGTCGGGTCGTCAGAGGGGATATAGAGGGATTTTTCATTTTCAAAATGACTTCAAAAATCAAATATGACTTGGCACGCATCATGGTGGGGTAGAGAATATTCATTTCCACCTCAATAACAAAGATTTGTCAAAATAAATCATTGTCGGGTCGTCAGAGGGGGTATAGAGGGATTTTTCATTTTTAAAATTATCTCAAAATCAAATATGACTTGGCACGCATCATGGTGGGGTGCAAAGTATTCGTGTCCATCCGAATAACAATAATTCGTCAACACAAATCATTGTCGAGTCGTCAGAGGCGATATAGAGGGATTTATCATTTTCAAAATGACTTCAAAAATCAAATATAACTTGGCACGCATCATGGTGGGGTAGAGAATATTCATTTCCACCTCAATAACAAATATTTGTCAAAATAAATCATTGTCGGGTCGTTAGAAGGGGGTATAGAGGGATTTTTCATTTTCAATATTTCTTCAAAAATCATATGACTTGGCACGCAACATAGTGTGGTGCAGAATATCCATTCCCATCTGAATAACAATAATTCGTCAACAGAAATCATTGTCGGGTCGTAAGAGGGAGTATACAGGGATTTTTCAATTTCAATATTTCTTCAAAAATTAAATATGACTTGGCACGCATCATCGTGGGGTACAGAATATTCATTTCCACCTCAATAACAATAATTCGTCAAAATAAATCATTCTCGGGTCGTCAGAGGGGGTATAGAGGGATTTTTCATTCTCAAAATTACCTCAGAATCAAATATGACTTGGCACGCATCATGGTGGGCTGCAGAATATCCATTTTCATCTGAATAACAATAATTTGTCAACAGAAATCATTGACGGGTCGTTAAAGGGGGTATAGAGGGATTTTTCATTTTCGAAATTACCTCAAAATCAAATATGACTTGGCACGCAACATAGTGGGGTGCAGAATATCCATTCCCATCTGAAAAACAATAATTCGTCAACAGAAATCATTGTCGGGTCGTTAAAAGGGGTATAGAGGGATTTTTCGTTTTCAAAATTCCTTCAAAATCAAATATGACTTGGCACGCATCATGGTGGGGTGCAGAAGATCCATTTCCATCTGAATAAGAATAATTCGTCATCAGAAATCATTGTCGGGTCGTCAGAGGGGGTATGGAGGGATTTTTCATTTTCAAAATTACCTCAAAATCAAATATGACTTGGCACGCAACATGGTGGGGTGCAGAATATCCATTCCCATCTGAAAAACAATAATTCGTCAACAGAAATCATTGTCGGGTCGTTAAAAGGGGTATAGAGGGATTTTTCATTTTCAAAATTACCTCAAATTCAAATATGACTTGGCACGCAACATGGTGGGGTGCAGAAGATCCATTTCCATCTGAATAAGAATACTTCGTCATCAGAAATCATTGTCGGGTCGTCAGAGGGGGTTAAAGAGATTTTTCGTTTTCAAAATTCCTTCAAAATCAAATATGACTTGGCACGCATCATGGTGGGGTGCAGAATATCCATTTCCAACTGAATAACAATAATTCGTCAACAGAAATCTTTGTCGTGTCGTCAGAGGGGGTATGGAGGGATTTTTCATTTTCAAAATTACCTCAAAATCAAATATGACTTGGCACGCAACATGGTGGGGTACAGAATATCCATTTCCATCTGAATAACAATAATTTGTCAACAGAAATCATTTTCGGGTCGTCTGAGGGGTTATAAAGTGATTTCTCATTTTCAAAATGACTTCAAAAATCAAATATGACTTTTCACGCAACATGGTGGGGTACAGAATATCCATTTCCAACTGAATAACAATAATTCGTCAACAGAAATCATTGGCGGGTCGTTAGAGGGGGTATAGAGGGATTTTTCATTTTCAAAATTTCTTCAAAAATCTACTATGACTTGGCACGCATCATGGTGAGGTGCAGAATATCCATTTCCATCTGAATAACAATAATTCGTCAACAGAAATCATTGTCGTGTCGTCAGAGGGGAATGGAGGGATTTTTCATTTTCAAAATTACTTCAAAAATTCAATATGACTTGGCACCCATCATAGTGGGGTGCAAAGTATCCATATCCATCTAAATAACAATAATTCGTCAACAGAAATCATTGTCGGGTCGTTAGAGGGGGTATAGAGGGATTTTTCATTTTCAATATTTCTTCAAAAATCTAATATGACTTGGCACGCATCATGGTGGGGTGCAAAGTATTCATGTCCATCTGAAAAACAATAATTCGTCAACAGAAATCATTGTCGGGTCGTCAGAGGGGGTATAGAGGGATTTTTCATTTTCAAAATTTCCTCAAAATCAAATATGACTTGGCACGCATCATGGTGGGGTGCAGAATATCCATTTTGATCTAAATAACAATAATTCGTCAACAGAAATCATTGGCTGGTCGTTAGAGGGGGTATAGAGGGATTTTTCATTTTCAAAATTTCTTCAAAAATCTAATATGACTTGGCACGCATCATGGTGAGGTGCAGAATATCCATTCCCATCTGAATAACAATAATTCGTCAACAGAAATCATTGTCGTGTCGTCAGAGGGGAATGAAGGGATTTTTCATTTTCAAAATTACTTCAAAAATTCAATATGACTTGGCACGCATCATAGTGGGGTGCAAAGTATCCATATCCATCTAAATAACAATAATTCGTCAACAGAAATCATTGTCGGGTTGTCAGAGGGGGTATGGAGGGATTTTTCCTTTTCAAAATTACTTCAAAAATCTTATAAAACTTGGCACGCATCACGGAGGGGTGCAGAATATCCATTTTCATCTGAATAACAATAATTCGTCAACAGAAATCATTGTCGGGTCGTTAGAGGGGGTATAGAGGGATTTTTCATTTTCAAAATTGCTTCAAAAATCAAATATGACTTGGCACGCATCATGGTGGGGTACAGAATATTCATTTCCATCTCAATAACAATAATGTTTCCAAAGAAATCATTGTCGGGTCGTCAGAGGGGGTATAGAGGGATTTTTCATCTTCAAAATTACCTCAAAATCAAATATGACTTGGCACGCATCATGGTGGGGTGCAGAATATCCATTTCCAACTGAATAACAATAATTCGTCAACAGAAATCATTGTCGTGTCGTCAGAGGGGGTATGGAGGGATTTTTATTTTCAAAATAACCTCAAAATCAAATATGACTTGGCACGCAACATGGTGGGGTACAGAATATCCATTTCCATCTGAATAACAATAATTTGTCAACAGAAATCATTTTCGGGTCGTCTGAGGGGTTATAAAGTGATTTCTCATTTTCAAAATGACTTCAAAAATCAAATATGACTTTTCACGCAACATGGTGGGGTACAGAATATCCATTTCCAACTGAATAACAATAATTCGTCAACAGAAATCATTGTCGTGTCGTCAGAGGGGGTTTGGAGGGATTTTTCATTTTCAAAATTACCTCAGAATCAAATATGACTTGGCACGCATCATGGTGGGCTGCAGAATATCCAATTCCATCTGAATAACAATAATTCGTCAACAAAAATCATTGACGGGTCTTTAAAGGGGGTATAGAGGGATTTCTCATTTTCAAAATTTGTTCAAAATTCTAATATGACTTGGCACGCATCATGGTGGGGTACAGAATATCCATTTCCAACTGAATAACAATAATTCGTCAACAGAAATCATTGGCGGGTCGTTAGAGGGGGTATAGAGGGATTTTTCATTTTCAAAATTTCTTCAAAAATCTACTATGACTTGGCACGCATCATGGTGAGGTGCAGAATATCCATTTCCATCTGAATAACAATAATTCGTCAACAGAAATCATTGTCGTGTCGTCAGAGGGGAATGGAGGGATTTTTCATTTTCAAAATTACTTCAAAAATTCAATATGACTTGGCACCCATCATAGTGGGGTGCAAAGTATCCATATCCATCTAAATAACAATAATTCGTCAACAGAAATCATTGTCGGGTCGTTAGAGGGGGTATAGAGGGATTTTTCATTTTCAATATTTCTTCAAAAATCTAATATGACTTGGCACGCATCATGGTGGGGTGCAAAGTATTCATGTCCATCTGAAAAACAATAATTCGTCAACAGAAATCATTGTCGGGTCGTTAGAGGGGGTATAGAGGGATTTTTCATTTTCAATATTTCTTTAAAAATCTAATATGACTTGGCACGCATCATGGTGGGGTGCAAAGTATTCATGTCCATCTGAATAACAATAATTCGTCAACAGAAATCATTTTCGGGTCGTTAGAGGGGGTATAGAGGGATTTTTCATTTTCAATATTTCTTCAAAAATCTAATATGACTTGGCACGCATCATGGTGGGGTGCAGAATATCCATTTCGATCTAAATAACAATAATTCGTCAACAGAAATCATTGGCGGGTCGTTAGAGGGGGTATAGAGGGATTTTTCATTTTCAAAATTTTTTCAAAAATCTAATATGACTTGGCACGCATCATGGTGAGGTGCAGAATATCCATTTCCATCTAAATAACAATAATTCGTCAACAGAAATCATTGTCGTGTCGTCAGAGGGGAATGGAGGGATTTTTCATTTTCAAAATTACTTCAAAAATTCAATATGACTTGGCACCCATCATAGTGGGGTGCAAAGTATCCATATCCATCTAAATAACAATAATTCGTCAACAGAAATCATTGTCGGGTCGTTAGAGGGGGTATAGAGGGATTTTTCATTTTCAATATTTCTTCAAAAATCTAATATGACTTGGCACGCATCATGGTGGGGTGCAAAGTATTCATGTCCATCTGAAAAACAATAATTCGTCAACAGAAATCATTGTCGGGTTGTTAGAAGGGGTATAGAGGGATTTTTCATTTTCAATATTTCTTCAAAAATCTAATATGACTTGGCACGCATCATGGTGGGGTGCAAAGTATTCATGTCCATCTGAATAACAATAATTCGTCAACAGAAATCATTGAGGGGGTATAGAGGGATTTTTCATTTTCAATATTTCTTTAAAAATCTAATATGACTTGGCACGCATCATGGTGGGGTGCAAAGTATTCATGTCCATCTGAATAACAATAATTCGTCAACAGAAATCATTTTCGGGTCGTTAGAGGGGGTATAGAGGGATTTTTCATTTTCAATATTTCTTCAAAAATCTAATATGACTTGACACGCATCATGGTGGGGTGCAAAGTATTCATGTCCATCTGAATAACAATAATTCGTCAACAGAAATCATTGAGGGGGTATAGAGGGATTTTTCATTTTCAATATTTCTTTAAAAATCTAATATGACTTGGCACGCATCATGGTGGGGTGCAAAGTATTCATGTCCATCTGAATAACAATAATTCGTCAACAGAAATCATTTTCGGGTCGTTAGAGGGGGTATAGAGGGATTTTTCATTTTCAATATTTCTTCAAAAATCTAATATGACTTGGCACGCATCATGGTGAGGTGCAGAATATCCATTTCCATCTGAATAACAATAATTCGTCAACAGAAATCATTGTCGTGTCGTCAGAGGGGAATGGAGGGATTTTCTATTTTCAAAATTACTTCAAAAATTCAATATGACTTGGCACGCATCATAGTGGGGTGCAAAGTATCCATATCCATCTAAATAACAATAATTCGTCAACAGAAATCATTGTCGGGTTGTCAGAGGGGGTATGGAGGGATTTTTCATCTTCAAAATTACTTCAAAATCAAATATGACTTGGCACGCATCATGGTGGGGTGCAGAATATCTATTTCCAACTGAATAACAATAATTCGTCAACAGAAATCATTGTCGTGTCGTCAGAGGGGGTATGGAGGGATTTTTCATTTTCAAAATAACCTCAAAATCAAATATGACTTGGCACGCAACATGGTGGGGTACAGAATATCCATTTCCATCTGAATAACAATAATTTGTCAACAGAAATCATTTTCGGGTCGTCTGAGGGGTTATAAAGGGATTTCTCATTTTCAAAATGACTTCAAAAATCAAATTTGACTTGTCACGCAACATGGTGGGGTACAGAATATCCATTTCCAACTGAATAACAATAATTCGTCAACAGAAATCATTGTCGTGTCTTCAGAGGGGGTATGGAGGGATTTTTCATTTTCAAAATTACCTCAGAATCAAATATGACTTGGCACGCATCATGGTGGGCTGCAGAATATCCAATTCCATCTGAATAACAATAATTCGTCAACAAAAATCATTGACGGGTCTTTAAAGGGGGTATAGAGGGATTTCTCATTTTCAAAATTTGTTCAAAATTCTAATATGACTTGGCACGCATCATGGTGGGGTACAGAATATTCATTTCCATCTCAATAACAATAATGTTTCAAAATAAATCATTGTCGGGTCGTCAAAGGGGGTATAGAGGGATTTTTTATTTTCAAAATTACCTCAAAATCAAAAATGACTTGGCACGCAACATGGTGGGTTGCAGAATATCCATTTCCATCTGAATAACAATAATTCGTCAACAGAAATCATTGACGTGTCGTTAGAGGGGGTATAGAGGGATTTTTCATTTTCAAAATTTCTTCAAAAATCTAAAATGACTTGGCACGCATCAAAGTGGGGTGCAGAATATTAATTTCCATCTGAATAACAATAATTCGTCAACAGAAATCATTTTCGTGTCGTCAGAGGGGGTATGGAGGGACTTTTCATTTTCAAAATTACCTCAAAATCAAATATGATTTGGCACGCATCATGGTGAGGTGCAGAATATCCATTTCCATCTGAATAACAATAATTCGTCAACAGAAATCATTGACGGGTCGTTGGAGCGGGTATAGAGGGATTGTTAATTTTCAAAATTACTTCAAAAATCAAGTATGACTTGGCACGTATCATTGTGGAGTGCATAGTATCCATTTTCATCTAAATAATAATTAGTCGTCAACAGAAATTATTGTCGGGTCGTTAGAGGGGGTATAGAGGGATTTTTCATTTTCAATATTTCTTTAAAAATCTAATATGACTTGGCACGCATCATGGTGGGGTGCAAAGTATTCATGTCCATCTGAATAACAATAATTCGTCAACAGAAATCATTGTCGGGTCGTTAGAGGGGGTATAGAGGGATTTTTCATTTTCAATATTTCTTTAAAAATCTAATATGACTTGGCACGCATCATGGTGGGGTGCAAAGTATTCATGTCCATCTGAATAACAATAATTCGTCAACAGAAATCATTTTCGGGTCGTTAGAGGGGGTATAGAGGGATTTTTCTTTTTCAATATTTCTTCAAAAATCTAATATGACTTGGCACGCATCATGGTGGAGTGCAGAATATCCATTTCTATCTGAATAACAATGATTCCTTAACATAAATCATTGTCGTGTCGTCAGAGGGGTATAGAGTGATTTTTCATTTTCAAAATTACCTCAAAATCAAATATGACTTGGCACGCATCATGGTGGGGTGCAGAATATCCATTTTCATCTGAATAACAATAATTCGTCAACAGAAATCATTGTCGTGTCGTCAGAGGGGAATGGAGGGATTTTTCATTTTCAAAATTACTTCAAAAATTCAATATGACTTGGCACCCATCATAGTGGGGTGCAAAGTATCCATATCCATCTAAATAACAATAATTCGTCAACAGAAATCATTGTCGGGTCGTTAGAGGGGGTATAGAGGGATTTTTCATTTTCAAAATTTCTTCAAAAATCTAATATGACTTGGCACGCATCATGGTGAGGTGCAGAATATCCATTTTCATCTGAATAACAATAATTCGTCAACAGAAATCATTGTCGTGTCGTCAGAGGGGAATGGAGGGATTTTTCAATTTCAAAATTACTTCAAAAATCTAATATGACTTGGCACGCATCATGGTGGGGTGCAGAATATCCATTTCTATCTGAATATCAATAATTCCTCAACACAAATCATTGTCGTGTCGTCAGAGGGGTATAGAGGGATTTTTCATTTTCAAAATTACCTCAAAATCAAATATGACTTGGCACGCAACATGGCGGGGTGCAGAATATCCATTTCTATCTGAATAAGAATAATTCGTCAACAGAAATCATTGTCGGGTCGTTAGAGGGGGTATACAGGGATTTTTCAATTTCAATATTTCTTCAAAAATCTAATATGACTTGGCACGCATCATGGTACTGTGCAGAATATCCATTTTCATCTGAATAACAATAATTTGTCAACAGAAATCATTGTCGGGTCGTCAGAGGGGTTATAGAGGGATTTTTCATTTTCAAAATGACTTCAAAAATCAAATATGACTTGGCACGCATCATGGTGGGGTACAGAATATTCATTTCCACCTCAATAACAATAATTCGTCAAAATAAATCATTGTCGGGTCGTCAGAGGGGGTATAGAGGGATTTTTCATTTTCAAAATTTCTTCAAAAATCTAAAATGACTTGGCACGCATCAAAGTAGGGTGCAGAATATTAATTTGCATCTGAATAACAATAATTCGTCAACAGAAATCATTTTCGTGTCGTCAGAGGGGGTATGGAGGGATTTTTCATTTTCAAAATTACCTCAAAATCAAATATGATTTGGCACGCATCATGGTGGGGTGCAGAATATCCATTTCCATCTGAATAACAATAATTCGTCAACAGAAATCATTGACGGGTCGTTGGAGCGGGTATAGAGGGATTGTTAATTTTCAAAATTACTTCAAAAATCAAGTATGACTTGGCACGTATCATAGTGGAGTGCATAGTATCCATTTTCATCAAAATAATAATTAGTCGTCAACAGAAATTATTGTCGGGTCGTTAGAGGGGGTATAGAGGGATTTTTCATTTTCAATATTTCTTTAAAAATCTAATATGACTTGGCACGCATCATGGTGGGGTGCAAAGTATTCATGTCCATCTGAATAACAATAATTCGTCAACAGAAATCATTGAGGGGTATAGAGGGATTTTTCATTTTCAATATTTCTTTAAAAATCTAATATGACTTGGCACGCATCATGGTGGGGTGCAAAGTATTCATGTCCATCTGAATAACAATAATTCGTCAACAGAAATCATTTTCGGGTCGTTAGAGGGGGTATAGAGGGATTTTTCATTTTCAATATTTCTTCAAAAATCTAATATGACTTGGCACGCATCATGGTGGGGTGCAGAATATCCATTTCTATCTGAATAACAATGATTCCTTAACATAAATCATTGTCGTGTCGTCAGAGGGGTATAGAGTGATTTTTCATTTTCAAAATTACCTCAAAATCAAATATGACTTGGCACGCATCATGGTGGGGTGCAGAATATCCATTTCGATCTAAATAACAATAATTCGTCAACAGAAATCATTGGCGGGTCGTTAGAGCGGGTATAGAGGGATTTTTCATTTTCAAAATTTCTTCAAAAATCTAATATGACTTGGCACGCATCATGGTGAAGTGCAGAATATCCATTTCCATATGAATAACAATAATTCGTCAACAGAAATCATTGTCGTGTCGTCAGAGGGGAATGGAGGGATTTTTCATTTTCAAAATTACTTCAAAAATTCAATATGACTTGGCACCCATCATAGAGGGGTGCAAAGTATCCATATCCATCTAAATAACAATAATTCGTCAACAGAAATCATTGTCGGGTCGTTAGAGGGGGTATAGAGGGATTTTTCATTTTCAATATTTCTTCAAAAATCTAATATGACTTGGCACGCATCATGGTGGGGTGCAAAGTATTCATGTCCATCTGAAAAACAATAATTCGTCAACAGAAATCATTGTCGGGTTGTTAGAAGGGGTATAGAGGGATTTTTCATTTTCAATATTTCTTCAAAAATCTAATATGACTTGGCACGCATCATGGTGGGGTGCAGAATATCCATTTCTATCTGAATAACAATAATTCCCCAACATAAATCATTGTCGTGTCGTCAGAGGGGTATAGAGGGATTTTTCATTTTCAAAATTACCTCAAAATCAAATATGACTTGGCACGCAACATGGCGGGGTGCAGAATATCCATTTCTATCTGAATAAGAATAATTCGTCAACAGAAATCATTGTCGGGTCGTTAGAGGGGGTATACAGGGATTTTTCAATTTCAATATTTCTTCAAAAATCTAATATGACTTGGCACGCATCATGGTACTGTGCAGAATATCCATTTTCATCTAAATAACAATAATTTGTCAACAGAAATCATTGTCGGGTCGTCAGAGGGGTTATAGAGGGATTTTTCATTTTCAAAATGACTTCAAAAATCAAATATGACTTGGCACGCATCATGGTGGGGTACAGAATATTCATTTCCACCTCAATAACAATAATTCGTCAAAATAAATCATTGTCGGGTCGCCAGAAGGGGTATAGAGGGATTTTTCATTTTTAAAATTATCTCAAAATCAAATATGACTTGTCACGCATCATGGTGGGGTGCAAAGTATTCATGTCCATCTGAATAACAATAATTCGTCTACAGAAATCATTGTCGGGTCGTTAGAAGGGGTATACAGGGATTTTTCAATTTCAATATTTCTTCAAAAATCCAATATGACTTGGCACGCATCATGGTAGTGTGCAGAATATCCATTTTCATTTAAATAACAATAATTTAACATCAGAAATCATTGTCGGGTCGTCTGAGGGGTTATAGAGGGATTTTTCATTTTCTAAATGACTTCAAAAATCAAATATGACTTGGCACGCATCATGGTGGGGTACAGAATATTCATTTCCACCTCAATAACAATAATTCGTCAAAATAAATCATTGTCGGGTCGTCAGAGGGGGTATAGAGGGATTTTTCATTCTCAAAATTACCTCAGAATCAAATATGACTTGGCACGCATCATGGTGGGCTGCAGAATATCCATTTTCATCTGAATAACAATAATTCGTCAACAGAAAACATTGACGGGTCGTTAAAGGGGGTATAGAGGGATTTTTCATTTTCAAAATTTGTTCAAAATTCTAATATGACTTGGCACACATGATGATGGGGTGCAGAATATTCAATCCCATCTGAATAACAATAATTCGTCAACGGAAATCATTGTCGTGTAGTCAGAGGGGGTATGGAGGGATTTTTCATTTTCAAAATTACTTCAAAAATCTAATAAAACTTGGCACGCATCATGGTGGGGTGCAAAGTATCCATTCCCATCTGAATAAAAATAATTCGTCAACAGGAATCATTGTCGTGTCGTCAGAAGGGGTATGGAGGGATTTTTCATCGTCAAAATTACCTCAAAATCAAATATGACTTGGCACGCAACATGGTGGGGTGCAGAATATCCATTTCCATCTGAATAACAATAATTCGTCAACAGAAATCATTGTCGGGTCGTCAGAGGGGGTATAGAGGAATTTTTCATTTTTAAAATTACCTCAAAATTAAATATGACTTGGCACGCATCATGGTGGGGTGCAGAATATCCATTTCGATCTAAATAACAATAATTCGTCAACAGAAATCATTGGCGGGTCGTTAGAGGGGGTATAGAGGGATTTTTCATTTTCAAAATTTCTTCAAAAATCTAATATGACTTGGCACGCATCATGGTGGGCTGCAGAATATCCATTCCCATCTGAATAACAATAATTCGTCAACAGAAATCATTGTCGTGTCGTCAGAGGGGAATGGAGGGATTTTTCATTTTCAAAATTACTTCAAAAATTCAATATGACTTGGCACCCATCATAGTGGGGTGCAAAGTATCCATATCCATCTAAATAACAATAATTCGTCAACAGAAATCATTGTCGGGTCGTTAGAGGGGGTATAGAGGGATTTTTCATTTTCAAAATTTCTTCAAAAATCTAATATGACTTGGCACGCATCATGGTGAGGTGCAGAATATCCATTTTCATCTGAATAACAATAATTAGTCAACAGAAATCATTGTCGTGTCGTCAGAGGGGAATGGAGGGATTTTTCATTTTCAAAATTACTTCAAAAATTCAATATGACTTGGCACCCATCATAGTGGGGTGCAAAGTATCCATATCCATCTAAATAACAATAATTCGTCAACAGAAATCATTGTCGGGTCGTTAGAGGGGGTATAGAGGGATTTTTCATTTTCAATATTTCTTCAAAATTCTAATATGACTTGGCACGCATCATGGTGGGGTGCAAAGTATTCATGTCCATCTGAAAAACAATAATTCGTCAACAGAAATCATTGTCGGGTTGTTAGAAGGGGTATAGAGGGATTTTTCATTTTCAATATTTCTTCAAAAATCTAATATGACTTGGCACGCATCATGGTGGGATGCAGAATATCCATTTCTATCTGAATATCAATAATTCCTCAACACAAATCATTGTCGTGTCGTCAGAGGGGTATAGAGGGATTTTTCATTTTCAAAATTACCTCAAAATCAAATATGACTTGGCACGCAACATGGCGGGGTGCAGAATATCCATTTCTATCTGAATAAGAATAATTCGTCAACAGAAATCATTGTCGGGTCGTTAGAGGGGGTATACAGGGATTTTTCAATTTCAATATTTCTTCAAAAATCTAATATGACTTGGCACGCATCATGGTACTGTGCAGAATATCCATTTTCATTTGAATAACAATAATTTGTCAACAGAAATCATTGTCGGGTCGTCAGAGGGGTTATAGAGGGATTTTTCATTTTCAAAATGACTTCAAAAATCAAATATGACTTGTCACGCATCATGGTGGGGTACAGAATATTCATTTTCACCTCAATAACAATAATTCGTCAAAATAAATCATTGTCGGGTCGTCAGAGGGGGTATAGAGGGATTTTTCATTTTCAAAATTTCTTCAAAAATCTAAAATGACTTGGCACGCATCAAAGTAGGGTGCAGAATATTAATTTCCATCTGAATAACAATAATTCGTCAACAGAAATCATTTTCGTGTCGTCAGAGGGGGTATGGAGGGATTTTTCATTTTCAAAATTACCTCAAAATCAAATATGATTTGGCACGCATCATGGTGGGCTGCAGAATATCCATTTCCAACTGAATAACAATAATTCGTCAACAGAAATCATTGACGGGTCGTTGGAGCGGGTATAGAGGGATTGTTAATTTTCAAAATTACTTCAAAAATCAAGTATGACTTGGCACGTATCATAGTGGAGTGCATAGTATCCATTTTCATCTAAATAATAATTAGTCGTCAACAGAAATTATTGTCGGGTCGTTAGAGGGGGTATAGAGGGATTTTTCATTTTCAATATTTCTTTAAAAATCTAATATGACTTGGCACGCATCATGGTGGGGTGCAAAGTATTCATGTCCATCTGAATAACAATAATTCGTCAACAGAAATCATTGTCGGGTCGTTAGAGGGGGTATAGAGGGATTTTTCATTTTCAATATTTCTTTAAAAATCTAATATGACTTGGCACGCATCATGGTGGGGTGCAAAGTATTCATGTCCATCTGAATAACAATAATTCGTCAACAGAAATCATTTTCGGGTCGTTAGAGGGGGTATAGAGGGATTTTTCATTTTCAATATTTCTTCAAAAATCTAATATGACTTGGCACGCATCATGGTGGGGTGCAGAATATCCATTTCTATCTGAATAACAATGATTCCTTAACATAAATCATTGTCGTGTCGTCAGAGGGGTATAGAGTGATTTTTCATTTTCAAAATTACCTCAAAATCAAATATGACTTGGCACGCATCATGGTGGGGTGCAGAATATCCATTTCGATCTAAATAACAATAATTCGTCAACAGAAATCATTGGCGGGTCGTTAGAGCGGGTATAGAGGGATTTTTCATTTTCAAAATTTCTTCAAAAATCTAATATGACTTGGCACGCATCATGGTGAGGTGCAGAATATCCATTTCCATCTGAATAACAATAATTCGTCAACAGAAATCATTGTCGTGTCGTCAGAGGGGAATGGAGGGATTTTTCATTTTCAAAATTACTTCAAAAATTCAATATGACTTGGCACCCATCATAGAGGGGTGCAAAGTATCCATATCCATCTAAATAACAATAATTCGTCAACAGAAATCATTGTCGGGTCGTTAGAGGGGGTATAGAGGGATTTTTCATTTTCAATATTTCTTCAAAAATCTAATATGACTTGGCACGCATCATGGTGGGGTGCAAAGTATTCATGTCCATCTGAAAAACAATAATTCGTCAACAGAAATCATTGTCGGGTTGTTAGAAGGGGTATAGAGGGATTTTTCATTTTCAATATTTCTTCAAAAATCTAATATGACTTGGCACGCATCATGGTGGGGTGCAGAATATCCATTTCTATCTGAATAACAATAATTCCTCAACATAAATCATTGTCGTGTCGTCAGAGGGGTATAGAGGGATTTTTCATTTTCAAAATTACCTCAAAATCAAATATGACTTGGCACGCAACATGGCGGGGTGCAGAATATCCATTTCTATCTGAATAAGAATAATTCGTCAACAGAAATCATTGTCGGGTCGTTAGAGGGGGTATACAGGGATTTTTCAATTTCAATATTTCTTCAAAAATCTAATATGACTTGGCACGCATCATGGTACTGTGCAGAATATCCATTTTCATCTAAATAACAATAATTTGTCAACAGAAATCATTGTCGGGTCGTCAGAGGGGTTATAGAGGGATTTTTCATTTTCAAAATGACTTCAAAAATCAAATATGACTTGGCACGCATCATGGTGGGGTACAGAATATTCATTTCCACCTCAATAACAATAATTCGTCAAAATAAATCATTGTCGGGTCGCCAGAGGGGGTATAGAGGGATTTTTCATTTTTAAAATTATCTCAAAATCAAATATGACTTGTCACGCATCATGGTGGGGTGCAAAGTATTCATGTCCATCTGAATAACAATAATTCGTCTACAGAAATCATTGTCGGGTCGTTAGAAGGGGTATAGAGGGATTTTTCATTCTCAAAATTACCTCAAAATCAAATATGACTTGGCACGCAACATGGTGGGGTGCAGAATATCCATTTCCATCTGAATAAGAATAATTTGTCAACAGAAATCATTGTCGGGACGTTAGAGGGGGTATACAGGGATTTTTCAATTTCAATATTTCTTCAAAAATCCAATATGACTTGGCACGCATCATGGTAGTGTGCAGAATATCCATTTTCATTTAAATAACAATAATTTAACATCAGAAATCATTGTCGGGTCGTCTGAGGGGTTATAGAGGGATTTTTCATTTTCTAAATGACTTCAAAAATCAAATATGACTTGGCACGCATCATGGTGGGGTACAGAATATTTATTTCCACCTCAATAACAATAATTCGTCAAAATAAATCATTGTCGGGTCGTCAGAGGGGGTATAGAGGGATTTTTCAATCTCAAAATTACCCCAGAATCAAATATGACTTGGCACGCATCATGGTGGGCTGCAGAATATCCATTTTCATCTGAATAACAATAATTCGTCAACAGAAAACATTGACGGGTCGTTAAAGGGGGTATAGAGGGATTTTTCATTTTCAAAATTTGTTCAAAATTCTAATATGACTTGGCACACATGATGATGGGGTGCAGAATATTCAATCCCATCTGAATAACAATAATTCGTCAACGGAAATCATTGTCGTGTAGTCAGAGGGGGTATGGAGGGGTTTTTCATTTTCAAAATTACTTCAAAAATCTAATAAAACTTGGCACGCATCATGGTGGGGTGCAAAGTATCCATTCCCATCTGAATAAAAATAATTCGTCAACAGGAATCATTGTCGTGTCGTCAGAAGGGGTATGGAGGGATTTTTCATCTTCAAAATTACCTCAAAATCAAATATGACTTGGCACGCAACATGGTGGGGTGCAGAATATCCATTTCCATCTGAATAACAATAATTCGTCAACAGAAATCATTGTCGGGTCGTCAGAGGGGGTATAGAGGAATTTTTCATTTTTAGAATTACCTCAAAATTAAATATGACTTGGCACGCATCATGGTGGGGTGCAGAATATCCATTCCCATCTGAATAACAATAATTCGTCAACAAAAATCATTGTCGTGTCGTCAGAGGGGAATGGAGGGATTTTTCATTTTCAAAATTACTTCAAAAATTCAATATGACTTGGCACGCATCATAGTGGGGTGCAAAGTATCCATATCCATCAAAATAACAATAATTCGTCAACAGAAATCATTGTCGGGTCGTTAGAGGGGGTATAGAGGGATTTTTCATTTTCAAAATTTCTTCAAAAATCTAATATGACTTGGCACGCATCATGGTGAGGTGCAGAATATCCATTCCCATCTGAATAACAATAATTCGTCAACAAAAATCATTGTCGTGTCGTCAGAGGGGAATGGAGGGATTTTTCATTTTCAAAATTACTTCAAAAATTCAATATGACTTGGCACGCATCATAGTGGGGTGCAAAGTATCCATATCCATCAAAATAACAATAATTCGTCAACAGAAATCATTGTCGGGTCGTTAGAGGGGGTATAGAGGGATTTTTCATTTTCAAAATTTCTTCAAATATCAAATATGACTTGGCACGCATCATGGTGGGGTGCAAAGTATTCATGTCCATCTGAATAACAATAATTCGTCAAAAGAAATCATTGTCGGGTTGTTAGAGGGGGTATAGAGGGATTTTTCATTTTCAATATTTCTTCAAAAATCTAATATGACTTGGCACGCATCATGGTGGGGTGCAGAATATCCATTCCTATCTGAATAATAATAATTCCCTAACATAAATCATTGTCGTGTCGTCAGAGGGGTATAGAGGGATTTTTCATTTTCAAAATTTTCTCAAAATCAAATATGACATGGCACGCAACATAGTGGGGTGCAGAATATCCATTCCCATCTGAATAACAATAATTCGTCAACAGAAATCATTGTCGGGTCGTCAGAGGGGTTATAGAGGGATTTTTCAGTTTCAAAATGACTTCAAAAATCAAATATGACTTGGCACGCATCATGGTAGTGTGCAGAGTATCCATTTTCATCTGAATAACAATAATTTATCAACAGAAATCATTGCCGGGTCGTCAGAGGGGTAATAGAGGGATTTTTCATTTTCAAAATGACTTCAAAAATCAAATATGACTTGGCACGCATCATGGTGGGGTACAGAATATTCATTTCCACCTCAATAACAATAATTCGTCAACAGAAATCATTGTCGGGTCGTTAGAGGGGGTATACAGGGATTTTTCAATTTCAATACTTCTTCAAAAATCTAATTTGACTTGGCACGTATCATGGTAGTGTGCAGAATATCCATTTTCATCTGAATAACAATAATTTGACAACAGAAATCATTGTCGGGTCGTCAGAGGGGATATAGAGGGATTTTTCATTTTCAAAATGACTTCAAAATTCAAATATGACTTGGCACGCATCATGGTGGGGTAGAGAATATTCATTTCCACCTCAATAACAAAGATTTGTCAAAATAAATCATTGTCGGGTCGTCAGAGGGGGTATAGAGGGATTTTTCATTTTTAAAATTATCTCAAAATCAAATATGACTTGGCACGCATCATGGTGGGGTTCAAAGTATTCGTGTCCATCCGAATAACAATAATTCGTCAACACAAATCATTGTCGAGTCGTCAGAGGGGATATAGAGGGATTTATCATTTTCAAAATGACTTCAAAAATCAAATATGACTTGGCACGCATCATGGTGGGGTAGAGAATATTCATTTCCACCTCAATAACAAATATTTGTCAAAATAAATCATTGTCGGGTCGTTAGAAGGGGGTATAGAGGGATTTTTCATTTTCAATATTTCTTCAAAAATCATATGACTTGGCACGCAACATAGTGTGGTGCAGAATATCCATTCCCATCTGAATAACAATAATTCGTCAACAGAAATCATTGTCGGGTCGTAAGAGGGAGTATACAGGGATTTTTCAATTTCAATATTTCTTCAAAAATTAAATATGACTTGGCACGCATCATCGTGGGGTACAGAATATTCATTTCCACCTCAATAACAATAATTCGTCAAAATAAATCATTCTCGGGTCGTCAGAGGGGGTATAGAGGGATTTTTCATTCTCAAAATTACCTCAGAATCAAATATGACTTGGCACGCATCATGGTGGGCTGCAGAATATCCATTTTCATCTGAATAACAATAATTTGTCAACAGAAATCATTGACGGGTCGTTAAAGGGGGTATAGAGGGATTTTTCATTTTCGAAATTACCTCAAAATCAAATATGACTTGGCACGCAACATAGTGGGGTGCAGAATATCCATTCCCATCTGAAAAACAATAATTCGTCAACAGAAATCATTGTCGGGTCGTTAAAAGGGGTATAGAGGGATTTTTCATTTTCAAAATTACCTCAAATTCAAATATGACTTGGCACGCAACATGGTGGGGTGCAGAAGATCCATTTCCATCTGAATAAGAATAATTCGTCATCAGAAATCATTGTCGGGTCGTCAGAGGGGGTTAAAGAGATTTTTCGTTTTCAAAATTCCTTCAAAATCAAATATGACTTGGCACGCATCATGGTGGGGTGCAGAATATCCATTTCCAACTGAATAACAATAATTCGTCAACAGAAATCTTTGTCGTGTCGTCAGAGGGGGTATGGAGGGATTTTTCATTTTCAAAATTACCTCAAAATCAAATATGACTTGGCACGCAACATGGTGGGGTACAGAATATCCATTTCCATCTGAATAACAATAATTTGTCAACAGAAATCATTTTCGGGTCGTCTGAGGGGTTATAAAGTGATTTCTCATTTTCAAAATGACTTCAAAAATTAAATATGACTTGGCACGCATCATCGTGGGGTACAGAATATTCATTTCCACCTCAATAACAATAATTCGTCAAAATAAATCATTCTCGGGTCGTCAGAGGGGGTATAGAGGGATTTTTCATTCTCAAAATTACCTCAGAATCAAATATGACTTGGCACGCATCATGGTGGGCTGCAGAATATCCATTTTCATCTGAATAACAATAATTTGTCAACAGAAATCATTGACGGGTCGTTAAAGGGGGTATAGAGGGATTTTTCATTTTCGAAATTACCTCAAAATCAAATATGACTTGGCACGCAACATAGTGGGGTGCAGAATATCCATTCCCATCTGAAAAACAATAATTCGTCAACAGAAATCATTGTCGGGTCGTTAAAAGGGGTATAGAGGGATTTTTCATTTTCAAAATTACCTCAAATTCAAATATGACTTGGCACGCAACATGGTGGGGTGCAGAAGATCCATTTCCATCTGAATAAGAATAATTCGTCATCAGAAATCATTGTCGGGTCGTCAGAGGGGTTATAAAGTGATTTCTCATTTTCAAAATGACTTCAAAAATCAAATATGACTTTTCACGCAACATGGTGGGGTACAGAATATCCATTTCCAACTGAATAACAATAATTCGTCAACAGAAATCATTGTCGTGTCGTCAGAGGGGGTATGGAGGGATTTTTCATTTTCAAAATTACCTCAGAATCAAATATGACTTGGCACGCATCATGGTGGGCTGCAGAATATCCAATTCCATCTGAATAACAATAATTCGTCAACAAAAATCATTGACGGGTCTTTAAAGGGGGTATAGAGGGATTTCTCATTTTCAAAATTTGTTCGAAATTCTAATATGACATGGCACGCATCATGGTGGGGTACAGAATATCCATTTCCAACTGAATAACAATAATTCGTCAACAGAAATCATTGGCGGGTCGTTAGAGGGGGTATAGAGGGATTTTTCATTTTCAAAATTTCTTCAAAAATCTACTATGACTTGGCACGCATCATGGTGAGGTGCAGAATATCCATTTCCATCTGAATAACAATAATTCGTCAACAGAAATCATTGTCGTGTCGTCAGAGGGGAATGGAGGGATTTTTCATTTTCAAAATTACTTCAAAAATTCAATATGACTTGGCACCCATCATAGTGGGGTGCAAAGTATCCATATCCATCTAAATAACAATAATTCGTCAACAGAAATCATTGTCGGGTCGTTAGAGGGGGTATAGAGGGATTTTTCATTTTCAATATTTCTTCAAAAATCTAATATGACTTGGCACGCATCATGGTGGGGTGCAAAGTATTCATGTCCATCTGAAAAACAATAATTCGTCAACAGAAATCATTGTCGGGTCGTCAGAGGGGGTATAGAGGGATTTTTCATTTTCAAAATTTCCTCAAAATCAAATATGACTTGGCACGCATCATGGTGGGGTGCAGAATATCCATTTTGATCTAAATAACAATAATTCGTCAACAGAAATCATTGGCCGGTCGTTAGAGGGGGTATAGAGGGATTTTTCATTTTCAAAATTTCTTCAAAAATCTAATATGACTTGGCACGCATCATGGTGAGGTGCAGAATATCCATTTCCATCTGAATAACAATAATTCGTCAACAGAAATCATTGTCGTGTCGTCAGAGGGGAATGAAGGGATTTTTCATTTTCAAAATTACTTCAAAAATTCAATATGACTTGGCACGCATCATAGTGGGGTGCAAAGTATCCATATCCATCTAAATAACAATAATTCGTCAACAGAAATCATTGTCGGGTTGTCAGAGGGGGTATGGAGGGATTTTTCTTTTTCAAAATTACTTCAAAAATCTTATAAAACTTGGCACGCATCACGGAGGGGTGCAGAATATCCATTTTCATCTGAATAACAATAATTCGTCAACAGAAATCATTGTCGGGTCGTTAGAGGGGGTATAGAGGGATTTTTCATTTTCAAAATTGCTTCAAAAATCAAATATGACTTGGCACGCATCATGGTGGGGTACAGAATATTCATTTCCATCTCAATAACAATAATGTTTCCAAAGAAATCATTGTCGGGTCGTCAGAGGGGGTATAGAGGGATTTTTCATCTTCAAAATTACCTCAAAATCAAATATGACTTGGCACGCATCATGGTGGGGTGCAGAATATCCATTTCCAACTGAATAACAATAATTCGTCAACAGAAATCATTGTCGTGTCGTCAGAGGGGGTATGGAGGGATTTTTATTTTCAAAATAACCTCAAAATCAAATATGACTTGGCACGCAACATGGTGGGGTACAGAATATCCATTTCCATCTGAATAACAATAATTTGTCAACAGAAATCATTTTCGGGTCGTCTGAGGGGTTATAAAGTGATTTCTCATTTTCAAAATGACTTCAAAAATCAAATATGACTTTTCACGCAACATGGTGGGGTACAGAATATCCATTTCCAACTGAATAACAATAATTCGTCAACAGAAATCATTGTCGTGTCGTCAGAGGGGGTATGGAGGGATTTTTCATTTTCAAAATTACCTCAGAATCAAATATGACTTGGCACGCATCATGGTGGGCTGCAGAATATCCAATTCCATCTGAATAACAATAATTCGTCAACAAAAATCATTGACGGGTCTTTAAAGGGGGTATAGAGGGATTTCTCATTTTCAAAATTTGTTCAAAATTCTAATATGACTTGGCACGCATCATGGTGGGGTACAGAATATCCATTTCCAACTGAATAACAATAATTCGTCAACAGAAATCATTGGCGGGTCGTTAGAGGGGGTATAGAGGGATTTTTCATTTTCAAAATTTCTTCAAAAATCTACTATGACTTGGCACGCATCATGGTGAGGTGCAGAATATCCATTTCCTTCTGAATAACAATAATTCGTCAACAGAAATCATTGTCGTGTCGTCAGAGGGGAATGGAGGGATTTTTCATTTTCAAAATTACTTCAAAAATTCAATATGACTTGGCACCCATCATAGTGGGTTGCAAAGTATCCATATCCATCTAAATAACGATAATTCGTCAACAGAAATCATTGTCGGGTCGTTAGAGGGGGTATAGAGGGATTTTTCATTTTCAATATTTCTTCAAAAATCTAATATGACTTGGCAGGCATCATGGTGGGGTGCAAAGTATTCATGTCCATCTGAAAAACAATAATTCGTCAACAGAAATCATTGTCGGGTCGTTAGAGGGGGTATAGAGGGATTTTTCATTTTCAATATTTCTTTAAAAATCTAATATGACTTGGCACGCATCATGGTGGGGTGCAAAGTATTCATGTCCATCTGAATAACAATAATTCGTCAACAGAAATCATTTTCGGGTCGTTAGAGGGGGTATAGAGGGATTTTTCATTTTCAATATTTCTTCAAAAATCTAATATGACTTGGCACGCATCATGGTGGGGTGCAGAATATCCATTTCGATCTAAATAACAATAATTCGTCAACAGAAATCATTGGCGGGTCGTTAGAGGGGGTATAGAGGGATTTTTCATTTTCAAAATTTTTTCAAAAATCTAATATGACTTGGCACGCATCATGGTGAGGTGCAGAATATCCATTTCCATCTAAATAACAATAATTCGTCAACAGAAATCATTGTCGTGTCGTCAGAGGGGAATGGAGGGATTTTTCATTTTCAAAATTACTTCAAAAATTCAATATGACTTGGCACCCATCATAGTGGGGTGCAAAGTATCCATATCCATCTAAATAACAATAATTCGTCAACAGAAATCATTGTCGGGTCGTTAGAGGGGGTATAGAGGGATTTTTCATTTTCAATATTTCTTCAAAAATCTAATATGACTTGGCACGCATCATGGTGGGGTGCAAAGTATTCATGTCCATCTGAAAAACAATAATTCGTCAACAGAAATCATTGTCGGGTTGTTAGAAGGGGTATAGAGGGATTTTTCATTTTCAATATTTCTTCAAAAATCTAATATGACTTGGCACGCATCATGGTGGGGTGCAGAATATCCATTTCTATCTGAATAACAATAATTCCTCAACATAAATCATTGTCGTGTCGTCAGAGGGGTATAGAGGGATTTTTCATTTTCAAAATTACCTCAAAATCAAATATGACTTGGCACGCAACATGGCGGGGTGCAGAATATCCATTTCTATCTGAATAAGAATAATTCGCCAACAGAAATCATTGTCGGGTCGTTAGAGGGGATATACAGGAATTTTTCAATTTCAATATTTCTTCAAAAATCTAATATGACTTGGCACGCATCATGGTACTGTGCAGAATATCCATTTTCATCTGAATAACAATAATTTGTCAACAGAAATCATTGTCGGGTCGTCAGAGGGGTTATAGAGGGATTTATCATTTTCAAAATGACTTCAAAAATCAAATATGACTTGGCACGCATCATGGTGGGGTACAGAATATTCATTTCCACCTCAATAACAATAATTCGTCAAAATAAATCATTGTCGGGTCGTCAGAGGGGGTATAGAGGGATTTTTCATTTTAAAAATTATCTCAAAATCAAATATGACTTGTCACGCATCATGGTGGGGTGCAAAGTATTCATGTCCATCTGAATAACAATAATTCGTCTACAAAAATCATTGTCGGGTCGTTAGAAGGGGTATAGAGGGATTTTTCATTCTCAAAATTACCTCAAAATCAAATATGACTTGGCACGCAACATGGTGGGGTGCAGAATATCCATTTCCATCTGAATAAGAATAATTCGTCAACAGAAATCATTGTCGGGACGTTAGAGGGGGTATACAGGGATTTTTCAATTTCAATATTTCTTGAAAAATCCAATATGACTTGGCACGCATCATGGTAGTGTGCAGAATATCCATTTTCATCTAAATAACAATAATTTAACATCAGAAATCATTGTCGGGTCGTCTGAGGGGTTATAGAGGGATCTTTCATTTTCTAAATGACTTCAAAAATCAAATATGACTTGGCACGCATCATGGTGGGGTACAGAATATTCATTTCCACCTCAATAACAATAATTCGTCAAAATAAATCATTGTCGGGTCGTCAGAGGGGGTATAGAGGGATTTTTCATTCTCAAAATTACCTCAGAATCAAATATGACTTGGCACGCATCATGGTGGGCTGCAGAATATCCATTTTCATCTGAATAACAATAATTCGTCAACAGAAATCATTGACGGGTCGTTAAAGGGGGTATAGAGGGATTTTTCATTTTCAAAATTTGTTCAAAATTCTAATATGACTTGGCACACATGATGATGGGGTGCAGAATATTCAATCCCATCTGAATAACAATAATTCGTCAACGGAAATCATTGTCGTGTAGTCAGAGGGGGTATGGAGGGATTTTTCATTTTAAAAATTACTTCAAAAATCTAATAAAACTTGGCACGCATCATGGTGGGGTGCAAAGTATCCATTCCCATCTGAATAAAAATAATTCGTCAACAGAAATCATTGTCGTGTCGTCAGAAGGGGTATGGAGGGATTTTTCATCTTCAAAATTACCTCAAAATCAAATATGACTTGGCACGCAACATGGTGGGGTGCAGAATATCCATTCCCATCTGAATAACAATAATTCGTCAACAGAAATCATTGTCGGGTCGTCAGAGGGGGATAGAGGGATTTTTCATTTTTAAAATTTCTTCAAAAATCTAATATGACTTGGCACGCATCATGGTGAGGTGCAGAATATCCATTCCCATCTGAATAACAATAATTCGTCAACAAAAATCATTGTCGTGTCGTCAGAGGGGAATGGAGGGATTTTTCATTTTCAAAATTACTTCAAAAATTAAATAGGACTTGGCACGCATCATAGTGGGGTGCAGAATATCCATTTCGATCTAAATAACAATAATTCGTCAACAGAAATCATTGGCGGGTCGTTAGAGGGGGTATAGAGGGATTTTTCATTTTCAAAATTTCTTCAAAAATCTAATATGACTTGGCACGCATCATGGTGAGGTGCAGAATATCCATTTCCATCTGAATAACAATAATTCGTCAACAAAAATCATTGTCGTGTCGTCAGAGGGGAATGGAGGGATTTTTCATTTTCAAAATTACTTCAAAAATTCAATATGACTTGGCACGCATCATAGTGGGGTGCAAAGTATCCATATCCATCAAAATAACAATAATTCGTCAACAGAAATCATTGTCGGGTCGTTAGAGGGGGTATAGAGGGATTTTTCATTTTCAAAATTTCTTCAAATATCAAATATGACTTGGCACGCATCATGGTGGGGTGCAAAGTATTCATGTCCATCTGAATAACAATAATTCGTCAGAAGAAATCATTGTCGGGTTGTTAGAGGGGGTATAGAGGGATTTTTCATTTTCAATTATTCTTCAAAAATCTAATATGACTTGGCACGCATGATGGTGGGGTGCAGAATATCCATTCCCATCTGAATAACAATAATTCGTCAACAGAAATCATTGTCGGGTCGTCAGAGGGGTTATAGAGGAATTTTTCATTTTCAAAATGACTTCAAAAATCAAATATGACTTGGCACGCATCATGGTAGTGTGCAGAGTATCCATTTTCATCTGAATAACATTAATTTGTCAACAGAAATCATTGCCAGGTCGTCAGAGGGGTTATAGAGGGATTTTTCATTTTCAAAATGACTTCAAAAATCAAATATGACTTGGCACGCATCATGGTGGGGTACAGAATATTCATTTCCACCTCAATAACAATAATTCGTCAACAGAAATCATTGTCGGGTCGTTAGAGGGGGTATACAGGGATTTTTCAATTTCAATACTTCTTCAAAAATCTAATTTGACTTGGCACGCATCATGGTAGTGTGCAGAATATCCATTTTCATCTGAATAACAATAATTTGACAACAGAAATCATTGTCGGGTCGTCAGAGGGGATATAGAGGGATTTTTCATTTTCAAAATGACTTCAAAAATCAAATATGACTTGGCACGCATCATGGTGGGGTAGAGAATATTCATTTCCACCTCAATAACAAATATTGGTCAAAATAAATCATTGTCGGGTCGTCAGAGGGGGTATAGAGGGATTTTTCATTTTTAAAATTATCTCAAAATCAAATATGACTTGGCACGCATCATGGTGGGGTGCAAAGTATTCATGTCCATCCGAATAACAATAATTCGTCAACACAAATCATTGTCGGGTCGTTAGAGGGGGGTATAGAGGGATTTTTCATTTTCAATATTTCTTCAAAAATCATATGACTTGGCACGCAACATAGTGTGGTGCAGAATATCCATTCCCATCTGAATAACAATAATTCGTCAACAGAAATCATTGTCGGGTCGTTAGAGGGAGTATACAGGGATTTTTCAATTTCAATATTTCTTCAAAAATCTAATATGACTTGGCACGCATCATGGTAGTGTGCAGAATATTCATTCCCATCTGAATAACTATAATTTGTCAACAGAAATCATTGTCGGGTCGTCTGAGGGGTTATAGAGGGATTTTTCATTTTCAAAATGACTTCAAAAATTAAATATGACTTGGCACGCATCATCGTGGGGTACAGAATATTCATTTCCACCTCAATAACAATAATTCGTCAGAATAAATCATTGTCGGGTCGTCAGAGGGGGTATAGAGGGATTTTTCATTCTCAAAATTACCTCAGAATCAAATTTGACTTGGCACGCATCATGGTGGGCTGCAGAATATCCATTTTCATCTGAATAACAATAATTTGTCAACAGAAATCATTGACGGGTCGTTAAAATGGGTATAGAGGGATTTTTCATTTTCGAAATTATCTCAAAATCAAATATGACTTGGCACGCATCATAGTGGGGTGCAGAATATCCATTTCCATCTGAAAAACAATAATTCGTCAACATAAATCATTGTCGGGTCGTTAAAAGGGGTATAGAGGGATTTTTCATTTTCAAAATTACCTCAAATTCAAATATGACTTGGCACGCAACATGGTGGGGTGCAGAATATCCATTTCCATCTGAATAAGAATAATTCGTCATCAGAAATCATTGTCGGGTCGTCAGAGGGGGTTAAAGAGATTTTTCGATTTCAAAATTACTTCAAAAATCGAAATATAACTTGGCACGCATCATAGTAGGATGCAAAATATTCATTTCCAACTGAATAACAATAATTCGTCAACAGAAATCATTGTCGGGTCGTCAGAGGGGGTATAGAGGGATTTTTCATTATCAAAATGTCTTCAAAAATCAAATAAAACTTGGCACGCATCACGGAGGGATGCAGAATATCCATTTTCATCTGAATAACAATAATTCGTCAACAGAAATCATTGTCGGGTCGTTAGAGGGGGTATAGAGGGATTTTTCATTTTCAAAATTGCTTCAAAAATCAAATATGACTTGGCACGCATCATGGTGGGGTACAGAATATTCATTTCCATCTCAATAACAATAATGTTTCCAAAGAAATCATTGTCGGGTCGTCAGAGGGGGTATAGAGGGATTTTTCATCTTCAAAATTACCTCAAAATCAAATATGACTTGGCACGCATCATGGTGGGGTGCAGAATATCCATTTCCAACTGAATAACAATAATTCGTCAACAGAAATCATTGTCGTGTCGTCAGAAGGGGTATGGAGGGATTTTTCATCTTCAAAATTACCTCAAAATCATATATGACTTGGCACGCAACATGGTGGGGTGCAGAATATCCATTTCCATCTGAATAACAATAATTCTTCAACAGAAATCATTGTCGGGTCGTCAGAGGGGGTATAGAGGCATTTTTCATTTTCAAAATTTCCTCAAAATCAAATATGACTTGGCACGCATCATGGTGGGGTGCAGAATATCCATTTTGATCTAAATAACAATAATTCGTCAACAGAAATCATTGGCGGGTCGTTAGAGGGGGTATAGAGGGATTTTTCATTTTCAAAATTTCTTCAAAAATCTAATATGACTTGGCACGCATCATGGTGAGGTGCAGAATATCCATTCCCATCTGAATAACAATAATTCGTCAACAGAAATCATTGTCGTGTCGTCAGAGGGAAATGGAGGGATTTTTCATTTTCAAAATTACTTCAAAAATTCAATATGACTTGGCACGCATCATAGTGGGGTGCAAAGTATCCATATCCATCTAAATAACAATAATTCGTCAACAGAAATCATTGTCGGGTTGTCAGAGGGGGTATGGAGGGATTTTTCTTTTTCAAAATTACTTCAAAAATCTTATAAAACTTGGCACGCATCACGGAGGGGTGCAGAATATCCATTTTCATCTGAATAACAATAATTCGTCAACAGAAATCATTGTCGGGTCGTTAGAGGGGGTATAGAGGGATTTTTCATTTTCAAAATTGCTTCAAAAATCAAATATGACTTGGCACGCATCATGGTGGGGTACAGAATATTCATTTCCATCTCAATAACAATAATGTTTCCAAAGAAATCATTGTCGGGTCGTCAGAGGGGGTATAGAGGGATATTTCATCTTCAAAATTACCTCAAATTCAAATATGACTTGGCACGCATCATGGTGGGGTGCAGAATATCAATTTCCAACTGAATAACAATAATTCGTCAACAGAAATCATTGTCGTGTCGTCAGAAGGGGTATGGAGGGATTTTTCATCTTCAAAATTACCTCAAAATCATATATGACTTGGCACGCAACATGGTGGGGTGCAGAATATACATTTCCATCTGAATAACAATAATTCTTCAACAGAAATCATTGTCGGGTCGTCAGAGGGGGTATAGAGGCATTTTTCATTTTCAAAATTTCCTCAAAATCAAATATGACTTGGCACGCATCATGGTGGGGTGCAGAATATCCATTTTGATCTAAATAACAATAATTCGTCAACAGAAATCATTGGCGGGTCGTTAAAGGGGGTATAGAGGGATTTTTCATTTTCAAAATTTCTTCAAAAATCTAATATGACTTGGCACGCATCATAGTGAGGTGCAGAATATCCATTCCCATCTGAATAACAATAATTCGTCAACAGAAATCATTGTCGTGTCGTCAGAGGGGAATGGAGGGATTTTTCATTTTCAAAATTACTTCAAAAATTCAATATGACTTGGCACGCATCATAGTGGGGTGCAAAGTATCCATATCCATCTAAATAACAATAATTCGTCAACAGAAATCATTGTCGGGTTGTCAGAGGGGGTATGGAGGGATTTTTCTTTTTCAAAATTACTTCAAAAATCTTATAAAACTTGGCACGCATCACGGAGGGGTGCAGAATATCCATTTTCATCTGAATAACAATAATTCGTCAACAGAAATCATTGTCGGGTCGTTAGAGGGGGTATAGAGGGATTTTTCATTTTCAAAATTGCTTCAAAAATCAAATATGACTTGGCACGCATCATGATGGGGTACAGAATATTCATTTCCATCTCAATAACAATAATGTTTCCAAAGAAATCATTGTCGGGTCGTCAGAGGGGGTATAGAGGGATTTTTCATCTTCAAAATTACCTCAAAATCAAATATGACTTGGCACGCATCATGGTGGGGTGCAGAATATCCATTTCCAACTGAATAACAATAATTCGTCAACAGAAATCATTGTCGTGTCGTCAGAGGGGGTATGGAGGGATTTTTCATTTTCAAAATAACCTCAAAATCAAATATGACTTGGCACGCAACATGGTGGGGTACAGAATATCCATTTCCATCTGAATAACAATAATTTGTCAACAGAAATCATTTTCGGGTCGTCTGAGGGGTTATAAAGGGATTTCTCATTTTCAAAATGACTTCAAAAATCAAATATGACTTGTCACGCAACATGGTGGGGTACAGAATATCCATTTCCAACTGAATAACAATAATTCGTCAACAGAAATCATTGTCGTGTCGTCAGAGGGGGTATGGAGGGATTTTTCATTTTCAAAATTACCTCAGAATCAAATATGACTTGGCACGCATCATGGTGGGCTGCAGAATATCCAATTCCATCTGAATAACAATAATTCGTCAACAAAAATCATTGACGGGTCTTTAAAGGGGGTATAGAGGGATTTCTCATTTTCAAAATTTGTTCAAAATTCTAATATGACTTGGCACGCATCATGGTGGGGTACAGAATATTCATTTCCATCTCAATAACAATAATGTTTCAAAATAAATCATTGTCGGGTCGTCAAAGGGGGTATAGAGGGATTTTTTATTTTCAAAATTACCTCAAAATCAAATATGACTTGGCACGCAACATGGTGGGTTGCAGAATATCCATTTCCATCTGAATAACAATAATTCGTCAACAGAAATCATTGACGAGTCGTTAGAGGGGGTATAGAGGGATTTTTCATTTTCAAAATTTCTTCAAAAATCTAATATGACTTGGCACGCATCATAGTGGGGTGCAGAATATTAATTTCCATCTGAATAACAATAATTCGTCAACAGAAATCATTTTCGTGTCGTCAGAGGGGGTATGGAGGGATTTTTCATTTTCAAAATTACCTCAAAATGAAATATGATTTGGCACGCATCATGGTTGGGTGCAGAATATCCATTTCCATCTGAATAACAATAATTCGTCAACAGAAATCATTGACGGGTCGTTGGAGCGGGTATAGAGGGATTGTTAATTTTCAAAATTAGGTACTTCAAAAATCAAGTATGACTTGGCACGTATCATAGTGGAGTGCATAGTATCCATTTTCATCTAAATAATAATTAGTCGTCAACAGAAATTATTGTCGGGTCGTTAGAGGGGGTATAGAGGGATTTTTCATTTTCAATATTTCTTTAAAAATCTAATATGACTTGGCACGCATCATGGTGGGGTGCAAAGTATTCATGTCCATCTGAATAACAATAATTCGTCAACAGAAATCATTGTCGGGTCGTTAGAGGGGGTATAGAGGGATTTTTCATTTTCAATATTTCTTTAAAAATCTAATATGACTTGGCACGCATCATGGTGGGGTGCAAAGTATTCATGTCCATCTGAATAACAATAATTCGTCAACAGAAATCATTGTCGGGTCGTTAGAGGGGGTATAGAGAGATTTTTCATTTTCAATATTTCTTCAAAAATCTAATATGACTTGGCACGCATCATGGTGGGGTGCAGAATATCCATTTCTATCTGAATAACAATAATTCCTTAACATAAATCATTGTCGTGTCGTCAGAGGGGTATAGAGTGATTTTTCATTTTCAAAATTACCTCAAAATCAAATATGACTTGGCACGCATCATGGTGGGGTGCAGAATATCCATTTCGATCTAAATAACAATAATTCGTCAACAGAAATCATTGGCGGGTCGTTAGAGGGGGTATAGAGGGATTTTTCATTTTCAAAATTTCTTCAAAAATCTAATATGACTTGGCACGCATCATGGTGAGGTGCAGAATATCCATTTCCATCTGAATAACAATAATTCGTCAACAGAAATCATTGTCGTGTCGTCAGAGGGGAATGGAGGGATTTTTCATTTTCAAAATTACTTCAAAAATTCAATATGACTTGGCACCCATCATAGTGGGGTGCAAAGTATCCATATCCATCTAAATAACAATAATTCGTCAACAGAAATCATTGTCGGGTCGTTAGAGGGGGTATAGAGGGATTTTTCATTTTCAATATTTTTTCAAAAATCTAATATGACTTGGCACGCATCATGGTGGGGTGCAAAGTATTCATGTCCATCTGAAAAACAATAATTCGTCAACAGAAATCATTGTCGGGTCGTCAGAGGGGGTATAGAGGGATTTTTCATTTTCAAAATTTCCTCATAATCAAATATGACTTGGCACGCATCATGGTGGGGTGCAGAATATCCATTTTGATCTAAATAACAATAATTCGTCAACAGAAATCATTGGCCGGTCGTTAGAGGGGGTATAGAGGGATTTTTCATTTTCAAAATTTCTTCAAAAATCTAATATGACTTGGCACGCATCATGGTGAGGTGCAGAATATCCATTTCCATCTGAATAACAATAATTCGTCAACAGAAATCATTGTCGTGTCGTCAGAGGGGAATGGAGGGATTTTCTATTTTCAAAATTACTTCAAAAATTCAATATGACTTGGCACGCATCATAGTGGGGTGCAAAGTATCCATATCCATCTAAATAACAATAATTCGTCAACAGAAATCATTGTCGGGTTGTCAGAGGGGGTATGGAGGGATTTTTCATCTTCAAAATTACCTCAAAATCAAATATGACTTGGCACGCATCATGGTGGGGTGCAGAATATCTATTTCCAACTGAATAACAATAATTCGTCAACAGAAATCATTGTCGTGTCGTCAGAGGGGGTATGGAGGGATTTTTCATTTTCAAAATAACCTCAAAATCAAATATGACTTGGCACGCAACATGGTGGGGTACAGAATATCCATTTCCATCTGAATAACAATAATTTGTCAACAGAAATCATTTTCGGGTCGTCTGAGGGGTTATAAAGGGATTTCTCATTTTCAAAATGACTTCAAAAATCAAATTTGACTTGTCACGCAACATGGTGGGGTACAGAATATCCATTTCCAACTGAATAACAATAATTCGTCAACAGAAATCATTGTCGTGTCTTCAGAGGGGGTATGGAGGGATTTTTCATTTTCAAAATTACCTCAGAATCAAATATGACTTGGCACGCATCATGGTGGGCTGCAGAATATCCAATTCCATCTGAATAACAATAATTCGTCAACAAAAATCATTGACGGGTCTTTAAAGGGGGTATAGAGGGATTTCTCATTTTCAAAATTTGTTCAAAATTCTAATATGACTTGGCACGCATCATGGTGGGGTACAGAATATTCATTTCCATCTCAATAACAATAATGTTTCAAAACAAATCATTGTCGGGTCGTCAAAGGGGGTATAGAGGGATTTTTTATTTTCAAAATTACCTCAAAATCAAAAATGACTTGGCACGCAACATGGTGGGTTGCAGAATATCCATTTCCATCTGAATAACAATAATTCGTCAACAGAAATCATTGACGTGTCGTTAGAGGGGGTATAGAGGGATTTTTCATTTTCAAAATTTCTTCAAAAATCTAAAATGACTTGGCACGCATCAAAGTGGGGTGCAGAATATTAATTTCCATCTGAATAACAATAATTCGTCAACAGAAATCATTTTCGTGTCGTCAGAGGGGGTATGGAGGGACTTTTCATTTTCAAAATTACCTCAAAATCAAATATGATTTGGCACGCATCATGGTGGGGTGCAGAATATCCATTTCCATCTGAATAACAATAATTCGTCAACAGAAATCATTGACGGGTCGTTGGAGCGGGTATAGAGGGATTGTTAATTTTCAAAATTACTTCAAAAATCAAGTATGACTTGGCACGTATCATAGTGGAGTGCATAGTATCCATTTTCATCTAAATAATAATTAGTCGTCAACAGAAATTATTGTCGGGTCGTTAGAGGGGGTATAGAGGGATTTTTCATTTTCAATATTTCTTTAAAAATCTAATATGACTTGGCACGCATCATGGTGGGGTGCAAAGTATTCATGTCCATCTGAATAACAATAATTCGTCAACAGAAATCATTGTCGGGTCGTTAGAGGGGGTATAGAGGGATTTTTCATTTTCAATATTTCTTTAAAAATCTAATATGACTTGGCACGCATCATGGTGGGGTGCAAAGTATTCATGTCTATCTGAATAACAATAATTCGTCAACAGAAATCATTTTCGGGTCGTTAGAGGGGGTATAGAGGGATTTTTCTTTTTCAATATTTCTTCAAAAATCTAATATGACTTGGCACGCATCATGGTGGAGTGCAGAATATCCATTTCTATCTGAATAACAATGATTCCTTAACATAAATCATTGTCGTGTCGTCAGAGGGGTATAGAGTGATTTTTCATTTTCAAAATTACCTCAAAATCAAATATGACTTGGCACGCATCATGGTGGGGTGCAGAATATCCATTTTCATCTGAATAACAATAATTCGTCAACAGAAATCATTGTCGTGTCGTCAGAGGGGAATGGAGGGATTTTTCATTTTCAAAATTACTTCAAAAATTCAATATGACTTGGCACCCATCATAGTGGGGTGCAAAGTATCCATATCCATCTAAATAACAATAATTTGTCAACAGAAATCATTGTCGGGTCGTTAGAGGGGGTATAGAGGGATTTTTCATTTTCAAAATTTCTTCAAAAATCTAATATGACTTGGCACGCATCATGGTGGGGTGCAGAATATCCATTTTCATCTGAATAACAATAATTCGTCAACAGAAATCATTGTCGTGTCGTCAGAGGGGAATGGAGGGATTTTTCAATTTCAAAATTACTTCAAAAATTCAATATGACTTGGCACCCATCATAGTGGGGTGCAAAGTATCCATATCCATCTAAATAACAATAATTCGTCAACAGAAATCATTGTCGGGTCGTTAGAGGGGGTATAGAGGGATTTTTCATTTTCAATATTTCTTCAAAAATCTAATATGACTTGGCACGCATCATGGTGGGGTGCAAAGTATTCATGTCCATCTGAAAAACAATAATTCGTCAACAGAAATCATTGTCGGGTTGTTAGAAGGGGTATAGAGGGATTTTTCATTTTCAATATTTCTTCAAAAATCTAATATGACTTGGCACGCATCATGGTGGGGTGCAGAATATCCATTTCTATCTGAATATCAATAATTCCTCGAAACAAATCATTGTCGTGTCGTCAGAGGGGTATAGAGGGATTTTTCATTTTCAAAATTACCTCAAAATCAAATATGACTTGGCACGCAACATGGCGGGGTGCAGAATATCCATTTCTATCTGAATAAGAATAATTCGTCAACAGAAATCATTGTCGGGTCGTTAGAGGGGGTATACAGGGATTTTTCAATTTCTATATTTCTTCAAAAATCTAATATGACTTGGCACGCATCATGGTACTGTGCAGAATATCCATTTTCATCTGAATAACAATAATTTGTCAACAGAAATCATTGTCGGGTCGTCAGAGGGGATATAGAGGGATTTTTCATTTTCAAAATGACTTCAAAAATCAAATATGACTTGGCACGCATCATGGTGGGGTACAGAATATTCATTTCCACCTCAATAACAATAATTCGTCAAAATAAATCATTGTCGGGTCGTCAGAGGAGGTATAGAGGGATTTTTCATTTTCAAAATTTCTTCAAAAATCTAAAATGACTTGGCACGCATCAAAGTAGGGTGCAGAATATTAATTTGCATCTGAATAACAATAATTCGTCAACAGAAATCATTTTCGTGTCGTCAGAGGGGGTATGGAGGGATTTTTCATTTTCAAAATTACCTCAAAATCAAATATGATTTGGCACGCATCATGGTGGGGTGCAGAATATCCATTTCCATCTGAATAACAATAATTCGTCAACAGAAATCATTGACGGGTCGTTGGAGCGGGTATAGAGGGATTGTTAATTTTCAAAATTACTTCAAAAATCAAGTATGACTTGGCACGTATCATAGTGGAGTGCATAGTATCCATTTTCATCTAAATAATAATTAGTCGTCAACAGAAATTATTGTCGGGTCGTTAGAGGGGGTATAGAGGGATTTTTCATTTTCAATATTTCTTTAAAAATCTAATATGACTTGGCACGCATCATGGTGGGGTGCAAAGTATTCATGTCCATCTGAATAACAATAATTCGTCAACAGAAATCATTGAGGGGGTATAGAGGGATTTTTCATTTTCAATATTTCTTTAAAAATCTAATATGACTTGGCACGCATCATGGTGGGGTGCAAAGTATTCATGTCCATCTGAATAACAATAATTCGTCAACAGAAATCATTTTCGGGTCGTTAGAGGGGGTATAGAGGGATTTTTCATTTTCAATATTTCTTCAAAAATCTAATATGACTTGGCACGCATCATGGTGGGGTGCAGAATATCCATTTCTATCTGAATAACAATGATTCCTTAACATAAATCATTGTCGTGTCGTCAGAGGGGTATAGAGTGATTTTTCATTTTCAAAATTACCTCAAAATCAAATATGACTTGGCACGCATCATGGTGGGGTGCAGAATATCCATTTCGATCTAAATAACAATAATTCGTCAACAGAAATCATTGGCGGGTCGTTAGAGCGGGTATAGAGGGATTTTTCATTTTCAAAATTTCTTCAAAAATCTAATATGACTTGGCACACATGATGATGGGGTGCAGAATATTCAATCCCATTTGAATAACAATAATTCGTCAACGGAAATCATTGTCGTGTAGTCAGAGGGGGTATGGAGGGATTTTTCATTTTCAAAATTACTTCAAAAATCTAATAAAACTTGGCACGCATCATGGTGGGGTGCAAAGTATCCATTCCCATCTGAATAACAATAATTCGTCAACAGAAATCATTGTCGTGTCGTCAGAGGGGAATGGAGGGATTTTTCATTTTCGAAATTACTTCAAAAATTCAATATGACTTGGCACCCATCATAGTGGGGTGCAAAGTATCCATATTCATCTAAATAACAATAATTCGTCAACAGAAATCATTGTCGGGTCGTTAGAGGGGGTATAGAGGGATTTTTCATTTTCAAAATTTCTTCAAAAATCTAATATGACTTGGCACGCATCATGGTGAGGTGCAGAATATCCATTTTCATCTGAATAACACTAATTAGTCAACAGAAATCATTGTCGTGTCGTCAGAGGGGAATGGAGGGATTTTTCATTTTCAAAATTACTTCAAAAATTCAATATGACTTGGCACCCATCATAGTGGGGTGCAAAGTATCCATATTCATCTAAATAACAATAATTCGTCAACAGAAATCATTGTCGGGTCGTTAGAGGGGGTATAGAGGGATTTTTCATTTTCAATATTTCTTCAAAAATCTAATATGACTTGGCACGCATCATGGTGGGGTGCAAAGTATTCATGTCCATCTGAAAAACAATAATTCGTCAACAGAAATCATTGTCGGGTTGTTAGAAGGGGTATAGAGGGATTTTTCATTTTCAATATTTCTTCAAAAATCTAATATGACTTGGCACGCATCATGGTGGGGTGCAGAATATCCATTTCTATCTGAATATCAATAATTCCTCAACACAAATCATTGTCGTGTCGTCAGAGGGGTATAGAGGGATTTTTCATTTTCAAAATTACCTCAAAAACAAATATGACTTGGCACGCAACATGGCGGGGTGCAGAATATCCATTTCTATCTGAATAAGAATAATTCGTCAACAGAAATCATTGTCGGGTCGTTAGAGGGGGTATACAGGGATTTTTCAATTTCAATATTTCTTCAAAAATCTAATATGACTTGGCACGCATCATGATACTGTGCAGAATATCCATTTTCATCTGAATAACAATAATTTGTCAACAGAAATCATTGTCGGGTCGTCAGAGGGGTTATAGAGGGATTTTTCATTTTCAAAATGACTTCAAAAATCAAATATGACTTGGCACGCATCATGGTGGGGTACAGAATATTCATTTCCACCTCAATAACAATAATTCGTCAAAATAAATCATTGTCGGGTCGTCAGAGGGGGTATAGAGGGATTTTTCATTTTCAAAATTTCTTCAAAAATCTAAAATGACTTGGCACGCATCAAAGTAGGGTGCAGAATATTAATTTCCATCTGAATAACAATAATTCGTCAACAGAAATCATTTTCGTGTCGTCAGAGGGGGTATGGAGGGATTTTTCATTTTCAAAATTACCTCAAAATCAAATATGATTTGGCACGCATCATGGTGGGGTGCAGAATATCCATTTCCATCTGAATAACAATAATTCGTCAACAGAAATCATTGACGGGTCGTTGGAGCGGGTATAGAGGGATTGTTAATTTTCAAAATTACTTCAAAAATCAAGTATGACTTGGCACGTATCATAGTGGAGTGCATAGTATCCATTTTCATCTAAATAATAATAAGTCGTCAACAGAAATTATTGTCGGGTCGTTAGAGGGGGTATAGAGGGATTTTTCATTTTCAATATTTCTTTAAAAATCTAATATGACTTGGCACGCATCATGGTGGGGTGCAAAGTATTCATGTCCATCTGAATAACAATAATTCGTCAACAGAAATCATTGTCGGGTCGTTAGAGGGGGTATAGAGGGATTTTTCATTTTCAATATTTCTTTAAAAATCTAATATGACTTGGCACGCATCATGGTGGGGTGCAAAGTATTCATGTCCATCTGAATAACAATAATTCGTCAACAGAAATCATTTTCGGGTCGTTAGAGGGGGTATAGAGGGATTTTTCATTTTCAATATTTCTTCAAAAATCTAATATGACTTGGCACGCATCATGGTGGGGTGCAGAATATCCATTTCTATCTGAATAACAATGATTCCTTAACATAAATCATTGTCGTGTCGTCAGAGGGGTATAGAGTGATTTTTCATTTTCAAAATTACCTCAAAATCAAATATGACTTGGCACGCATCATGGTGGGGTGCAGAATATCCATTTCGATCTAAATAACAATAATTCGTCAACAGAAATCATTGGCGGGTCGTTAGAGCGGGTATAGAGGGATTTTTCATTTTCAAAATTTCTTCAAAAATCTAATATGACTTGGCACGCATCATGGTGAGGTGCAGAATATCCATTTCCATCTGAATAACAATAATTCGTCAACAGAAATCATTGTCGTGTCGTCAGAGGGGAATGGAGGGATTTTTCATTTTCAAAATTACTTCAAAAATTCAATATGACTTGGCACCCATCATAGAGGGGTGCAAAGTATCCATATCCATCTAAATAACAATAATTCGTCAACAGAAATCATTGTCGGGTCGTTAGAGGGGGTATAGAGGCATTTTTCATTTTCAATATTTCTTCACAAATCTAATATGACTTGGCACGCATCATGGTGGGGTGCAAAGTATTCATGTCCATCTGAAAAACAATAATTCGTCAACAGAAATCATTGTCGGGTTGTTAGAAGGGGTATAGAGGGATTTTTCATTTTCAATATTTCTTCAAAAATCTAATATGACTTGGCACGCATCATGGTGAGGTGCAGAATATCCATTTCCATCTGAATAACAATAATTCGTCAACAGAAATCATTGTCGTGTCGTCAGAGGGGAATGGAGGGATTTTTCATTTTCAAAATTACTTCAAAAATTCAATATGACTTGGCACCCATCATAGAGGGGTGCAAAGTATCCATATCCATCTAAATAACAATAATTCGTCAACATAAATCATTGTCGTGTCGTCAGAGGGGTATAGAGTGATTTTTCATTTTCAAAATTACCTCAAAATCAAATATGACTTGGCACGCATCATGGTGGGGTGCAGAATATCCATTTCTATCTGAATAACAATAATTCCTCAACATAAATCATTGTCGTGTCGTCAGAGGGGTATAGAGGGATTTTTCATTTTCAAAATTACCTCAAAATCAAATATGACTTGGCACGCAACATGGCGGGGTGCAGAATATCCATTTCTATCTGAATAAGAATAATTCGTCAACAGAAATCATTGTCGGGTCGTCAGAGGGGTTATAGAGGGATTTTTCATTTTCAAAATGACTTCAAAAATCAAATATGACTTGGCACGCATCATGATGGGGTACAGAATATTCATTTCCACCTCAATAACAATAATTCGTCAGAATAAATCATTGTCGGGTCGCCAGAGGGGGTATAGAGGGATTTTTCATTTTTAAAATTATCTCAAAATCAAATATGACTTGTCACGCATCATGGTGGGGTGCAAAGTATTCATGTCCATCTGAATAACAATAATTCGTCTACAGAAATCATTGTCGGGTCGTTAGAAGGGGTATAGAGGGATTTTTCATTCTCAAAATTACCTCAAAATCAAATATGACTTGGCACGCAACATGGTGGGGTGCAGAATATCCATTTCCATCTGAATAAGAATAATTTGTCAACAGAAATCATTGTCGGGACGTTAGAGGGGGTATACAGGGATTTTTCAATTTCAATATTTCTTCAAAAATCCAATATGACTTGGCACGCATCATGGTAGTGTGCAGAATATCCATTTTCATTTAAATAACAATAATTTAACATCAGAAATCATTGTCGGGTCGTCTGAGGGGTTATAGAGGGATTTTTCATTTTCTAAATGACTTCAAAAATCAAATATGACTTGGCACGCATCATGGTGGGGTACAGAATATTCATTTCCACCTCAATAACAATAATTCGTCAAAATAAATCATTGTCGGGTCGTCAGAGGGGGTATAGAGGGATTTTTCATTCTCAAAATTACCTCAGAATCAAATATGACTTGGCACGCATCATGGTGGGCTGCAGAATATCCATTTTCATCTGAATAACAATAATTCGTCAACAGAAAACATTGACGGGTCGTCAGAAGGGGTATGGAGGGATTTTTCATCTTCAAAATTACCTCAAAATCAAATATGACTTGGCACGCAACATGGTGGGGTGCAGAATATCCATTTCCATCTGAATAACAATAATTCGTCAACAGAAATCATTGTCGGGTCGTCATAGGGGGTATAGAGGAATTTTTCATTTTTAAAATTACCTCAAAATTAAATATGACTTGGCACGCATCATGGTGGGGTGCAGAATATCCATTTCGATCTAAATAACAATAATTCGTCAACAGAAATCATTGGCGGGTCGTTAGAGGGGGTATAGAGGGATTTATCATTTTCAAAATTTCTTCAAAAATCTAATATGACTTGGCACGCATCATGGTGAGGTGCAGAATATCCATTCCCATCTGAATAACAATAATTCGTCAACAAAAATCATTGTCGTGTCGTCAGAGGGGAATGGAGGGATTTTTCATTTTCAAAATTACTTCAAAAATTCAATATGACTTGGCACGCATCATAGTGGGGTGCAAAGTATCCATATCCATCAAAATAACAATAATTCGTCAACAGAAATCATTGTCGGGTCGTTAGAGGGGGTATAGAGGGATTTTTCATTTTCAAAATTTCTTCAAATTTCAAATATGACTTGGCACGCATCATGGTGGGGTGCAAAGTATTCATGTCCATCTGAATAACAATAATTCGTCAAAAGAAATCATTGTCGGGTTGTTAGAGGGGGTATAGAGGGATTTTTCATTTTCAATATTTCTTCAAAAATCTAATATGACTTGGCACGCATCATGGTGGGGTGCAGAATATCCATTCCTATCTGAATAATAATAATTCCCTAACATAAATCATTGTCGTGTCGTCAGAGGGGTATAGAGGGATTTTTCATTTTCAAAATTTTCTCAAAATCAAATATGACATGGCACGCAACATAGTGGGGTGCAGAATATCCATTCCCATCTGAATAACAATAATTCGTCAACAGAAATCATTGTCGGGTAGTCAGAGGGGTTATAGAGGGATTTTTCATTTTCAAAATGACTTCAAAAATCAAATATGACTTGGCACGCATCATGGTAGTGTGCAGAGTATCCATTTTCATCTGAATAACAATAATTTGTCAACAGAAATCATTGCCGGGTCGTCAGAGGGGTTATAGAGGGATTTTTCATTTTCAAAATGACTTCAAAAATCAAATATGACTTGGCACGCATCATGGTGGGGTACAGAATATTCATTTCCACCTCAATAACAATAATTCGTCAACAGAAATCATTGTCGGGTCGTTAGAGGGGGTATACAGGGATTTTTCAATTTCAATACTTCTTCAAAAATCTAATTTGACTTGGCACGTATCATGGCAGTGTGCAGAATATCCATTTTCATCTGAATAACAATAATTTGACAACAGAAATCATTGTCGGGTCGTCAGAGGGGATATAGAGGGATTTTTCATTTTCAAAATGACTTCAAAAATCAAATATGACTTGTCACGCATCATGGTGGGGTAGAGAATATTCATTTCCACCTCAATAACAAAGATTTGTCAAAATAAATCATTGTCGGGTCGTCAGAGGGGGTATAGAGGGATTTTTCATTTTTAAAATTATCTCAAAATCAAATATGACTTGGCACGCATCATGGTGGGGTGCAAAGTATTCGTGTCCATCCGAATAACAATAATTCGTCAACACAAATCATTGTCGAGTCGTCAGAGGGGATATAGAGGGATTTATCATTTTCAAAATGACTTCAAAAATCAAATATGACTTGGCACGCATCATGGTGGGGTAGAGAATATTCATTTCCACCTCAATAACAAATATTTGTCAAAATAAATCATTGTCGGGTCGTTAGAAGGGGGTATAGAGGGATTTTTCATTTTCAATATTTCTTCAAAAATCATATGACTTGGCACGCAACATAGTGTGGTGCAGAATATCCATTCCCATCTGAATAACAATAATTCGTCAACAGAAATCATTGTCGGGTCGTAAGAGGGAGTATACAGGGATTTTTCAATTTCAATATTTCTTCAAAAATTAAATATGACTTGGCACGCATCATCGTGGGGTACAGAATATTCATTTCCACCTCAATAACAATAATTCGTCAAAATAAATCATTGTCGGGTCGTCAGAGGGGGTATAGAGGGATTTTTCATTCTCAAAATTACCTCAGAATCAAATATGACTTGGCACGCATCATGGTGGGCTGCAGAATATCCATTTTCATCTGAATAACAATAATTTGTCAACAGAAATCATTGACGGGTCGTTAAAGGGGGTATAGAGGGATTTTTCATTTTCGAAATTACCTCAAAATCAAATATGACTTGGCACGCAACATAGTGGGGTGCAGAATATCCATTCCCATCTGAAAAACAATAATTCGTCAACAGAAATCATTGTCGGGTCGTTAAAAGGGGTATAGAGAGATTTTTCATTTTCAAAATTACCTCAAATTCAAATATGACTTGGCACGCAACATGGTGGGGTGCAGAAGATCCATTTCCATCTGAATAAGAATAATTCGTCATCAGAAATTATTGTCGGGTCGTCAGAAGGGGTTAAAGAGATTTTTCGTTTTCAAAATTCCTTCAAAATCAAATATGACTTGGCACGCATCATGGTGGGGTGCAGAATATCCATTTCCAACTGAATAACAATAATTCGTCAACAGAAATCTCTGTCGTGTCGTCAGAGGGGGTATGGAGGGATTTTTCATTTTCAAAATAACCTCAAAATCTAATATGACTTGGCACGCATCATGGTACTGTGCAGAATATCCATTTCCATCTGAATAACAATAATTTGTCAACAGAAATCATTTTCGGGTCGTCTGAGGGGTTATAAAGTGATTTCTCATTTTCAAAATGACTTCAAAAATCAAATATGACTTTTCACGCAACATGGTGGGGTACAGAATATCCATTTCCAACTGAATAACAATAATTCGTCAACAGAAATCATTGTCGTGTCGTCAGAGGGGGTATGGAGGGATTTTTCATTTTCAAAATTACCTCAGAATCAAATATGACTTGGCAAGCATCATGGTGGGCTGCAGAATATCCAATTCCATCTGAATAACAATAATTCGTCAACAAAAATCATTGACGGGTCTTTAAAGGGGGTATAGAGGGATTTCTCATTTTCAAAATTTGTTCAAAATTCTAATATGACTTGGCACGCATCATGGTGGGGTACAGAATATCCATTTCCAACTGAATAACAATAATTCGTCAACAGAAATCATTGGCGGGTCGTTAGAGGGGGTATAGAGTGATTTTTCATTTTCAAAATTTCTTCAAAAATCTACTATGACTTGGCACGCATCATGGTGAGGTGCAGAATATCCATTTCCATCTGAATAACAATAATTCGTCAACAGAAATCATTGTCGTGTCGTCAGAGGGGAATGGAGGGATTTTTCATTTTCAAAATTACTTCAAAAATTCAATATGACTTGGCACCCATCATAGTGGGGTGCAAAGTATCCATATCCATCTAAATAACAATAATTCGTCAACAGAAATCATTGTCGGGTCGTTAGAGGGGGTATAGAGGGATTTTTCATTTTCAATATTTCTTCAAAAATCTAATATGACTTGGCACGCATCATGGTGGGGTGCAGAGTATTCATGTCCATCTGAAAAACAATAATTCGTCAACAGAAATCATTGTCGGGTCGTCAGAGGGAGTATAGAGGGATTTTTAAATTTCAAAATTTCCTCAAAATCAAATATGACTTGGCACGCATCATGGTGGGGTGCAGAATATCCATTTTGATCTAAATAACAATAATTCGTCAACAGAAATCATTGGCCGGTCGTTAGAGGGGGTATAGAGGGATTTTTCATTTTCAAAATTTCTTCAAAAATCTAATATGACTTGGCACGCATCATGGTGAGGTGCAGAATATCCATTCCCATCTGAATAACAATAATTCGTCAACAGAAATCATTGTCGTGTCGTCAGAGGGGAATGAAGGGATTTTTCATTTTCAAAATTACTTCAAAAATTCAATATGACTTGGCACGCATCATAGTGGGGTGCAAAGTATCCATATCCATCTAAATAACAATAATTCGTCAACAGAAATCATTGTCGGGTTGTCAGAGGGGGTATGGAGGGATTTTTCTTTTTCAAAATTACTTCAAAAATCTTATAAAACTTGGCACGCATCACGGAGGGGTGCAGAATATCCATTTTCATCTGAATAACAATAATTCGTCAACAGAAATCATGGTCGGGTCGTTAGAGGGGGTATAGAGGGATTTTTCATTTTCAAAATTGCTTCAAAAATCAAATATGACTTGGCACGCATCATGGTGGGGTACAGAATATTCATTTCCATTTCAATAACAATAATGTTTCCAAAGAAATCATTGTCGGGTCGTCAGAGGGGGTATAGAGGGATTTTTCATCTTCAAAATTACCTCAAAATCAAATATGACTTGGCACGCATCATGGTGGGGTGCAGAATATCCATTTCCAACTGAATAACAATAATTCGTCAACAGAAATTATTGTCGTGTCGTCAGAGGGGGTATGGAGGGATTTTTCATTTTCAAAATAACCTCAAAATCAAATATGACTTGGCACGCAACATGGTGGGGTACAGAATATCCATTTCCATCTGAATAACAATATTTTGTCAACAGAAATCATTTTCGGGTCGTCTGAGGGGTTATAAAGGGATTTCTCATTTTCAAAATGACTTCAAAAATAAAATATGACTTGTCACGCAACATGGTGGGGTACAGAATATCCATTTCCAACTGAATAACAATAATTCGTCAACAGAAATCATTGTCGTGTCGTCAGAGGGGTATGGAGGGATTTTTCATTTTCAAAATTACCTCAGAATCAAATATGACTTGGCACGCATCATGGTGGGCTGCAGAATATCCAATTCCATCTGAATAACAATAATTCGTTAACAAAAATCATTGACGGGTCTTTAAAGGGGGTATAGAGGGATTTCTCATTTTCAAAATTTGTTCAAAATTCTAATAAGACTTGGCACGCATCATGGTGGGGTACAGAATATTCATTCCCATCTCAATAACAATAATGTTTCAAAATAAATCATTGTCGGGTCGTCAAAGGGGGTATAGAGGGATTTTTTATTTTCAAAATTACCTCAAAATCAAATATGACTTGGCACGCAACATGGTGGGTTGCAGAATATCCATTTCCATCTGAATAACAATAATTCGTCAACAGAAATCATTGTCGTGTCGTTAGAGGGGGTATAGAGGGATTTTTCATTTTCAACATTTCTTCAAAAATCTAATATGACTTGGCACGCATCAAAGTTGGGTGCAGAATATTAATTTCCATCTGAATAACAATAATTCGTCAACAGAAATCATTTTCGTGTCGTCAGAGGGGGTATGGAGGGATTTTTCATTTTCAAAATTACCTCAAAATCAAATATGATTTGGCACGCATCATGGTGGGGTGCAGAATATCCATTTCCATCTGAATAACAATAATTCGTCAACAGAAATCATTGACGGGTCGTTGGAGCGGGTATAGAGGGATTGTTAATTTTCAAAATTACTTCAAAAATCAAGTATGACTTGGCACGTATCATAGTGGAGTGCACAGTATCCATTTTCATCTAAATAATAATTAGTCGTCAACAGAAATTATTGTCGGGTCGTTAGAGGGGGTATAGAGGGATTTTTCATTTTCAATATTTCTTTAAAAATCTAATATGACTTGGCACGCATCATGGTGGGGTGCAAAGTATTCATGTCCATCTGAATAACAATAATTCGTCAACAGAAATCATTGTCGGGTCGTTAGAGGGGGTATAGAGGGATTTTTCATTTTCAATATTTCTTTAAAAATCTAATATGACTTGGCACGCATCATGGTGGGGTGCAAAGTATTCATGTCCATCTGAATAACAATAATTCGTCAACAGAAATCATTTTCGGGTCGTTAGAGGGGGTATAGAGGGATTTTTCATTTTCAATATTTCTTCAAAAATCTAATATGACTTGGCACGCATCATGGTGGGGTGCAGAATATCCATTTCGATCTAAATAACAATAATTCTTCAACAGAAATCATTGGCGGGTCGTTAGAGGGGGTATAGAGGGATTTTTCATTTTCAAAATTTTTTCAAAAATCTAATATGACTTGGCACGCATCATGGTGAGGTGCAGAATATCCATTTCCATCTGAATAACAATAATTCGTCAACAGAAATCATTGTCGTGTCGTCAGAGGGGAATGGAGGGATTTTTCATTTTCAAAATTACTTCAAAAATTCAATATGACTTGGCACCCATCATAGTGGGGTGCAAAGTATCCATATCCATCTAAATAACAATAATTCGTCAACAGAAATCATTGTCGGGTCGTTAGAGGGGGTATAGAGGGATTTTTCATTTTCAATATTTCTTCAAAAATCTAATATGACTTGGCACGCATCATGGTGGGGTGCAAAGTATTCATGTCCATCTGAAAAACAATAATTCGTCAACAGAAATCATTGTCGGGTTGTTAGAAGGGGTATAGAGGGATTTTTCATTTTCAATATTTCTTCAAAAATCTAATATGACTTGGCACGCATCATGGTGGGGTGCAGAATATCCATTTCTATCTGAATAACAATAATTCCTCAACATAAATCATTGTCGTGTCGTCAGAGGGGTATAGAGGGATTTTTCATTTTCAAAATTACCTCAAAATCAAATATGACTTGGCACGCAACATGGCGGGGTGCAGAATATCCATTTCTATCTGAATAAGAATAATTCGCCAACAGAAATCATTGTCGGGTCGTTAGAGGGGATATACAGGAATTTTTCAATTTCAATATTTCTTCATAAATCTAATATGACTTGGCACGCATCATGGTACTGTGCAGAATATCCATTTTCATCTGAATAACAATAATTTGTCAACAGAAATCATTGTCGGGTCGTCAGATGGGTTATAGAGGGATTTATCATTTTCAAAATGACTTCAAAAATCAAATATGACTTGGCACGCATCATGGTGGGGTACAGAATATTCATTTCCACCTCAATAACAATAATTCGTCAAAATAAATCATTGTCGGGTCGTCAGAGGGGGTATAGAGGGATTTTTCATTTTTAAAATTATCTCAAAATCAAATATGACTTGTCACGCATCATGGTGGGGTGCAAAGTATTCATGTCCATCTAAATAACAATAATTCGTCTACAAAAATCATTGTCGGGTCGTTAGAAGGGGTATAGAGGGATTTTTCATTCTCAAAATTACCTCAAAATCAAATATGACTTGGCACGCAACATGGTGGGGTGCAGAATATCCATTTCCATCTGAATAAGAATAATTCGTCAACAGAAATCATTGTCGGGACGTTAGAGGGGGTATACAGGGATTTCTCAATTTCAATATTTCTTGAAAAATCCAATATGACTTGGCACGCATCATGGTAGTGTGCAGAATATCCATTTTCATCTAAATAACAATAATTTAACATCAGAAATCATTGTCGGGTCGTCTGAGGGGTTATAGAGGGATTTTTCATTTTCTAAATGACTTCAAAAATCAAATATGACTTGGCACGCATCATGGTGGGGTACAGAATATTCATTTCCACCTCAATAACAATAATTCGTCAAAATAAATCATTGTCGGGTCGTCAGAGGGGGTATAGAGTGATTTTTCATTCTCAAAATTACCTCAGAATCAAATATGACTTGGCACGCATCATGGTGGGCTGCAGAATATCCATTTTCATCTGAATAACAATAATTCGTCAACAGAAATCATTGACGGGTCGTTAAAGGGGGTATAGAGGGATTTTTCATTTTCAAAATTTGTTCAAAATTCTAATATGACTTGGCACACATGATGTTGGGGTGCAGAATATTCAATCCCATCTGAATAACAATAATTCGTCAACGGAAATCATTGTCGTGTAGTCAGAGGGGGTATGGAGGGATTTTTCATTTTCAAAATTACTTCAAAAATCTAATAAAACTTGGCACGCATCATGGTGGGGTGCAAAGTATCCATTCCCATCTGAATAAAAATAATTCGTCAACAGAAATCATTGTCGTGTCGTCAGAAGGGGTATGGAGGGATTTTTCATCTTCAAAATTACCTCAAAATCAAATATGACTTGGCACGCAACATGGTGGGGTGCAGAATATCCATTCCCATCTGAATAACAATAATTCGTCAACAGAAATCATTGTCGGGTCGTCAGAGGGGGTATAGAGGGATTTTTCATTTTTAAAATTTCTTCAAAAATCTAATATGACTTGGCACGCATCATGGTGAGGTGCAGAATATCCATTCCCATCAGAATAACAATAATTCGTCAACAAAAATCATTGTCGTGTCGTCAGAGGGGAATGGAGGGATTTTTCATTTTTAAAATTACTTCAAAAATTAAATAGGACTTGGCACGCATCATAGTGGGGTGCAGAATATCCATTTCGATCTAAATAACAATAATTCGTCAACAGAAATCATTGGCGGGTCGTTAGAGGGGGTATAGAGGGATTTTTCATTTTCAAAATTTCTTCAAAAATCTAATATGACTTGGCACGCATCATGGTGAGGTGCAGAATATCCATTTCCATCTGAATAACAATAATTCGTCAACAAAAATCATTGTCGTGTCGTCAGAGGGGAATGGAGGGATTTTTCATTTTCAAAATTACTTCAAAAATTCAATATGACTTGGCACGCATCATAGTGGGGTGCAAAGTATCCATATCCATCAAAATAACATTAATTCGTCAACAGAAATCATTGTCGGGTCGTTAGAGGGGGTATAGAGGGATTTTTCATTTTCAAAATTTCTTCAAATATCAAATATGACTTGGCACGCATCATGGTGGGGTGCAAAGTATTCATGTCCATCTGAATAACAATAATTCGTCAAAAGAAATTATTGTCGGGTTGTTAGAGGGGGTATAGAGGGATTTTTCATTTTCAATTATTCTTCAAAAATCTAATATGACTTGGCACGCATCATGGTGGGGTGCAGAATATCCATTCCTATCTGAATTATAATAATTCCCTAACATAAATCATTGTCGTGTCGTCAGAGGGGTATAGAGGGATTTTTCATTTTCAAAATTTTCTCAAAATCAAATATGACATGGCACGCAACATAGTGGGGTGCAGAATATCCATTCCCATCTGAATAACAATAATTCGTCAACAGAAATCATTGTCGGGTCGTTAGAAGGGGTATAGAGGGATTTTTCATTTTTAAAATTATCTCAAAATCAAATATGACTTGGCACGCATCATGGTAGTGTGCAGAGTATCCATTTTCATCTGAATAACAATAATTTGTCAACAGAAATCATTGCCAGGTCGTCAGAGGGGTTATAGAGGGATTTTTCATTTTCAAAATGACTTCAAAAATCAAATATGACTTGGCACGCATCATGGTGGGGTACAGCATATTCATTTCCACCTCAATAACAATAATTCGTCAACAAAAATCATTGTCGGGACGTTAGAGGGGGTATACAGGGATTTTTCAATTTCAATACTTCTTCAAAAATCTAATTTGACTTGGCACGCATCATGGTAGTGTGCAGAATATCCATTTTCATCTGAATAACAATAATTTGACAACAGAAATCATTGTCGGGTCGTCAGAGGGGATATAGAGGGATTTTTCATTTTCAAAATGACTTCAAAAATCAAATATGACTTGGCACGCATCATGGTGGGGTAGAGAATATTCATTTCCACCTCAATAACAAATATTGGTCAAAATAAATCATTGTCGGGTCGTCAGAGGGGGTATAGAGGGATTTTTCATTTTTAAAATTATCTCAAAATCAAATATGACTTGGCACGCATCATGGTGGGGTGCAAAGTATTCATGTCCATCCGAATAACAATAATTCGTCAACACAAATCATTGTCGGGTCGTTAGAGGGGGGTATAGAGGGATTTTTCATTTTCAATATTTCTTCAAAAATCATATGACTTGGCACGCAACATAGTGTGGTGCAGAATATCCATTCCCATCTGAATAACAATAATTCGTCAACAGAAATCATTGTCGGGTCGTTAGAGGGAGTATACAGGGATTTTTCAATTTCAATATTTCTTCAAAAATCTAATATGACTTGGCACGCATCATGGTAGTGTGCAGAATATTCATTCCCATCTGAATAACTATAATTTGTCAACAGAAATCATTGTCGGGTCGTCTGAGGGGTTATAGAGGGATTTTTCATTTTCAAAATGACTTCAAAAATTAAATATGACTTGGCACGCATCATCGTGGGGTACAGAATATTCATTTCCACCTCAATAACAATAATTCGTCAGAATAAATCATTGTCGGGTCGTCAGAGGGGGTATAGAGGGATTTTTCATTCTCAAAATTACCTCAGAATCAAATATGACTTGGCACGCATCATGGTGGGCTGCAGAATATCCATTTTCATCTGAATAACAATAATTTGTCAACAGAAATCATTGACGGGTCGTTAAAATGGGTATAGAGGGATTTTTCATTTTCAATATTTCTTTAAAAATCTAATATGACTTGGCACGCATCATGGTGGGGTGCAAAGTATTCATGTCCATCTGAATAACAATAATTCGTCAACAGAAATCATTGTCGGGTCGTTAGAGGGGGTATAGAGGGATTTTTCATTTTCAATATTTCTTTAAAAATCTAATATGACTTGGCACGCATCATGGTGGGGTGCAAAGTATTCATGTCCATCTGAATAACAATAATTCGTCAACAGAAATCATTTTCGGGTCGTTAGAGGGGGTATAGAGGGATTTTTCATTTTCAATATTTCTTCAAAAATCTAATATGACTTGGCACGCATCATGGTGGGGTGCAGAATATCCATTTCGATCTAAATAACAATAATTCTTCAACAGAAATCATTGGCGGGTCGTTAGAGGGGGTATAGAGGGATTTTTCATTTTCAAAATTTTTTCAAAAATCTAATATGACTTGGCACGCATCATGGTGAGGTGCAGAATATCCATTTCCATCTGAATAACAATAATTCGTCAACAGAAATCATTGTCGTGTCGTCAGAGGGGAATGGAGGGATTTTTCATTTTCAAAATTACTTCAAAAATTCAATATGACTTGGCACCCATCATAGTGGGGTGCAAAGTATCCATATCCATCTAAATAACAATAATTCGTCAACAGAAATCATTGTCGGGTCGTTAGAGGGGGTATAGAGGGATTTTTCATTTTCAATATTTCTTCAAAAATCTAATATGACTTGGCACGCATCATGGTGGGGTGCAAAGTATTCATGTCCATCTGAAAAACAATAATTCGTCAACAGAAATCATTGTCGGGTTGTTAGAAGGGGTATAGAGGGATTTTTCATTTTCAATATTTCTTCAAAAATCTAATATGACTTGGCACGCATCATGGTGGGGTGCAGAATATCCATTTCTATCTGAATAACAATAATTCCTCAACATAAATCATTGTCGTGTCGTCAGAGGGGTATAGAGGGATTTTTCATTTTCAAAATTACCTCAAAATCAAATATGACTTGGCACGCAACATGGCGGGGTGCAGAATATCCATTTCTATCTGAATAAGAATAATTCGCCAACAGAAATCATTGTCGGGTCGTTAGAGGGGATATACAGGAATTTTTCAATTTCAATATTTCTTCATAAATCTAATATGACTTGGCACGCATCATGGTACTGTGCAGAATATCCATTTTCATCTGAATAACAATAATTTGTCAACAGAAATCATTGTCGGGTCGTCAGATGGGTTATAGAGGGATTTATCATTTTCAAAATGACTTCAAAAATCAAATATGACTTGGCACGCATCATGGTGGGGTACAGAATATTCATTTCCACCTCAATAACAATAATTCGTCAAAATAAATCATTGTCGGGTCGTCAGAGGGGGTATAGAGGGATTTTTCATTTTTAAAATTATCTCAAAATCAAATATGACTTGTCACGCATCATGGTGGGGTGCAAAGTATTCATGTCCATCTAAATAACAATAATTCGTCTACAAAAATCATTGTCGGGTCGTTAGAAGGGGTATAGAGGGATTTTTCATTCTCAAAATTACCTCAAAATCAAATATGACTTGGCACGCAACATGGTGGGGTGCAGAATATCCATTTCCATCTGAATAAGAATAATTCGTCAACAGAAATCATTGTCGGGACGTTAGAGGGGGTATACAGGGATTTCTCAATTTCAATATTTCTTGAAAAATCCAATATGACTTGGCACGCATCATGGTAGTGTGCAGAATATCCATTTTCATCTAAATAACAATAATTTAACATCAGAAATCATTGTCGGGTCGTCTGAGGGGTTATAGAGGGATTTTTCATTTTCTAAATGACTTCAAAAATCAAATATGACTTGGCACGCATCATGGTGGGGTACAGAATATTCATTTCCACCTCAATAACAATAATTCGTCAAAATAAATCATTGTCGGGTCGTCAGAGGGGGTATAGAGGGATTTTTCATTCTCAAAATTACCTCAGAATCAAATATGACTTGGCACGCATCATGGTGGGCTGCAGAATATCCATTTTCATCTGAATAACAATAATTCGTCAACAGAAATCATTGACGGGTCGTTAAAGGGGGTATAGAGGGATTTTTCATTTTCAAAATTTGTTCAAAATTCTAATATGACTTGGCACACATGATGTTGGGGTGCAGAATATTCAATCCCATCTGAATAACAATAATTCGTCAACGGAAATCATTGTCGTGTAGTCAGAGGGGGTATGGAGGGATTTTTCATTTTCAAAATTACTTCAAAAATCTAATAAAACTTGGCACGCATCATGGTGGGGTGCAAAGTATCCATTCCCATCTGAATAAAAATAATTCGTCAACAGAAATCATTGTCGTGTCGTCAGAAGGGGTATGGAGGGATTTTTCATCTTCAAAATTACCTCAAAATCAAATATGACTTGGCACGCAACATGGTGGGGTGCAGAATATCCATTCCCATCTGAATAACAATAATTCGTCAACAGAAATCATTGTCGGGTCGTCAGAGGGGGTATAGAGGGATTTTTCATTTTTAAAATTTCTTCAAAAATCTAATATGACTTGGCACGCATCATGGTGAGGTGCAGAATATCCATTCCCATCTGAATAACAATAATTCGTCAACAAAAATCATTGTCGTGTCGTCAGAGGGAAATGGAGGGATTTTTCATTTTTAAAATTACTTCAAAAATTAAATAGGACTTGGCACGCATCATAGTGGGGTGCAGAATATCCATTTCGATCTAAATAACAATAATTCGTCAACAGAAATCATTGGCGGGTCGTTAGAGGGGGTATAGAGGGATTTTTCATTTTCAAAATTTCTTCAAAAATCTAATATGACTTGGCACGCATCATGGTGAGGTGCAGAATATCCATTTCCATCTGAATAACAATAATTCGTCAACAAAAATCATTGTCGTGTCGTCAGAGGGGAATGGAGGGATTTTTCATTTTCAAAATTACTTCAAAAATTCAATATGACTTGGCACGCATCATAGTGGGGTGCAAAGTATCCATATCCATCAAAATAACATTAATTCGTCAACAGAAATCATTGTCGGGTCGTTAGAGGGGGTATAGAGGGATTTTTCATTTTAAAAATTTCTTCAAATATCAAATATGACTTGGCACGCATCATGGTGGGGTGCAAAGTATTCATGTCCATCTGAATAACAATAATTCGTCAAAAGAAATTATTGTCGGGTTGTTAGAGGGGGTATAGAGGGATTTTTCATTTTCAATTATTCTTCAAAAATCTAATATGACTTGGCACGCATCATGGTGGGGTGCAGAATATCCATTCCTATCTGAATTATAATAATTCCCTAACATAAATCATTGTCGTGTCGTCAGAGGGGTATAGAGGGATTTTTCATTTTCAAAATTTTCTCAAAATCAAATATGACATGGCACGCAACATAGTGGGGTGCAGAATATCCATTCCCATCTGAATAACAATAATTCGTCAACAGAAATCATTGTCGGGTCGTTAGAAGGGGTATAGAGGGATTTTTCATTTTTAAAATTATCTCAAAATCAAATATGACTTGGCACGCATCATGGTAGTGTGCAGAGTATCCATTTTCATCTGAATAACAATAATTTGTCAACAGAAATCATTGCCAGGTCGTCAGAGGGGTTATAGAGGGATTTTTCATTTTCAAAATGACTTCAAAAATCAAATATGACTTGGCACGCATCATGGTGGGGTACAGCATATTCATTTCCACCTCAATAACAATAATTCGTCAACAAAAATCATTGTCGGGTCGTTAGAGGGGGTATACAGGGATTTTTCAATTTCAATACTTCTTCAAAAATCTAATTTGACTTGGCACGCATCATGGTAGTGTGCAGAATATCCATTTTCATCTGAATAACAATAATTTGACAACAGAAATCATTGTCGGGTCGTCAGAGGGGATATAGAGGGATTTTTCATTTTCAAAATGACTTCAAAAATCAAATATGACTTGGCACGCATCATGGTGGGGTAGAGAATATTCATTTCCACCTCAATAACAAATATTGGTCAAAATAAATCATTGTCGGGTCGTCAGAGGGGGTATAGAGGGATTTTTCATTTTTAAAATTATCTCAAAATCAAATATGACTTGGCACGCATCATGGTGGGGTGCAAAGTATTCATGTCCATCCGAATAACAATAATTCGTCAACACAAATCATTGTCGGGTCGTTAGAGGGGGGTATAGAGGGATTTTTCATTTTCAATATTTCTTCAAAAATCATATGACTTGGCACGCAACATAGTGTGGTGCAGAATATCCATTCCCATCTGAATAACAATAATTCGTCAACAGAAATCATTGTCGGGTCGTTAGAGGGAGTATACAGGGATTTTTCAATTTCAATATTTCTTCAAAAATCTAATATGACTTGGCACGCATCATGGTAGTGTGCAGAATATTCATTCCCATCTGAATAACTATAATTTGTCAACAGAAATCATTGTCGGGTCGTCTGAGGGGTTATAGAGGGATTTTTCATTTTCAAAATGACTTCAAAAATTAAATATGACTTGGCACGCATCATCGTGGGGTACAGAATATTCATTTCCACCTCAATAACAATAATTCGTCAGAATAAATCATTGTCGGGTCGTCAGAGGGGGTATAGAGGGATTTTTCATTCTCAAAATTACCTCAGAATCAAATATGACTTGGCACGCATCATGGTGGGCTGCAGAATATCCATTTTCATCTGAATAACAATAATTTGTCAACAGAAATCATTGACGGGTCGTTAAAATGGGTATAGAGGGATTTTTCATTTTCGAAATTACCTCAAAATCAAATATGACTTGGCACGCATCATAGTGGGGTGCAGAATATCCATTCCCATCTGAAAAACAATAATTTGTCAACATAAATCATTGTCGGGTCGTTAAAAGGGGTATAGAGGGATTTTTCATTTTCAAAATTACCTCAAATTCAAATATGACTTGGCACGCAACATGGTGGGGTGCAGAATATCCATTTCCATCTGAATAAGAATAATTCGTCATCAGAAATTATTGTCGGGTCGTCAGAGGGGGTTAAAGAGATTTTTCGATTTCAAAATTACTTCAAAAATCGAAATATAACTTGGCACGCATCATAGTAGGGTGCAAAATATTCATTTCCAACTGAATAACAATAATTCGTCAACAGAAATCATTGTCGGGTCGTCAGAGGGGGTATAGAGGGATTTTTCATTATCAAAATGACTTCAAAAATCAAATATGACTTGGCACGCATCATAGTAGGGTGAAAAACATCCATTTCCATCTGAATACCAATAATTCGTCAACAGAAATCATTGACGGATCGTTAGAGGGGGTATAGAGGAATTTTTCATTTTGAAAATATCTTCACAAATCAAATATGACTTGTCACGCATCATGGTGGGGTGCAAAGTATTCATGTCCATCCGAATAACAATAATTCGTCAACACAAATCATTGTCGGGTCGTTAGAGGGGGGTATAGAGGGATTTTTCATTTTCAATATTTCTTCAAAAATCAAAAATGACTTGGCACGCAACATAGTGGGGTGCAGAATATCCATTTCCATCTGAATAACAATAATTCGTCAACAGAAATCATTGTCGGGTCATTAGAGGGAGTATACAGGGATTTTTCAATTTCAATATTTCTTCAAAAATCTAATATGACTTGGCACGCATCATGGTAGTGTGCAGAATATTCATTTCCATCTGAATAACAATAATTTGTCAACAGATATCATTGTGGGGTCGTCTGAGGGGTTATAGAGGGATTTTTCATTTTCAAAATGACTTCAAAAATCAAATATGACTTGGCACGCATCATCGTGGGGTACAGAATATTCATTTCCACCTCAATAACAATAATTCGTCAAAATAAATCATTGTCGGGTCGTCAGAGGGGGTATAGAGGGATTTTTCATTCTCAAAATTACCTCAAAATCAAATATGACTTGGCACGCAACATAGTGGGGTGCAGAATATCCAATCCCATCTGAAAAACAATAATTCGTCAACAGAAATCATTGTCGGGTCGTTAGAAGGGGTATAGAGGGATTTTTCATTTTCAAAATTACCTCAAATTCAAATATGACTTGGCACGCAACATGGTGGGGTGCAGAATATCCATTTCCATCTGAATAAGAATAATTCGTCAACAGAATTCATTGTCGGGTCGTCAGAGGGGGTATAGAGGGATTTTTCATTTTTAAAATTATCTCAAAATCAAATATGACTTGTCACTCATCATGGTGGGGTGCAAAGTATTCATGTCCATCTGAATAACAATAATTCGTCTACAGAAATCATTGTCGGTCGTTAGAAGGGGTATAGAGGGATTTTTCATTTTCAAAATTACCTCAAAATCAAATATGACTTGGCACGCAACATGGTGGGGTGCAGAATATTCATTTCCATCTGAATATGAATAATTCGTCAACAGAAATCATTGTCGGGTCGTTAGAGGGGGTATACAGGGATTTTTCAATTTCAATATTTCTTCAAAAATCCAATATGACTTGGCACGCGTCATGGTAGTGTGCAGAATATCCATTTTCATCTGAATAACAATAATTTGTCATCAGAAATCATTGTCGGGTCGTCTGAGGAGTTATAGAGAGATTTTTCATTTTCAAAATTACCTCAAAATCAAATATGACTTGGCACGCAACATGGTGGGGTGCAGAATATCCATTTCCATCTGAATAACAATAAGTCGTCAACAGAAATCATTGTCGAGTCGTCAGAGGGGGTACAGAGGGATTTTTCATTTTCAAAATTACCTCAAAATCAAATATGACTTGGCACGCATCATGGTGGGGTGCAGAATATCCATTCCGATCTAAATAACAATAATTCGTCAACAGAAATCATTGGCGGGTCGTTAGAGGGGGTATAGAGATACTTTTCATTTTCAAAATTTCTTCAAAAATCTAATATGACTTGGCACGCATCATGGTGAGGTGCAGAATATCCATTCCCATCTGAATATCAATAATTCGTCAACAAAAATCATTGTCGTGTCGTCAGAGGGGAATGGAGGGATTTTTCATTTTCAAAATTTCTTCAAAAATCTAATATGACTTGGCACGCATCATGGTGGGGTGCAAAGTATTCATGTCCATCTGAATAACAATAATTTGTCAAAAGAAATCATTGTCGGGTTGTTAGAGGGGGTATAGAGGGATTTTTCATTTTCAATATTTCTTCAAAAATCTAATATGACTTGGCAAGCATCATGGTGGGGTGCAGAATATCCATTTCTATCTGAATAACAATAATTCCCTAACATAAATCATTGTCGTGTCGTCAGAGGGGTATAGAGGGATTTTTCTTTTTCAAAATTTTCTCAAAATCAAATATGACTTGGCACGCAACATAGTGGGGTGCAGAATATCCATTCCCATCTGAATAACAATAATTCGTCAACAGAAATCATTGTCGGGTCGTTAGAAGGGGTATAGAGGGATTTTTCATTTTCAAAATTACTTCAAAAATTCAATATGACTTGGCACGCATCATGGTGGGGTGCAGAATATCCATTTCTATCTGAATAACAATAATTTCCTAACATAAATCATTGTCGTGTCGTCAGAGGGGTATAGAGGGATTTTTCTTTTTCAAAATTTTCTCAAAATCAAATATGACTTGGCACGCAACATAGTGGGGTGCAGAATATCCATTCCCATCTGAATAACAATAATTCGTCAACAGAAATCATTGTCGGGTCGTTAGAAGGGGTATAGAGGGATTTTTCATTTTCAAAATTACCTAAAAATCAAATATGACTTGGCACGCATCATGGTGGGGTGCAGAATATCCATTCCGATCTAAATAACAATAATTCGTCAACAGAAATCATTGGCGGGTCGTTAGAGGGGGTATAGAGAGACTTTTCATTTTCAAAATTTCTTCAAAAATCTAATATGACTTGGCACGCATCATGGTGAGGTGCAGAATATCCATTCCCATCTGAATATCAATAATTCGTCAACAAAAATCATTGTCGTGTCGTCAGAGGGGAATGGAGGGATTTTTCATTTTCAAAATTTCTTCAAAAATCTAATATGACTTGGCACGCATCATGGTGGGGTGCAAAGTATTCATGTCCATCTGAATAACAATAATTTGTCAAAAGAAATCATTGTCGGGTTGTTAGAGGGGGTATAGAGGGATTTTTCATTTTCAATATTTCTTCAAAAATCTAATATGACTTGGCACGCATCATGGTGGGCTGCAGAATATCCATTTTCATCTGAATAACAATAATTCGTCTACAGAAATCATTGACGGGTCGTTAAAGGGGGTATAGAGGGAATTTTTATTTTCAAAATTTGTTCAAAATTCTAATATGACTTGGCACACATGATGATGGGGTGCAGAATATTCAATCCCATCTGAATAACAATAATTCGTCAACGGAAATCATTGTCGTGTAGTCAGAGGGGGTATGGAGGGATTTTTCATTTTCAAAATTACTTCAAAAATCTAATAAAACTTGGCACGCATCATGGTGGGGTGCAAAGTATCCATTCCCATCTGAATAAAAATAATTCGTCAACAGAAATCATTGTCGTGTCGTCAGAAGGGGTATGGAGGGATTTTTCATTTTCAAAATTACCTCAAAATCAAATATGACTTGGCACGCATCATGGTGGGGTGCAGAATATTCATTTCGATCTAAATAACGATAATTCGACAACAGAAATCATTGGCGGGTCGTTAGAGGGGGTATAGAGGGATTTTTCATTTTCAAAATTTCTTCAAAAATCTAATATGACTTGGCACGCATCATGGTGAGGTGCAGAATATCCATTCCCATCTGAATAACAATAATTCGTCAACAGAAATCATTGTCGGGTCGTTAGAAGGGGTATAGAGGGATTTTTCATTTTCAAAATTACTTCAAAAATCAAATATGACTTGGCACGCATCATGGTGGGGTACAGAATATTCATTTCCACCTCAATAACAATAATTCGTCAAAATAAATCATTGTCGGGTCGTCAGAGGGGGTATAAAATCAAATATGACTTGGCACGCAACATAGTGGGGTGCAGAATATCCATTCCCATCTGAAAAACAATAAGTCGTCAACTGAAATCATTGTCGGGTCGTTAGAAGGGGTATAGAGGGATTTTTCATTTTCAAAATTACCTCAAAATCAAATATGACTTGGCACGCAACATGGTGGGGTGCAGAATATCCATTTCCATCTGAATACGAATAATTCGTCAACAGAAATCATTGTCGGGTCGTTAGAGGGGGTATACAGGGATTTTTCAATTTCAATATTTCTTCAAAAATCCAATATGACTTGGCACGCATCATGGTGGGGTGCAGAATATCCATTCCGATCTAAATAACAATAATTCGTCAACAGAAATCATTTCATTCTCAAAATTACCTCAAAATCAAATATGACTTGGCACGCAACATAGTGGGGTGCAGAATATCCAATCCCATCTGAAAAACAATAATTCGTCAACAGAAATCATTGTCGGGTCGTTAGAAGGGGTATAGAGGGATTTTTCATTTTCAAAATTACCTCAAATTCAAATATGACTTGGCACGCAACATGGTGGGGTGCAGAATATCCATTTCCATCTGAATAAGAATAATTCGTCAACAGAATTCATTGTCGGGTCGTCAGAGGGGGTATAGAGGGATTTTTCATTTTTAAAATTATCTCAAAATCAAATATGACTTGTCACTCATCATGGTGGGGTGCAAAGTATTCATGTCCATCTGAATAACAATAATTCGTCTACAGAAATCATTGTCGGTCGTTAGAAGGGGTATAGAGGGATTTTTCATTTTCAAAATTACCTCAAAATCAAATATGACTTGGCACGCAACATGGTGGGGTGCAGAATATTTATTTCCATCTGAATATGAATAATTCGTCAACAGAAATCATTGTCGGGTCGTTAGAGGGGGTATACAGGGATTTTTCAATTTCAATATTTCTTCAAAAATCCAATATGACTTCGCACGCATCATGGTAGTGTGCAGAATATCCATTTTCATCTGAATAACAATAATTTGTCATCAGAAATCATTGTCGGGTCGTCTGAGGAGTTATAGAGAGATTTTTCATTTTCAAAATGACTTCAAAAATCAAATATGACTTGGCACGCATCATGGTGGGATACAGAATATTCATTTCCACCTCAATAACAATAATTCGTCAAAATAAATCATTGTCGGGTCGTCAGAGGGGGTATAGAGGGATTTTTCATTCTCAAAATTACCTCAGAATCAAATATGACTTGGCACGCATCATGGTGGGCTGCAGAATATCCATTTTCATCTGAATAACATTAATTCGTCAACAGAAATCATTGACGGGTCGTTAAAGGGGGTATAGAGGGATTTTTCATTTTCAAAATTTGTTCAAAATTCTAATATGACTTGGCACACATGATGATGAGAAGCAGAAAATTCAATCCCATCTGAATAACAATAATTCGTCAACGCAAATCATTGTCGTGTAGTCAGAGGGGGTATGGAGGGATTTTTCATTTTCAAAATTACTTCAAAAATCTAATAAAACTTGGCACGCATCATGATGGGGTGCAAAGTATCCATTCCCATCTGAATAACAATAATTCGTCAACAGAAATCATTGTCGTGTTGTCAGAAGGGGTATGGAGGGATTTTTCATCTTCAAAATTACCTCAAAATCAAATATGACTTGGCACGCAACATGGTGGGGTGCAGAATATCCATTTCCATCTGAATAACAATAAGTCGTCAACAGAAATCATTGTCGAGTCGTCAGAGGGGGTACAGAGGGATTTTTCATTTTCAAAATTACCTCAAAATCAAATATGACTTGGCACGCATCATGGTGGGGTGCAGAATATCCATTCCGATCTAAATAACAATAATTCGTCAACAGAAATCATTGGCGGGTCGTTAGAGGGGGTATAGAGAGACTTTTCATTTTCAAAATTTCTTCAAAAATCTAATATGACTTGGCACGCATCATGGTGAGGTGCAGAATATCCATTCCCATCTGAATATCAATAATTCGTCAACAAAAATCATTGTCGTGTCGTCAGAGGGGAATGGAGGGATTTTTCATTTTCAAAATTTCTTCAAAAATCTAATATGACTTGGCACGCATCATGGTGGGGTGCAAAGTATTCATGTCCATCTGAATAACAATAATTTGTCAAAAGAAATCATTGTCGGGTTGTTAGAGGGGGTATAGAGGGATTTTTCATTTTCAATATTTCTTCAAAAATCTAATATGACTTGGCACGCATCATGGTGGGGTGCAGAATATCCATTTCTATCTGAATAACAATAATTCCCTAACATAAATCATTGTCGTGTCGTCAGAGGGGTATAGAGGGATTTTTCTTTTTCAAAATTACTTCAAAAATTCAATATGACTTGGCACGCATCATAGTGGGGTGCAAAGTATCCATATCCATCAAAATAACAATAATTGGTCAACAGAAATCATTGTCGGGTCGTTAGAGGGGGTATAGAGGGATTTCTCATTTTCAATATTTCTTCAAAAATCTAATATGACTTGGCACGCATCATGGTGGGGTGCAAAGTATTCATGTCCATCTGAATAACAATAATTCGTCAAAAGAAATCATTGTCGGGTCGTTAGAGGGGGGTATAGAGGGATTTTTCATTTTCAATATTTCTTCAAAAATCAAATATGACTTGGCACGCAACATAGTGGGGTGCAGAATATCCATTCCCATCTGAAAAACAATAATTCGTCAACAGAAATCATTGGCGGGTCGTTAGAAGGGGTATAGAGGGATTTTTCATTTTCAATATTTCTTCAAAAATCTAATATGACTTGGCACGCAACATGGTGGGTTGCAGAATATCCATTTCCATCTGAATAAGAATAATTCGTCAACAGAAATCATTGTCGGGTCGTTAGAGGGGTTATACAGGGATTTTTCAATTTCAATATTTCTTCAAAAATCTAATATGACTTGGCACGCATCATGGTAGTGTGCAGAATATCCATTTTCATCTGAATAACAATAATTCGTCAACAGAAATCATTGACGGGTCGTTAAAGAGGGTATAGAGGGATTTTTCATTTTCAAAATTACCTCAAAATCAAATATGACTTGGCACGCAACATAGTGGGGTGCAGAATATCCATTTCCATCTGAAAAACAATAATTTGTCAACAGAAATTATTGGCGGGTCGTTAGAAGGGGTATAGAGGGATTTTTCATTTTCAAAATTACCTCAAAATCAAATATGACTTGGCACGCAACATGGAGGGATGCAGAATATCCATTTCCATCTGAATAAGAATAATTCGTCAACAGAAATCATTGTCGGGTCGTTAGAGGGGGTATACAGAGATTTTTCAATTTCAATATTTCCTCAAAAATCTAATATGACTTGGCACGCATCATGGTAGTGTGCAGAATATCCATTTTTATCTGAATAACAATAATTTGTCAACAGAAATCATTGTCGGGTCGTCAGAGGGGTTATAGAGGGATTTTTCATTTTCAAAATGACTTCAAAAATCAAATATGACTTGGCATGCGTCATAGTGGGGTACAGAATATTCATTTTCACCTCAATAACAATAATTCGTCAAAATAAATCATTGTCGGGTCGTCAGAGGGGGTATAGAGGGATTTTTCATTTTCAAAATTTCTTCAAATATCTAATATGACTTGGCACGCATCATGGTGAGGTGCAGAATATCCATTCCCATCTGAATAACAATAATTCGTCAACAGAAATCATTGTCGTGTCGTTAGAAGGGGTATAGAGGGATTTTTCATTTTCAAAATTACTTCAAAAATCAAATATGACTTGGCACGCATCATGGTGGGGTACAGAATATTCATTTCCACCTCAATAACAATAATTCGTCAAAATAAATCATTGTCGGGTCGTCAGAGGGGGTATAGAGGGATTTTTCATTTTTAAAATTATCTCAAAATCAAATATGACTTGGCACGCAACATAGTGGGGTGCAGAATATCCATTCCCATCTGAAAAACAATAAGTCGTCAACTGAAATCATTGTCGGGTCGTTAGAAGGGGTATAGAGGGATTTTTCATTTTCAAAATTACCTCAAAATCAAATAAGACTTGGCACGCAACATGGTGGGGTGCAGAATATCCATTTCCATCTGAATACGAATAATTCGTCAACAGAAATCATTGTCGGGTCGTTAGAGGGGGTATACAGGGATTTTTCAATTTCAATATTTCTTCAAAAATCCAATATGACTTGGCACGCATCATGGTAGTGTGCAGAATATCCATTTTCATCTGAATAACAATAATTCGTCATCAGAAATCATTGTCGGGTCGTCTGAGGGGTTATAGAGGGATTTTTCATTTTCAAAATGACTTCAAAAATCAAATATGACTTGGCACGCATCATGGTGGGGTACAGAATATTCATTTCCACCTCAATAACAATAATTCGTCAAAATAAATCATTGTCGGGTCGTCAGAGGGGGTATAGAGGGATTTCTCATTCTCAAAATTACCTCAGAATCAAATATGACTTGGCACGCATCATGGTGGGCTGCAGAATATCCATTTTCATCTGAATAACAATAATTCGTCAACAGAAATCATTGACGGGTCGTTAAAGGGGGTATAGAGGGATTTTTCATTTTCAAAATTACTTCAAAAATCAAATATGACTTGGCACGCATCATGGTGGGGTACAGAATATTCATTTCCACCTCAATAACAATAATTCGTCAAAATAAATCATTGTCGGGTCGTCAGAGGGGGTATAGAGGGATTTTTCATTTTTAAAATTATCTCAAAATCAAATATGACTTGTCACGCATCATGATGGGGTGCAAAGTATTCATGTCCATCTGAATAACAATAATTCGTCTAAAGAAATCATTGTCGGTCGTTAGAAGGGGTATAGAGGGATTTTTCATTTTCAAAATTACCTCAAAATCAACTATGACTTGGCACGCAACATGGTGGGGTGCAGAATATCCATTTCCATCTGAATACGAATAATTAGTCAACAGAAATCATTGTCGGGTCGTTAGAGGGGGTATACAGGGATTTTTCAATTTCAATATTTCTTCAAAAATCCGATATGACTTGGCACGCATCATGGTAGTGTGCAGAATATCCATTTTCATCTGAATAACAATAATTTGTCATCAGAAATCATTGTCGTGTCGTCTGAGGGGTTATAGAGGGATTTTTCATTTTCAATATTTCTTCAAAAATCAAATATGACTTGGCACGCAACATAGTGGGGTGCAGAATATCCATTCCCATCTGAAAAACAATAATTCGTCAACAGAAATCATTGGCGGGTCGTTAGAAGGGGTATAGAGGGATTTTTCATTTTCAATATTTCTTCAAAAATCTAATATGACTTGGCACGCAACATGGTGGGTTGCAGAATATCCATTTCCATCTGAATAAGAATAATTCGTCAACAGAAATCATTGTCGGGTCGTTAGAGGGGTTATACAGGGATTTTTCAATTTCAATATTTCTTCAAAAATCTAATATGACTTGGCACGCATCATGGTAGTGTGCAGAATATCCATTTTCATCTGAATAACAATAATTCGTCAACAGAAATCATTGACGGGTCGTTAAAGAGGGTATAGAGGGATTTTTCATTTTCAAAATTACCTCAAAATCAAATATGACTTGGCACGCAACATAGTGGGGTGCAGAATATCCATTTCCATCTGAAAAACAATAATTTGTCAACAGAAATTATTGGCGGGTCGTTAGAAGGGGTATAGAGGGATTTTTCATTTTCAAAATTACCTCAAAATCAAATATGACTTGGCACGCAACATGGTGGGAAGCAGAATATCCATTTCCATCTGAATAAGAATAATTCGTCAACAGAAATCATTGTCGGGTCGTTAGAGGGGGTATACAGAGATTTTTCTATTTCAATATTTCCTCAAAAATCTAATATGACTTGGCACGCATCATGGTAGTGTGCAGAATATCCATTTTTATCTGAATAACAATAATTTGTCAACAGAAATCATTGTCGGGTCGTCAGAGGGGTTATAGAGGGATTTTTCATTTTCAAAATGACTTCAAAAATCAAATATGACTTGGCATGCGTCATAGTGGGGTACAGAATATTCATTTTCACCTCAATAACAATAATTCGTCAAAATAAATCATTGTCGGGTCGTCAGAGGGGGTATAGAGGGATTTTTCATTTTCAAAATTTCTTCAAATATCTAATATGACTTGGCACGCATCATGGTGAGGTGCAGAATATCCATTCCCATCTGACTAACAATAATTCGTCAACAGAAATCATTGTCGTGTCGTTAGAAGGGGTATAGAGGGATTTTTCATTTTCAAAATTACTTCAAAAATCAAATATGACTTGGCACGCATCATGGTGGGGTACAGAATATTCATTTCCACCTCAATAACAATAATTCGTCAAAATAAATCATTGTCGGGTCGTCAGAGGGGGTATAGAGGGATTTTTCATTTTTAAAATTATCTCAAAATCAAATATGACTTGGCACGCAACATAGTGGGGTGCAGAATATCCATTCCCATCTGAAAAACAATAAGTCGTCAACTGAAATCATTGTCGGGTCGTTAGAAGGGGTATAGAGGGATTTTTCATTTTCAAAATTACCTCAAAATCAAATAAGACTTGGCACGCAACATGGTGGGGTGCAGAATATCCATTTCCATCTGAATACGAATAATTCGTCAACAGAAATCATTGTCGGGTCGTTAGAGGGGGTATACAGGGATTTTTCAATTTCAATATTTCTTCAAAAATCCAATATGACTTGGCACGCATCATGGTAGTGTGCAGAATATCCATTTTCATCTGAATAACAATAATTCGTCATCAGAAATCATTGTCGGGTCGTCTGAGGGGTTATAGAGGGATTTTTCATTTTCAAAATGACTTCAAAAATCAAATATGACTTGGCACGCATCATGGTGGGGTACAGAATATTCATTTCCACCTCAATAACAATAATTCGTCAAAATAAATCATTGTCGGGTCGTCAGAGGGGGTATAGAGGGATTTCTCATTCTCAAAATTACCTCAGAATCAAATATGACTTGGCACGCATCATGGTGGGCTGCAGAATATCCATTTTCATCTGAATAACAATAATTCGTCAACAGAAATCATTGACGGGTCGTTAAAGGGGGTATAGAGGGATTTTTCATTTTCAAAATTACTTCAAAAATCAAATATGACTTGGCACGCATCATGGTGGGGTACAGAATATTCATTTCCACCTCAATAACAATAATTCGTCAAAATAAATCATTGTCGGGTCGTCAGAGGGGGTATAGAGGGATTTTTCATTTTTAAAATTATCTCAAAATCAAATATGACTTGTCACGCATCATGATGGGGTGCAAAGTATTCATGTCCATCTGAATAACAATAATTCGTCTAAAGAAATCATTGTCGGTCGTTAGAAGGGGTATAGAGGGATTTTTCATTTTCAAAATTACCTCAAAATCAACTATGACTTGGCACGCAACATGGTGGGGTGCAGAATATCCATTTCCATCTGAATACGAATAATTAGTCAACAGAAATCATTGTCGGGTCGTTAGAGGGGGTATACAGGGATTTTTCAATTTCAATATTTCTTCAAAAATCCGATATGACTTGGCACGCATCATGGTAGTGTGCAGAATATCCATTTTCATCTGAATAACAATAATTTGTCATCAGAAATCATTGTCGTGTCGTCTGAGGGGTTATAGAGGGATTTTTCATTTTCAATATTTCTTCAAAAATCAAATATGACTTGGCACGCAACATAGTGGGGTGCAGAATATCCATTCCCATCTGAAAAACAATAATTCGTCAACAGAAATCATTGGCGGGTCGTTAGAAGGGGTATAGAGGGATTTTTCATTTTCAATATTTCTTCAAAAATCTAATATGACTTGGCACGCAACATGGTGGGTTGCAGAATATCCATTTCCATCTGAATAAGAATAATTCGTCAACAGAAATCATTGTCGGGTCGTTAGAGGGGTTATACAGGGATTTTTCAATTTCAATATTTCTTCAAAAATCTAATATGACTTGGCACGCATCATGGTAGTGTGCAGAATATCCATTTTTATCTGAATAACAATAATTTGTCAACAGAAATCATTGTCGGGTCGTCAGAGGGGTTATAGAGGGATTTTTCATTTTCAAAATGACTTCAAAAATCAAATATGACTTGGCATGCGTCATAGTGGGGTACAGAATATTCATTTTCACCTCAATAAAAATAATTCGTCAAAATAAATCATTGTCGGGTCGTCAGAGGGGGTATAGAGGGATTTTTCATTTTCAAAATTTCTTCAAATATCTAATATGACTTGGCACGCATCATGGTGAGGTGCAGAATATCCATTCCCATCTGAATAACAATAATTCGTCATCAGAAATCATTGTCGGGTCGTCTGAGGGGTTATAGAGGGATTTTTCATTTTCAAAATGACTTCAAAAATCAAATATGACTTGGCACGCATCATGGTGGGGTACAGAATATTCATTTCCACCTCAATAACAATAATTCGTCAAAATAAATCATTGTCGGGTCGTCAGAGGGGGTATAGAGGGATTTCTCATTCTCAAAATTACCTCAGAATCAAATATGACTTGGCACGCATCATGGTGGGCTGCAGAATATCCATTTTCATCTGAATAACAATAATTCGTCAACAGAAATCATTGACGGGTCGTTAAAGGGGGTATAGAGGGATTTTTCATTTTCAAAATTACTTCAAAAATCAAATATGACTTGGCACGCATCATGGTGGGGTACAGAATATTCATTTCCACCTCAATAACAATAATTCGTCAAAATAAATCATTGTCGGGTCGTCAGAGGGGGTATAGAGGGATTTTTCATTTTTAAAATTATCTCAAAATCAAATATGACTTGTCACGCATCATGATGGGGTGCAAAGTATTCATGTCCATCTGAATAACAATAATTCGTCTAAAGAAATCATTGTCGGTCGTTAGAAGGGGTATAGAGGGATTTTTCATTTTCAAAATTACCTCAAAATCAAATATGACTTGGCACGCAACATGGTGGGGTGCAGAATATCCATTTCCATCTGAATACGAATAATTAGTCAACAGAAATCATTGTCGGGTCGTTAGAGGGGGTATACAGGGATTTTTCAATTTCAATATTTCTTCAAAAATCCGATATGACTTGGCACGCATCATGGTAGTGTGCAGAATATCCATTTTCATCTGAATAACAATAATTTGTCATCAGAAATCATTGTCGTGTCGTCTGAGGGGTTATAGAGAGATTTTTCATTTTAAAAATGACTTCAAAAATCAAATATGACTTGGCACGCATCATGGTGGGGTACAGAATATTCATTTCCACCTCAATAACAATAATTCGTCAAAATAAATCATTGTCGGGTAGTCAGAGAGGGTATAGAGGGATTTTTCATTTTTAAAATTATGTCAAAATCAAATATGACTTGTCACGCATCATGATGGGGTGCAAAGTATTCATGTCCATCTGAATAACAATAATTCGTCTACAGAAATCATTGTCGGTCGTTAGAAGGGGTATAGAGGGATTTTTCATTTTCAAAATTACCTCAAAATCAAATATGACTTGGCACGCAACATGGTGGGGTGCAGAATATCCATTTCCATCTGAATACGAATAATTCGTCAAAAGAAATCATTGTCGGGTCGTTAGAGGGGTTATACAGGGATTTTTCAATTTCAATATTTCTTCAAAAATCCGATATGACTTGGCACGCATCATGGTAGTGTGCAGAATATCCATTTTCATCTGAATAACAATAATTTGTCATCAGAAATCATTGTCGGGTCGTCAGAGGGGGTATAGAGGGATTTTTCATTCTCAAAATTATCTCAGAATCAAATATGACTTGGCACGCATCATGGTGGGCTGCAGAATATCCATTTTCAACTGAATAACAATAATTCGTCAACAGAAATCATTGACGGGTCGTTAGAGGGGGGTATAGAGGGATTTTTCATTTTCAATATTTCTTCAAAAATCAAATATGACTTGGCACGCAACATAGTGGGGTGCAGAATATCCATTTTCATCTTAATAACAATAATTTGTCAACAGAAATCATTGACGGGTCGTTAAAGGGGGTATAGAGGGATTTTTCATTTTCAAAATTTGTTCAAAATTCTAATATGACTTGGCACACATGATGATGGGGTGCAGAATATTCAATCCCATCTGAATAACAATAATTCGTCAACGCAAATCATTGTCGTGTAGTCAGAGGGGGTATGGAGGGATTTTTCATTTTCAAAGTTACTTCAAAAATCTAATAAAACTTGGCACGCATTATGGTGGGGTGCAAAGTATCCATTCCCATCTGAATAAAAATAATTCGTCAACAGAAATCATTGTCGTGTCGTCAGAAGGGGTATGGAGGGATTTTTCATCTTCAAAATTACCTGAAAATCAAATATGACTTGGCACGCAACATGGTGGGGTGCAGAATATCCATTTTCATCTGTATAACAATAATTTGTCTACAGAAATCGTTGTCGGGTCGTCAGAGGGGGTATAGAGGGATTTTTCATTTTCAAAATTACCTCAAAATCAAATATGACTTGGCACGCATCATGGTGGGGTGCAGAATATTCATTTCGATCTAAATAACAATAATTCGTCTACAGAAATCATTGGCGGGTCTTTAGAGGGGGTATAGAGGAATTTTTCATTTTCAAAATTTCTTCAAAAATCTAATATGACTTGGCACGCATCATGGTGAGGTGCAGAATATCCATTCCCATCTGAATAACAATAATTCGTCAACAGAAATCATTGTCGGGTCGTTAGAAGGGGTATAGAGGGATTTTTCATTTTTAAAATTATCTCAAAATCAAATATGACTTGTCACGCATCATGATGGGGTGCAAAGTATTCATGTCCATCTGAATAACAATAATTCGTCTACAGAAATCATTGTCGGTCGTTAGAAGGGGTATAGAGAAATTTTTCAATTTCAAAATTACCTCAAAATCAAATATGACTTGGCACGCAACATGGTGGGGTGCAGAATATCCATTTCCATCTGAATATGAATAATTCGTCAACAGATATCATTGTCGGGTCGTTAGAGGGGGTATACAGGGATTTTTCAATTTCAATATTTCTTCAAAAATCCAATATGACTTGGCACGCATCATGGTAGTGTGCAGAATATTCATTTTCATCTGAATAACAATAATTTGTCATCAGAAATCATTGTCGGGTCGTCTGAGGGGTTATAGAGAGATTTTTCATTTTAAAAATTATTTCAAAATCAAATATGACTTGGCACGCATCATGGTGGGGTGCAGAATATTCATTTCGATCTAAATAACAATAATTCGTCAACAGAAATCATTGACGGGTCGTTAGAGGGGGGTATAGAGGGATTTTTCATTTTCAATATTTCTTCAAAAATCAAATATGACTTGGCACGCAACATAGTGGAGTGCAGAATATTCATTTTCATCTGAATAACAATAATTCGTCAACAGAAATCATTGACGGGTCGTTAAAGGGGGTATAGAGGGATTTTTCATTTTCAAAATTTGTTCAAAATTCTAATATGACTTGGCACACATGATGATGGGGTGCAGGAAATTCAATCCCATCTGAATAACAATAATTCGTCAACGCAAATCATTGTCGTGTAGTCAGAGGGGGTATGGAGGGATTTTTCATTTTCAAAGTTACTTCAAAAATCTAATAAAACTTGGCACGCATTATGGTGGGGTGCAAAGTATCCATTCCCATCTGAATAAAAATAATTCGTCAACAGAAATCATTGTCGTGTCGTTAGAAGGGGTATGGAGGGATTTTTCATCTTCAAAATTACCTCAAAATCAAATATGACTTGGCACGCTACATGGTGGGGTGCAGAATATCCATTTTCATCTGTATAACAATAATTTGTCAACAGAAATCATTGTCAGGTCGTCAGAGGGGGTATAGAGGGATTTTTCATTTTCAAAATTACCTCAAAATCAAATATGACTTGGCACGCATCATGGTGGGGTGCAGAATATTCATTTCGATCTAAATAACAATAATTCGTCAACAGAAATCATTGACGGGTCGTTAGAGGGGGGTATAGAGGGATTTTTCATTTTCAATATTTCTTCAAAAATCAAATATGACTTGGCACGAAACATAGTGGGGTGCAGAATATCCATTTTCATCTGAATAACAATAATTCGTCAACAGAAATCATTGACGGGTCGTTAAAGGGGGTATAGAGGGATTTTTCATTTTCAAAATTTGTTCAAAATTCTAATATGACTTGGCACACATGATGATGGGGTGCAGAATATTCAATCCCATCTGAATAACAATAATTCGTCAACGCAAATCATTGTCGTGTAGTCAGAGGGGGTATGGAGGGATTTTTCATTTTCAAAGTTACTTCAAAAATCTAATAAAACTTGGCACGCATTATGGTGGGGTGCAAAGTATCCATTCCCATCTGAATAAAATTAATTCGTCAACAGAAATCATTGTCGTGTCGTCAGAAGGGGTATGGAGGGATTTTTCATCTTCAAAATTACCTCAAAATCAAATATGACTTGGCACGCAACATGGTGGGGTGCAGAATATCCATTTTCATCTGAATAACAATAATTCGTCAACAGAAATCATTGTCGGGTCGTCAGAGGGGGTATAGAGGGATTATTCATTTTCAAAATTACCTCCAAATCAAATATGACTTGGCACGCATCTTGGTGGGGTGCAGAATATCCATTTCGATCTAAATATCAATAATTCGTCAACAGAAATCATTGGCGGGTCGTTGGAGGGGGTATAGAGGGATTTTTCATTTTCAAAATTTCTTCAAAAATCTAATATGACTTGGCACGCATCATGGTGAGGTGCAGAATATCCATTCCGATCTAAATAACAATAATTCGTCAACGCAAATCATTGTCGTGTCGTCAGAAGGGGTATGGAGGGATTTTTCTTCTTCAAAATTACCTCAAAATCAAATATGACTTGGCACGCAACATGGTGGGGTGCAAAGTATCCATTCCCATCTGAATAACCATAATTCGTCAACAAAAATCATTGTCGTGTCGTCAGAGGGGAATGGAGGGATTTTTTATTTTCAAAATTACTTCAAAAATTCAATATGACTTGGCACGCATCATAGTGGAGTGCAAAGTATCCATATCAATCAAAATAACAATAATTCGTCAACAGAAATCATTGTCGGGTCGTTAGAGGCGGTATAGAGGGATTTTTCATTTTCAATATTTCTTCAAAAATCTAATATGACTTGGCACGCATCATGGTGGGGTGCAAAGTATTCATGTCCATCTGAATAACAATAATTCGTCAAAAGAAATCATTGTCGGGTTGTTAGAGGGATTTTTCATTTTCAATATTTCTTCAAAAATCTAATATGACTTGGCACGCATCATGGTGGGGTGCAGAATATCCATTTCTATCTGTATAACAATAATTCCCTAACATAAATCATTGTCGTGTCGTCAGAGGGGTATAGAGGGATTTTTCATTTTCAAAATTTTCTCAAAATCAAATATAACTTGGCACGCAACATAGTGGGGTGCAGAATATCCATTCCCATCTGAATAACGATAATTCGTCAACAGAAATCATTGTCGGGTCGTTAGATGGGGTATAGAGGGATTTTTCATTTTCAAAATTACTTCAAAAATTCAATATGACTTGGCACGCATCATGGTAGTGTGCAGAATATCTATTTTCATCTGATTAACAATAATTTGTCAACAGAAATCATTGTCGGGTCGTCAGAGGGGTTATAGAGGGATTTCTCATTTTCAAAATGACTTCAAAATTCAAATATGACTTGGCACGCATCATGGTGGGGTACAGAATATTCATTTCCTCCTCAATAACAATAATTCGTCAACAGAAATCATTGTCGGGTCGTTAGAGGGGGTATACAGGGATTTCTCAATTTCAATACTTCTTCAAAAATCTAATTTGACTTGGCACGCATCATGGTAGTGTGCAGAATATCCATTTTCATCTGAATAACAATAATTTGTCAACAGAAATCATTGTCGGGTCGTCAGAGGGGTTATAGAGGGATTTTTCATTTTCAAAATGACTTCAAAAATCAAATATGACTTGGCACGCATCATAGTGGGGTACAGAATATTCATTTCCACCTCAATAACGATAATTCGTCAAAATAAATCATTGTCGGGTCGTCAGAGGGGGTATAGAGGGATTATTCATTTTCAAAATTACCTCCAAATCAAATATGACTTGGCACGCATCTTGGTGGGGTGCAGAATATCCATTTCGATCTAAATATCAATAATTCGTCAACAGAAATCATTGGCGGGTCGTTGGAGGGGGTATAGAGGGATTTTTCATTTTCAAAATTTCTTCAAAAATCTAATATGACTTGGCACGCATCATGGTGAGGTGCAGAATATCCATTCCGATCTAAATAACAATAATTCGTCAACGCAAATCATTGTCGTGTCGTCAGAAGGGGTATGGAGGGATTTTTCTTCTTCAAAATTACCTCAAAATCAAATATGACTTGGCACGCAACATGGTGGGGTGCAAAGTATCCATTCCCATCTGAATAACCATAATTCGTCAACAAAAATCATTGTCGTGTCGTCAGAGGGGAATGGAGGGATTTTTTATTTTCAAAATTACTTCAAAAATTCAATATGACTTGGCACGCATCATAGTGGAGTGCAAAGTATCCATATCAATCAAAATAACAATAATTCGTCAACAGAAATCATTGTCGGGTCGTTAGAGGCGGTATAGAGGGATTTTTCATTTTCAATATTTCTTCAAAAATCTAATATGACTTGGCACGCATCATGGTGGGGTGCAAAGTATTCATGTCCATCTGAATAACAATAATTCGTCAAAAGAAATCATTGTCGGGTTGTTAGAGGGATTTTTCATTTTCAATATTTCTTCAAAAATCTAATATGACTTGGCACGCATCATGGTGGGGTGCAGAATATCCATTTCTATCTGTATAACAATAATTCCCTAACATAAATCATTGTCGTGTCGTCAGAGGGGTATAGAGGGATTTTTCATTTTCAAAATTTTCTCAAAATCAAATATAACTTGGCACGCAACATAGTGGGGTGCAGAATATCCATTCCCATCTGAATAACGATAATTCGTCAACAGAAATCATTGTCGGGTCGTTAGATGGGGTATAGAGGGATTTTTCATTTTCAAAATTACTTCAAAAATTCAATATGACTTGGCACGCATCATGGTAGTGTGCAGAATATCTATTTTCATCTGATTAACAATAATTTGTCAACAGAAATCATTGTCGGGTCGTCAGAGGGGTTATAGAGGGATTTCTCATTTTCAAAATGACTTCAAAATTCAAATATGACTTGGCACGCATCATGGTGGGGTACAGAATATTCATTTCCTCCTCAATAACAATAATTCGTCAACAGAAATCATTGTCGGGTCGTTAGAGGGGGTATACAGGGATTTCTCAATTTCAATACTTCTTCAAAAATCTAATTTGACTTGGCACGCATCATGGTAGTGTGCAGAATATCCATTTTCATCTGAATAACAATAATTTGTCAACAGAAATCATTGTCGGGTCGTCAGAGGGGTTATAGAGGGATTTTTCATTTTCAAAATGACTTCAAAAATCAAATATGACTTGGCACGCATCATAGGGGGGTACAGAATATTCATTTCCACCTCAATAACGATAATTCGTCAAAATAAATCATTGTCGGGTCGTCAGAGGGGGTATAGAGGGATTTTCCATTTTTAAAATTATCTCAAAATCAAATATGACTTGGCACGCATCATGGTGGGGTGCAAAGTATTCATGTCCATCCGAATAACAATAATTCGTCAACACAAATCATTGTCGGGTCGTTAGAGGGGGGTATAGAGGGAGTTTTCAATTTCAATATTTCTTCAAAAATCAAATATGACTTGGCACGCATCATGGTAGTGTGTAGAATATTCATTTTCATCTGAATAACAATAATATGTCAACAGAAATCATTGTCGGGTCGTCTGAGGGGTTATAGAGGGATTTTTCATTTTCAAAATTACTTCAAAAATCAAATATGACTTGGCACGCAACATAGTGGGATGCAGAATATCCATTCCCATCTGAATAACAATAATTCGTCAACAGAAATCATTGCCGTGTCGTTAGAGGGGGTATACAGGGATTTTTCAATTTCAATATTTCTTCAAAAATCTAATATGACTTGGCACGCATCATGGTAGTGTGTAGAATATTCATTTTCATCTGAATAACAATAATATGTCAACAGAAATCATTGTCGGGTCGTCTGAGGGGTTATAGAGGGATTTTTCATTTTCAAAATTACTTCAAAAATCAAATATGACTTGGCACGCATCATCGTGGGGTACAGAATATTCATTTCCACCTCAATAACAATAATTCGTCAAAATAAATCATTGTCGGGTCGTCAGAGGGGGTATAGAAGGATTTTTCATTCTCAAAATTACCTCAGAATCAAATATGACTTGGCACGCATCATGGTGGGCTGCAGAATATCCATTTTCATCTGAATAACAATAATTCGTCAACAGAAATCATTGACGGGTCGTTAAAGGGGGTATAGAGGGATTTTTCATTTTCAAAATTACCTCAAAATCAAATATGACTTGGCACGCAACATAGTGGGGTGCAGAATATCCATTCCCATCTGAAAAACAATAATTCTTCAACAGAAATCATTGTCGGGTCGTTAGAAGGGGTATAGAGGGATTTTTCATTTTCAAAATTACCTCAAAATCAAATATGACTTGGCACGCAACATGGTGGGGTGCAGAATATCCATTTCCATCTGAATAAGAATAATTCGTCAACAGAAATCATTGTCGGGTCGTTAGAGGGGGTACACAGGGATTTTTCAATTTCAATATTTCTTCAAAAATCTAATATGACTTGGCACGCATCATGGTAGGGTGCAGAATATCCATTTTCTTCTGAATAACAATAATTTGTCAACAGAAATCATTGTCGGGTCGTCAGAGGGGTTATAGAGGGATTTTTCATTTTCAATATTTCTTCAAAAATCAAATATGACTTGGCACGCAACATAGTGGGGTGCAGAATATCCATTTCCATCTAAATAACAATAATTCGTCAACAGAAATCATTGTCGGGTCGTTAGAGGGGGTACACAGGGATTTTTCAATTTCAATATTTCTTCAAAAATCTAATATGACTTGGCACGCATCATGGTAGTGTGCAGAATATTCATTTTTATCTGAATAACAATAATTTGTCAACAGAAATCATTGTCGGGTCGTCTGAGGGGTTATAGAGGGATTTTTCATTTTCAAAATGACTTCAAAAATCAAATATGACTTGGCACGCATCATCGACGGGTACAGAATATTCATTTCCAACTCAATAACAATAATTTGTCACAATAAATCATTGTCGGGTCGTCAGAGGGGGTATAGAAGGATTTTTCATTCTCAAAATTACCTCAGAATCAAATATGACTTGGCACGCATCATGGTGGGCTGCAGAATATCCATTTTCATCTGAATAACAATAATTCGTCAACAGAAATCATTGACGGGTCGTTAAAGGGGGTATAGAGGGATTTTTCATTTTCAAAATTACCTCAAAATCAAATATGACTTGGCACGCAACATAGTGGGGTGCAGAATATCCATTCCCATCTGAATAAGAATAATTCGTCAACAGAAATCATTGTCGGGTCGTTAGAGGGGGTACACAGGGATTTTTCAATTTCAATATTTCTTCAAAAATCTAATATGACTTGGCACGCATCATGGTAGTGTGCAGAATATCCATTTCCACCTCAATAACAATAATTTGTCAAAATAAATCATTGTCGGGTCGTCAGAGGGGGTATAGAGGGATTTTTCATTTTTAAAATTATCTCAAAATCAAATATGACTTGTCACGCATTATGGTGGGGTGCAAAGTATTCATGTCCATCTGAATAACAATAATTCGTCTACAGAAATCATCGTCGGGTCGTTAGAAGGGGTATAGAGGGATTTTTCATTCTCAAAATTACCTCAGAATCAAATATGACTTGGCACGCATCATGGTGGGCTGCAGAATATCCATTTTCATCTGAATAACAATAATTCGTCAACAGAAATCATTGACGGGTCGTTAGAGGGGGGTATAGAGGAATTTTTCATTTTCAATATTTCTTCAAAAATCAAATATGACTTGGCACGCAACATAGTGGGGTGCAGAATATCCATTTTCATCTGAATAACAATAATTCGTCAACAGAAATCATTGAAGGGTCGTTAAAGGGGGTATAGAGGGATTTTTCATTTTCAAAATTTGTTCAAAATTCTAATATGACTTGGCACACATGATAATGGGGTGCAGAATATTCAATCCCATCTGAATAGCAATAATTCGTCAACGCAAATCATTGTCGTGTAGTCAGAGGGGGTATGGAGAGATTTTTCATTTTCAAAATTACTTCAAAAATCTAATAAAACTTGGCACGCATCATGGTAGGGTGCAAAGTATCCATTCCCATCTGAATAAAAATAATTCGTCAACTGAAATCATTGTCGTGTCGTCAAAAGTGGTATGGAGGGATTTTTCATCTTCAAAATTACCTCAAAATTAAATATGACTTGGCACGCAACATGGTGGGGTGCAGAATATCCATTTCCATTTGAATAACAATGATTCGTCAACAGACATCATTGTCGGGTCGTCAGAGGGGGTATAGAGGGATTTTTCATTTTCAAAATTACCTCAAAATCAAATATGACTTGGCACGCATCTTGGTGGGGTGCAGAATATCCATTCCGATCTAAATAACAATAATTCGTCATCAGAAATCATTGGCGGGTCGTTAGAGGGGGTATAGAGGGATTTTTCATTTTCAAAATTTCTTCAAAAATCTAATATGACTTGGCACGCATCATGGTGAGGTGCAGAATATCCATTCCCATCTGAATAACAATAATTCGTCAACAAAAATCATTGTCGTGCCGTCAGAGGGGAATGGAGGGATTTTTCATTTTCAAAATTTCTTCATAAATTCAATATGACTTGGCACGCATCATAGTGGAGTGCAAAGTATCCATATCCATTAAAATAACAATAAGTCGTCAACAGAAATCATTGTCGGGTCGTTAGAGGGGGTATAGAGGGATTTTCCATTTTCAATATTTCATCAAAAATCTAATATGACTTGGCACGCATCATGGTGGGGTGCAAAGTATTCATGTCCATCTGAATAACAATAATTCGTCAAAAGAAATCATTGTCGGGTTGTTAGAGGGGGTATAGAGGGATTTTTCATTTTCAATATTTCTTCAAAAATCTAATATGACTTGGCACGCATCGTGGTGGGGTGCAGAATATCCATTTCTATCTGAATAACAATAACTCCCTAACATAAATCATTGTCGTGTCGTCAGAGGGGTATAGAGGGATTTTTCATTTTCAAAATTTTCTCAAAATCAAATATGACTTGGCATGCAACATAGTGGGGTGCAGAATATCCATTCCCATCTGAATAACAATAATTCGTCAACAAAAATCATTGTCGGGTCGTTAGAAGGGGTATAGAGGGATTTTTCATTTTCAAAATTACTTCCAAAATTCAATATGACTTGACACGCATCATGGTATTGTGCAGAATATATATTTTCATCTGAATAAAAATAATTTGTCAACAGAAATCATTGTCGGGTCGTCAGAGGGGTTATAGAGGGATTTTTCATTTTCAAAATGACTTCAAAAATCAAATATGACTTGGCACGCATCATGGTGGGGTACAGAATATTCATTTCCACCTCAATAACAATAATTCGTCAAAATAAATCATTGTCGGGTCGTCAGAGGGAATATAGAGGGATTTTTCATTATCAAAATTACCTCAAAATCTAATATGACTTGGCACGCATCAAGGTGGGGTGCAAAATATCCATTTCCATCTAAATAACAATAATTCGTCAACATAAATCATTGTCGGGTCGTTAGAGGGGGTATAGAGGGATTTTTCATTTTCAAAATTACCTCAAATTCAAATATGACTTGGCACGCAACATGGTGGGGTGCAGAATATCCATTTCCATCTCAATAACAATAATTTGTAAACAGAAATCATTGTCGGGTCGTCAGAGGGGATATAGAGGGATTTTTCATTTCCAAAATTACGTCAAAATCAAATATGACTTGGCACGCATTATGATGGGGTGCAGAATATCCATTTGTATCTCAATAACAATAATTTGTCAACAGAAATCATTGTCGGGTCGTCAGAGGGAATATAGAGGGATTTTTCATTTTTAAAATTATCTCAAAATCAAATATGACTTGGCACGCATCATGGTGGGGTGCAAAGTATTCATGTCCATCCGAATAACAATAATTCGTCAAAACAAATCATTGTCGGGTCGTTAGAGGGGGGTATAGAGGAATTTTTCATTTTCAATATTTCTTCAAATATCAAATATGACTTGGCATGCAACATAGTGGGGTGCAGAATATCCACTCCCATCTGAATAACAATAATTCGTCAACAGAAATCATTGTCGGGTCGTTAGAGGGGGTATACAGGGATTTTTCAATTTCAATATTTCTTCAAAAATCTAATATGACTTGGCACGCATCATGGTAGTGTGCAGAATATTCACTTTCATCTGAATAACAATAATTTGTCAACAGAAATCATTGTCGGGTCGTCTGAGGGGTTGTAGAGGGATTTTTCATTTTCAAAATTACTTCAAAAATCAAATATGACTTGGCACGCATCATCGTGGGGTACAGAATATTCATTTCCACCTCAATAACAATAGTTCGTCAAAATAAATCATTGTCGGGTCGTCAGAGGGGGTATTAAGGGATTTTTCATTCTCAAAATTACCTCATAATCAAATATGACTTGGCACGCATCATGGTGGGCTGCAGAATATCCATTTTCATCTGAATAACAATAATTCGTCAACAGAAATCATTGACGGGTCGTTAAAGGGGGTATAGAGGGATTTTTCATTTTCAAAATTACCTCAAAATCAAATATGACTTGGCACGCAACATAGTGGGGTGCAGAATATCCATTCCCATCTGAATAACAATAATTCGTCAACAGAAATCATTGTCGGGTCGTTAGAGGGGGTATACAGGGATTTTTCAATTTCAATATTTCTTCAAAAATCTAATATGACTTGGCACGCATCATGGTAGTGTGCAGAATATTCATTTTTATCTGAATAACAATAATTTGTCAACAGAAATCATTGTCGGGTCGTCTGAGGGGTTATAGAGGGATTTTTCATTTTCAAAATGACTTCAAAAATCAAATATGACTTGGCACGCATCATGGTGGGCTGCAGAATATCCATTTTCATCTGAATAACAATAATTCGTCAACAGAAATCATTGACGGGTCGTTAAAGGGGGTATAGAGGGATTTTTCATTTTCAAAATTACCTCAAAATCAAATATGACTTGGCACGCAACATAGTGGGGTGCAGAATATCCATTCCCATCTGAATAAGAATAATTCGTCAACAGAAATCATTGTCGGGTCGTTAGAGGGGGTACACAGGGATTTTTCAATTTCAATATTTCTTCAAAAATCTAATATGACTTGGCACGCATCATGGTAGTGTGCAGAATATCCATTTCCACCTCAATAACAATAATTTGTCAAAATAAATCATTGTCGGGTCGTCAGAGGGGGTATAGAGGGATTTTTCATTTTTAAAATTATCTCAAAATCAAATATGACTTGTCACGCATTATGGTGGGGTGCAAAGTATTCATGTCCATCTGAATAACAATAATTCGTCTACAGAAATCATCGTCGGGTCGTTAGAAGGGGTATAGAGGGATTTTTCATTCTCAAAATTACCTCAGAATCAAATATGACTTGGCACGCATCATGGTGGGCTGCAGAATATCCATTTTCATCTGAATAACAATAATTTGTCAACAGAAATCATTGACGGGTCGTTAGAGGGGGGTATAGAGGAATTTTTCATTTTCAATATTTCTTCAAAAATCAAATATGACTTGGCACGCAACATAGTGGGGTGCAGAATATCCATTTTCATCTGAATAACAATAATTCGTCAACAGAAATCATTGACGGGTCGTTAAAGGGGGTATAGAGGGATTTTTCATTTTCAAAATTTGTTCAAAATTCTAATATGACTTGGCACACATGATAATGGGGTGCAGAATATTCAATCCCATCTGAATAGCAATAATTCGTCAACGCAAATCATTGTCGTGTAGTCAGAGGGGGTATGGAGAGATTTTTCATTTTCAAAATTACTTCAAAAATCTAATAAAACTTGGCACGCATCATGGTGGGGTGCAAAGTATCCATTCCCATCTGAATAAAAATAATTCGTCAACTGAAATCATTGTCGTGTCGTCAAAAGGGGTATGGAGGGATTTTTCATCTTCAAAATTACCTCAAAATCAAATATGACTTGGCACGCAACATGGTGGGGTGCAGAATATCCATTTCCATTTGAATAACAATGATTCGTCAACAGAAATCATTGTCGGGTCGTTAGAGGGGGGTATAGAGGAATTTTTCATTTTCAATATTTCTTCAAATATCAAATATGACTTGGCACGCAACATAGTGGGGTGCAGAATATCCACTCCCATCTGAATAACAATAATTTGTCAACAGAAATCATTGTCGGGTCGTCAGAGGGGTTATAGAGGGATTTTTCATTCTCAAAATGACTTCAAAAATCAAATATGACTTGGCACGCATCATCGTGGGGTACAGAATATTCATTTCCACCTCAATAACAATAATTCATCAAAATAAATCATTGTCGGGTCGTCAGAGGGGGTATTAAGGGATTTTTCATTCTCAAAATTACCTCATAATCAAATATGACTTGGCACGCATCATGGTGGGCTGCAGAATATCCATTTTCATCTGAATAACAATAATTCGTCAACAGAAATCATTGACGGGTCGTTAAAGGGGGTATAGAGGGATTTTTCATTTTCAAAATTACCTCAAAATCAAATATGACATGGCACGCAACATAGTGGGGTGCAGAATATCCATTCCCATCTGAAAAACAATAATTCGTCAACAGAAATCATTGTCGTGTCGTTAGAAGGGGTATAGAGGGATTTTTCATTTTCAAAATTACCTCAAAATCAAATATGACTTGGCACGCAACATGGTGGGGTGCAGAATATCCATTTCCATCTGAATAAGAATAATTCGTCAACAGAAATCACTGTCGGGTCGTTAGAGGGGGTATACAGGGATTTTTCAATTTCAATATTTCTTCAAAAATCCAATATGACTTGGCACGCATCATGGTAGTGTGCAGAATATCCATTTTCATCTGAATAACAATAATTTGTCATCAGAAATCATTGTCGGGTCGTCTGAGGGGTTATAGAGAGATTTTTCATTTTCAAAATGACTTCAAAAATCAAATATGACTTGGCACGCATCATGGTGGGGTACAGAATATTCATTTTCACCTCAATAACAATAATTCGTCAAAATAAATCATTGTCGGGTCGTCAGAGGGGGTATAGAGGGATTTTTCATTCTCAAAATTACCTCAGAATCAAATATGACTTGGCACGCATCATGGTAGTGTGCAGAATATCCATTTTTATCTGAATAACAATAATTCGTCAACGAAAATCATTGTCGTGTCGTCAGAGGGGAATGGAGGGAATTTTCATTTTCAAAATTACTTCAAAAATTCAATATGACTTGGCACGCATCATAGTGGGGTGCAAAGTATCCATATCCATCAAAATAACAATAATTGGTCAACAGAAATCATTGTCGGGTCGTTAGAGGGGGTATAGAGGGATTTCTCATTTTCAATATTTCTTCAAAAATCTAATATGACTTGGCACGCATCATGGTGGGGTGCAAAGTATTCATGTCCATCTGAATAACAATAATTCGTCAAAAGAAATCATTGTCGGGTCGTTAGAGGGGGGTATAGAGGGATTTTTCATTTTCAATATTTCTTCAAAAATCAAATATGACTTGGCACGCAACATAGTGGGGTGCAGAATATCCATTCCCATCTGAAAAACAATAATTCGTCAACAGAAATCATTGGCGGGTCGTTAGAAGGGGTATAGAGGGATTTTTCATTTTCAATATTTCTTCAAAAATCTAATATGACTTGGCACGCAACATGGTGGGTTGCAGAATATCCATTTCCATCTGAATAAGAATAATTCGTCAACAGAAATCATTGTCGGGTCGTTAGAGGGGTTATACAGAGATTTTTCAATTTCAATATTTCTTCAAAAATCTAATATGACTTGGCACGCATCATGGTAGTGTGCAGAATATCCATTTTCATCTGAATAACAATAATTCGTCAACAGAAATCATTGACGGGTCGTTAAAGAGGGTATAGAGGGATTTTTCATTTTCAAAATTACCTCAAAATCAAATATGACTTGGCACGCAACATAGTGGGGTGCAGAATATCCATTTCCATCTGAAAAAAAATAATTTGTCAACAGAAATTATTGGCGGGTCGTTAGAAGGGGTATAGAGGGATTTTTCATTTTCAAAATTACCTCAAAATCAAATATGACTTGGCACGCAACATGGTGGGATGCAGAATATCCATTTCCATCTGAATAAGAATAATTCGTCAACAGAAATCATTGTCGGGTCGTTAGAGGGGGTATACAGAGATTTTTCAATTTCAATATTTCCTCAAAAATCTAATATGACTTGGCACGCATCATGGTAGTGTGCAGAATATCCATTTTTATCTGAATAACAATAATTTGTCAACAGAAATCATTGTCGGGTCGTCAGAGGGGTTATAGAGGGATTTTTCATTTTCAAAATGACTTCAAAAATCAAATATGACTTGGCATGCGTCATAGTGGGGTACAGAATATTCATTTTCACCTCAATAACAATAATTCGTCAAAATAAATCATTGTCGGGTCGTCAGAGGGGGTATAGAGGGATTTTTCATTTTCAAAATTTCTTCAAATATCTAATATGACTTGGCACGCATCATGGTGAGGTGCAGAATATCCATTCCCATCTGAATAACAATAATTCGTCAACAGAAATCATTGTCGTGTCGTTAGAAGGGGTATAGAGGGATTTTTCATTTTCAAAATTACTTCAAAAATCAAATATGACTTGGCACGCATCATGGTGGGGTACAGAATATTCATTTCCACCTCAATAACAATAATTCGTCAAAATAAATCATTGTCGGGTCGTCAGAGGGGGTATAGAGGGATTTTTCATTTTTAAAATTATCTCAAAATCAAATATGACTTGGCACGCAACATAGTGGGGTGCAGAATATCCATTCCCATCTGAAAAACAATAAGTCGTCAACTGAAATCATTGTCGGGTCGTTAGAAGGGGTATAGAGGGATTTTTCATTTTCAAAATTACCTCAAAATCAAATAAGACTTGGCACGCAACATGGTGGGGTGCAGAATATCCATTTCCATCTGAATACGAATAATTCGTCAACAGAAATCATTGTCGGGTCGTTAGAGGGGGTATACAGGGATTTTTCAATTTCAATATTTCTTCAAAAATCCAATATGACTTGGCACGCATCATGGTAGTGTGCAGAATATCCATTTTCATCTGAATAACAATAATTCGTCATCAGAAATCATTGTCGGGTCGTCTGAGGGGTTATAGAGGGATTTTTCATTTTCAAAATGACTTCAAAAATCAAATATGACTTGGCACGCATCATGGTGGGGTACAGAATATTCATTTCCACCTCAATAACAATAATTCGTCAAAATAAATCATTGTCGGGTCGTCAGAGGGGGTATAGAGGGATTTCTCATTCTCAAAATTACCTCAGAATCAAATATGACTTGGCACGCATCATGGTGGGCTGCAGAATATCCATTTTCATCTGAATAACAATAATTCGTCAACAGAAATCATTGACGGGTCGTTAAAGGGGGTATAGAGGGATTTTTCATTTTCAAAATTACTTCAAAAATCAAATATGACTTGGCACGCATCATGGTGGGGTACAGAATATTCATTTCCACCTCAATAACAATAATTCGTCAAAATAAATCATTGTCGGGTCGTCAGAGGGGGTATAGAGGGATTTTTCATTTTTAAAATTATCTCAAAATCAAATATGACTTGTCACGCATCATGATGGGGTGCAAAGTATTCATGTCCATCTGAATAACAATAATTCGTCTAAAGAAATCATTGTCGGTCGTTAGAAGGGGTATAGAGGGATTTTTCATTTTCAAAATTACCTCAAAATCAACTATGACTTGGCACGCAACATGGTGGGGTGCAGAATATCCATTTCCATCTGAATACGAATAATTAGTCAACAGAAATCATTGTCGGGTCGTTAGAGGGGGTATACAGGGATTTTTCAATTTCAATATTTCTTCAAAAATCCGATATGACTTGGCACGCATCATGGTAGTGTGCAGAATATCCATTTTCATCTGAATAACAATAATTTGTCATCAGAAATCATTGTCGTGTCGTCTGAGGGGTTATAGAGGGATTTTTCATTTTCAATATTTCTTCAAAAATCAAATATGACTTGGCACGCAACATAGTGGGGTGCAGAATATCCATTCCCATCTGAAAAACAATAATTCGTCAACAGAAATCATTGGCGGGTCGTTAGAAGGGGTATAGAGGGATTTTTCATTTTCAATATTTCTTCAAAAATCTAATATGACTTGGCACGCAACATGGTGGGTTGCAGAATATCCATTTCCATCTGAATAAGAATAATTCGTCAACAGAAATCATTGTCGGGTCGTTAGAGGGGTTATACAGGGATTTTTCAATTTCAATATTTCTTCAAAAATCTAATATGACTTGGCACGCATCATGGTAGTGTGCAGAATATCCATTTTCATCTGAATAACAATAATTCGTCAACAGAAATCATTGACGGGTCGTTAAAGAGGGTATAGAGGGATTTTTCATTTTCAAAATTACCTCAAAATCAAATATGACTTGGCACGCAACATAGTGGGGTGCAGAATATCCATTTCCATCTGAAAAACAATAATTTGTCAACAGAAATTATTGGCGGGTCGTTAGAAGGGGTATAGAGGGATTTTTCATTTTCAAAATTACCTCAAAATCAAATATGACTTGGCACGCAACATGGTGGGATGCAGAATATCCATTTCCATCTGAATAAGAATAATTCGTCAACAGAAATCATTGTCGGGTCGTTAGAGGGGGTATACAGAGATTTTTCAATTTCAATATTTCCTCAAAAATCTAATATGACTTGGCACGCATCATGGTAGTGTGCAGAATATCCATTTTTATCTGAATAACAATAATTTGTCAACAGAAATCATTGTCGGGTCGTCAGAGGGGTTATAGAGGGATTTTTCATTTTCAAAATGACTTCAAAAATCAAATATGACTTGGCATGCGTCATAGTGGGGTACAGAATATTCATTTTCACCTCAATAAAAATAATTCGTCAAAATAAATCATTGTCGGGTCGTCAGAGGGGGTATAGAGGGATTTTTCATTTTCAAAATTTCTTCAAATATCTAATATGACTTGGCACGCATCATGGTGAGGTGCAGAATATCCATTCCCATCTGAATAACAATAATTCGTCAACAGAAATCATTGTCGTGTCGTTAGAAGGGGTATAGAGAGATTTTTCATTTTCAAAATTACTTCAAAAATCAAATATGACTTGGCACGCATCATGGTGGGGTACAGAATATTCATTTCCACCTCAATAACAATAATTCGTCAAAATAAATCATTGTCGGGTCGTCAGAGGGGGTATAGAGGGATTTTTCATTTTTAAAATTATCTCAAAATCAAATATGACTTGGCACGCAACATAGTGGGGTGCAGAATATCCATTCCCATCTGAAAAACAATAAGTCGTCAACTGAAATCATTGTCGGGTCGTTAGAAGGGGTATAGAGGGATTTTTCATTTTCAAAATTACCTCAAAATCAAATAAGACTTGGCACGCAACATGGTGGGGTGCAGAATATCCATTTCCATCTGAATACGAATAATTCGTCAACAGAAATCATTGTCGGGTCGTTAGAGGGGGTATACAGGGATTTTTCAATTTCAATATTTCTTCAAAAATCCAATATGACTTGGCACGCATCATGGTAGTGTGCAGAATATCCATTTTCATCTGAATAACAATAATTCGTCATCAGAAATCATTGTCGGGTCGTCTGAGGGGTTATAGAGGGATTTTTCATTTTCAAAATGACTTCAAAAATCAAATATGTCTTGGCACGCATCATGGTGGGGTACAGAATATTCATTTCCACCTCAATAACAATAATTCGTCAAAATAAATCATTGTCGGGTCGTCAGAGGGGGTATAGAGGGATTTCTCATTCTCAAAATTACCTCAGAATGAAATATGACTTGGCACGCATCATGGTGGGCTGCAGAATATCCATTTTCATCTGAATAACAATAATTCGTCAACAGAAATCATTGACGGGTCGTTAAAGGGGGTATAGAGGGATTTTTCATTTTCAAAATTACTTCAAAAATCAAATATGACTTGGCACGCATCATGGTGGGGTACAGAATATTCATTTCCACCTCAATAACAATAATTCGTCAAAATAAATCATTGTCGGGTCGTCAGAGGGGGTATAGAGGGATTTTTCATTTTTAAAATTATCTCAAAATCAAATATGACTTGTCACGCATCATGATGGGGTGCAAAGTATTCATGTCCATCTGAATAACAATAATTCGTCTAAAGAAATCATTGTCGGTCGTTAGAAGGGGTATAGAGGGATTTTTCATTTTCAAAATTACCTCAAAATCAAATATGACTTGGCACGCAACATGGTGGGGTGCAGAATATCCATTTCCATCTGAATACGAATAATTAGTCAACAGAAATCATTGTCGGGTCGTTAGAGGGGGTATACAGGGATTTTTCAATCTCAATATTTCTTCAAAAATCCGATATGACTTGGCACGCATCATGGTAGTGTGCAGAATATCCATTTTCATCTGAATAACAATAATTTGTCATCAGAAATCATTGTCGTGTCGTCTGAGGGGTTATAGAGAGATTTTTCATTTTAAAAATGACTTCAAAAATCAAATATGACTTGGCACGCATCATGGTGGGGTACAGAATATTCATTTCCACCTCAATAACAATAATTCGTCAAAATAAATCATTGTCGGGTAGTCAGAGAGGGTATAGAGGGATTTTTCATTTTTAAAATTATGTCAAAATCAAATATGACTTGTCACGCATCATGATGGGGTGCAAAGTATTCATGTCCATCTGAATAACAATAATTCGTCTACAGAAATCATTGTCGGTCGTTAGAAGGGGTATAGAGGGATTTTTCATTTTCAAAATTACCTCAAAATCAAATATGACTTGGCACGCAACATGGTGGGGTGCAGAATATCCATTTCCATCTGAATACGAATAATTCGTCAAAAGAAATCATTGTCGGGTCGTTAGAGGGGTTATACAGGGATTTTTCAATTTCAATATTTCTTCAAAAATCCGATATGACTTGGCACGCATCATGGTAGTGTGCAGAATATCCATTTTCATCTGAATAACAATAATTTGTCATCAGAAATCATTGTCGGGTCGTCAGAGGGGGTATAGAGGGATTTTTCATTCTCAAAATTATCTCAGAATCAAATATGACTTGGCACGCATCATGGTGGGCTGCAGAATATCCATTTTCAACTGAATAACAATAATTCGTCAACAGAAATCATTGACGGGTCGTTAGAGGGGGGTATAGAGGGATTTTTCATTTTCAATATTTCTTCAAAAATCAAATATGACTTGGCACGCAACATAGTGGGGTGCAGAATATCCATTTTCATCTTAATAACAATAATTTGTCAACAGAAATCATTGACGGGTCGTTAAAGGGGGTATAGAGGGATTTTTCATTTTCAAAATTTGTTCAAAATTCTAATATGACTTGGCACACATGATGATGGGGTGCAGAATATTCAATCCCATCTGAATAACAATAATTCGTCAACGCAAATCATTGTCGTGTAGTCAGAGGGGGTATGGAGGGATTTTTCATTTTCAAAGTTACTTCAAAAATCTAATAAAACTTGGCACGCATTATGGTGGGGTGCAAAGTATCCATTCCCATCTGAATAAAAATAATTCGTCAACAGAAATCATTGTCGTGTCGTCAGAAGGGGTATGGAGGGATTTTTCACCTTCAAAATTACCTCAAAATCAAATATGACTTGGCACGCAACATGGTGGGGTGCAGAATATCCATTTTCATCTGTATAACAATAATTTGTCAACAGAAATCGTTGTCGGGTCGTCAGAGGGGGTATAGAGGGATTTTTCATTTTCAAAATTACCTCAAAATCAAATATGACTTGGCACGCATCATGGTGGGGTGCAGAATATTCATTTCGATCTAAATAACAATAATTCGTCTACAGAAATCATTGGCGGGTCTTTAGAGGGGGTATAGAGGGATTTTTCATTTTCAAAATTTCTTCAAAAATCTAATATGACTTGGCACGCATCATGGTGAGGTGCAGAATATCCATTCCCATCTGAATAACAATAATTCGTCAACAGAAATCATTGTCGGGTCGTTAGAAGGGGTATAGAGGGATTTTTCATTTTTAAAATTATCTCAAAATCAAATATGACTTGTCACGCATCATGATGGGGTGCAAAGTATTCATGTCCATCTGAATAACAATAATTCGTCTACAGAAATCATTGTCGGTCGTTAGAAGGGGTATAGAGAAATTTTTCAATTTCAAAATTACCTCAAAATCAAATATGACTTGGCACGCAACATGGTGGGGTGCAGAATATCCATTTCCATCTGAATATGAATAATTCGTCAACAGATATCATTGTCGGGTCGTTAGAGGGGGTATACAGGGATTTTTCAATTTCAATATTTCTTCAAAAATCCAATATGACTTGGCACGCATCATGGTAGTGTGCAGAATATTCATTTTCATCTGAATAACAATAATTTGTCATCAGAAATCATTGTCGGGTCGTCTGAGGGGTTATAGAGAGATTTTTCATTTTAAAAATTATTTCAAAATCAAATATGACTTGGCACGCATCATGGTGGGGTGCAGAATATTCATTTCGATCTAAATAACAATAATTCGTCAACAGAAATCATTGACGGGTCGTTAGAGGGGGGTATAGAGGGATTTTTCATTTTCAATATTTCTTCAAAAATCAAATATGACTTGGCACGCAACATAGTGGAGTGCAGAATATTCATTTTCATCTGAATAACAATAATTCGTCAACAGAAATCATTGACGGGTCGTTAAAGGGGGTATAGAGGGATTTTTCATTTTCAAAATTTGTTCAAAATTCTAATATGACTTGGCACACATGATGATGGGGTGCAGGAAATTCAATCCCATCTGAATAACAATAATTCGTCAACGCAAATCATTGTCGTGTAGTCAGAGGGGGTATGGAGGGATTTTTCATTTTCAAAGTTACTTCAAAAATCTAATAAAACTTGGCACGCATTATGGTGGGGTGCAAAGTATCCATTCCCATCTGAATAAAAATAATTCGTCAACAGAAATCATTGTCGTGTCGTTAGAAGGGGTATGGAGGGATTTTTCATCTTCAAAATTACCTCAAAATCAAATATGACTTGGCACGCTACATGGTGGGGTGCAGAATATCCATTTTCATCTGTATAACAATAATTTGTCAACAGAAATCATTGTCAGGTCGTCAGAGGGGGTATAGAGGGATTTTTCATTTTCAAAATTACCTCAAAATCAAATATGACTTGGCACGCATCATGGTGGGGTGCAGAATATTCATTTCGATCTAAATAACAATAATTCGTCAACAGAAATCATTGACGGGTCGTTAGAGGGGGGTATAGAGGGATTTTTCATTTTCAATATTTCTTCAAAAATCAAATATGACTTGGCACGAAACATAGTGGGGTGCAGAATATCCATTTTCATCTGAATAACAATAATTCGTCAACAGAAATCATTGCCGGGTCGTTAAAGGGGGTATAGAGGGATTTTTCATTTTCAAAATTTGTTCAAAATTCTAATATGACTTGGCACACATGATGATGGGGTGCAGAATATTCAATCCCATCTGAATAACAATAATTCGTCAACGCAAATCATTGTCGTGTAGTCAGAGGGGGTATGGAGGGATTTTTCATTTTCAAAGTTACTTCAAAAATCTAATAAAACTTGGCACGCATTATGGTGGGGTGCAAAGTATCCATTCCCATCTGAATAAAATTAATTCGTCAACAGAAATCATTGTCGTGTCGTCAGAAGGGGTATGGAGGGATTTTTCATCTTCAAAATTACCTCAAAATCAAATATGACTTGGCACGCAACATGGTGGGGTGCAGAATATCCATTTTCATCTGAATAACAATAATTCGTCAACAGAAATCATTGTCGGGTCGTCAGAGGGGGTATAGAGGGATTATTCATTTTCAAAATTACCTCCAAATCAAATATGACTTGGCACGCATCTTGGTGGGGTGCAGAATATCCATTTCGATCTAAATATCAATAATTCGTCAACAGAAATCATTGGCGGGTCGTTGGAGGGGGTATAGAGGGATTTTTCAATTTCAAAATTTCTTCAAAAATCTAATATGACTTGGCACGCATCATGGTGAGGTGCAGAATATCCATTCCGATCTAAATAACAATAATTCGTCAACGCAAATCATTGTCGTGTCGTCAGAAGGGGTATGGAGGGATTTTTCTTCTTCAAAATTACCTCAAAATCAAATATGACTTGGCACGCAACATGGTGGGGTGCAAAGTATCCATTCCCATCTGAATAACCATAATTCGTCAACAAAAATCATTGTCGTGTCGTCAGAGGGGAATGGAGGGATTTTTTATTTTCAAAATTACTTCAAAAATTCAATATGACTTGGCACGCATCATAGTGGAGTGCAAAGTATCCATATCAATCAAAATAACAATAATTCGTCAACAGAAATCATTGTCGGGTCGTTAGAGGCGGTATAGAGGGATTTTTCATTTTCAATATTTCTTCAAAAATCTAATATGACTTGGCACGCATCATGGTGGGGTGCAAAGTATTCATGTCCATCTGAATAACAATAATTCGTCAAAAGAAATCATTGTCGGGTTGTTAGAGGGATTTTTCATTTTCAATATTTCTTCAAAAATCTAATATGACTTGGCACGCATCATGGTGGGGTGCAGAATATCCATTTCTATCTGTATAACAATAATTCCCTAACATAAATCATTGTCGTGTCGTCAGAGGGGTATAGAGGGATTTTTCATTTTCAAAATTTTCTCAAAATCAAATATAACTTGGCACGCAACATAGTGGGGTGCAGAATATCCATTCCCATCTGAATAACGATAATTCGTCAACAGAAATCATTGTCGGGTCGTTAGATGGGGTATAGAGGGATTTTTCATTTTCAAAATTACTTCAAAAATTCAATATGACTTGGCACGCATCATGGTAGTGTGCAGAATATCTATTTTCATCTGATTAACAATAATTTGTCAACAGAAATCATTGTCGGGTCGTCAGAGGGGTTATAGAGGGATTTCTCATTTTCAAAATGACTTCAAAATTCAAATATGACTTGGCACGCATCATGGTGGGGTACAGAATATTCATTTCCTCCTCAATAACAATAATTCGTCAACAGAAATCATTGTCGGGTCGTTAGAGGGGGTATACAGGGATTTCTCAATTTCAATACTTCTTCAAAAATCTAATTTGACTTGGCACGCATCATGGTAGTGTGCAGAATATCCATTTTCATCTGAATAACAATAATTTGTCAACAGAAATCATTGTCGGGTCGTCAGAGGGGTTATAGAGGGATTTTTCATTTTCAAAATGACTTCAAAAATCAAATATGACTTGGCACGCATCATAGTGGGGTACAGAATATTCATTTCCACCTCAATAACGATAATTCGTCAAAATAAATCATTGTCGGGTCGTCAGAGGGGGTATAGAGGGATTTTCCATTTTTAAAATTATCTCAAAATCAAATATGACTTGGCACGCATCATGGTGGGGTGCAAAGTATTCATGTCCATCCGAATAACAATAATTCGTCAACACAAATCATTGTCGGGTCGTTAGAGGGGGGTATAGAGGGAGTTTTCAATTTCAATATTTCTTCAAAAATCAAATATGACTTGGCACGCATCATGGTAGTGTGTAGAATATTCATTTTCATCTGAATAACAATAATATGTCAACAGAAATCATTGTCGGGTCGTCTGAGGGGTTATAGAGGGATTTTTCATTTTCAAAATTACTTCAAAAATCAAATATGACTTGGCACGCAACATAGTGGGATGCAGAATATCCATTCCCATCTGAATAACAATAATTCGTCAACAGAAATCATTGCCGTGTCGTTAGAGGGGGTATACAGGGATTTTTCAATTTCAATATTTCTTCAAAAATCTAATATGACTTGGCACGCATCATGGTAGTGTGTAGAATATTCATTTTCATCTGAATAACAATAATATGTCAACAGAAATCATTGTCGGGTCGTCTGAGGGGTTATAGAGGGATTTTTCATTTTCAAAATTACTTCAAAAATCAAATATGACTTGGCACGCATCATCGTGGGGTACAGAATATTCATTTCCACCTCAATAACAATAATTCGTCAAAATAAATCATTGTCGGGTCGTCAGAGGGGGTATAGAAGGATTTTTCATTCTCAAAATTACCTCAGAATCAAATATGACTTGGCACGCATCATGGTGGGCTGCAGAATATCCATTTTCATCTGAATAACAATAATTCGTCAACAGAAATCATTGACGGGTCGTTAAAGGGGGTATAGAGGGATTTTTCATTTTCAAAATTACCTCAAAATCAAATATGACTTGGCACGCAACATAGTGGGGTGCAGAATATCCATTCCCATCTGAAAAACAATAATTCTTCAACAGAAATCATTGTCGGGTCGTTAGAAGGGGTATAGAGGGATTTTTCATTTTCAAAATTACCTCAAAATCAAATATGACTTGGCACGCAACATGGTGGGGTGCAGAATATCCATTTCCATCTGAATAAGAATAATTCGTCAACAGAAATCATTGTCGGGTCGTTAGAGGGGGTACACAGGGATTTTTCAATTTCAATATTTCTTCAAAAATCTAATATGACTTGGCACGCATCATGGTAGGGTGCAGAATATCCATTTTCATCTGAATAACAATAATTTGTCAACAGAAATCATTGTCGGGTCGTCAGAGGGGTTATAGAGGGATTTTTCATTTTCAATATTTCTTCAAAAATCAAATATGACTTGGCACGCAACATAGTGGGGTGCAGAATATCCATTTCCATCTAAATAACAATAATTCGTCAACAGAAATCATTGTCGGGTCGTTAGAGGGGGTACACAGGGATTTTTCAATTTCAATATTTCTTCAAAAATCTAATATGACTTGGCACGCATCATGGTAGTGTGCAGAATATTCATTTTTATCTGAATAACAATAATTTGTCAACAGAAATCATTGTCGGGTCGTCTGAGGGGTTATAGAGGGATTTTTCATTTTCAAAATGACTTCAAAAATCAAATATGACTTGGCACGCATCATCGACGGGTACAGAATATTCATTTCCAACTCAATAACAATAATTTGTCACAATAAATCATTGTCGGGTCGTCAGAGGGGGTATAGAAGGATTTTTCATTCTCAAAATTACCTCAGAATCAAATATGACTTGGCACGCATCATGGTGGGCTGCAGAATATCCATTTTCATCTGAATAACAATAATTCGTCAACAGAAATCATTGACGGGTCGTTAAAGGGGGTATAGAGGGATTTTTCATTTTCAAAATTACCTCAAAATCAAATATGACTTGGCACGCAACATAGTGGGGTGCAGAATATCCATTCCCATCTGAATAAGAATAATTCGTCAACAGAAATCATTGTCGGGTCGTTAGAGGGGGTACACAGGGATTTTTCAATTTCAATATTTCTTCAAAAATCTAATATGACTTGGCACGCATCATGGTAGTGTGCAGAATATCCATTTCCACCTCAATAACAATAATTTGTCAAAATAAATCATTGTCGGGTCGTCAGAGGGAATATAGAGGGATTTTTCATTATCAAAATTACCTCAAAATCTAATATGACTTGGCACGCATCAAGGTGGGGTGCAAAATATCCATTTCCATCTAAATAACAATAATTCGTCAACATAAATCATTGTCGGGTCGTTAGAGGGGGTATAGAGGGATTTTTCATTTTCAAAATTACCTCAAATTCAAACATGACTTGGCACGCAACATGGTGGGGTGCAGAATATCCATTTCCATCTCAATAACAATAATTTGTAAACAGAAATCATTGTCGGGTCGTCAGAGGGGATATAGAGGGATTTTTCATTTCCAAAATTACGTCAAAATCAAATATGACTTGGCACGCATTATGATGGGGTGCAGAATATCCATTTGTATCTCAATAACAATAATTTGTCAACAGAAATCATTGTCGGGTCGTCAGAGGGAATATAGAGGGATTTTTCATTTTTAAAATTATCTCAAAATCAAATATGACTTGGCACGCATCATGGTGGGGTGCAAAGTATTCATGTCCATCCGAATAACAATAATTCGTCAAAACAAATCATTGTCGGGTCGTTAGAGGGGGGTATAGAGGAATTTTTCATTTTCAATATTTCTTCAAATATCAAATATGACTTGGCATGCAACATAGTGGGGTGCAGAATATCCACTCCCATCTGAATAACAATAATTCGTCAACAGAAATCATTGTCGGGTCGTTAGAGGGGGTATACAGGGATTTTTCAATTTCAATATTTCTTCAAAAATCTAATATGACTTGGCACGCATCATGGTAGTGTGCAGAATATTCACTTTCATCTGAATAACAATAATTTGTCAACAGAAATCATTGTCGGGTCGTCTGAGGGGTTGTAGAGGGATTTTTCATTTTCAAAATTACTTCAAAAATCAAATATGACTTGGCACGCATCATCGTGGGGTACAGAATATTCATTTCCACCTCAATAACAATAGTTCGTCAAAATAAATCATTGTCGGGTCGTCAGAGGGGGTATTAAGGGATTTTTCATTCTCAAAATTACCTCATAATCAAATATGACTTGGCACGCATCATGGTGGGCTGCAGAATATCCATTTTCATCTGAATAACAATAATTCGTCAACAGAAATCATTGACGGGTCGTTAAAGGGGGTATAGAGGGATTTTTCATTTTCAAAATTACCTTAAAATCAAATATGACTTGGCACGCAACATAGTGGGGTGCAGAATATCCATTCCCATCTGAATAACAATAATTCGTCAACAGAAATCATTGTCGGGTCGTTAGAGGGGGTATACAGGGATTTTTCAATTTCAATATTTCTTCAAAAATCTAATATGACTTGGCACGCATCATGGTAGTGTGCAGAATATTCATTTTTATCTGAATAACAATAATTTGTCAACAGAAATCATTGTCGGGTCGTCTGAGGGGTTATAGAGGGATTTTTCATTTTCAAAATGACTTCAAAAATCAAATATGACTTGGCACGCATCATCGACGGGTACAGAATATTCATTTCCAACTCAATAACAATAATTTGTCACAATAAATCATTGTCGGGTCGTCAGAGGGGGTATAGAAGGATTTTTCATTCTCAAAATTACCTCAGAATCAAATATGACTTGGCACGCATCATGGTGGGCTGCAGAATATCCATTTTCATCTGAATAACAATAATTCGTCAACAGAAATCATTGACGGGTCGTTAAAGGGGGTATAGAGGGATTTTTCATTTTCAAAATTACCTCAAAATCAAATATGACTTGGCACGCAACATAGTGGGGTGCAGAATATCCATTCCCATCTGAATAAGAATAATTCGTCAACAGAAATCATTGTCGGGTCGTTAGAGGGGGTACACAGGGATTTTTCAATTTCAATATTTCTTCAAAAATCTAATATGACTTGGCACGCATCATGGTAGTGTGCAGAATATCCATTTCCACCTCAATAACAATAATTTGTCAAAATAAATCATTGTCGGGTCGTCAGAGGGGGTATAGAGGGATTTTTCATTTTTAAAATTATCTCAAAATCAAATATGACTTGTCACGCATTATGGTGGGGTGCAAAGTATTCATGTCCATCTGAATAACAATAATTCGTCTACAGAAATCATCGTCGGGTCGTTAGAAGGGGTATAGAGGGATTTTTCATTCTCAAAATTACCTCAGAATCAAATATGACTTGGCACGCATCATGGTGGGCTGCAGAATATCCATTTTCATCTGAATAACAATAATTTGTCAACAGAAATCATTGACGGGTCGTTAGAGGGGGGTATAGAGGAATTTTTCATTTTCAATATTTCTTCAAAAATCAAATATGACTTGGCACGCAACATAGTGGGGTGCAGAATATCCATTTTCATCTGAATAACAATAATTCGTCAACAGAAATCATTGACGGGTCGTTAAAGGGGGTATAGAGGGATTTTTCATTTTCAAAATTTGTTCAAAATTCTAATATGACTTGGCACACATGATAATGGGGTGCAGAATATTCAATCCCATCTGAATAGCAATAATTCGTCAACGCAAATCATTGTCGTGTAGTCAGAGGGGGTATGGAGAGATTTTTCATTTTCAAAATTACTTCAAAAATCTAATAAAACTTGGCACGCATCATGGTGGGGTGCAAAGTATCCATTCCCATCTGAATAAAAATAATTCGTCAACTGAAATCATTGTCGTGTCGTCAAAAGGGGTATGGAGGGATTTTTCATCTTCAAAATTACCTCAAAATCAAATATGACTTGGCACGCAACATGGTGGGGTGCAGAATATCCATTTCCATTTGAATAACAATGATTCGTCAACAGAAATCATTGTCGGGTCGTTAGAGGGGGGTATAGAGGAATTTTTCATTTTCAATATTTCTTCAAATATCAAATATGACTTGGCACGCAACATAGTGGGGTGCAGAATATCCACTCCCATCTGAATAACAATAATTTGTCAACAGAAATCATTGTCGGGTCGTCAGAGGGGTTATAGAGGGATTTTTCATTCTCAAAATGACTTCAAAAATCAAATATGACTTGGCACGCATCATCGTGGGGTACAGAATATTCATTTCCACCTCAATAACAATAATTCATCAAAATAAATCATTGTCGGGTCGTCAGAGGGGGTATTAAGGGATTTTTCATTCTCAAAATTACCTCATAATCAAATATGACTTGGCACGCATCATGGTGGGCTGCAGAATATCCATTTTCATCTGAATAACAATAATTCGTCAACAGAAATCATTGACGGGTCGTTAAAGGGGGTATAGAGGGATTTTTCATTTTCAAAATTACCTCAAAATCAAATATGACATGGCACGCAACATAGTGGGGTGCAGAATATCCATTCCCATCTGAAAAACAATAATTCGTCAACAGAAATCATTGTCGTGTCGTTAGAAGGGGTATAGAGGGATTTTTCATTTTCAAAATTACCTCAAAATCAAATATGACTTGGCACGCAACATGGTGGGGTGCAGAATATCCATTTCCATCTGAATAAGAATAATTCGTCAACAGAAATCACTGTCGGGTCGTTAGAGGGGGTATACAGGGATTTTTCAATTTCAATATTTCTTCAAAAATCCAATATGACTTGGCACGCATCATGGTAGTGTGCAGAATATCCATTTTCATCTGAATAACAATAATTTGTCATCAGAAATCATTGTCGGGTCGTCTGAGGGGTTATAGAGAGATTTTTCATTTTCAAAATGACTTCAAAAATCAAATATGACTTGGCACGCATCATGGTGGGGTACAGAATATTCATTTTCACCTCAATAACAATAATTCGTCAAAATAAATCATTGTCGGGTCGTCAGAGGGGGTATAGAGGGATTTTTCATTCTCAAAATTACCTCAGAATCAAATATGACTTGGCACGCATCATGGTAGTGTGCAGAATATCCATTTTTATCTGAATAACAATAATTCGTCAACGAAAATCATTGTCGTGTCGTCAGAGGGGAATGGAGGGAATTTTCATTTTCAAAATTACTTCAAAAATTCAATATGACTTGGCACGCATCATGGTGAGGTGCAGAATATCCATTCCGATCTAAATAACAATAATTCGTCAACGCAAATCATTGTCGTGTCGTCAGAAGGGGTATGGAGGGATTTTTCTTCTTCAAAATTACCTCAAAATCAAATATGACTTGGCACGCAACATGGTGGGGTGCAAAGTATCCATTCCCATCTGAATAACCATAATTCGTCAACAAAAATCATTGTCGTGTCGTCAGAGGGGAATGGAGGGATTTTTTATTTTCAAAATTACTTCAAAAATTCAATATGACTTGGCACGCATCATAGTGGAGTGCAAAGTATCCATATCAATCAAAATAACAATAATTCGTCAACAGAAATCATTGTCGGGTCGTTAGAGGCGGTATAGAGGGATTTTTCATTTTCAATATTTCTTCAAAAATCTAATATGACTTGGCACGCATCATGGTGGGGTGCAAAGTATTCATGTCCATCTGAATAACAATAATTCGTCAAAAGAAATCATTGTCGGGTTGTTAGAGGGATTTTTCATTTTCAATATTTCTTCAAAAATCAAATATGACTTGGCACGCATCATGGTGGGGTGCAGAATATCCATTTCTATCTGTATAACAATAATTCCCTAACATAAATCATTGTCGTGTCGTCAGAGGGGTATAGAGGGATTTTTCATTTTCAAAATTTTCTCAAAATCAAATATAACTTGGCACGCAACATAGTGGGGTGCAGAATATCCATTCCCATCTGAATAACGATAATTCGTCAACAGAAATCATTGTCGGGTCGTTAGATGGGGTATAGAGGGATTTTTCATTTTCAAAATTACTTCAAAAATTCAATATGACTTGGCACGCATCATGGTAGTGTGCAGAATATCTATTTTCATCTGATTAACAATAATTTGTCAACAGAAATCATTGTCGGGTCGTCAGAGGGGTTATAGAGGGATTTCTCATTTTCAAAATGACTTCAAAATTCAAATATGACTTGGCACGCATCATGGTGGGGTACAGAATATTCATTTCCTCCTCAATAACAATAATTCGTCAACAGAAATCATTGTCGGGTCGTTAGAGGGGGTATACAGGGATTTCTCAATTTCAATACTTCTTCAAAAATCTAATTTGACTTGGCACGCATCATGGTAGTGTGCAGAATATCCATTTTCATCTGAATAACAATAATTTGTCAACAGAAATCATTGTCGGGTCGTCAGAGGGGTTATAGAGGGATTTTTCATTTTCAAAATGACTTCAAAAATCAAATATGACTTGGCACGCATCATAGTGGGGTACAGAATATTCATTTCCACCTCAATAACGATAATTCGTCAAAATAAATCATTGTCGGGTCGTCAGAGGGGGTATAGAGGGATTTTCCATTTTTAAAATTATCTCAAAATCAAATATGACTTGGCACGCATCATGGTGGGGTGCAAAGTATTCATGTCCATCCGAATAACAATAATTCGTCAACACAAATCATTGTCGGGTCGTTAGAGGGGGGTATAGAGGGAGTTTTCAATTTCAATATTTCTTCAAAAATCAAATATGACTTGGCACGCATCATGGTAGTGTGTAGAATATTCATTTTCATCTGAATAACAATAATATGTCAACAGAAATCATTGTCGGGTCGTCTGAGGGGTTATAGAGGGATTTTTCATTTTCAAAATTACTTCAAAAATCAAATATGACTTGGCACGCAACATAGTGGGATGCAGAATATCCATTCCCATCTGAATAACAATAATTCGTCAACAGAAATCATTGCCGTGTCGTTAGAGGGGGTATACAGGGATTTTTCAATTTCAATATTTCTTCAAAAATCTAATATGACTTGGCACGCATCATGGTAGTGTGTAGAATATTCATTTTCATCTGAATAACAATAATATGTCAACAGAAATCATTGTCGGGTCGTCTGAGGGGTTATAGAGGGATTTTTCATTTTCAAAATTACTTCAAAAATCAAATATGACTTGGCACGCATCATCGTGGGGTACAGAATATTCATTTCCACCTCAATAACAATAATTCGTCAAAATAAATCATTGTCGGGTCGTCAGAGGGGGTATAGAAGGATTTTTCATTCTCAAAATTACCTCAGAATCAAATATGACTTGGCACGCATCATGGTGGGCTGCAGAATATCCATTTTCATCTGAATAACAATAATTCGTCAACAGAAATCATTGACGGGTCGTTAAAGGGGGTATAGAGGGATTTTTCATTTTCAAAATTACCTCAAAATCAAATATGACTTGGCACGCAACATAGTGGGGTGCAGAATATCCATTCCCATCTGAAAAACAATAATTCTTCAACAGAAATCATTGTCGGGTCGTTAGAAGGGGTATAGAGGGATTTTTCATTTTCAAAATTACCTCAAAATCAAATATGACTTGGCACGCAACATGGTGGGGTGCAGAATATCCATTTCCATCTGAATAAGAATAATTCGTCAACAGAAATCATTGTCGGGTCGTTAGAGGGGGTACACAGGGATTTTTCAATTTCAATATTTCTTCAAAAATCTAATATGACTTGGCACGCATCATGGTAGGGTGCAGAATATCCATTTTCATCTGAATAACAATAATTTGTCAACAGAAATCATTGTCGGGTCGTCAGAGGGGTTATAGAGGGATTTTTCATTTTCAATATTTCTTCAAAAATCAAATATGACTTGGCACGCAACATAGTGGGGTGCAGAATATCCATTTCCATCTAAATAACAATAATTCGTCAACAGAAATCATTGTCGGGTCGTTAGAGGGGGTACACAGGGATTTTTCAATTTCAATATTTCTTCAAAAATCTAATATGACTTGGCACGCATCATGGTAGTGTGCAGAATATTCATTTTTATCTGAATAACAATAATTTGTCAACAGAAATCATTGTCGGGTCGTCTGAGGGGTTATAGAGGGATTTTTCATTTTCAAAATGACTTCAAAAATCAAATATGACTTGGCACGCATCATCGACGGGTACAGAATATTCATTTCCAACTCAATAACAATAATTTGTCACAATAAATCATTGTCGGGTCGTCAGAGGGGGTATAGAAGGATTTTTCATTCTCAAAATTACCTCAGAATCAAATATGACTTGGCACGCATCATGGTGGGCTGCAGAATATCCATTTTCATCTGAATAACAATAATTCGTCAACAGAAATCATTGACGGGTCGTTAAAGGGGGTATAGAGGGATTTTTCATTTTCAAAATTACCTCAAAATCAAATATGACTTGGCACGCAACATAGTGGGGTGCAGAATATCCATTCCCATCTGAATAAGAATAATTCGTCAACAGAAATCATTGTCGGGTCGTTAGAGGGGGTACACAGGGATTTTTCAATTTCAATATTTCTTCAAAAATCTAATATGACTTGGCACGCATCATGGTAGTGTGCAGAATATCCATTTCCACCTCAATAACAATAATTTGTCAAAATAAATCATTGTCGGGTCGTCAGAGGGAATATAGAGGGATTTTTCATTATCAAAATTACCTCAAAATCTAATATGACTTGGCACGCATCAAGGTGGGGTGCAAAATATCCATTTCCATCTAAATAACAATAATTCGTCAACATAAATCATTGTCGGGTCGTTAGAGGGGGTATAGAGGGATTTTTCATTTTCAAAATTACCTCAAATTCAAATATGACTTGGCACGCAACATGGTGGGGTGCAGAATATCCATTTCCATCTCAATAACAATAATTTGTAAACAGAAATCATTGTCGGGTCGTCAGAGGGGATATAGAGGGATTTTTCATTTCCAAAATTACGTCAAAATCAAATATGACTTGGCACGCATTATGATGGGGTGCAGAATATCCATTTGTATCTCAATAACAATAATTTGTCAACAGAAATCATTGTCGGGTCGTCAGAGGGAATATAGAGGGATTTTTCATTTTTAAAATTATCTCAAAATCAAATATGACTTGGCACGCATCATGGTGGGGTGCAAAGTATTCATGTCCATCCGAATAACAATAATTCGTCAAAACAAATCATTGTCGGGTCGTTAGAGGGGGGTATAGAGGAATTTTTCATTTTCAATATTTCTTCAAATATCAAATATGACTTGGCATGCAACATAGTGGGGTGCAGAATATCCACTCCCATCTGAATAACAATAATTCGTCAACAGAAATCATTGTCGGGTCGTTAGAGGGGGTATACAGGGATTTTTCAATTTCAATATTTCTTCAAAAATCTAATATGACTTGGCACGCATCATGGTAGTGTGCAGAATATTCACTTTCATCTGAATAACAATAATTTGTCAACAGAAATCATTGTCGGGTCGTCTGAGGGGTTGTAGAGGGATTTTTCATTTTCAAAATTACTTCAAAAATCAAATATGACTTGGCACGCATCATCGTGGGGTACAGAATATTCATTTCCACCTCAATAACAATAGTTCGTCAAAATAAATCATTGTCGGGTCGTCAGAGGGGGTATTAAGGGATTTTTCATTCTCAAAATTACCTCATAATCAAATATGACTTGGCACGCATCATGGTGGGCTGCAGAATATCCATTTTCATCTGAATAACAATAATTCGTCAACAGAAATCATTGACGGGTCGTTAAAGGGGGTATAGAGGGATTTTTCATTTTCAAAATTACCTCAAAATCAAATATGACTTGGCACGCAACATAGTGGGGTGCAGAATATCCATTCCCATCTGAATAACAATAATTCGTCAACAGAAATCATTGTCGGGTCGTTAGAGGGGGTATACAGGGATTTTTCAATTTCAATATTTCTTCAAAAATCTAATATGACTTGGCACGCATCATGGTAGTGTGCAGAATATTCATTTTTATCTGAATAACAATAATTTGTCAAGAGAAATCATTGTCGGGTCGTCTGAGGGGTTATAGAGGGATTTTTCATTTTCAAAATGACTTCAAAAATCAAATATGACTTGGCACGCATCATCGACGGGTACAGAATATTCATTTCCAACTCAATAACAATAATTTGTCACAATAAATCATTGTCGGGTCGTCAGAGGGGGTATAGAAGGATTTTTCATTCTCAAAATTACCTCAGAATCAAATATGACTTGGCACGCATCATGGTGGGCTGCAGAATATCCATTTTCATCTGAATAACAATAATTCGTCAACAGAAATCATTGACGGGTCGTTAAAGGGGGTATAGAGGGATTTTTCATTTTCAAAATTACCTCAAAATCAAATATGACTTGGCACGCAACATAGTGGGGTGCAGAATATCCATTCCCATCTGAATAAGAATAATTCGTCAACAGAAATCATTGTCGGGTCGTTAGAGGGGGTACACAGGGATTTTTCAATTTCAATATTTCTTCAAAAATCTAATATGACTTGGCACGCATCATGGTAGTGTGCAGAATATCCATTTCCACCTCAATAACAATAATTTGTCAAAATAAATCATTGTCGGGTCGTCAGAGGGGGTATAGAGGGATTTTTCATTTTTAAAATTATCTCAAAATCAAATATGACTTGTCACGCATTATGGTGGGGTGCAAAGTATTCATGTCCATCTGAATAACAATAATTCGTCTACAGAAATCATCGTCGGGTCGTTAGAAGGGGTATAGAGGGATTTTTCATTCTCAAAATTACCTCAGAATCAAATATGACTTGGCACGCATCATGGTGGGCTGCAGAATATCCATTTTCATCTGAATAACAATAATTTGTCAACAGAAATCATTGACGGGTCGTTAGAGGGGGGTATAGAGGAATTTTTCATTTTCAATATTTCTTCAAAAATCAAATATGACTTGGCACGCAACATAGTGGGGTGCAGAATATCCATTTTCATCTGAATAACAATAATTCGTCAACAGAAATCATTGACGGGTCGTTAAAGGGGGTATAGAGGGATTTTTCATTTTCAAAATTTGTTCAAAATTCTAATATGACTTGGCACACATGATAATGGGGTGCAGAATATTCAATCCCATCTGAATAGCAATAATTCGTCAACGCAAATCATTGTCGTGTAGTCAGAGGGGGTATGGAGAGATTTTTCATTTTCAAAATTACTTCAAAAATCTAATAAAACTTGGCACGCATCATGGTGGGGTGCAAAGTATCCATTCCCATCTGAATAAAAATAATTCGTCAACTGAAATCATTGTCGTGTCGTCAAAAGGGGTATGGAGGGATTTTTCATCTTCAAAATTACCTCAAAATCAAATATGACTTGGCACGCAACATGGTGGGGTGCAGAATATCCATTTCCATTTGAATAACAATGATTCGTCAACAGAAATCATTGTCGGGTCGTTAGAGGGGGGTATAGAGGAATTTTTCATTTTCAATATTTCTTCAAATATCAAATATGACTTGGCACGCAACATAGTGGGGTGCAGAATATCCACTCCCATCTGAATAACAATAATTTGTCAACAGAAATCATTGTCGGGTCGTCAGAGGGGTTATAGAGGGATTTTTCATTCTCAAAATGACTTCAAAAATCAAATATGACTTGGCACGCATCATCGTGGGGTACAGAATATTCATTTCCACCTCAATAACAATAATTCATCAAAATAAATCATTGTCGGGTCGTCAGAGGGGGTATTAAGGGATTTTTCATTCTCAAAATTACCTCATAATCAAATATGACTTGGCACGCATCATGGTGGGCTGCAGAATATCCATTTTCATCTGAATAACAATAATTCGTCAACAGAAATCATTGACGGGTCGTTAAAGGGGGTATAGAGGGATTTTTCATTTTCAAAATTACCTCAAAATCAAATATGACATGGCACGCAACATAGTGGGGTGCAGAATATCCATTCCCATCTGAAAAACAATAATTCGTCAACAGAAATCATTGTCGTGTCGTTAGAAGGGGTATAGAGGGATTTTTCATTTTCAAAATTACCTCAAAATCAAATATGACTTGGCACGCAACATGGTGGGGTGCAGAATATCCATTTCCATCTGAATAAGAATAATTCGTCAACAGAAATCACTGTCGGGTCGTTAGAGGGGGTATACAGGGATTTTTCAATTTCAATATTTCTTCAAAAATCCAATATGACTTGGCACGCATCATGGTAGTGTGCAGAATATCCATTTTCATCTGAATAACAATAATTTGTCATCAGAAATCATTGTCGGGTCGTCTGAGGGGTTATAGAGAGATTTTTCATTTTCAAAATGACTTCAAAAATCAAATATGACTTGGCACGCATCATGGTGGGGTACAGAATATTCATTTTCACCTCAATAACAATAATTCGTCAAAATAAATCATTGTCGGGTCGTCAGAGGGGGTATAGAGGGATTTTTCATTCTCAAAATTACCTCAGAATCAAATATGACTTGGCACGCATCATGGTAGTGTGCAGAATATCCATTTTTATCTGAATAACAATAATTCGTCAACGAAAATCATTGTCGTGTCGTCAGAGGGGAATGGAGGGAATTTTCATTTTCAAAATTACTTCAAAAATTCAATATGACTTGGCACGCATCATAGTGGGGTGCAAAGTATCCATATCCATCAAAATAACAATAATTCGTCAACAGAAATCATTGTCGGGTCGTCAGAGGGGGTATTAACGGATTTTTCATTCTCAAAATTACCTCATAATCAAATATGACTTGGCACGCATCATGGTGGGCTGCAGAATATCCATTTTCATCTGAATAACAATAATTCGTCAACAGAAATCATTGACGGGTCGTTAAAGGGGGTATAGAGGGATTTTTCATTTTCAAAATTACATCAAAATCAAATATGACTTGGCACGCAACATGGTGGGGTGCAGAATATCCATTTCCGTCTGAATAAGAATAATTCGTCAACAGAAATCATTGTCGGGTCGTTAGAGGGGGTATACAGGGATTTTTCAATTTCAATATTTCTTCAAAAATCCAATATGACTTGGCACGCATCATGGTAGTGTGCAGAATATCCATTTTCATCTGAATAACAATAATTTGTCATCAGAAATCATTGTCGGGTCGTCTGAGGGGTTATAGAGAGATTTTTCATTTTCAAAATGACTTCAAAAATCAAATATGACTTGGCACGCATCATGGTGGGGTACAGAATATTCTTTTTCACCTCAATAACAATAACTCGTCAAAATAAATCATTGTTGGGTCGTCAGAGGGGGTATAGAGGGATTTTTCATTCTCAAATTTACCTCAGAATCAAATATGACTTGGCACGCATCATGGTGGGCTGCAGAAAATTTATTTTCATCTGAATAACAATAATTCGTCAACAGAAATCATTGACGGGTCGTTAGAGGGGGGTATAGAGGGATTTTTCATTTTCAATATTTCTTCAAAAATCAAATATGACTTGGCACGCAACATAGTGGGGTGCAGAATATCCATTTTCATCTGAATAACAATAATTCGTCAACAGAAATCCTTGTCGTGTCGTCATAAGGGGTATGGAGGGATTTTTCATCTTCAAAATTACCTCAAAATCAAATATGACTTGACACGCAACATGGTGGGGTGCAGAATATCCATTTCCATCTGAATAACAATAATTCGTCGACAGAAATCATTGTCGGGTCGTTAGAGGGGGTATACAGGGATTTTTCTATTTCAATATTTCTTCAAAAATCCAATATGACTTGGCACGCATCATGGTAGTGTGCAGAATATCCATTTTTATCTGAATAACAATAATTCGTCAACAAAAATCATTGTCGTGTCGTCAGAGGGGAATGGAGGGATTTTTCATTTTCAAAATTACTTCAAAAATTCAATATGACTTGGCACGCATCATAGTGGGGTGCAAAGTATCCATATCCATCAAAATAACAATAATTCGTCAACAGAAATCATTGTCGGGTCGTTAGAGGGGGTATAGAGGGATTTTACATTTTCAATATTTCTTCAAAAATCTAATATGACTTGGCACGCATCATGGTGGGGTGCAAAGTATTCATGTCCATCTGAATAACAATAATTCGTCAGAAGAAATCATTGTCGGGTTGTTAGAGGGGGTATAGAGGGATTTTTCATTTTCAATATTTCTTCAGAAATGTAATATGACTTGGCACGCATCATGGTGTGGTGCAGAATATCCATTTCTATCTGAATAACAATAATTCCCTAACATAAATCATTGTCGTGTCGTCAGAGGGGTATAGAGGGATTTTTCATTTTCAAAATTTTCTCAAAATCAAATATGACTTGGCACGCAACATAGTGGGGTGCAGAATATCCTATCCCGTCTGAATAACAATAATTCTTCAACAGAAATCATTGTCGGGTCGTTAGAAGGGGTATAGAGGGATTTATCATTTTCAAAATTACTTCAAAAATCGAATATGACTTGGCACGCATCATGGTGGGGTACAGAATATTCATTTCCACCTCAATAACAATAATTCGTCAAAATTAATCATTGTCGGATCGTCAGAGGGGGTATAGAGAGATTTTTCATTTTTAAAATTATCTCAAAATCAAATATGACTTGGCACGCATCATGGTGGGGTGCAAAGTATTCATGTCCATCCGAATAACAATAATTCGTCAACACAAATCATTGTCGGGTCGTTAGAGGGGGGTATAGAGGGATTTTTCATTTTCAATATTTCTTCAAAAATAAAATATGACTTGGCACGCAACATAGTGGGGTGCAGAATATCCATTCCCATCTGAATAACAATAATTCGTCAACAGAAATCATTGTCGGGTCGTTAGAGGGGGTATACAGGGATTTTTCAATTTCAATATATCTTCAAAAATCTAATATAACTTGGCACGCATCATGGTAGTGTGCAGAATATTCATTTTCATCTGAATAACAATAATTTGTCAACAGAAATCATTGTCGGGTCGTCTGAGGGGTTATAGAGGGATTTCTCATTTTCAAAATGACTTCAAAAATCAAATATGACTTGGCACGCATCATCGTGGAGTACAGAATATTCATTTCCACCTCAAAAACAATAATTCGTCAAAATAAATCATTGTCGGGTCGTCAGAGGGGGTATAGAGGGATTTTTTATTCTCAAAATTACCTCAGAATCAAATATGACTTGGCACGCATCACGGGGAGCTGCAGAATATCCATTTTCATCTGAATAACAATAATTCGTCAACAGAAATCATTGACGGGTCGTTAAAGGGGGTATAGAGGGATTTTTCATTTTCAAAATTACCTCAAAATCAAATATGACTTGGCACGCAACATAATGGGGTGCAGAATATCCATTCCCATCTGAAAAACAATAATTCGTCAACAGAAATCATTGTCGGGTCGTTAGAAGGAGTATGGAGGGATTTATCATTTTCAAAATTACCTCAAAATCAAATATGACTTGGCACGCAACATGGTGGGGTGCAGAATATCCATTTCCATCTGAATAAGAATAATTCGTCAACAGAAATCATTGTCGGGTCGTTAGAGGGGGTATACAGGGATTTTTCAATTTCAATATTTCTTCAAAAATCCAATATGACTTGGCACGCATCATGGTAGTGTGCAGAATATCCATTTTCATCTGAATAACAATAATTTTTCATCAGAAATCATTGTCGGGTCGTCTGAGGGGTTATAGAGGGATTTTTCATTTTCAAAATGACTTCAAAAATCAAATATGACTTGGCACGCATCATGGTGGGGTACAGAATATTCATTTCCACCTCAATAACAATAATTCGTCAAAATAAATCATTGTCGGGTCGTCGGAGGGGGTATAGAGGGATTTTTCATTCTCAAAATTACCTCAGAATCAAATATGACTTGGCACGCAACATAGTGGGGTGCAGAATATCCATTCCCATCTGAATAACAATAATTCGTCAACAGAAATCATTGTCGGGTCGTTAGAGGGGGTATACAGGGATTTTTCAATTTCAATATTTCTTCAAAAATCCAATATGACTTGGCACGCATCATGGTAGTGTGCAGAATATCCATTTTCATCTGAATAACAATAATTTTTCATCAGAAATCATTGTCGGGTCGTCTGAGGGGTTATAGAGGGATTTTTCATTTTCAAAATGACTTCAAAAATCAAATATGACTTGGCACGCATCATGGTGGGGTACAGAATATTCATTTCCACCTCAATAACAATAATTCGTCAAAATAAATCATTGTCGGGTCGTCGGAGGGGCTATAGAGGGATTTTTCATTCTCAAAATTACCTCAGAATCAAATATGACTTGGCACGCATCATAGTGGGCTGCAGAATATCCATCATCATCTGAATAACAATAATTTTTCATCAGAAATCATTGTCGGGTCGTCTGAGGGGTTATAGAGGGAATTTTTCATTTTCAAAATGACTTCAAAATTCAAATATGACTTTGGACGCAACATAGTGGGGTGCAGAATATCCATTCCCATCTGAAAAACGATAATTCGTCAACAGAAATCATTGTCGGGTCGTTAGAAGGGGTATAGAGGGATTTTTCATTTTCAATATTTCTTCAAGAATCAAATATGACTTGGCACGCAACATAGTGGGGTGCAGAATATCTATTTTCATCTGAATAACAATAATTCGTCAACAAAAATCATTGACGGGTCGTTAAAGGGGGTATAGAGGTATTTTTCATTTTCAAAATTTGTTCAAAATTCTAATATGACTTGGCACACATGATGATGGAGTGCAGAATATTCAATTCCATCTGAATAACAATTATTCGTCAACGCAAATCATTGTCGTGTAGTCAGAGGTGGTATGGAGGGATTTTTCATTTTCAAAATTACTTCAAAAATCTATTAAAACTTGGCACGCATCATGGTGGGGTGCAAAGTATCCATTCCCATCTGAATAAAAATAATTAATCAACAGAAATCATTGTCGTGTCGTCAGAAGGGGTATGGAGGGATTTTTCATTTTCAAAATTACCTCAAAATCAAATATGACTTGGCACGCAAAATAGTGGGGTACAGAATATTCATTCCCATCTGAAAAACAATAATTCGTCAACAGAAATCATTGTCGGGTCGTTAGAAGGGGTATAGAGGGATTTTTCATTTTCAAAATTACCTCAAAATCAAATATGACTTGGCACGCATCATGGTGAGCTGCAGAATATCCATTTTTATCTGAATAACAATAATTCGTCAACAGAAATCATTGACGGGTCGTTAAAGGGGGTATAGAGGGATTTTCCATTTTCAAAATTACCTCAAAATCAAATATGACTTGGCACGCAACATAATGGGGTGCAGAATATCCATTCCCATCTGAAAAACAATAATTCGTCAACAGAATTCATTGTCGGGTCGTTAGAAGGGGTATAGAGGGATTTTTCATTTTCAATATTTCTTCAAAAATCAAATATGACTTGGCACGCAACATAGTGGGGTGCAGAATTTCTTTTTTCATCTGAATAACAATAATTCATCAACAGAAATCATTGACGGGTCGTTAAAGGGGGTATAGAGGTATTTTTCATTTTCAAAATTTGTTCAAAATTCTAATATGACTTGGCACACATGATGATGGGGTGCAGAATATTCAATCCCATCTGAATAACAATAATTCGTCAACGCAAATCATTGTCGTGTAGTCAGAGGGGGTATGGAGGGATTTTTCATTTTCAAAATTACTTCAAAAATCTAATAAAACTTGGCACGCATCATGGTGGGGTGCAAAGTATCCATTCCCATCTGAATAAAAATAATTATTCAACAGAAATCATTGTCGTGTCGTCAGAAGGGGTATGGAGGGATTTTTCAATTTCAAAATTACCTCAAAATCAAATATGACTTGGCACGCAACATAGTGGGGTACAGAATATCCATTCCCATCTGAAAAACAATAATTCGTCAACAGAAATCATTGTCGGGTCGTTAGAAGGGGTATAGAGGGATTTTTCATTTTCAAAATTACCTCAAAATCAAATATGACTTGGCACGCAACATGGTGGGGTGCAGAATATCCATTTCCATCTGAATAAAAATAATTCGTCAACAGAAATCATTGTCGGGTCGTTAGAGGGGGTATACAGGGATTTTTCAATTTCAATATTTCTTCAAAAATCTAATATGACTTGGCACGCAACATGGTGGGGTGCAGAATATCCATTTTCATCTGAATAAGAATAATTCGTCAACAGAAATCATTGTCGGGTCGTTAGAGGGGGTATACAGGGATTTCTCAATTTCAATATTTCTTCAAAAATCTAATATGACTTGGCACGCATCATGGTGGAGTACAGAATATTCATTCCCACCTCAATAACAATAATTCATCAAAATAAATCATTGTCGGGTCGTCAGAGGGGGTATGGAGGGATTTTTCATTTTTAAAATTATCTCAAAATCAAATATGACTTGTCACGCATCATGATGGGGTGCAAAGTATTCATGTCCATCTGAATAACAATAATTCGTCTACAGAAATCATTGTCGGTCGTTAGAAGGGGTATAGAAGGATTTTTCATTTTCAAAATTACCTCAAAATCAAATATGACTTGGCACGCAACATGGTGGAGTGCAGAATATCAATTTCCATCTGAATACGAATAATTCGTCAACAGAAATCATTGTCGGGTCGTTAGAGGGGGTATACAGGGATTTTTCAATTTCAATATTTCTTCAAAAATCCAATATGACTTGGCACGCATCATGGTAGTGTGCAGAATATCCATTTTCATCTGAATAACAATAATTTGTCATCAGAAATCATTGTCGGGTCGTCTGAGGGGTTATAGAGAGATTTTCCATTTAAAAAATGACTTCAAAAATCAAATATGACTTGGCACGCATCATGGTGGGGTACAAAATATTCATTTCCACCTCAATAACAATAATTCGTCAAAATAAATCATTGTCGGGTCGTCAGAGGGGGTATAGAGGGATTTTTCATTCTCAAAATTACCTCAATATCAAATATGACTTGGCACGCATCATGGTGGGCTGCAGAATATCCATTTTCAACTGAATAACAATAATTCGTCAACAGAAATCATTGACGGGTCGTTAAAGGGGGTATAGAGGGATTTTTCATTTTCAAAATTTGTTCAAAATTCTAATATGACTTGGCACACATGATGATGGGGTGCAGAATATTCAATCCCATCTGAATAACAATAATTCGTCAACGCAAATCATTGTCGTGTACTCAGAGGGGGTATGGAGGGATTTTTCATTTTCAAAGTTACTTCAAAAATCTAATAAAACTTGGCACGCATTATGGTGGGGTGCAAAGTATCCATTTCTATCTGAATAAAAATAATTCGTCAAAAGAAATCATTGTCGGGTTGTTAGAGGGATTTTTCATTTTCAATATTTCTTCAAAAATCTAATATGACTTGGCACGCATCATGGTGGAGTGCAGAATATCTATTTCTATTTGTATAACAATAATTCCCTAACATAAATCATTGTCGTGTCGTCAGAGGGGTATAGAGGGATTTTTCATTTTCAAAATTTTCTCAAAATCAAATATAACTTGGCACGCAACATAGTGGGGTGCAGAATATCCATTCCCATCTGAATAACAATAATTCGTCAACAGAAATCATTGTCGGGTCGTTAGAAGGGGTATAGAGGGATTTTTCATTTTCAAAATTACTTCAAAAATTCAATATGAATTGGCACGCATCATGTTAGTGTGCAGAATATCTATTTTCATCTGAGTAACAATAATTTGTCAACAGAAATCATTGTCGGGTCGTCAGAGGGGTTATAGAGGGATTTTTCATTTTCAAAATGACTTCAAAATTCAAATATGACTTGGCACGCATCATGGTGGGGTACAGAATATTCATTTCCACCTCAATAACAATAATTCGTCAACAGAAATCATTGTCGGGTCGTTAGAGGGGGTATACAGGGATTTTTCAATTTCAATACTTCTTCAAAAATCTAATTTGACTTGGCACGCATCATGGTAGTGTGGAGAATATCCATTTTCATCTGAATAACAATAATTTGTCAACAGAAATCATTGTCGGGTCGTCAGAGGGGTTATAGAGGGATTTTTCATTTTCAAAATGACTTCAAAAATCAAATATGACTTGGCACGCATCATGGTGGGGTACAGAATATTCATTTCCACCTCAATAACGATAATTCGTCAAAATAAATCATTGTCGGGTCGTCAGAGGGGGTATAGAGGGATTTTTCATTTTTAAAATTATCTCAAAATCAAATATGACTTGGCACGCATCATGGTGGGGTGCAAAGTATTCATGTCCATCCGAATAACAATAATTCGTCAACACAAATCATTGTCGGTTCGTTAGAGGGGGGTATAGAGGGAGTTTTCATTTTCAATATTTCCTCAAAAATCAAATATGACTTAGCACGCAACATAGTGGGGTGCAGAATATCCATTTCCATCTGAATAACAATAATTCGTCAACAGAAATCATTGTCGTGTCGTTAGAGGGGGTATACAGGGATTTTTCAATTTCAATAATTCTTCAAAAATCTAATATGACTTGGCACGCATCATGGTGGTGTGCAGAATATTCATTTTCATCTGAATAACAATAAATTGTCAACAGAAATCATTGTCGGGTCGTCTGAGGGGTTATAGAGGGATTTTTAATTTTCAAAATGACTTCAAAAATCAAATATGACTTGGCACGCATCATCGTGGGTACAGAATATTCATTTCCACCTCAATAACAATAATTCGTCAAAATAAATCATTGTCGGGTCGTCAGAGGGGGTATAGAAGGATTTTTCATTCTCAAAATTACCTCAGAATCAAATATGACTTGGCACGCATCATGGTGGTGTGCAGAATATTCATTTTCATCTGAATAACAATAAATTGTCAACAGAAATCATTGTCGGGTCGTCTGAGGGGTTATAGAGGGATTTTTAATTTTCAAAATGACTTCAAAAATCAAATATGACTTGGCACGCATCATCGTGGGTACAGAATATTCATTTCCACCTCAATAACAATAATTCGTCAAAATAAATCATTGTCGGGTCGTCAGAGGGGGTATAGAAGGATTTTTCATTCTCAAAATTACCTCAAAATCAAATATGACTTAGCACGCAACATGGTGGGGTGCAGAATATCCATTTCCATCTAAATAAGAATAATTCGTCAACAGAAATCATTGTCGGGTCGTTAGAGGGGGTACACAGGGATTTTTCAATTTCAATATTTCTTCAAAAATCTAATATGGCTTGGCACGCATCATGGTAGTGTGCAGAATATCCATTTTCATCTGAATAACAATAATTTGTCAACAGAAATCATTGTCGGGTCGTCAGAGGGGTTATAGAGGGATTTTTCATTTTCAAAATGACTTCAAAAATCAAATATGACTTGGCACGCATCATGGTGGGGTACAGAATATTCATTTCCACCTCAATAACAATAATTCGTCAAAATAAATCATTGTCGGGTCGTTAGAGGGGGTATAGAGGGATTTTTCATTCTCAAAATTACCTCAGAATCAAATATGACTTGGCACGCATCATGGTGGGCTGCAGAATATCCATTTTCATCTGAATAACAATAATTCGTCAACAGAAATCATTGACGGGTCGTTTAAGGGGGTATAGAGGGATTTTTCATTTTCAAAATTACCTCAAAATCAAATATGACTTGGCACGCAACATAGTGGGGTGCAGAATATCCATTCCCATCTGAAAAACAATAATTCGTCAACAGAAATCATTGTCGGGTCGTTAGAAGGGGTATAGAGGGATTTTTCATTTTCAAAATTACCTCAAAATCAAATATGACTTGGCACGCAACATGGAGGGGTGCAGAATATCCATTTCCATCTAATAAGAATAATTCGTCAACAGAAATCATTGTCGGGTCGTTAGAGGGGGTACACAGGGATTTTTCAATATCAATATTTCTTCAAAAATCTAATATGACTTGGCACGCATCATGGTAGTGTGCAGAATATCCATTTTCATCTGAATAACAATAATTTGTCAACAGAAATCATTGTCGGGTCGTCAGAGGGGTTATAGAGGGATTTCTCATTTTCAAAATGACATCAAAAATCAAATATGACTTGGCACGCATCATGATGGGGTACAGAATATTCATTTCCACCTCAATAACAATAATTCGTCAAAATAAATCATTGTCGGGTCGTCAGAGGGGGTATAGAGGGATTTTTCATTTTTAAAATTATCTCAAAATCAAATATGACTTGTCACGCATCATGGTGGGGTGCAAAGTATTCATGTCCATCTGAATAACAATAATTCGTCTACAGAAATCATTGTCGGGTCGTTAGAAGGGGTATAGGGGGATTTTTCATTTTCAAAATTACCTCAAAATCAAATATGACTTGGCACGCAACATGGTGGGGTGCAGAATATCCATTTCCATCTGAATAACAATAATTTGTCAACAGAAATCATTGACGGGTCGTTAAAGGGGGTATAGAGGGATTTTTCATTTTCAAAATTACTTCAAAATCAAATATGACGTAGCACGCAACATGGTGGGGTGCAGAATATCCATTTCCATTTGAATAAGAATAATTCGTCAAAAGAAATCATTGTCGGGTCGTTAGAGGGGGTATACAGGGATTTTTCAATTTCAATATTTCTTCAAAAATCCAATATGACTTGGCACGCATCATGGTAGTGTGCAGAATATCCATTTTCATCTGAATAACAATAATTTGTCATCAGAAATCATTGTCGGGTTGTCTGAGGGGTTATCGAGAGATTTTTCATTTTCAAAATGACTTCAAAAATCAAATATGACTTGGCACGCATCATGGTGGGGTACAGAATATTCATTTCCACCTCAATAACAATAATTCGTCAAAATAAATCATTGTCGGGTCGTCAGAGGGGGTATAGAGGGATTTTTCATTCTCAAAATTACCTCAGAATCAAATATGACTTGGCACGCATCATGGTAGGCTGCAGAATATCCATTTTCATCTGAATAACAATAATTCGTCAACAGAAATCATTGACGGGTCGTTAGAGGGGGGTATAGAGGGATTTTTCATTTTCAATATTTCTTCAAATATCAAATATGACTTGGCACGCTACATAGTGGGGTGCAGAATATCCATTTTCATCTGAATAACAATAATTCGTCAACAGAAATCATTGACGGGTCGTTAATGGGGGTATAGAGGGATTTTTCAATTTCAAAATTTGTTCAAAATTCTAATATGACTTGGCACACATGATGATGGGGTGCAGAATATTCAATCCCATCTGAATAGCAATAATTCGTCAACGCAAATCATTGTCGTGTAGTCAGAGGGGGTATGGAGAGATTTTTCATTTTCAAAATTACTTCAAAAATCAAATATGACTTGGCACGCATCATCGACGGGTACAGAATATTCATTTCCAACTCAATAACAATAATTTGTCACAATAAATCATTGTCGGGTCGTCAGAGGGGGTATAGAAGGATTTTTCATTCTCAAAATTACCTCAGAATCAAATATGACTTGGCACGCTTCATGGTGGGCTGCAGAATATCCATTTTCATCTGAATAACAATAATTCGTCAACAGAAATCATTGACGGGTCGTTAAAGGGGGTATAGAGGGATTTTTCATTTTCAAAATTACCTCAAAATCAAATATGACTTGGCACGCAACATAGTGGGGTGCAGAATATCCATTCCCATCTGAATAAGAATAATTCGTCAACAGAAATCATTGTCGGGTCGTTAGAGGGGGTACACAGGGATTTTTCAATTTCAATATTTCTTCACAAATCTAATATGACTTGGCACGCATCATGGTAGTGTGCAGAATATCCATTTCCACCTCAATAACAATAATTCGTCAAAATAAATCATTGTCGGGTCGTCAGAGGGGGTATAGAGGGATTTTTCATTTTCAATATTTCTTCAAAAATCAAATATGACTTGGCACGCAACATAGTGGGGTGCAGAATATCCATTTTCATCTGAATAACAATAATTCGTCAACAGAAATCATTGACGGGTCGTTAAAGGGGGTATAGGGGGATTTTTCATTTTCAATATTTCTTCAAAAATCAAATATGACTTGGCACGCAACATAGTGGGGTGCAGAATATCCATTTTCATCTGAATAACAATAATTCGTCAACAGAAATCATTGACGGGTCGTTAAAGGGGGTATAGGGGGATTTTTCATTTTCAAAATTTGTTCAAAATTCTAATATGACTTGGCACACATGATAATGGGGTGCAGAATATTCAATCCCATCTGAATAGCAATAATTCGTCAACGCAAATCATTGTCGTGTAGTCAGAGGGGGTATGGAGAGATTTTTCCTTTTCAAAATTACTTCAAAAATCTAATAAAACTTGGCACGCATCATGGTGGGGTGCAAAGTATTCATGTCCATCTGAATAACAATAATTCGTCTACAGAAATCATCGTCGGGTCGTTAGAAGGGGTATAGAGGGATCTTTCATTCTCAAAATTACCTCAGAATCAAATATGACTTGGCACGCATCATGGTGGGCTGCAGAATATCCAGTTTCATCTGAATAACAATAATTCGTCAACAGAAATCATTGACGGGTCGTTAGAGGGGGGTATAGGGGGATTTTTCATTTTCAATATTTCTTCAAAAATCAAATATGACTTGGCACGCAACATAGTGGGGTGCAGAATATCCATTTTCATCTGAATAACAATAATTCGTCAACAGAAATCATTGACGGGTCGTTAAAGGGGGATAGAGGGATTTTTCATTTTCAAAATTTGTTCAAAATTCTAATATGACTTGGCACACATGATAATGGGGTGCAGAATATTCAATTCCATCTGAATAGCAATAATTCGTCAACGCAAATCATTGTCGTGTAGTCAGAGGGGGTATGGAGAGATTTTTCATTTTCAAAATTACTTCAAAAATCTAATAAAACTTGGCACGCATCATGGTGGGATGCAAAGTATCCATTCCCATCTGAATAAAAATAATTCGTCAACTGAAATCATTGTCGTGTCGTCAAAAGGGGTATGGAGGGATTTTTCATCTTCAAAATTACCTCAAAATCTAATATGACTTGGCACGCAACATGGTGGGGTGCAGAATATCCATTTCCATTTGAATAACGATGATTCGTCAACAGAAATCATTGTCGGGTCGTCAGAGGGGGTATAGAGGGATTTTTCATTTTCAAAATTACCTCAAAATCAAATATGACTTGGCACGCATCTTGGTGGGGTGCAGAATATCCATTACGATCTAAATAACAATAATTCGTCAACAGAAATCATTGGCGGGTCGTTAGAGGGGGTATAGAGTGATTTTTCATTTTCAAAATTTCTTCAAAAATCTAATATGACTTGGCACGCATCATGGTGAGGTGCAGAATATCCATTTCCATCTGAATAACAATAATTCGTCAACAAAAATCATTGTCGTGCCGTCAGAGGGGAATGGAGGGATTTTTCATTTTCAAAATTTCTTCATAAATTCAATATGACTTGGCACGCATCATAGTGGGGTGCAAAGTATCCATATCCATTAAAATAATAATAAGTCGTCAACAGAAATCATTGTCGGGTCGTTAGAGGGGGTATAGAGGGATTTTCCATTTTCAATATATCATCAAAAATCTAATATGACTTGGCACGCATCATGGTGGGGTGCAAAGTATTCATGTCCATCTGAATAACAATAATTCGTCAAATGAAATCATTGTCGGGTTGTTAGAGGGGGTATAGAGGGATTTTTCATTTTCAATATTTCTTCAAAAATCTAATATGACTTGGCACGCATCGTGGTGGGGTGCAGAATATCCATTTCTATCTGAATAACAATAATTCCCTAACATAAATCATTGTCGTGTCGTCAGAGGGGTATAGAGGGATTTTTCATTTTCAAAATTTTCTCAAAATCAAATATGACTTGGCATGCAACATAGTGGGGTGCAGAATATCCATTTCCATCTGAATAACAATAATTCGTCAACAGAAATCATTGTCGGGTCGTTAGAAGGGGTATAGAGGGATTTTTCATTTTCAAAATTACTTCCAAAATTCAATATGACCTGACACGCATCATGGTATTGTGCAGAATATATATTTTCATCTGAATAACAATAATTTGTCAACAGAAATCATTGTCGGGTCGTCAGAGGGGTTATAGAAGGATTTTTCATTTTCAAAATGACTTCAAAAATCAAATATGACTTGGCACGCATCATGGTGGGGTACAGAATATTCATTTCCACCTCAATAACAATAATTCGTCAAAATAAATCATTGTCGGGTCGTCAGAGGGAATATAGAGGGATTTTTCATTATCAAAATTACCTCAAAATCTAATATGACTTTGCACGCATCAAAGTGGGGTGCAAAATATCCATTTCCATCTGAATAACAATAATTCGTCAACATAAATCATTGTCGGGTCGTTAGAGGGGGTATAGAGGGATTTTTCATTCTCAAAATTACCTCAGAATCAAATATGACTTGGCACGCATCATGGTGGGCTGCAGAATATCCAGTTTCATCTGAATAACAATAATTCGTCAACAGAAATCATTGACGGGTCGTTAGAGGGGGGTATAGGGGGATTTTTCATTTTCAATATTTCTTCAAAAATCAAATATGACTTGGCACGCAACATAGTGGGGTGCAGAATATCCATTTTCATCTGAATAACAATAATTCGTCAACAGAAATCATTGACGGGTCGTTAAAGGGGGTATAGAGGGATTTTTCATTTTCAAAATTTGTTCAAAATTCTAATATGACTTGGCACACATGATAATGGGGTGCAGAATATTCAATCCCATCTGAATAGCAATAATTCGTCAACGCAAATCATTGTCGTGTAGTCAGAGGGGGTATGGAGAGATTTTTCATTTTCAAAATTACTTCAAAAATCTAATAAAACTTGGCACGCATCATGGTGGGGTGCAAAGTATTCATGTCCATCTGAATAACAATAATTCGTCTACAGAAATCATCGTCGGGTCGTTAGAAGGGGTATAGAGGGATTTTTCATTCTCAAAATTACCTCAGAATCAAATATGACTTGGCACGCATCATGGTGGGCTGCAGAATATCCAGTTTCATCTGAATAACAATAATTCGTCAACAGAAATCATTGACGGGTCGTTAGAGGGGGGTATAGGGGGATTTTTCATTTTCAATATTTCTTCAAAAATCAAATATGACTTGGCACGCAACATAGTGGGGTGCAGAATATCCATTTTCATCTGAATAACAATAATTCGTCAACAGAAATCATTGACGGGTCGTTAAAGGGGGTATAGAGGGATTTTTCATTTTCAAAATTTGTTCAAAATTCTAATATGACTTGGCACACATGATAATGGGGTGCAGAATATTCAATCCCATCTGAATAGCAATAATTCGTCAACGCAAATCATTGTCGTGTAGTCAGAGGGGGTATGGAGAGATTTTTCATTTTCAAAATTACTTCAAAAATCTAATAAAACTTGGCACGCATCATGGTGGGATGCAAAGTATCCATTCCCATCTGAATAAAAATAATTCGTCAACTGAAATCATTGTCGTGTCGTCAAAAGGGGTATGGAGGGATTTTTCATCTTCAAAATTACCTCAAAATCAAATATGACTTGGCACGCAACATGGTGGGGTGCAGAATATCCATTTCCATTTGAATAACAATGATTCGTCAACAGAAATCATTGTCGGGTCGTCAGAGGGGGTATAGAGGGATTTTTCATTTTCAAAATTACCTCAAAATCAAATATGACTTGGCACGCATCTTGGTGGGGTGCAGAATATCCATTACGATCTAAATAACAATAATTCGTCAACAGAAATCATTGGCGGGTCGTTAGAGGGGGTATAGAGTGATTTTTCATTTTCAAAATTTCTTCAAAAATCTAATATGACTTGGCACGCATCATGGTGAGGTGCAGAATATCCATTCCCATCTGAATAACAATAATTCGTCAACAAAAATCATTGTCGTGCCGTCAGAGGGGAATGGAGGGATTTTTCATTTTCAAAATTTCTTCATAAATTCAATATGACTTGGCACGCATCATAGTGGGGTGCAAAGTATCCATATCCATTAAAATAACAATAAGTCGTCAACAGAAATCATTGTCGGGTCGTTAGAGGGGGTATAGAGGGATTTTCCATTTTCAATATATCATCAAAAATCTAATATGACTTGGCACGCATCATGGTGGGGTGCAAAGTATTCATGTCCATCTGAATAACAATAATTCGTCAAAAGAAATCATTGTCGGGTTGTTAGAGGGGGTATAGAGGGATTTTTCATTTTCAATATTTCTTCAAAAATCTAATATGACTTGGCACGCATCGTGGTGGGGTGCAGAATATCCATTTCTATCTGAATAACAATAATTCCCTAACATAAATCATTGTCGTGTCGTCAGAGGGGTATAGAGGGATTTTTCATTTTCAAAATTTTCTCAAAATCAAATATGACTTGGCATGCAACATAGTGGGGTGCAGAATATCCATTCCCATCTGAATAACAATAATTCGTCAACAGAAATCATTGTCGGGTCGTTAGAAGGGGTATAGAGGGATTTTTCATTTTCAAAATTACTTCCAAAATTCAATATGACCTGACACGCATCATGGTATTGTGCAGAATATATATTTTCATCTGAATAACAATAATTTGTCAACAGAAATCATTGTCGGGTCGTCAGAGGGGTTATAGAGGGATTTTTCATTTTCAAAATGACTTCAAAAATCAAATATGACTTGGCACGCATCATGGTGGGGTACAGAATATTCATTTCCACCTCAATAACAATAATTCGTCAAAATAAATCATTGTCGGGTCGTCAGAGGGAATATAGAGGGATTTTTCATTATCAAAATTACCTCAAAATCTAATATGACTTGGCACGCATCAAGGTGGGGTGCAAAATATCCATTTCCATCTGAATAACAATAATTCGTCAACATAAATCATTGTCGGGTCGTTAGAGGGGGTATAGAGGGATTTTTCATTTTCAAAATTACCTCAAATTCAAATATGACTTGGCACGCAACATGGTGGGGTTCAGAATATCCATTTCCATCTCATTAACAATAATTTGTAAACAGAAATCATTGTCGGGTCGTCAGAGGGGATATAGAGGGATTTTTCATTTCCAAAATTATCTCAAAATCAAATATGACTTGGCACGCATCATGGTGGGGTGCAAAGTATTCATGTCCATCCGAATAACAATAATTCGTCAAAACAAATCATTGTCGGGTCGTTAGAGGGGGGTATAGAGGAATTTTTCATTTTCAATATTTCTTCAAATTTCAAATATGACTTGGCACGCAACATAGTGGGGTGCAGAATATCCACTTCCATCTGAATAACAATAATTCGTCAACAGAAATCATTGTCGGGTCGTTAGAGGGGGTATACAGGGATTTTTCAATTTCAATATTTCTTCAAAAATCTAATATGACTTGCCACGCATCATGGTAGTGTGCAGAATATTCATTTTCATCTGAATAACAATAATTTGTCAACAGAAATCATTGTCGGGTCGTCTGAGGGGTTGTAGAGGGATTTTTCATTTTCAAAATTACTTCAAAAATCAAATATGACTTGGCACGCATCATCGTGGGGTACAGAATATTCATTTCCACCTCAATAACAATAGTTCGTCAAAATAAATCATTGTCGGGTCGTCAGAGGGGGTATTAAGGGATTTTTCATTCTCAAAATTACCTCATAATCAAATATGACTTGGCACGCATCATGGTGGGCTGCAGAATATCCATTTTCATCTGAATAACAATAATTCGTCAACAGAAATCATTGACGAGTCGTTAAAGGGGGTATAGAGGGATTTTTCATTTTCAAAATTACCTCAAAATCAAATATGACTTGGCACGCAACATAGTGGGGTGCAGAATATCCATTCCCATCTGAAAAACAATAATTCGTCAACAGAAATCATTGTCGGGTCGTTAGAAGGGGTATAGAGGGATCTTCATTTTCAAAATTACCTCAAAATCAAATATGACTTGGCACGCAACATGGTGGGGTGCAGAATATCCATTTCGATCTGAATAAGAATAATTCGTCAACAGAAATCATTGTCGGGTCGTTAGAGGGGGTATACAGGGATTTTTCAATTTCAATATTTCTTCAAAAATCCAATATGACTTGGCACGCATCATGGTAGTGTGCAGAATATCCATTTTTATCTGAATAACAATAATTCGTCAACGAAAATCATTTTTGTGTCGTCAGAGGGGTTACAGAGGGATTTTTCATTTTCAAAATGACTTCAAAAATCAAATATGACTTGGCACGCATCATGGTGGGGAACAGAATATTCATTTCCACCTCAATAACAATAATTCGTCAAAGTAAATCATTGTCGGGTCGTCAGAGGGAATATAGAGGGATTTTTCATTATCAAAATTACCTCAAAATCTAATATGACTTGGCACGCATCAAGGTGGGGTGCAAAATATCCATTTCCATCTGAATAACAATAATTCGTCAACATAAATCATTGTCGGGTCGTTAGAGGGGGTATAGAGGGATTTTTCATTTTCAAAATTACCTCAAATTCAAATATGACTTGGCACGCAACATGGTGGGGTGCAGAATATCCATTTCCATCTCAATAACAATAATTTGTAAACAGAAATCATTGTCGGGTCGTCAGAGGGGATATAGAGGGATTTTTCATTTCCAAAATTACGTCAAAATCAAATATGACTTGGCACGCATTATGATGGGGTGCAGAATATCCATTTGTATCTCAATAACAATAATTTGTCAACAGAAATCATTGTCGGGTCGTCAGAGGGAATATAGAGGGATTTTTCATTTTTAAAATTATCTCAAAATCAAATATGACTTGGCACGCATCATGGTGGGGTGCAAAGTATTCATGTCCATCCGAATAACAATAATTCGTCAAAACAAATCATTGTCGGGTCGTTAGAGGGGGGTATAGAGGAATTTTTCATTTTCAATATTTCTTCAAATATCAAATATGACTTGGCACGCAACATAGTGGGGTGCAGAATATCCACTCCCATCTGAATAACAATAATTCGTCAACAGAAATCATTGTCGGGTCGTTAGAGGGGGTATACAGGGATTTTTCAATTTCAATATTTCTTCAAAAATCTAATATGACTTGGCACGCATCATGGTAGTGTGCAGAATATTCATTTTCATCTGAATAACAATAATTTGTCAACAGAAATCATTGTCGGGTCGTCTGAGGGGTTGTAGAGGGATTTTTCATTTTCAAAATTACTTCAAAAATCAAATATGACTTGGCACGCATCATCGTGGGGTACAGAATATTCATTTCCACCTCAATAACAATAGTTTGTCAAAATAAATCATTGTCGGGTCGTCAGAGGGGGTATTAAGGGATTTTTCATTCTCAAAATTACCTCATAATCAAATATGACTTGGCACGCATCATGGTGGGCTGCAGAATATCCATTTTCATCTGAATAACAATAATTCGTCAACAGAAATCATTGACGGGTCGTTAAAGGGGGTATAGAGGGATTTTTCATTTTCAAAATTACCTCAAAATCAAATATGACTTGGCACGCAACATAGTGGGGTGCAGAATATCCATTCCCATCTGAAAAACAATAATTCGTCAACAGAAATCATTGTCGGGTCGTTAGAAGGGGTATAGAGGGATTTTCATTTTCAAAATTACCTCAAAATCAAATATGACTTGGCACGCAACATGGTGGGGTGCAGAATATCCATTTCCATCTGAATAAGAATAATTCGTCAACAGAAATCATTGTCGGGTCGTTAGAGGGGGTATACAGGGATTTTTCAATTTCAATATTTCTTCAAAAATCCAATATGACGTGGCACGCATCATGGTAGTGTGCAGAATATCCATTTTCATCTGAATAACAATAATTTGTCATCAGAAATCATTGTCGGGTCGTCTGAGGGGTTATAGAGAGATTTTTCATTTTCAAAATGACTTCAAAAATCAAATATGACTTGGCACGCATCATGGTGGGGTACAGAATATTCTTTTTCACCTCAATAACAATAATTCGTCAAAATAAATCATTGTCGGGTCGTCAGAGGGGGTATAGAGGGATTTTTCATTCTCTAAATTACCTCAGAATCAAATATGACTTGGCACGCATCATGGTGGGCTGCAGAATATCCATTTTCATCTGAATAACAATAATTCGTCAACAGAAATCATTGACGGGTCGTTAGAGGGGGGTATAGAGGGATTTTTCATTTTCAATATTTCTTCAAAAATCAAATATGACTTGGCACGCAACATAGTGGGGTGCAGAATATCCATTTTCATCTGAATAACAATAATTCGTCAACAGAAATCATTGTCGTGTCGTCAGAAGGGGTATGGAGGGATTTTTCATCTTCAAAATTACCTCAAAATCAAATATGACTTGGCACGCAACATGGTGGGGTGCAGAATATCCATTTCCATCTGAATAACAATAATTCGTCGACAGAAATCATTGTCGGGTCGTTAGAGGGGGTATACAGGGATTTTTCAATTTCAATATTTCTTCAAAAATCCAATATGACTTGGCACGCATCATGGTAGTGTGCAGAATATCCATTTTTATCTGAATAACAATAATTCGTCAACAAAAATCATTGTCGTGTCGTCAGAGGGGAATGGAGGGATTTTTCATTTTCAAAATTACTTCAAAAATTCAATATGACTTGGCACGCATCATAGTGGGGTGCAAAGTATCCATATCCATCAAAATAACAATAATTCGTCAACAGAAATCATTGTCGGGTCGTCAGAGGGGGTATTAACGGATTTTTCATTCTCAAAATTACCTCATAATCAAATATGACTTGGCACGCATCATGGTGGGCTGCAGAATATCCATTTTCATCTGAATAACAATAATTTGTCAACAAAAATCATTGACGGGTCGTTAAAGGGGGTATAGAGGGATTTTTCATTTTCAAAATTACCTCAAAATCAAATATGACTTGGCACGCAACATGGTGGGGTGCAGAATATCCATTCCCATCTGAATAAGAATAATTCGTCAACAGAAATCATTGTCGGGTCGTTAGAGGGGGTATACAGGGATTTTTCAATTTCAATATTTCTTCAAAAATCCAATATGACTTGGCACGCATCATGGTAGTGTGCAGAATATCCATTTTCATCTGAATAACAATAATTTGTCATCAGAAATCATTGTCGGGTCGTCTAAGGGGTTATAGAGAGATTTTTCATTTTCAAAATGACTTCAAAAATCAAATATGACTTGGCACGCATCATGGTGGGGTACAGAATATACTTTTTCACCTCAATAACAATAATTCGTCAAAATAAATCATTTTCGGGTCGTCAGAGGGGGTATAGAGGGATTTTTTATTCTCAAAATTACCTCAGAATCAAATATGACTTGGCACGCATCATGGTGGGCTGCAGAATATCCATTTTCATCTGAATAACAATAATTCGTCAACAGAAATCATTGACGGGTCGTTAGAGGGGGGTATAGAGGGATTTTTCATTTTCAATATTCCTTCAAAAATCAAATATGACTTGGCACGCAACATAGTGGGGTGCAAAATATCCATTTTCATCTGAATAACAATAATTCGTCAACAGAAATCATTGTCGTGTCGTCATAAGGGGTATGGAGGGATTTTTCATCTTCAAAATTACCTCAAAATCAAATATGACTTGACACGCAACATGGTGGGGTGCAGAATATCCATTTCCATCTGAATAACAATAATTCGTCGACAGAAATCATTGTCGGGTCGTTAGAGGGGGTATACAGGGATTTTTCAATTTCAATATTTCTTCAAAAATCCAATATGACTTGGCACGCATCATGGTAGTGTGCAGAATATCCATTTTTATCTGAATAACAATAATTCGTCAACAAAAATCATTGTCGTGTCGTCAGAGGGGAATGGAGGGATTTTTCATTTTCAAAATTACTTCAAAAATTCAATATGACTTGGCACGCATCATAGTGGGGTGCAAAGTATCCATATCCATCAAAATAACAATAATTCGTCAACAGAAATCATTGTCGGGTCGTTAGAGGGGGTATAGAGGGATTTTACATTTTCAATATTTCTTCAAAAATCTAATATGACTTGGCACGCATCATGGTGGGGTGCAAAGTATTCATGTCCATCTGAATAACAATAATTCGTCAACGCAAATCATTGTCGTGTAGTCAGAGGGGGTATGGAGGGATTTTTCATTTTCAAAATTACTTCAAAAATCTAATAAAACTTGGCACGCATCATGGTGGGGTGCAAAGTATCCATTCCCATCTGAATAAAAATAATTAATCAACAGAAATCATTGTCGTGTCGTCAGAAGGGGTATGGAGGGATTTTTCATTTTCAAAATTACCTCAAAATCAAATATGACTTGGCACGCAACATAGTGGGGTACAGAATATCCATTCCCATCTGAAAAACAATAATTCGTCAACAGAAATCATTGTCGGGTCGTTAGAAGGGGTATAGAGGGATTTTTCATTTTCAAAATTACCTCAAAATCAAATATGACTTGGCACGCATCATGGTGAGCTGCAGAATATCCATTTTCATCTGAATAACAATAATTCGTCAACAGAAATCATTGACGGGTCGTTAAAGGGGGTATAGAGGGATTTTTCATTTTCAAAATTACCTCAAAATCAAATATGACTTGGCACGCAACATAATGGGGTGCAGAATATCCATTCCCATCTGAAAAACAATAATTCGTCAACAGAAATCATTGTCGGGTCGTTAGAAGGGGTATAGAGGGATTTTTCATTCTCAAAATTACCTCAATATCAAATATGACTTGGCACGCAACATGGTGGGGTGCAGAATATCCATTTCCATCTGAATAAGAATAATTCGTCAACAGAAATCATTGTCGGGTCGTTAGAAGGGGTATACAGGGATTTTTCAATTTCAATATTTCTTCAAAAATCTAATATGACTTGGCACGCATCATGGTAGTGTGCAGAATATCCATTTTCATCTGAATAACAATAATTTGTCAACAGAAATCATTGTCGGGTCGTCAGAGGGGTTATAGAGGGATTTTTCATTTTCAAAATGACTTCAAAAATCAAATATGACTTGGCACGCATCATGATGGGGTACAGAATATTCATTTCCACCTCAATAACAATAATTCGTCAAAATAAATCATTGTCGGGTCGTCAGAGGGGGTATAAAGGGATTTTTCTTTTTAAAATTATCTCAAAATCAAATATGACTTGTCACGCATCATGGTGGGGTGCAAAGTATTCGTGTCCATCTGAATAACAGTAATTCGTCTACAGAAATCATTGTCGGGTCGTTAGAAGGGGTATAGAGGGATTTTTCATTTTCAAAATTACCTCAAAATCAAATATGACTTGGCACGCAACATGGAGGGGTGCAGAATATTCATTTCCATCTGAATAAGAATAATTCGTCAACAGAAATCATTGTCGGGTCGTTAGAGGGGGTTTACAGGGATTTTTCAATTTCAATATTTCTTCAAAAATCCAATATGACTTGGCACGCATCATGGTAGTGTGCAGAATATCCATTTTCATCTGAATAACAATAATTTGTCATCAGAAATCATTGTCGGGTCGTCTGAGGGGTTATAGAGGGATTTTTCATTTTCAAAATGACTTCAAAAATCAAATATGACTTGGCACGCATCATGGTGGTGTACAGAATATTCATTTCCACCTCAATAACAATAATTCGTCAAAATAAATCATTGTCGGGTCGTCGGAGGGGGTATAGAGGGATTTTTCATTCTCAAAATTACCTCAGAATCAAATATGACTTGGCACGCATCATGGTGGGCAGCAGAATATCCATTTTCATCTGAATAACAATAATTCGTCAACAGAAATCATTGACGGGTCGTTAAAGGGGGTATAGAGGGATTTTTCATTTTCAAAATTACCTCAAAATCAAATATGACTTGGGACGCAACATAGTGGGGTGCAGAATATCTATTCCCATCTAAAAAACAATAATTCGTCAACAGAAATCATTGTCGGGTCGTTAGAAGGGGTATAGAGGGATTTTTCATTTTCAATATTTCTTCCATAATCAAATATGACTTGGCACGCAACATAGTGGGGTGCAGAATTTTTTTTTTCATCTGAATAACAATAATTCGTCAACAGAAATCATTGACGGGTCGTTAAAGGGGGTATAGAGGTATTTTTCATTTTCAAAATTTGTTCAAAATTCTAATATGACTTGGCACACATGATGATGGGGTGCAGAATATTCAATCCCATCTAAATAACAATAATTCGTCAACGCAAATCATTGTCGTGTAGTCAGAGGGGGTATGGAGGGATTTTTCATTTTCAAAATTACTTCAAAAATCTAATAAAACTTGGCACGCATCATGGTGGGGTGAAAAGTATCCATTACCATCTGAATAAAAATAATTAATCAACAGAAATCATTGTCGTGTCGTCAGAAGGGGTATGGAGGGATTTTTCAATTTCAAAATTACCTCAAAATCAAATATGACTTGGCACGCAACATAGTGGGGTACAGAATATCCATTCCCATCTGAAAAACAATAATTCGTCAACAGAAATCATTGTCGGGTCGTTAGAAGGGGTATAGAGGGATTTTTCATTTTCAAAATTACCTCAAAATCAAATATGACTTGGCACGCAACATGGTGGGGTGCAGAATATCCATTTCCATCTGAATAAAAATAATTCGTCAACAGAAATCATTGTCGGGTCGTTAGAGGGGGTATACAGAGATTTTTCAATTTCAATATTTCTTCAAAAATCTAATATGACTTGGCACGCAACATGGTGGGGTGCAGAATATCCAATTTCATCTGAATAAGAATAATTCGTCAACAGAAATCATTGTCGGGTCGTTAGAGGGGGTATACAGGGATTTCTCAATTTCAATATTTCTTCAAAAATCTAATATGACTTGGCACGCATCATGGTGGGGTACAGAATATTCATTCCCACCTCAATAACAATAATTCGTCAAAATAAATCATTGTCGGGTCGTCAGAGGGGGTATAGAGGGATTTTTCATTTTTAAAATTATCTCAAAATCAAATATGACTTGTCACGCATCATGATGGGGTGCAAAGTATTCATGTCCATCTGAATAACAATAATTCGTCTACAGAAATCATTGTCGGTCGTTAGAAGGGGTATAGAAGGATTTTTCATTTTCAAAATTACCTCAAAATCAAATATGACTTGGCACGCAACATGGTGGAGTGCAGAATATCAATTTCCATCTGAATACGAATAATTCGTCAACAGAAATCATTGTCGGGTCGTTAGAGGGGGTATACAGGGATTTTTCAATTTCAATATTTCTTCAAAAATCCAATATGACTTGGCACGCATCATGGTAGTGTGCAGAATATCCATTTTCATCTGAATAACAATAATTTGTCATCAGAAATCATTGTCGGGTCGTCTGAGGGGTTATAGAGAGATTTCTCATTTAAAAAATGACTTCAATAATCAAATATGACTTGGCACGCATCATGGTGGGGTACAAAATATTCATTTCCACCTCAATAACAATAATTCGTCAGAATAAATCATTGTCGGGTCGTTAGAAGGGGTATAGAGGGATTTTTCATTTTCAAAATTACCTCAAAATCAAATATGACTTGGCACGCAACATGGTGGGGTGCAGAATATCCATTTCCATCTGAATAAAAATAATTCGTCAACAGAAATCATTGTCGGGTCGTTAGAGGGGGTATACAGAGATTTTTCAATTTCAATATTTCTTCAAAAATCTAATATGACTTGGCACGCAACATGGTGGGGTGCAGAATATCCAATTTCATCTGAATAAGAATAATTCGTCAACAGAAATCATTGTCGGGTCGTTAGAGGGGGTATACAGGGATTTCTCAATTTCAATATTTCTTCAAAAATCTAATATGACTTGGCACGCATCATGGTGGGGTACAGAATATTCATTCCCACCTCAATAACAATAATTCGTCAAAATAAATCATTGTCGGGTCGTTAGAAGGGGTATAGAGGGATTTTTCATTTTCAATATTTCTTCCATAATCAAATATGACTTGGCACGCAACATAGTGGGGTGCAGAATTTCTTTTTTCATCTGAATAACAATAATTCGTCAACAGAAATCATTGACGGGTCGTTAAAGGGGGTATAGAGGTATTTTTCATTTTCAAAATTTGTTCAAAATTCTAATATGACTTGGCACACATGATGATGGGGTGCAGAATATTCAATCCCATCTAAATAACAATAATTCGTCAACGCAAATCATTGTCGTGTAGTCAGAGGGGGTATGGAGGGATTTTTCATTTTCAAAATTACTTCAAAAATCTAATAAAACTTGGCACGCATCATGGTGGGGTGAAAAGTATCCATTACCATCTGAATAAAAATAATTAATCAACAGAAATCATTGTCGTGTCGTCAGAAGGGGTATGGAGGGATTTTTCAATTTCAAAATTACCTCAAAATCAAATATGACTTGGCACGCAACATAGTGGGGTACAGAATATCCATTCCCATCTGAAAAACAATAATTCGTCAACAGAAATCATTGTCGGGTCGTTAGAAGGGGTATAGAGGGATTTTTCATTTTCAAAATTACCTCAAAATCAAATATGACTTGGCACGCAACATGGTGGGGTGCAGAATATCCATTTCCATCTGAATAAAAATAATTCGTCAACAGAAATCATTGTCGGGTCGTTAGAGGGGGTATACAGAGATTTTTCAATTTCAATATTTCTTCAAAAATCTAATATGACTTGGCACGCAACATGGTGGGGTGCAGAATATCCAATTTCATCTGAATAAGAATAATTCGTCAACAGAAATCATTGTCGGGTCGTTAGAGGGGGTATACAGGGATTTCTCAATTTCAATATTTCTTCAAAAATCTAATATGACTTGGCACGCATCATGGTGGGGTACAGAATATTCATTCCCACCTCAATAACAATAATTCGTCAAAATAAATCATTGTCGGGTCGTCAGAGGGGGTATAGAGGGATTTTTCATTTTTAAAATTATCTCAAAATCAAATATGACTTGTCACGCATCATGATGGGGTGCAAAGTATTCATGTCCATCTGAATAACAATAATTCGTCTACAGAAATCATTGTCGGTCGTTAGAAGGGGTATAGAAGGATTTTTCATTTTCAAAATTACCTCAAAATCAAATATGACTTGGCACGCAACATGGTGGAGTGCAGAATATCAATTTCCATCTGAATACGAATAATTCGTCAACAGAAATCATTGTCGGGTCGTTAGAGGGGGTATACAGGGATTTTTCAATTTCAATATTTCTTCAAAAATCCAATATGACTTGGCACGCATCATGGTAGTGTGCAGAATATCCATTTTCATCTGAATAACAATAATTTGTCATCAGAAATCATTGTCGGGTCGTCTGAGGGGTTATAGAGAGATTTCTCATTTAAAAAATGACTTCAATAATCAAATATGACTTGGCACGCATCATGGTGGGGTACAAAATATTCATTTCCACCTCAATAACAATAATTCGTCAGAATAAATCATTGTCGGGTCGTCAGAGGGGGTATAGAGGAATTTTTCATTCTCAAAATTACCTCAGAATCAAATATGACTTGGCACGCATCATGGTGGGCTGCAGAATATCCATTTTCAACTGAATAACAATAATTCGTCAACAGAAATCATTGACGGGTCGTTAGAGGAGGGTATAGAGGGATTTTTCATTTTCAATATTTCTTCAAAAATCAAATATGACTTGGCACGCAACATAGTGGGGTGCAGAATATCCATTTTCATCTGAATAACAATAATTCGTCAACAGAAATCATTGACGGGTCGTTAAAGGGGGTATAGAGGGATTTTTCATTTTCAAAATTTGTTCAAAATTCTAATATGACTTGGCACACATGATGATGGGGTGCAGAATATTCAATCCCATCTGAATAACAATAATTCGTCAACGCAAATCATTGTCGTGTAGTCAGAGGGGGTATGGAGGGATTTTTCATTTTCAAAGTTACTTCAAAAATCTAATAAAACTTGGCACGCATTATGGTGGGGTGCAAAGTATCCATTCCCATCTGAATAAAAATAATTCGTCAACAGAAATCATTGTCGTGTCGTCAGAAGGGGTATGGAGGGATTTTTCATCTTCAAAATTACCTCAAAATCAAATATGACTTGGCACGCAACATGGTGGGGTGCAGAATATCCATTTCCATCTGAATAACAATGATTCGTCAACAGAAATCATTGTCGGGTCGTCAGAGGGGGTATAGAGGGATTTTTCATTTTCAAAATTACCTCAAAATCAAATATGACTTGGCACGCATCATGGTGAGGTGCAGAATATCCATTCCCATCTGAATAACAATAATTCGTCAACAAAAATCATTGTCGTGTGGTCAGAGGGGAATGGAGGGATTTTTCATTTTCAAAATTACTTCAAAAATTCAATATGATTTGGCACGCATCATAGTGGAGTGCAAAGTATCCATATCCATCAAAATAACAATAATTCGTCAACAGAAATCATTGTCGGGTCGTTAGAGGGGGTATGGAGGGATTTTTCATTTTCAAAGTTACTTCAAAAATCTAATAAAACTTGGCACGCATTATGGTGGGGTGCAAAGTATCCATTCCCATCTGAATAAAAATAATTCGTTAACAGAAATCATTGTCGTGTCGTCAGAAGGGGTATGGAGGGATTTTTCATCTTCAAAATTACCTCAAAATCAAATATGACTTGGCACGCAACATGGTGGGGTGCAGAATATCCATTTCCATCTGAATAACAATAATTCGTCAACAGAAATCATTGTCGAGTCGTCAGAGGGGGTACAGAGGGATTTTTCAGTTTCAAAATTACCTCAAAATCAAATATGACTTGTCACGCATCATGGTGGGGTGCAGAATATCCATTCCGATCTAAATAACAATAATTCGTCAACAGAAATCATTGGCGGGTCGTTAGAGGGGGTATAGAGGGATTTTTCATTTTCAAAATTTCTTCAAAAATCTAATATGACTTGGCACGCATCATGGTGAGGTGCAGAATATCCATTCCCATCTGAATAACAATAATTCGTCAACAAAAATCATTGTCGTGTCGTCAGAGGGGAATGGAGGGATTTTTCATTTTCAAAATTACTTCAAAAATTCAATATGACTTGGCACGCATCATAGTGGAGTGCAAAGTATCCATATCCATCAAAATAACAATAATTCGTCAACAGAAATCATTGTCGGGTCGTTAGAGGGGGTATAGAGGGATTTTTCATTTTCAATATTTCTTCAAAAATCTAATATGACTTGGCACGCATCATGGTGGGGTGCAGAATATCTATTTCTATCTGTATAACAATAATTCCCTAACATAAATCATTGTCGTGTCGTCAGAGGGGTATAGAGGGATTTTTCATTTTCAAAATTTTCTCAAAATCAAATATAACTTGGCACGCAACATAGTGGGGTGCAGAATATCCATTCCCAACTGAATAACAATAATTCGTCAACAGAAATCATTGTCGGGTCGTTAGAAGGGGTATAGAGGGATTTTTCATTTTCAAAATTACTTCAAAAATTCAATATGACTTGGCACGCATCATGGTAGTGTGCAGAATATCTATTTTCATCTGAGTAACAATAATTTGTCAATAGAAATCATTGTCGGGTCGTCAGAGGGGTTATAGAGGGATTTTTCATTTTCAAAATGACTTCAAAATTCAAATATGACTTGGCACGCATCATGGTGGGGTACAGAATATTCATTTCCACCTCAATAACAATAATTCGTCAACAGAAATCATTGTCGGGTCGTTAGAGGGGGTATACAGGGATTTTTCAATTTCAATACTTCTTTAAAAATCTAATTTGACTTGGCACGCATCATGGTAGTGTGCAGAATATCCATTTTCATCTGAATAACAATAATTTGTCAACAGAAATCATTGTCGGGTCGTCAGAGGGGTTATAGAGGGATTTTTCATTTTCAAAATGACTTCAAAAATCAAATATGACTTGGCACGCATCATGGTGGGGTACAGAATATTCATTTCCACCTCAATAACGATAATTCGTCAAAATAAATCATTTTCGGGTCGTCAGAGGGGGTATAGAGGGATTTTTCATTTTTAAAATTATCTCAAAATCAAATATGACTTGGCACGCATCATGGTGGGGTGCAAAGTATTCATGTCCATCCGAATAACAATAATTCGTCAACACAAATCATTGTCGGGTCGTTAGAGGGGGGTATAGAGGGAGTTTTCATTTTCAATATTTCTTCAAAATTCAAATATGACTTGGCACGCAACATAGTGGGGTGCAGAATATCCATTCCCATCTGAATAACAATAATTCGTCAACAGAAATCATTGTCGTGTCGTTAGAGGGGGTATACAGGGATTTTTCAATTTCAATAATTCTTCAAAAATCTAATATGACTTGGCACGCATCATGGTGGTGTGCAAAATATTCATTTTCATCTGAAAAACAATAATTTGTCAACAGAAATCATTGTCGGGTCGTCTGAGGGGTTATAGAGGGATTTTTCATTTTCAAAATGACTTCAAAAATCAAATATGACTTGGCACGCATCATCGTGGGTACAGAATATTCATTTCCACCTCAATAACAATAATTCATCAAAATAAATCATTGTCGGGTCGTCAGAGTGGGTATAGAAGGATTTTTCATTCTCAAAATTACCTCAGAATCAAATATGACTTGGCACGCATCATGGTGGGCTGCAGAATATCCATTTTCATCTGAATAACAATAATTCGCCAACAGAAATCATTGTCGGGTCGTTAGAAGGGGTATAGAGGGATTTTTCATTTTCAAAATTACCTCAAAATCAAATATGACTTAGCACGCAACATGGTGGGGTGCAGAATATCCATTTCCATCTGAATAAGAATAATTCGTCAACAGAAATCATTGTCGGGTCGTTAGAGGGGGTACACAGGGATTTTTCAATTTCAATATTTCTTCAAAAATCTAATATGACTTGGCACGCATCATGGTAGTGTGCAGAATATCCATTTTCATCTGAATAACAATAATTTGTCAACAGAAATCATTGTCGGGTCGTCAGAGGGGTTATAGAGGGATTTTTCATTTTCAAAATGACTTCAAAAATCAAATATGACTTGGCACGCATCATGGTGGGGTACAGAATATTCATTTCCACCTCAATAACAATAATTCGTCAAAATAAATCATTGTCGGGTCGTTAGAGGGGGTATAGAGGGATTTTTAATTTTTAAAATTATCTCAAAATCAAATATGACTTGTCACGCATCATGGTGGGGTGCAAAGTATTCATGTCCATCCGAATAACAATAATTCGTCAACACAAATCATTGTCGGGTCGTTAGAGGGGGGTATAGAGGGAGTTTTCATTTTCAATATTTCTTCAAAAATCAAATATGACTTGGCACGCAACATAGTGGGGTGCAGAATATCCATTCCCATCTGAATAACAATAATTCGTCAACAGAAATCATTGTCGTGTCGTTAGAGGGGGTATACAGGGATTTTTCAATTTCAATATTTCTTCAAAAATCTAATATGACTTGGCACGCATCATGGTAGTGTGCAGAATATTCATTTTCATCTGAATAACAATAATTTGTCAACAGAAATCATTGTCGGGTCGTCTGAGGGGTTATAGAGGGATTTTTCATTTTCAAAATGACTTCAAAAATCAAATATGACTTGGCACGCATCATCGTGGGGTACAGAATATTCATTTCCAACTCAATAACAATAATTCGTCAAAATAAATCATTGTCGGGTCGTCAGAGGGGGTATAGAAGGATTTTTCATTCTCAAAATTACCTCAGAATCAAATATGACTTGGCACGCATCATGGTGGGCTGCAGAATATCCATTTTCATCTGAATAACAATAATTCGTCAACAGAAATCATTGACGGGTCGTTTAAGGGGGTATAGAGGGATTTTTCATTTTCAAAATTACCTCAAAATCAAATATGACTTGGCACGCATCATGGTGAGCTGCAGAATATTCATTTTCATCTGAATAACAATAATTCGTCAACAGAAATCATTGACGGGTCGTTAAAGGGGGTATAGAGGGATTTTTCATTTTCAAAATTACCTCAAAATCAAATATGACTTGGCACGCAACATAATGGGGTGCAGAATATCCATTCCCATCTGAAAAACAATAATTCGTCAACAGAAATCATTGTCGGGTCGTTAGAAGGGGTATAGAGGGATTTTTCATTTTCAAAACTACCTCAATATCAAATATGACTTGGCACGCAACATGGTGGGGTGCAGAATATCCATTTCCATCTGAATAAGAATAATTCGTCAACAGAAATCATTGTCGGGTCGTTAGAAGGGGTATACAGGGATTTTTCAATTTCAATATTTCTTCAAAAATCTAATATGACTTGGCACGCATCATGGTAGTGTGCAGAATATCCATTTTCATCTGAATAACAATAATTTGTCAACAGAAATCATTGTCGGGTCGTCAGAGGGGTTATAGAGGGATTTTTCATTTTCAAAATGACTTCAAAAATCAAATATGACTTGGCACGCATCATGATGGGGTACAGAATATTCATTTCCACCTCAATAACAATAATTCGTCAAAATAAATCATTGTCGGGTCGTCAGAGGGGGTATAAAGGGATTTTTCTTTTTAAAATTATCTCAAAATCAAATATGACTTGTCACGCATCATGGTGGGGTGCAAAGTATTCGTGTCCATCTGAATAACAGTAATTCGTCTACAGAAATCATTGTCGGGTCGTTAGAAGGGGTATAGAGGGATTTTTCATTTTCAAAATTACCTCAAAATCAAATATGACTTGGCACGCGACATGGAGGGGTGCAGAATATTCATTTCCATCTGAATAAGAATAATTCGTCAACAGAAATCATTGTCGGGTCGTTAGAGGGGGTATACAGGGATTTATCAATTTCAATATTTCTTCAAAAATCCAATATGACTTGGCACGCATCATGGTAGTGTGCAGAATATCCATTTTCATCTGAATAACAATAATTTGTCATCAGAAATCATTGTCGGGTCGTCTGAGGGGTTATAGAGGGATTTTTCATTTTCAAAATGACTTCAAAAATCAAATATGACTTGGCACGCATCATGGTGGTGTACAGAATATTCATTTCCACCTCAATAACAATAATTCGTCAGAATAAATCATTGTCGGGTCGTCGGAGGGGGTATAGAGGGATTTTTCATTCTCAAAATTACCTCAGAATCAAATATGACTTGGCACGCATCATGGTGGGCAGCAGAATATCCATTTTCATCTGAATAACAATAATTCGTCAACAGAAATCATTGACGGGTCGTTAAAGGGGGTATAGAGGGATTTTTCATTTTCAAAATTACCTCAAAATCAAATATGACTTGGGACGCAACATAGTGGGGTGCAGAATATCTATTCCCATCTGAAAAACAATAATTCGTCAACAGAAATCATTGTCGGGTCGTTAGAAGGGGTATAGAGGGATTTTTCATTTTCAATATTTCTTCCAAAATCAAATATGACTTGGCACGCAACATAGTGGGGTGCAGAATTTCTTTTTTCATCTGAATAACAATAATTCGTCAACAGAAATCATTGACGGGTCGTTAAAGGGGGTATAGAGGTATTTTTCATTTTCAAAATTTGTTCAAAATTCTAATATGACTTGGCACACATGATGATGGGGTGCAGAATATTCAATCCCATCTGAATAACAATAATTCGTCAACGCAAATCATTGTCGTGTAGTCAGAGGGGGTATGGAGGGATTTTTCATTTTCAAAATTACTTCAAAAATCTAATAAAACTTGGCACGCATCATGGTGGGGTGAAAAGTATCCATTACCATCTGAATAAAAATAATTAATCAACAGAAATCATTGTCGTGTCGTCAGAAGGGGTATGGAGGGATTTTTCAATTTCAAAATTACCTCAAAATCAAATATGACTTGGCACGCAACATAGTGGGGTACAGAATATCCATTCCCATCTGAAAAACAATAATTCGTCAACAGAAATCATTGTCGGGTCGTTAGAAGGGGTATAGAGGGATTTTTCATTTTCAAAATTACCTCAAAATCAAATATGACTTGGCACGCAACATGGTGGGGTGCAGAATATCCATTTCCATCTGAATAAAAATAATTCGTCAACAGAAATCATTGTCGGGTCGTTAGAGGGGGTATACAGGGATTTTTCAATTTCAATATTTCTTCAAAAATCTAATATGACTTGGCACGCAACATGGTGGGGTGCAGAATATCCAATTTCATCTGAATAAGAATAATTCGTCAACAGAAATCATTGTCGGGTCGTTAGAGGGGGTATACAGGGATTTCTCAATTTCAATATTTCTTCAAAAATCTAATATGACTTGGCACGCATCATGGTGGGGTACAGAATATTCATTCCCACCTCAATAACAATAATTCGTCAAAATAAATCATTGTCGGGTCGTCAGAGGGGGTATAGAGGGATTTTTCATTTTTAAAATTATCTCAAAATCAAATATGACTTGTCACGCATCATGATGGGGTGCAAAGTATTCATGTCCATCTGAATAACAATAATTCGTCTACAGAAATCATTGTCGGTCGTTAGAAGGGGTATAGAAGGATTTTTCATTTTCAAAATTACCTCAAAATCAAATATGACTTGGCACGCAACATGGTGGAGTGCAGAATATCAATTTCCATCTGAATACGAATAATTCGTCAACAGAAATCATTGTCGGGTCGTTAGAGGGGGTATACAGGGATTTTTCAATTTCAATATTTCTTCAAAAATCCAATATGACTTGGCACGCATCATGGTAGTGTGCAGAATATCCATTTTCATCTGAATAACAATAATTTGTCATCAGAAATCATTGTCGGGTCGTCTGAGGGGTTATAGAGAGATTTTTCATTTAAAAAATGACTTCAATAATCAAATATGACTTGGCACGCATCATGGTGGGGTACAAAATATTCATTTCCACCTCAATAACAATAATTCGTCAGAATAAATCATTGTCGGGTCGTCAGAGGGGGTATAGAGGGATTTTTCATTCTCAAAATTACCTCAGAATCAAATATGACTTGGCACGCATCATGGTGGGCTGCAGAATATCCATTTTCAACTGAATAACAATAATTCGTCAACAGAAATCATTGACGGGTCGTTAGAGGAGGGTATAGAGGGATTTTTCATTTTCAATATTTCTTCAAAAATCAAATATGACTTGGCACGCAACATAGTGGGGTGCAGAATATCCATTTTCATCTGAATAACAATAATTCGTCAACAGAAATCATTGACGGGTCGTTAAAGGGGGTATAGAGGGATTTTTCATTTTCAAAATTTGTTCAAAATTCTAATATGACTTGGCACACATGATGATGGGGTGCAGAATATTCAATCCCATCTGAATAACAATAATTCGTCAACGCAAATCATTGTCGTGTAGTCAGAGGGGGTATGGAGGGATTTTTCATTTTCAAAGTTACTTCAAAAATCTAATAAAACTTGGCACGCATTATGGTGGGGTGCAAAGTATCCATTCCCATCTGAATAAAAATAATTCGTCAACAGAAATCATTGTCGTGTCGTCAGAAGGGGTATGGAGGGATTTTTCATCTTCAAAATTACCTCAAAATCAAATATGACTTGGCACGCAACATGGTGGGGTGCAGAATATCCATTTCCATCTGAATAACAATGATTCGTCAACAGAAATCATTGTCGGGTCGTCAGAGGGGGTATAGAGGGATTTTTCATTTTCAAAATTACCTCAAAATCAAATATGACTTGGCACGCATCATGGTGAGGTGCAGAATATCCATTCCCATCTGAATAACAATAATTCGTCAACAAAAATCATTGTCGTGTCGTCAGAGGGGAATGGAGGGATTTTTCATTTTCAAAATTACTTCAAAAATTCAATATGATTTGGCACGCATCATAGTGGAGTGCAAAGTATCCATATCCATCAAAATAACAATAATTCGTCAACAGAAATCATTGTCGGGTCGTTAGAGGGGGTATGGAGGGATTTTTCATTTTCAAAGTTACTTCAAAAATCTAATAAAACTTGGCACGCATTATGGTGGGGTGCAAAGTATCCATTCCCATCTGAATAAAAATAATTCGTTAACAGAAATCATTGTCGTGTCGTCAGAAGGGGTATGGAGGGATTTTTCATCTTCAAAATTACCTCAAAATCAAATATGACTTGGCACGCAACATGGTGGGGTGCAGAATATCCATTTCCATCTGAATAACAATAATTCGTCAACAGAAATCATTGTCGAGTCGTCAGAGGGGGTACAGAGGGATTTTTCAGTTTCAAAATTACCTCAAAATCAAATATGACTTGTCACGCATCATGGTGGGGTGCAGAATATCCATTCCGATCTAAATAACAATAATTCGTCAACAGAAATCATTGGCGGGTCGTTAGAGGGGGTATAGAGGGATTTTTCATTTTCAAAATTTCTTCAAAAATCTAATATGACTTGGCACGCATCATGGTGAGGTGCAGAATATCCATTCCCATCTGAATAACAATAATTCGTCAACAAAAATCATTGTCGTGTCGTCAGAGGGGAATGGAGGGATTTTTCATTTTCAAAATTACTTCAAAAATTCAATATGACTTGGCACGCATCATAGTGGAGTGCAAAGTATCCATATCCATCAAAATAACAATAATTCGTCAACAGAAATCATTGTCGGGTCGTTAGAGGGGGTATAGAGGGATTTTTCATTTTCAATATTTCTTCAAAAATCTAATATGACTTGGCACGCATCATGGTGGGGTGCAGAATATCTATTTCTATCTGTATAACAATAATTCCCTAACATAAATCATTGTCGTGTCGTCAGAGGGGTATAGAGGGATTTTTCATTTTCAAAATTTTCTCAAAATCAAATATAACTTGGCACGCAACATAGTGGGGTGCAGAATATCCATTCCCAACTGAATAACAATAATTCGTCAACAGAAATCATTGTCGGGTCGTTAGAAGGGGTATAGAGGGATTTTTCATTTTCAAAATTACTTCAAAAATTCAATATGACTTGGCACGCATCATGGTAGTGTGCAGAATATCTATTTTCATCTGAGTAACAATAATTTGTCAATAGAAATCATTGTCGGGTCGTCAGAGGGGTTATAGAGGGATTTTTCATTTTCAAAATGACTTCAAAATTCAAATATGACTTGGCACGCATCATGGTGGGGTACAGAATATTCATTTCCACCTCAATAACAATAATTCGTCAACAGAAATCATTGTCGGGTCGTTAGAGGGGGTATACAGGGATTTTTCAATTTCAATACTTCTTTAAAAATCTAATTTGACTTGGCACGCATCATGGTAGTGTGCAGAATATCCATTTTCATCTGAATAACAATAATTTGTCAACAGAAATCATTGTCGGGTCGTCAGAGGGGTTATAGAGGGATTTTTCATTTTCAAAATGACTTCAAAAATCAAATATGACTTGGCACGCATCATGGTGGGGTACAGAATATTCATTTCCACCTCAATAACGATAATTCGTCAAAATAAATCATTTTCGGGTCGTCAGAGGGGGTATAGAGGGATTTTTCATTTTTAAAATTATCTCAAAATCAAATATGACTTGGCACGCATCATGGTGGGGTGCAAAGTATTCATGTCCATCCGAATAACAATAATTCGTCAACACAAATCATTGTCGGGTCGTTAGAGGGGGGTATAGAGGGAGTTTTCATTTTCAATATTTCTTCAAAATTCAAATATGACTTGGCACGCAACATAGTGGGGTGCAGAATATCCATTCCCATCTGAATAACAATAATTCGTCAACAGAAATCATTGTCGTGTCGTTAGAGGGGGTATACAGGGATTTTTCAATTTCAATAATTCTTCAAAAATCTAATATGACTTGGCACGCATCATGGTGGTGTGCAAAATATTCATTTTCATCTGAAAAACAATAATTTGTCAACAGAAATCATTGTCGGGTCGTCTGAGGGGTTATAGAGGGATTTTTCATTTTCAAAATGACTTCAAAAATCAAATATGACTTGGCACGCATCATCGTGGGTACAGAATATTCATTTCCACCTCAATAACAATAATTCATCAAAATAAATCATTGTCGGGTCGTCAGAGTGGGTATAGAAGGATTTTTCATTCTCAAAATTACCTCAGAATCAAATATGACTTGGCACGCATCATGGTGGGCTGCAGAATATCCATTTTCATCTGAATAACAATAATTCGCCAACAGAAATCATTGTCGGGTCGTTAGAAGGGGTATAGAGGGATTTTTCATTTTCAAAATTACCTCAAAATCAAATATGACTTAGCACGCAACATGGTGGGGTGCAGAATATCCATTTCCATCTGAATAAGAATAATTCGTCAACAGAAATCATTGTCGGGTCGTTAGAGGGGGTACACAGGGATTTTTCAATTTCAATATTTCTTCAAAAATCTAATATGACTTGGCACGCATCATGGTAGTGTGCAGAATATCCATTTTCATCTGAATAACAATAATTTGTCAACAGAAATCATTGTCGGGTCGTCAGAGGGGTTATAGAGGGATTTTTCATTTTCAAAATGACTTCAAAAATCAAATATGACTTGGCACGCATCATGGTGGGGTACAGAATATTCATTTCCACCTCAATAACAATAATTCGTCAAAATAAATCATTGTCGGGTCGTTAGAGGGGGTATAGAGGGATTTTTAATTTTTAAAATTATCTCAAAATCAAATATGACTTGTCACGCATCATGGTGGGGTGCAAAGTATTCATGTCCATCCGAATAACAATAATTCGTCAACACAAATCATTGTCGGGTCGTTAGAGGGGGGTATAGAGGGAGTTTTCATTTTCAATATTTCTTCAAAAATCAAATATGACTTGGCACGCAACATAGTGGGGTGCAGAATATCCATTCCCATCTGAATAACAATAATTCGTCAACAGAAATCATTGTCGTGTCGTTAGAGGGGGTATACAGGGATTTTTCAATTTCAATATTTCTTCAAAAATCTAATATGACTTGGCACGCATCATGGTAGTGTGCAGAATATTCATTTTCATCTGAATAACAATAATTTGTCAACAGAAATCATTGTCGGGTCGTCTGAGGGGTTATAGAGGGATTTTTCATTTTCAAAATGACTTCAAAAATCAAATATGACTTGGCACGCATCATCGTGGGGTACAGAATATTCATTTCCAACTCAATAACAATAATTCGTCAAAATAAATCATTGTCGGGTCGTCAGAGGGGGTATAGAAGGATTTTTCATTCTCAAAATTACCTCAGAATCAAATATGACTTGGCACGCATCATGGTGGGCTGCAGAATATCCATTTTCATCTGAATAACAATAATTCGTCAACAGAAATCATTGACGGGTCGTTTAAGGGGGTATAGAGGGATTTTTCATTTTCAAAATTACCTCAAAATCAAATATGACTTGGCACGCATCATGGTGAGCTGCAGAATATCCATTTTCATCTGAATAACAATAATTCGTCAACAGAAATCATTGACGGGTCGTTAAAGGGGGTATAGAGGGATTTTTCATTTTCAAAATTACCTCAAAATCAAATATGACTTGGCACGCAACATAATGGGGTGCAGAATATCCATTCCCATCTGAAAAACAATAATTCGTCAACAGAAATCATTGTCGGGTCGTTAGAAGGGGTATAGAGGGATTTTTCATTTTCAAAACTACCTCAATATCAAATATGACTTGGCACGCAACATGGTGGGGTGCAGAATATCCATTTCCATCTGAATAAGAATAATTCGTCAACAGAAATCATTGTCGGGTCGTTAGAAGGGGTATACAGGGATTTTTCAATTTCAATATTTCTTCAAAAATCTAATATGACTTGGCACGCATCATGGTAGTGTGCAGAATATCCATTTTCATCTGAATAACAATAATTTGTCAACAGAAATCATTGTCGGGTCGTCAGAGGGGTTATAGAGGGATTTTTCATTTTCAAAATGACTTCAAAAATCAAATATGACTTGGCACGCATCATGATGGGGTACAGAATATTCATTTCCACCTCAATAACAATAATTCGTCAAAATAAATCATTGTCGGGTCGTCAGAGGGGGTATAAAGGGATTTTTCTTTTTAAAATTATCTCAAAATCAAATATGACTTGTCACGCATCATGGTGGGGTGCAAAGTATTCGTGTCCATCTGAATAACAGTAATTCGTCTACAGAAATCATTGTCGGGTCGTTAGAAGGGGTATAGAGGGATTTTTCATTTTCAAAATTACCTCAAAATCAAATATGACTTGGCACGCGACATGGAGGGGTGCAGAATATTCATTTCCATCTGAATAAGAATAATTCGTCAACAGAAATCATTGTCGGGTCGTTAGAGGGGGTATACAGGGATTTATCAATTTCAATATTTCTTCAAAAATCCAATATGACTTGGCACGCATCATGGTAGTGTGCAGAATATCCATTTTCATCTGAATAACAATAAATTGTCATCAGAAATCATTGTCGGGTCGTCTGAGGGGTTATAGAGGGATTTTTCATTTTCAAAATGACTTCAAAAATCAAATATGACTTGGCACGCATCATGGTGGTGTACAGAATATTCATTTCCACCTCAATAACAATAATTCGTCAGAATAAATCATTGTCGGGTCGTCGGAGGGGGTATAGAGGGATTTTTCATTCTCAAAATTACCTCAGAATCAAATATGACTTGGCACGCATCATGGTGGGCAGCAGAATATCCATTTTCATCTGAATAACAATAATTCGTCAACAGAAATCATTGACGGGTCGTTAAAGGGGGTATAGAGGGATTTTTCATTTTCAAAATTACCTCAAAATCAAATATGACTTGGGACGCAACATAGTGGGGTGCAGAATATCTATTCCCATCTGAAAAACAATAATTCGTCAACAGAAATCATTGTCGGGTCGTTAGAAGGGGTATAGAGGGATTTTTCATTTTCAATATTTCTTCCAAAATCAAATATGACTTGGCACGCAACATAGTGGGGTGCAGAATTTCTTTTTTCATCTGAATAACAATAATTCGTCAACAGAAATCATTGACGGGTCGTTAAAGGGGGTATAGAGGTATTTTTCATTTTCAAAATTTGTTCAAAATTCTAATATGACTTGGCACACATGATGATGGGGTGCAGAATATTCAATCCCATCTGAATAACAATAATTCGTCAACGCAAATCATTGTCGTGTAGTCAGAGGGGGTATGGAGGGATTTTTCATTTTCAAAATTACTTCAAAAATCTAATAAAACTTGGCACGCATCATGGTGGGGTGAAAAGTATCCATTACCATCTGAATAAAAATAATTAATCAACAGAAATCATTGTCGTGTCGTCAGAAGGGGTATGGAGGGATTTTTCAATTTCAAAATTACCTCAAAATCAAATATGACTTGGCACGCAACATAGTGGGGTACAGAATATCCATTCCCATCTGAAAAACAATAATTCGTCAACAGAAATCATTGTCGGGTCGTTAGAAGGGGTATAGAGGGATTTTTCATTTTCAAAATTACCTCAAAATCAAATATGACTTGGCACGCAACATGGTGGGGTGCAGAATATCCATTTCCATCTGAATAAAAATAATTCGTCAACAGAAATCATTGTCGGGTCGTTAGAGGGGGTATACAGGGATTTTTCAATTTCAATATTTCTTCAAAAATCTAATATGACTTGGCACGCAACATGGTGGGGTGCAGAATATCCAATTTCATCTGAATAAGAATAATTCGTCAACAGAAATCATTGTCGGGTCGTTAGAGGGGGTATACAGGGATTTCTCAATTTCAATATTTCTTCAAAAATCTAATATGACTTGGCACGCATCATGGTGGGGTACAGAATATTCATTCCCACCTCAATAACAATAATTCGTCAAAATAAATCATTGTCGGGTCGTCAGAGGGGGTATAGAGGGATTTTTCATTTTTAAAATTATCTCAAAATCAAATATGACTTGTCACGCATCATGATGGGGTGCAAAGTATTCATGTCCATCTGAATAACAATAATTCGTCTACAGAAATCATTGTCGGTCGTTAGAAGGGGTATAGAAGGATTTTTCATTTTCAAAATTACCTCAAAATCAAATATGACTTGGCACGCAACATGGTGGAGTGCAGAATATCAATTTCCATCTGAATACGAATAATTCGTCAACAGAAATCATTGTCGGGTCGTTAGAGGGGGTATACAGGGATTTTTCAATTTCAATATTTCTTCAAAAATCCAATATGACTTGGCACGCATCATGGTAGTGTGCAGAATATCCATTTTCATCTGAATAACAATAATTTGTCATCAGAAATCATTGTCGGGTCGTCTGAGGGGTTATAGAGAGATTTTTCATTTAAAAAATGACTTCAATAATCAAATATGACTTGGCACGCATCATGGTGGGGTACAAAATATTCATTTCCACCTCAATAACAATAATTCGTCAGAATAAATCATTGTCGGGTCGTCAGAGGGGGTATAGAGGGATTTTTCATTCTCAAAATTACCTCAGAATCAAATATGACTTGGCACGCATCATGGTGGGCTGCAGAATATCCATTTTCAACTGAATAACAATAATTCGTCAACAGAAATCATTGACGGGTCGTTAGAGGAGGGTATAGAGGGATTTTTCATTTTCAATATTTCTTCAAAAATCAAATATGACTTGGCACGCAACATAGTGGGGTGCAGAATATCCATTTTCATCTGAATAACAATAATTCGTCAACAGAAATCATTGACGGGTCGTTAAAGGGGGTATAGAGGGATTTTTCATTTTCAAAATTTGTTCAAAATTCTAATATGACTTGGCACACATGATGATGGGGTGCAGAATATTCAATCCCATCTGAATAACAATAATTCGTCAACGCAAATCATTGTCGTGTAGTCAGAGGGGGTATGGAGGGATTTTTCATTTTCAAAGTTACTTCAAAAATCTAATAAAACTTGGCACGCATTATGGTGGGGTGCAAAGTATCCATTCCCATCTGAATAAAAATAATTCGTCAACAGAAATCATTGTCGTGTCGTCAGAAGGGGTATGGAGGGATTTTTCATCTTCAAAATTACCTCAAAATCAAATATGACTTGGCACGCAACATGGTGGGGTGCAGAATATCCATTTCCATCTGAATAACAATAATTCGTCAACAGAAATCATTGTCGGGTCGTCAGAGGGGGTATAGAGGGATTTTTTGTCATTTTCAAAATTACCTCAAAATCAAATATGACTTGGCACGCATCATGGTGAGGTGCAGAATATCCATTCCCATCTGAATAACAATAATTCGTCAACAAAAATCATTGTCGTGTCGTCAGAGGGGAATGGAGGGATTTTTCATTTTCAAAATTACTTCAAAAATTCAATATGATTTGGCACGCATCATAGTGGAGTGCAAAGTATCCATATCCATCAAAATAACAATAATTCGTCAACAGAAATCATTGTCGGGTCGTTAGAGGGGGTATGGAGGGATTTTTCATTTTCAAAGTTACTTCAAAAATCTAATAAAACTTGGCACGCATTATGGTGGGGTGCAAAGTATCCATTCCCATCTGAATAAAAATAATTCGTTAACAGAAATCATTGTCGTGTCGTCAGAAGGGGTATGGAGGGATTTTTCATCTTCAAAATTACCTCAAAATCAAATATGACTTGGCACGCAACATGGTGGGGTGCAGAATATCCATTTCCATCTGAATAACAATAATTCGTCAACAGAAATCATTGTCGAGTCGTCAGAGGGGGTACAGAGGGATTTTTCAGTTTCAAAATTACCTCAAAATCAAATATGACTTGTCACGCATCATGGTGGGGTGCAGAATATCCATTTCGATCTAAATAACAATAATTCGTCAACAGAAATCATTGGCGGGTCGTTAGAGGGGGTATAGAGGGATTTTTCATTTTCAAAATTTCTTCAAAAATCTAATATGACTTGGCACGCATCATGGTGAGGTGCAGAATATCCATTCCCATCTGAATAACAATAATTCGTCAACAAAAATCATTGTCGTTTCGTCAGAGGGGAATGGAGGGATTTTTCATTTTCAAAATTACTTCAAAAATTCAATATGACTTGGCACGCATCATAGTGGAGTGCAAAGTATCCATATCCATCAAAATAACAATAATTCGTCAACAGAAATCATTGTCGGGTCGTTAGAGGGGGTATAGAGGGATTTTTCATTTTCAATATTTCTTCAAAAATCTAATATGACTTGGCACGCATCATGGTGGGGTGCAAAGTATTCATGTCTATCTGAATAACAATAATTCGTCAAAAGAAATCATTGTCGGGTTGTTAGAGGGATTTTTCATTTTCAATATTTCTTCAAAAATCTAATATGACTTGGCACGCATCATGGTGGGGTGCAGAATATCTATTTCTATCTGTATAACAATAATTCCCTAACATAAATCATTGTCGTGTCGTCAGAGGGGTATAGAGGGATTTTTCATTTTCAAAATTTTCTCAAAATCAAATATAACTTGGCACGCAACATAGTGGGGTGCAGAATATCCATTCCCATCTGAATAACAATAATTCGTCAACAGAAATCATTGTCGGGTCGTTAGAAGGGGTATAGAGGGATTTTTCATTTTCAAAATTGCTTCAAAAATCAAATATGACTTGGCACGCATCATGATGGGGTACAGAATATTCATTTCCATCTCAATAACAATAATGTTTCCAAAGAAATCATTGTCGGGTCGTCAGAGGGGGTATAGAGGGATTTTTCATCTTCAAAATTACCTCAAAATCAAATATGACTTGGCACGCATCATGGTGGGGTGCAGAATATCCATTTCCAACTGAATAACAATAATTCGTCAACAGAAATCATTGTCGTGTCGTCAGAGGGGGTATGGAGGGATTTTTCATTTTCAAAATAACCTCAAAATCAAATATGACTTGGCACGCAACATGGTGGGGTACAGAATATCCATTTCTATCTGAATAACAATAATTTGTCAACAGAAATCATTTTCGGGTCGTCTGAGGGGTTATAAAGGGATTTCTCATTTTCAAAATGACTTCAAAAATCAAATATGACTTGTCACGCAACATGGTGGGGTACAGAATATCCATTTCCAACTGAATAACAATAATTCGTCAACAGAAATCATTGTCGTGTCGTCAGAGGGGGTATGGACGGATTTTTCATTTTCAAAATTACCTCAGAATCAAATATGACTTGGCACGCATCATGGTGGGCTGCAGAATATCCAATTCCATCTGAATAACAATAATTCGTCAACAAAAATCATTGACGGGTCTTTAAAGGGGGTATAGAGGGATTTCTCATTTTCAAAATTTGTTCAAAATTCTAATATGACTTGGCACGCATCATGGTGGGGTACAGAATATTCATTTCCATCTCAATAACAATAATGTTTCAAAATAAATCATTGTAGGGTCGTCAAAGGGGGTATAGAGGGATTTTTTATTTTCAAAATTACCTCAAAATCAAATATGACTTGGCACGCAACATAGTGGGGTGCAGAATATTAATTTCCATCTGAATAACAATAATTCGTCAACAGAAATCATTTTCGTGTCGTCAGAGGGGGTATGGAGGGATTTTTCATTGTCAAAATTACCTCAAAATCAAATATGATTTGGCACGCATCATGGTGGGGTGCAGAATATCCATTTCCATCTGAATAACAATAATTCGTCAACAGAAATCATTGACGGGTCGTTGGAGCGGGTATAGAGGGATTGTTAATTTTCAAAATTAGGTACTTCAAAAATCAAGTATGACTTGGCACGTATCATAGTGGAGTGCATAGTATCCATTTTCATCTGAATAATAATTAGTCGTCAACAGAAATTATTGTCGGGTCGTTAGAGGGGGTATAGAGGGATTTTTCATTTTCAATATTTCTTTAAAAAATCTAATATGACTTGGCACGCATCATGGTGGGGTGCAAAGTTATCATGTCCATCTGAATAACAATAATTCGTCAACAGAAATCATTGTCGGGTCGTTAGAGGGGGTATAGAGGGATTTTTCATTTTCAATATTTCTTTAAAAATCTAATATGACTTGGCACGCATCATAGTGGGGTGCAAAGTATTCATGTCCATCTGAATAACAATAATTCGTCAACAGAAATCATTGTCGGGTCGTTAGAGGGGGTATAGAGGGATTTTTCGTTTTCAATATTTCTTCAAAAATCTAATATGACTTGGCACGCATCATGGTGGGGTGCAGAATATCCATTTCTATCTGAATAACAATAATTCCTTAACATAAATCATTGTCGTGTCGTCAGAGGGGTATAGAGTGATTTTTCATTTTCAAAATTACCTCAAAATCAAATATGACTTGGCACGCATCATGGTGGGGTGCAGAATATCCATTTCGATCTAAATAACAATAATTCGTCAACAGAAATCATTGGCGGGTCGTTAGAGGGGTTATAGAGGGATTTTTCATTTTCAAAATTTCTTCAAAAATCTAATATGACTTGGCACGCATCATGGTGAGGTGCAGAATATCCATTTCCATCTGAATAACAATAATTCGTCAACAGAAATCATTGTCGTGTCGTCAGAGGGGAATGGAGGGATTTTTCATTTTCAAAATTACTTCAAAAATTCAATATGACTTGGCACCCATCATAGTGGGGTGCAAAGTATCCATATCCATCTAAATAACAATAATTCGTCAACAGAAATCATTGTCGGGTCGTTAGAGGGGGTATAGAGGGATTTTTCATTTTCAATATTTCTTCAAAAATCTAATATGACTTGGCACGCATCATGGTGGGGTGCAAAGTATTCATGTCCATCTGAAAAACAATAATTCGTCAACAGAAATCATTGTCGGGTCGTCAGAGGGGGTATAGAGGGATTTTTCATTTTCAAAATTTCCTCATAATCAAATATGACTTGGCACGCATCATGGTGGGGTGCAGAATATCCATTTTGATCTAAATAACAATAATTCGTCAACAGAAATCATTGGCCGGTCGTTAGAGAGGGTATAGAGGGATTTTTCATTTTCAAAATTTCTTCAAAAATCTAATATGACTTGGCACGCATCATGGTGAGGTGCAGAATATCCATTCCCATCTGAATAACAATAATTCGTCAACAGAAATCATTGTCGTGTCGTCAGAGGGGAATAGAGGGATTTTCTATTTTCAAAATTACTTCAAAAATTCAATATGACTTGGCACGCATCATAGTGGGGTGCAAAGTATCCATATCCATCTAAATAACAATTATTCGTCAACAGAAATCATTGTCGGGTTGTCAGAGGGGGTATGGAGGGATTTTTCTTTTTCAAAATTACTTCAAAAATCTTATAAAACTTGGCACGCATCACGGAGGGGTGCAGAATATCCATTTTCATCTGAATAACAATAATTCGTCAACAGAAATCATTGTCGGGTCGTTAGAGGGGGTATAGAGGGATTTTTCATTTTCAAAATTGCTTCAAAAATCAAATATGACTTGGCACGCATCATGGTGGGGTACAGAATATTCATTTCCATCTCAATAACAATAATGTTTCCAAAGAAATCATTGTCGGGTCGTCAGAGGGGGTGTAGAGGGATTTTTCATCTTCAAAATTACCTCAAAATCAAATATGACTTGACACGCATCATGGTGGGGTGCAGAATATCCATTTCCAACTGAATAACAATAATTCGTCAACAGAAATCATTGTCGTGTCGTCAGAAGGGGTATGGAGGGATTTTTCATCTTCAAAATTACCTCAAAATCATATATGACTTGGCACGCAACATGGTGGGGTGCAGAATATCCATTTCCATCTGAATAACAGTAATTCTTCAACAGAAATCATTGTCGGGTCGTCAGAGGGGGTATAGAGGCATTTTTCATTTTCAAAATTTCCTCAAAATCAAATATGACTTGGCACGCATCATGGTGGGGTGCAGAATATCCATTTTGATCTAAATAACAATGATTCGTCAACAGAAATCATGGGCGGGTCGTTAGAGGGGGTATAGAGGGATTTTTCATTTTCAAAATTTCTTCAAAAATCTAATATGACTTGGCACGCATCATGGTGAGGTGCAGAATATCCATTCCCATCTGAATAACAATAATTCGTCAACAGAAATCATTGTCGTGTCGTCAGAGGGAAATGGAGGGATTTTTCATTTTCAAAATTACTTCAAAAATTCAATATGACTTGGCACGCATCATAGTGGGGTGCAAAGTATCCATATCCATCTAAATAACAATAATTCGTAAACAGAAATCATTGTCGGGTTGTCAGAGGGGGTATGGAGGGATTTTTCTTTTTCAAAATTACTTCAAAAATCTTATAAAACTTGGCACGCATCACGGAGGGGTGCAGAATATCCATTTTCATCTGAATAACAATAATTCGTCAACAGAAATCATTGTCGGGTCGTTAGAGGGGGTATAGAGGGATTTTTCATTTTCAAAATTGCTTCAAAAATCAAATATGACTTGGCACGCATCATGGTGGGGTACAGAATATTCATTTCCATCTCAATAACAATAATGTTTCCAAAGAAATCATTGTCGGGTCGTCAGAGGGGGTATAGAGGGATTTTTCATCTTCAAAATTACCTCAAAATCAAATATGACTTGGCACGCATCATGGTGGGGTGCAGAATATCCATTTCCAACTGAATAACAATAATTCGTCAACAGAAATCATTGTCGTGTCGTCAGAAGGGGTATGGAGGGATTTTTCATCTTCAAAATTACCTCAAAATCATATATGACTTGGCACGCAACATGGTGGGGTGCAGAATATCCATTTCCATCTGAATAACAATAATTCTTCAACAGAAATCATTGTCGGGTCGTCAGAGGGGGTATAGAGGCATTTTTCATTTTCAAAATTTCCTCAAAATCAAATATGACTTGGCACGCATCATGGTGGGGTGCAGAATATCCATTTTGATCTAAATAACAATAATTCGTCAACACAAATCATTGGCGGGTCGTTAAAGGGGGTATAGAGGGATTTTTCATTTTCAAAATTTCTTCAAAAATCTAATATGACTTGGCACGCATCATGGTGAGGTGCAGAATATCCATTCCCATCTGAATAACAATAATTCGTCAACAGAAATCATTGTCGTGTCGTCAGAGGGGAATGGAGGGATTTTTCATTTTCAAAATTACTTCAAAAATTCAATATGACTTGGCACGCATCATAGTGGGGTGCAAAGTATCCATATCCATCTAAATAACAATAATTCGTCAACAGAAATCATTGTCGGGTTGTCAGAGGGGGTATGGAGGGATTCTTCTTTTTCAAAATTACTTCAAAAATCTTATAAAACTTGGCACGCATCACGGAGGGGTGCAGAATATCCATTTTCATCTGAATAACAATAATTCGTCAACAGAAATCATTGTCGGGTCGTTAGAGGGGGTATAGAGGGATTTTTCATTTTCAAAATTGCTTCAAAAATCAAATATGACTTGGCACGCATCATGATGGGGTACAGAATATTCATTTCCATCTCAATAACAATAATGTTTCCAAAGAAATCATTGTCGGGTCGTCAGAGGGGGTATAGAGGGATTTTTCATCTTCAAAATTACCTCAAAATCAAATATGACTTGGCACGCATCATGGTGGGGTGCAGAATATCCATTTCCAACTGAATAACAATAATTCGTCAACAGAAATCATTGTCGTGTCGTCAGAGGGGGTATGGAGGGATTTTTCATTTTCAAAATAACCTCAAAATCAAATATGACTTGGCACGCAACATGGTGGGGTACAGAATATCCATTTCCATCTGAATAACAATAATTTGTCAACAGAAATCATTTTCGGGTCGTCTGAGGGGTTATAAAGGGATTTCTCATTTTCAAAATGACTTCAAAAATCAAATATGACTTGTCACGCAACATGGTGGGGTACAGAATATCCATTTCCAACTGAATAACAATAATTCGTCAACAGAAATCATTGTCGTGTCGTCAGAGGGGGTATGGAGGGATTTTTCATTTTCAAAATTACCTCAGAATCAAATATGACTTGGCACGCATCATGGTGGGCTGCAGAATATCCAATTCCATCTGAATAACAATAATTCGTCAACAAAAATCATTGACGGGTCTTTAAAGGGGGTATAGAGGGATTTCTCATTTTCAAAATTTGTTCAAAATTCTAATATGACTTGGCACGCAACATGGTGGGGTACAGAATATTCATTTCCATCTCAATAACAATAATGTTTCAAAATAAATCATTGTCGGGTCGTCAAAGGGGGTATAGAGGGATTTTTTATTTTCAAAATTACCTCAAAATCAAATATGACTTGGCACGCAACATGGTGGGTTGCAGAATATCCATTTCCATCTGAATAACAATAATTCGTCAACAGAAATCATTGACGAGTCGTTAGAGGGGGTATAGAGGGATTTTTCATTTTCAAAATTTCTTCAAAAATCTAATATGACTTGGCACGCATCATAGTGGGGTGCAGAATATTAATTTCCATCTGAATAACAATAATTCGTCAACAGAAATTATTTTCGTGTCGTCAGAGGGGGTATGGAGGGATTTTTCATTTTCAAAATTACCTCAAAATCAAATATGATTTGGCACGCATCATGGTTGGGTGCAGAATATCCATTTCCATCTGAATAACAATAATTCGTCAACAGAAATCATTGACGGGTCGTTGGAGCGGGTATAGAGGGATTGTTAATTTTCAAAATTAGGTACTTCAAAAATCAAGTATGACTTGGCACGTATCATAGTGGAGTGCATAGTATCCATTTTCATCTAAATAATAATTAGTCGTCAACAGAAATTATTGTCGGGTCGTTAGAGGGGGTATAGAGGGATTTTTCATTTTCAATATTTCTTTAAAAATCTAATATGACTTGGCACGCATCATGGTGGGGTGCAAAGTATTCATGTCCATCTGAATAACAATAATTCGTCAACAGAAATCATTGTCGGGTCGTTAGAGGGGGTATAGAGGGATTTTTCATTTTCAATATTTCTTTAAAAATCTAATATGACTTGGCACGCATCATGGTGGGGTGCAAAGTATTCATGTCCATCTGAATAACAATAATTCGTCAACAGAAATCATTGTCGGGTCGTTAGAGGGGGTATAGAGAGATTTTTCATTTTCAATATTTCTTCAAAAATCTAATATGACTTCGCACGCATCATGGTGGGGTGCAGAATATCCATTTATATCTGAATAACAATAATTCCTTAACATAAATCATTGTCGTGTCGTCAGAGGGGTATAGAGTGATTTTTCATTTTCAAAATTACCTCAAAATCAAATATGACTTGGCACGCATCATGGTGGGGTGCAGAATATCCATTTCGATCTAAATAACAATAATTCGTCAACAGAAATCATTGTCGTGTCGTCAGAGGGGAATGGAGGGATTTTTCATTTTCAAAATTACTTCAAAAATTCAATATGACTTGGCACCCATCATAGTGGGGTGCAAAGTATCCATATCCATCTAAATAACAATAATTCGTCAACAGAAATCATTGTCGGGTCGTTAGAGGGGGTATAGAGGGATTTTTCATTTTCAATATTTTTTCAAAAATCTAATATGACTTGGCACGCATCATGGTGGGGTGCAAAGTATTCATGTCCATCTGAAAAACAATAATTCGTCAACAGAAATCATTGTCGGGTCGTCAGAGGGGGTATAGAGGGATTTTTCATCTTCAAAATTACCTCAAAATCAAATATGACTTGGCACGCATCATGATGGGGTGCAGAATATCCATTTCCAACTGAATAACAATAATTCGTCAACAGAAATCATTGTCGTGTCGTCAGAGGGGGTATGGAGGGATTTTTATTTTCAAAATAACCTCAAAATCAAATATGACTTGGCACGCAACATGGTGGGGTACAGAATATCCATGTCCATCTGAATAACAATAATTCGTCAACAGAAATCATTGTCGGGTCGTTAGAGGGGGTATAGAGGGATTTTTCATTTTCAATATTTCTTTAAAAATCTAATATGACTTGGCACGCATCATGGTGGGGTGCAAAGTATTCATGTCCATCTGAATAACAATAATTCGTCAACAGAAATCATTGTCGGGTCGTTAGAGGGGGTATAGAGAGATTTTTCATTTTCAATATTTCTTCAAAAATCTAATATGACTTCGCACGCATCATGGTGGGGTGCAGAATATCCATTTATATCTGAATAACAATAATTCCTTAACATAAATCATTGTCGTGTCGTCAGAGGGGTATAGAGTGATTTTTCATTTTCAAAATTACCTCAAAATCAAATATGACTTGGCACGCATCATGGTGGGGTGCAGAATATCCATTTCGATCTAAATAACAATAATTCGTCAACAGAAATCATTGTCGTGTCGTCAGAGGGGAATGGAGGGATTTTTCATTTTCAAAATTACTTCAAAAATTCAATATGACTTGGCACCCATCATAGTGGGGTGCAAAGTATCCATATCCATCTAAATAACAATAATTCGTCAACAGAAATCATTGTCGGGTCGTTAGAGGGGGTATAGAGGGATTTTTCATTTTCAATATTTTTTCAAAAATCTAATATGACTTGGCACGCATCATGGTGGGGTGCAAAGTATTCATGTCCATCTGAAAAACAATAATTCGTCAACAGAAATCATTGTCGGGTCGTCAGAGGGGGTATAGAGGGATTTTTCATCTTCAAAATTACCTCAAAATCAAATATGACTTGGCACGCATCATGGTGGGGTGCAGAATATCCATTTCCAACTGAATAACAATAATTCGTCAACAGAAATCATTGTCGTGTCGTCAGAGGGGGTATGGAGGGATTTTTATTTTCAAAATAACCTCAAAATCAAATATGACTTGGCACGCAACATGGTGGGGTACAGAATATCCATTTCCATCTGAATAACAATAATTTGTCAACAGAAATCATTGTCGGGTCGTCAGAGGGGGTATAGAGGGATTTTTCATCTTCAAAATTACCTCAAAATCAAATATGACTTGGCACGCATCATGGTGGGGTGCAGAATATCCATTTCCAACTGAATAACAATAATTCGTCAACAGAAATCATTGTCGTGTCGTCAGAGGGGGTATGGAGGGATTTTTATTTTCAAAATAACCTCAAAATCAAATATGACTTGGCACGCATCATGGTGGGGTGCAGAATATCCATTTCCAACTGAATAACAATAATTCGTCAACAGAAATCATTGTCGTGTCGTCAGAGGGGGTATGGAGGGATTTTTATTTTCAAAATTTCCTCATAATCAAATATGACTTGGCACGCATCATGGTGGGGTGCAGAATATCCATTTTGATCTAAATAACAATAATTCGTCAACAGAAATCATTGGCCGGTCGTTAGAGGGGGTATAGAGGGATTTTTCATTTTCAAAATTTCTTCAAAAATCTAATATGACTTGGCACGCATCATGGTGAGGTGCAGAATATCCATTTCCATCTGAATAACAATAATTCGTCAACAGAAATCATTGTCGTGTCGTCAGAGGGGAATGGAGGGATTTTTCATTTTCAAAATTACTTCAAAAATTCAATATGACTTGGCACCCATCATAGTGGGGTGCAAAGTATCCATATCCATCTAAATAACAATAATTCGTCAACAGAAATCATTGTCGGGTCGTTAGAGGGGGTATAGAGGGATTTTTCATTTTCAATATTTTTTCAAAAATCTAATATGACTTGGCACGCATCATGGTGGGGTGCAAAGTATTCATGTCCATCTGAAAAACAATAATTCGTCAACAGAAATCATTGTCGGGTCGTCAGAGGGGGTATAGAGGGATTTTTCATTTTCAAAATTTCCTCATAATCAAATATGACTTGGCACGCATCATGGTGGGGTGCAGAATATCCATTTTGATCTAAATAACAATAATTCGTCAACAGAAATCATTGGCCGGTCGTTAGAGGGGGTATAGAGGGATTTTTCATTTTCAAAATTTCTTCAAAAATCTAATATGACTTGGCACGCATCATGGTGAGGTGCAGAATTTCCATTTCCATCTGAATAACAATAATTCGTCAACAGAAATCATTGTCGTGTCGTCAGAGGGGAATGGAGGGATTTTCTATTTTCAAAATTACTTCAAAAATTCAATATGACTTGGCACGCATCATAGTGGGGTGCAAAGTATCCATATCCATCTAAATAACAATAATTCGTCAACAGAAATCATTGTCGGGTTGTCAGAGGGGGTATGGAGGGATTTTTCTTCTTCAAAATTACCTCAAAATCAAATATGACTTGGCACGCATCATGGTGGGGTGCAGAATATCTATTTCCAACTGAATAACAATAATTCGTCAACAGAAATCATTGTCGTGTCGTCAGAGGGGGTATGGAGGGATTTTTCATTTTCAAAATAACCTCAAAATCAAATATGACTTGGCACGCAACATGGTGGGGTACAGAATATCCATTTCCATCTGAATAACAATAATTTGTCAACAGAAATCATTTTCGGGTCGTCTGAGGGATTATAAAGGGATTTCTCATTTTCAAAATGACTTCAAAAATCAAATTTGACTTGTCACGCAACATGGTGGGGTACAGAATATCCATTTCCAACTGAATAACAATAATTCGTCAACAGAAATCATTGTCGTGTCTTCAGAGGGGGTATGGAGGGATTTTTCATTTTCAAAATTACCTCAGAATCAAATATGACTTGGCACGCATCATGGTGGGCTGCAGAATATCCAATTCCATCTGAATAACAATAATTCGTCAACAAAAATCATTGACGGGTCTTTAAAGGGGGTATAGAGGGATTTCTCATTTTCAAAATTTGTTCAAAATTCTAATATGACTTGGCACGCATCATGGTGGGGTACAGAATATTCATTTCCATCTCAATAACAATAATGTTTCAAAATAAATCATTGTCGGGTCGTCAAAGGGGGTATAGAGGGATTTTTTATTTTCAAAATTACCTCAAAATCAAAAATGACTTGGCACGCAACATGGTGGGTTGCAGAATATCCATTTCCATCTGAATAACAATAATTCGTCAACAGAAATCATTGACGTGTCGTTAGAGGGGGTATAGAGGGATTTTTCATTTTCAAAATTTCTTCAAAAATCTAAAATGACTTGGCACGCATCAAAGTGGGGTGCAGAATATTAATTTCCATCTGAATAACAATAATTCGTCAACAGAAATCATTTTCGTGTCGTCAGAGGGGGTATGGAGGGACTTTTCATTTTCAAAATTACCTCAAAATCAAATATGATTTGGCACGCATCATGGTGAGGTGCAGAATATCCATTTCCATCTGAATAACAATAATTCGTCAACAGAAATCATTGACGGGTCGTTGGAGCGGGTATAGAGGGATTGTTAATTTTCAAAATTACTTCAAAAATCAAGTATGACTTGGCACGTATCATAGTGGAGTGCATAGTATCCATTTTCATCTAAATAATAATTAGTCGTCAACAGAAATTATTGTCGGGTCGTTAGAGGGGGTATAGAGGGATTTTTCATTTTCAATATTTCTTTAAAAATCTAATATGACTTGGCACGCATCATGGTGGGGTGCAAAGTATTCATGTCCATCTGAATAACAATAATTCGTCAACAGAAATCATTGTCGGGTCGTTAGAGGGGGTATAGAGGGATTTTTCATTTTCAATATTTCTTTAAAAATCTAATATGACTTGGCACGCATCATGGTGGGGTGCAAAGTATTCATGTCCATCTGAATAACAATAATTCGTCAACAGAAATCATTTTCGGGTCGTTAGAGGGGGTATAGAGGGATTTTTCTTTTTCAATATTTCTTCAAAAATCTAATATGACTTGGCACGCATCATGGTGGAGTGCAGAATATCCATTTCTATCTGAATAACAATGATTCCTTAACATAAATCATTGTCGTGTCGTCAGAGGGGTATAGAGTGATTTTTCATTTTCAAAATTACCTCAAAATCAAATATGACTTGGCACGCATCATGGTGGGGTGCAGAATATCCATTTTCATCTGAATAACAATAATTCGTCAACAGAAATCATTGTCGTGTCGTCAGAGGGGAATGGAGGGATTTTTCATTTTCAAAATTACTTCAAAAATTCAATATGACTTGGCACCCATCATAGTGGGGTGCAAAGTATCCATATCCATCTAAATAACAATAATTCGTCAACAGAAATCATTGTCGGGTCGTTAGAGGGGGTATAGAGGGATTTTTCATTTTCAAAATTTCTTCAAAAATCTAATATGACTTGGCACGCATCATGGTGAGGTGCAGAATATCCATTTTCATCTGAATAACAATAATTCGTCATCAGAAATCATTGTCGTGTCGTCAGAGGGGAATGGAGGGATTTTTCAATTTCAAAATTACTTCAAAAATTCAATATGACTTGGCACCCATCATAGTGGGGTGCAAAGTATCCATATCCATCTAAATAACAATAATTCGTCAACAGAAATCATTGTCGGGTCGTTAGAGGGGGTATAGAGGGATTTTTCATTTTCAATATTTCTTCAAAAATCTAATATGACTTGGCACGCATCATGGTGGGGTGCAAAGTATTCATGTCCATCTGAAAAACAATAATTCGTCAACAGAAATCATTGTCGGGTTGTTAGAAGGGGTATAGAGGGATTTTTCATTTTCAATATTTCTTCAAAAATCTAATATGACTTGGCACGCATCATGGTGGGGTGCAGAATATCCATTTCTATCTGAATATCAATAATTCCTCAACACAAATCATTGTCGTGTCGTCAGAGGGGTATAGAGGGATTTTTCATTTTCAAAATTACCTCAAAATCAAATATGACTTGGCACGCAACATGGCGGGGTGCAGAATATCCATTTCTATCTGAATAAGAATAATTCGTCAACAGAAATCATTGTCGGGTCGTTAGAGGGGGTATACAGGGATTTTTCAATTTCAATATTTCTTCAAAAATCTAATATGACTTGGCACGCATCATGGTACTGTGCAGAATATCCATTTTCATCTGAATAACAATAATTTGTCAACAGAAATCATTGTCGGGTCGTCAGAGGGGTTATAGAGGGATTTTTCATTTTCAAAATGACTTCAAAAATCAAATATGACTTGGCACGCATCATGGTGGGGTACAGAATATTCATTTCCACCTCAATAACAATAATTCGTCAAAATAAATCATTGTCGGGTCGTCAGAGGGGGTATAGAGGGATTTTTCATTTTCAAAATTTCTTCAAAAATCTAAAATGACTTGGCACGCATCAAAGTAGGGTGCAGAATATTAATTTGCATCTGAATAACAATAATTCGTCAACAGAAATCATTTTCGTGTCGTCAGAGGGGGTATGGAGGGATTTTTCATTTTCAAAATTACCTCAAAATCAAATATGATTTGGCACGCATCATGGTGGGGTGCAGAATATCCATTTCCATCTGAATAACAATAATTCGTCAACAGAAATCATTGACGGGTCGTTGGAGCGGGTATAGAGGGATTGTTAATTTTCAAAATTACTTCAAAAATCAAGTATGACTTGGCACGTATCATAGTGGAGTGCATAGTATCCATTTTCATCAAAATAATAATTAGTCGTCAACAGAAATTATTGTCGGGTCGTTAGAGGGGGTATAGAGGGATTTTTCATTTTCAATATTTCTTTAAAAATCTAATATGACTTGGCACGCATCATGGTGGGGTGCAAAGTATTCATGTCCATCTGAATAACAATAATTCGTCAACAGAAATCATTGAGGGGGTATAGAGGGATTTTTCATTTTCAATATTTCTTTAAAAATCTAATATGACTTGGCACGCATCATGGTGGGGTGCAAAGTATTCATGTCCATCTGAATAACAATAATTCGTCAACAGAAATCATTTTCGGGTCGTTAGAGGGGGTATAGAGGGATTTTTCATTTTCAATATTTCTTCAAAAATCTAATATGACTTGGCACGCATCATGGTGGGGTGCAGAATATCCATTTCTATCTGAATAACAATGATTCCTTAACATAAATCATTGTCGTGTCGTCAGAGGGGTATAGAGTGATTTTTCATTTTCAAAATTACCTCAAAATCAAATATGACTTGGCACGCATCATGGTGGGGTGCAGAATATCCATTTCGATCTAAATAACAATAATTCGTCAACAGAAATCATTGGCGGGTCGTTAGAGCGGGTATAGAGGGATTTTTCATTTTCAAAATTTCTTCAAAAATCTAATATGACTTGGCACGCATCATGGTGAGGTGCAGAATATCCATTTCCATCTGAATAACAATAATTCGTCAACAGAAATCATTGTCGTGTCGTCAGAGGGGAATGGAGGGATTTTTCATTTTCAAAATTACTTCAAAAATTCAATATGACTTGGCACCCATCATAGAGGGGTGCAAAGTATCCATATCCATCTAAATAACAATAATTCGTCAACAGAAATCATTGTCGGGTCGTTAGAGGGGGTATAGAGGGATTTTTCATTTTCAATATTTCTTCAAAAATCTAATATGACTTGGCACGCATCATGGTGGGGTGCAAAGTATTCATGTCCATCTGAAAAACAATAATTCGTCAACAGAAATCATTGTCGGGTTGTTAGAAGGGGTATAGAGGGATTTTTCATTTTCAATATTTCTTCAAAAATCTAATATGACTTGGCACGCATCATGGTGGGGTGCAGAATATCCATTTCTATCTGAATAACAATAATTCCCCAACATAAATCATTGTCGTGTCGTCAGAGGGGTATAGAGGGATTTTTCATTTTCAAAATTACCTCAAAATCAAATATGACTTGGCACGCAACATGGCGGGGTGCAGAATATCCATTTCTATCTGAATAAGAATAATTCGTCAACAGAAATCATTGTCGGGTCGTTAGAGGGGGTATACAGGGATTTTTCAATTTCAATATTTCTTCTAAAATCTAATATGACTTGGCACGCATCATGGTACTGTGCAGAATATCCATTTTCATCTAAATAACAATAATTTGTCAACAGAAATCATTGTCGGGTCGTCAGAGGGGTTATAGAGGGATTTTTCATTTTCAAAATGACTTCAAAAATCAAATATGACTTGGCACGCATCATGGTGGGGTACAGAATATTCATTTCCACCTCAATAACAATAATTCGTCAAAATAAATCATTGTCGGGTCGCCAGAGGGGGTATAGAGGGATTTTTCATTTTTAAAATTATCTCAAAATCAAATATGACTTGTCACGCATCATGGTGGGGTGCAAAGTATTCATGTCCATCTGAATAACAATAATTCGTCTACAGAAATCATTGTCGGGTCGTTAGAAGGGGTATACAGGGATTTTTCAATTTCAATATTTCTTCAAAAATCCAATATGACTTGGCACGCATCATGGTAGTGTGCAGAATATCCATTTTCATTTAAATAACAATAATTTAACATCAGAAATCATTGTCGGGTCGTCTGAGGGGTTATAGAGGGATTTTTCATTTTCTAAATGACTTCAAAAATCAAATATGACTTGGCACGCATCATGGTGGGGTACAGAATATTCATTTCCACCTCAATAACAATAATTCGTCAAAATAAATCATTGTCGGGTCGTCAGAGGGGGTATAGAGGGATTTTTCATTCTCAAAATTACCTCAGAATCAAATATGACTTGGCACGCATCATGGTGGGCTGCAGAATATCCATTTTCATCTGAATAACAATAATTCGTCAACAGAAAACATTGACGGGTCGTTAAAGGGGGTATAGAGGGATTTTTCATTTTCAAAATTTGTTCAAAATTCTAATATGACTTGGCACACATGATGATGGGGTGCAGAATATTCAATCCCATCTGAATAACAATAATTCGTCAACGGAAATCATTGTCGTGTAGTCAGAGGGGGTATGGAGGGATTTTTCATTTTCAAAATTACTTCAAAAATCTAATAAAACTTGGCACGCATCATGGTGGGGTGCAAAGTATCCATTCCCATCTGAATAAAAATAATTCGTCAACAGGAATCATTGTCGTGTCGTCAGAAGGGGTATGGAGGGATTTTTCATCTTCAAAATTACCTCAAAATCAAATATGACTTGGCACGCAACATGGTGGGGTGCAGAATATCCATTTCCATCTGAATAACAATAATTCGTCAACAGAAATCATTGTCGGGTCGTCAGAGGGGGTATAGAGGAATTTTTCATTTTTAAAATTACCTCAAAATTAAATATGACTTGGCACGCATCATGGTGGGGTGCAGAATATCCATTTCGATCTAAATAACAATAATTCGTCAACAGAAATCATTGGCGGGTCGTTAGAGGGGGTATAGAGGGATTTTTCATTTTCAAAATTTCTTCAAAAATCTAATATGACTTGGCACGCATCATGGTGGGCTGCAGAATATCCATTTTCATCTGAATAACAATAATTCGTCAACAGAAAACATTGACGGGTCGTTGAAGGGGGTATAGAGGGATTTTTCATTTTCAAAATTTGTTCAAAATTCTAATATGACTTGGCACACATGATGATGGGGTGCAGAATATTCAATCCCATCTGAATAACAATAATTCGTCAACGGAAATCATTGTCGTGTAGTCAGAGGGGGTATGGAGGGATTTTTCATTTTCAAAATTACTTCAAAAATCTAATAAAACTTGGCACGCATCATGGTGGGGTGCAAAGTATCCATTCCCATCTGAATAACAATAATTCGTCAACAGAAATCATTGTCGTGTCGTCAGAGGGGAATGGAGGGATTTTTCATTTTCAAAATTACTTCAAAAATTCAATATGACTTGGCACCCATCATAGTGGGGTGCAAAGTATCCATATCCATCTAAATAACAATAATTCGTCAACAGAAATCATTGTCGGGTCGTTAGAGGGGGTATAGAGGGATTTTTCATTTTCAAAATTTCTTCAAAAATCTAATATGACTTGGCACGCATCATGGTGAGGTGCAGAATATCCATTTTCATCTGAATAACAATAATTAGTCAACAGAAATCATTGTCGTGTCGTCAGAGGGGAATGGAGGGATTTTTCATTTTCAAAATTACTTCAAAAATTCAATATGACTTGGCACCCATCATAGTGGGGTGCAAAGTATCCATATCCATCTAAATAACAATAATTCGTCAACAGAAATCATTGTCGGGTCGTTAGAGGGGGTATAGAGGGATTTTTCATTTTCAATATTTCTTCAAAAATCTAATATGACTTGGCACGCATCATGGTGGGGTGCAAAGTATTCATGTCCATCTGAAAAACAATAATTCGTCAACAGAAATCATTGTCGGGTTGTTAGAAGGGGTATAGACGGATTTTTCATTTTCAATATTTCTTCAAAAATCTAATATGACTTGGCACGCATCATGGTGGGGTGCAGAATATCCATTTCTATCTGAATATCAATAATTCCTCAACACAAATCATTGTCGTGTCGTCAGAGGGGTATAGAGGGATTTTTCATTTTCAAAATTACCTCAAAATCAAATATGACTTGGCACGCAACATGGCGGGGTGCAGAATATCCATTTCTATCTGAATAAGAATAATTCGTCAACAGAAATCATTGTCGGGTCGTTAGAGGGGGTATACAGGGATTTTTCAATTTCAATATTTCTTCAAAAATCTAATATGACTTGGCACGCATCATGGTACTGTGCAGAATATCCATTTTCATCTGAATAACAATAATTTGTCAACAGAAATCATTGTCGGGTCGTCAGAGGGGTTATAGAGGGATTTTTCATTTTCAAAATGACTTCAAAAATCAAATATGACTTGGCACGCATCATGGTGGGGTACAGAATATTCATTTCCACCTCAATAACAATAATTCGTCAAAATAAATCATTGTCGGGTCGTCAGAGGGGGTAAAGAGGGATTTTTCATTTTCAAAATTTCTTCAAAAATCTAAAATGACTTGGCACGCATCAAAGTAGGGTGCAGAATATTAATTTCCATCTGAATAACAATAATTCGTCAACAGAAATCATTTTCGTGTCGTCAGAGGGGGTATGGAGGGATTTTTCATTTTCAAAATTACCTCAAAATCAAATATGATTTGGCACGCATCATGGTGGGCTGCAGAATATCCATTTCCAACTGAATAACAATAATTCGTCAACAGAAATCATTGACGGGTCGTTGGAGCGGGTATAGAGGGATTGTTAATTTTCAAAATTACTTCAAAAATCAAGTATGACTTGGCACGTATCATAGTGGAGTGCATAGTATCCATTTTCATCTAAATAATAATTAGTCGTCAACAGAAATTATTGTCGGGTCGTTAGAGGGGGTATAGAGGGATTTTTCATTTTCAATATTTCTTTAAAAATCTAATATGACTTGGCACGCATCATGGTGGGGTGCAAAGTATTCATGTCCATCTGAATAACAATAATTCGTCAACAGAAATCATTGTCGGGTCGTTAGAGGGGGTATAGAGGGATTTTTCATTTTCAATATTTCTTTAAAAATCTAATATGACTTGGCACGCATCATGGTGGGGTGCAAAGTATTCATGTCCATCTGAATAACAATAATTCGTCAACAGAAATCATTTTCGGGTCGTTAGAGGGGGTATAGAGGGATTTTTCATTTTCAATATTTCTTCAAAAATCTAATATGACTTGGCACGCATCATGGTGGGGTGCAGAATATCCATTTCTATCTGAATAACAATGATTCCTTAACATAAATCATTGTCGTGTCGTCAGAGGGGTATAGAGTGATTTTTCATTTTCAAAATTACCTCAAAATCAAATATGACTTGGCACGCATCATGGTGGGGTGCAGAATATCCATTTCGATCTAAATAACAATAATTCGTCAACAGAAATCATTGGCGGGTCGTTAGAGCGGGTATAGAGGGATATTTCATTTTCAAAATTTCTTCAAAAATCTAATATGACTTGGCACGCATCATGGTGAGGTGCAGAATATCCATTTCCATCTGAATAACAATAATTCGTCAACAGAAATCATTGTCGTGTCGTCAGAGGGGAATGGAGGGATTTTTCATTTTCAAAATTACTTCAAAAATTCAATATGACTTGGCACCCATCATAGAGGGGTGCAAAGTATCCATATCCATCTAAATAACAATAATTCGTCAACAGAAATCATTGTCGGGTCGTTAGAGGGGGTATAGAGGGATTTTTCATTTTCAATATTTCTTCAAATATCTAATATGACTTGGCACGCATCATGGTGGGGTGCAAAGTATTCATGTCCATCTGAAAAACAATAATTCGTCAACAGAAATCATTGTCGGGTTGTTAGAAGGGGTATAGAGGGATTTTTCATTTTCAATATTTCTTCAAAAATCTAATATGACTTGGCACGCATCATGGTGGGGTGCAGAATATCCATTTTTATCTGAATAACAATAATTCCTCAACATAAATCATTGTCGTGTCGTCAGAGGGGTATAGAGGGATTTTTCATTTTCAAAATTACCTCAAAATCAAATATGACTTGGCACGCAACATGGCGGGGTGCAGAATATCCATTTCTATCTGAATAAGAATAATTCGTCAACAGAAATCATTGTCGGGTCGTTAGAGGGGGTATACAGGGATTTTTCAATTTCAATATTTCTTCAAAAATCTAATATGACTTGGCACGCATCATGGTACTGTGCAGAATATCCATTTTCATCTAAATAACAATAATTTGTCAACAGAAATCATTGTCGGGTCGTCAGAGGGGTTATAGAGGGATTTTTCATTTTCAAAATGACTTCAAAAATCAAATATGACTTGGCACGCATCATGGTGGGGTACAGAATATTCATTTCCACCTCAATAACAATAATTCGTCAAAATAAATCATTGTCGGGTCGCCAGAGGGGGTATAGAGGGATTTTTCATTTTTAAAATTATCTCAAAATCAAATATGACTTGTCACGCATCATGGTGGGGTGCAAAGTATTCATGTCCATCTGAATAACAATAATTCGTCTACAGAAATCATTGTCGGGTCGTTAGAAGGGGTATAGAGGGATTTTTCATTCTCAAAATTACCTCAAAATCAAATATGACTTGGCACGCAACATGGTGGGGTGCAGAATATCCATTTCCATCTGAATAAGAATAATTTGTCAACAGAAATCATTGTCGGGACGTTAAAGGGGGTATACAGGGATTTTTCAATTTCAATATTTCTTCAAAAATCCAATATGACTTGGCACGCATCATGGTAGTGTGCAGAATATCCATTTTCATTTAAATAACAATAATTTAACATCAGAAATCATTGTCGGGTCGTCTGAGGGGTTATAGAGGGATTTTTCATTTTCTAAATGACTTCAAAAATCAAATATGACTTGGCACGCATCATGGTGGGGTACAGAATATTCATTTCCACCTCAATAACAATAATTCGTCAAAATAAATCATTGTCGGGTCGTCAGAGGGGGTATAGAGGGATTTTTCATTCTCAAAATTACCTCAGAATCAAATATGACTTGGCACGCATCATGGTGGGCTGCAGAATATCCATTTTCATCTGAATAACAATAATTCGTCAACAGAAAACATTGACGGGTCGTTAAAGGGGGTATAGAGGGATTTTTCATTTTCAAAATTTGTTCAAAATTCAAATATGACTTGGCACACATGATGATGGGGTGCAGAATATTCAATCCCATCTGAATAACAATAATTCGTCAACGGAAATCATTGTCGTGTAGTCAGAGGGGGTATGGAGGGATTTTTCATTTTCAAAATTACTTCAAAAATCTAATAAAACTTGGCACGCATCATGGTGGGGTGCAAAGTATCCATTCCCATCTGAATAAAAATAATTCGTCAACAGGAATCATTGTCGTGTCGTCAGAAGGGGTATGGAGGGATTTTTCATCTTCAAAATTACCTCAAAATCAAATATGACTTGGCACGCAACATGGTGGGGTGCAGAATATCCATTTCCATCTGAATAACAATAATTCGTCAACAGAAATCATTGTCGGGTCGTCAGAGGGGGTATAGAGGAATTTTTCATTTTTAAAATTACCTCAAAATTAAATATGACTTGGCACGCATCATGGTGGGGTGCAGAATATCCATTTCGATCTAAATAACAATAATTCGTCAACAGAAATCATTGGCGGGTCGTTAGAGGGGGTATAGAGGGATTTTTCATTTTCAAAATTTCTTCAAAAATCTAATATGACTTGGCACGCATCATGGTGAGGTGCAGAATATCCATTCCCATCTGAATAACAATAATTCGTCAACAAAAATCATTGTCGTGTCGTCAGAGGGGAATGGAGGGATTTTTCATTTTCAAAATTACTTCAAAAATTCAATATGACTTGGCACGCATCATAGTGGGGTGCAAAGTATCCATATCCATCAAAATAACAATAATTCGTCAACAGAAATCATTGTCGGGTCGTTAGAGGGGGTATAGAGGGATTTTTCATTTTCAAAATTTCTTCAAATATCAAATATGACTTGGCACGCATCATGGTGGGGTGCAAAGTATTCATGTCCATCTGAATAACAATAATTCGTCAAAAGAAATCATTGTCGGGTTGTTAGAGGGGGTATAGAGGGATTTTTCATTTTCAATATTTCTTCAAAAATCTAATATGACTTGGCACGCATCATGGTGGGGTGCAGAATATCCATTCCTATCTGAATAATAATAATTCCCTAACATAAATCATTGTCGTGTCGTCAGAGGGGTATAGAGGGATTTTTCATTTTCAAAATTTTCTCAAAATCAAATATGACATGGCACGCAACATAGTGGGGTGCAGAATATCCATTCCCATCTGAATAACAATAATTCGTCAACAGAAATCATTGTCGGGTCGTCAGAGGGGTTATAGAGGGATTTTTCAGTTTCAAAATGACTTCAAAAATCAAATATGACTTGGCACGCATCATGGTAGTGTGCAGAGTATCCATTTTCATCTGAATAACAATAATTTGTCAACAGAAATCATTGCCGGGTCGTCAGAGGGGTTATAGAGGGATTTTTCATTTTCAAAATGACTTCAAAAAACAAATATGACTTGGCACGCATCATGGTGGGGTACAGAATATTCATTTCCACCTCAATAACAATAATTCGTCAACAGAAATCATTGTCGGGTCGTTAGAGGGGGTATACAGGGATTTTTCAATTTCAATACTTCTTCAAAAATCTAATTTGACTTGGCACGTATCATGGTAGTGTGCAGAATATCCATTTTCATCTGAATAACAATAATTTGACAACAGAAATCATTGTCGGGTCGTCAGAGGGGATATAGAGGGATTTTTCATTTTCAAAATGACTTCAAAAATCAAATATGACTTGGCACGCATCATGGTGGGGTAGAGAATATTCATTTCCACCTCAATAACAAAGATTTGTCAAAATAAATCATTGTCGGGTCGTCAGAGGGGGTATAGAGGGATTTTTCATTTTTAAAATTATCTCAAATTCAAATATGACTTGGCACGCATCATGGTGGGGTGCAAAGTATTCGTGTCCATCCGAATAACAATAATTCGTCAACACAAATCATTGTCGAGTCGTCAGAGGGGATATAGAGGGATTTATCATTTTCAAAATGACTTCAAAAATCAAATATGACTTGGCACGCATCATGGTGGGGTAGAGAATATTCATTTCCACCTCAATAACAAATATTTGTCAAAATAAATCATTGTCGGGTCGTTAGAAGGGGGTATAGAGGGATTTTTCATTTTCAATATTTCTTCAAAAATCATATGACTTGGCACGCAACATAGTGTGGTGCAGAATATCCATTCCCATCTGAATAACAATAATTCGTCAACAGAAATCATTGTCGGGTCGTAAGAGGGAGTATACAGGGATTTTTCAATTTCAATATTTCTTCAAAAATTAAATATGACTTGGCACGCATCATCGTGGGGTACAGAATATTCATTTCCACCTCCCATAACAATAATTCGTCAAAATAAATCATTGTCGGGTCGTCAGAGGGGGTATAGAGGGATTTTTCATTCTCAAAATTACCTCAGAATCAAATATGAATTGGCACGCATCATGGTGGGCTGCAGAATATCCATTTTCATCTGAATAACAATAATTTGTCAACAGAAATCATTGACGGGTCGTTAAAGGGGGTATAGAGGGATTTTTCATTTTCGAAATTACCTCAAAATCAAATATGACTTGGCACGCAACATAGTGGGGTGCAGAATATCCATTCCCATCTGAAAAACAATAATTCGTCAACAGAAATCATTGTCGGGTCGTTAAAAGGGGTATAGAGGGATTTTTCATTTTCAAAATTACCTCAAATTCAAATATGACTTGGCACGCAACATGGTGGGGTGCAGAAGATCCATTTCCATCTGAATAAGAATAATTCGTCATCAGAAATCATTGTCGGGTCGTCAGAGGGGGTTAAAGAGATTTTTCGTTTTCAAAATTCCTTCAAAATCAAATATGACTTGGCACGCATCATGGTGGGGTGCAGAATATCCATTTCCAACTGAATAACAATAATTCGTCAACAGAAATCTTTGTCGTGTCGTCAGAGGGGGTATGGAGGGATTTTTCATTTTCAAAATTACCTCAAAATCAAATATGACTTGGCACGCAACATGGTGGGGTACAGAATATCCATTTCCATCTGAATAACAATAATTTGTCAACAGAAATCATTTTCGGGTCGTCTGAGGGGTTATAAAGTGATTTCTCATTTTCAAAATGACTTCAAAAATCAAATATGACTTTTCACGCAACATGGTGGGGTACAGAATATCCATTTCCAACTGAATAACAATAATTCGTCAACAGAAATCATTGTCGTGTCGTCAGAGGGGGTATGGAGGGATTTTTCATTTTCAAAATTACCTCAGAATCAAATATGACTTGGCACGCATCATGGTGGGCTGCAGAATATCCAATTCCATCTGAATAACAATAATTCGTCAACAAAAATCATTGACGGGTCTTTAAAGGGGGTATAGAGGGATTTCTCATTTTCAAAATTTGTTCAAAATTCCAATATGACATGGCACGCATCATGGTGGGGTACAGAATATCCATTTCCAACTGAATAACAATAATTCGTCAACAGAAATCATTGGCGGGTCGTTAGAGGGGGTATAGAGGGATTTTTCATTTTCAAAATTTCTTCAAAAATCTACTATGACTTGGCACGCATCATGGTGAGGTGCAGAATATCCATTTCCATCTGAATAACAATAATTCGTCAACAGAAATCATTGTCGTGTCGTCAGAGGGGAATGGAGGGATTTTTCATTTTCAAAATTACTTCAAAAATTCAATATGACTTGGCACCCATCATAGTGGGGTGCAAAGTATCCATATCCATCTAAATAACAATAATTCGTCAACAGAAATCATTGTCGGGTCGTTAGAGGGGGTATAGAGGGATTTTTCATATTCAATATTTCTTCAAAAATCTAATATGACTTGGCACGCATCATGGTGGGGTGCAAAGTATTCATGTCCATCTGAAAAACAATAATTCGTCAACAGAAATCATTGTCGGGTCGTCAGAGGGGGTATAGAGGGATTTTTCATTTTCAAAATTTCCTCAAAATCAAATATGACTTGGCACGCATCATGGTGGGGTGCAGAATATCCATTTTGATCTAAATAACAATAATTCGTCAACAGAAATCATTGGCCGGTCGTTAGAGGGGGTATAGAGGGATTTTTCATTTTCAAAATTTCTTCAAAAATCTAATATGACTTGGCACGCATCATGGTGAGGTGCAGAATATCCATTCCCATCTGAATAACAATAATTCGTCAACAGAAATCATTGTCGTGTCGTCAGAGGGGAATGAAGGGATTTTTCATTTTCAAAATTACTTCAAAAATTCAATATGACTTGGCACGCATCATAGTGGGGTGCAAAGTATCCATATCCATCTAAATAACAATAATTCGTCAACAGAAATCATTGTCGGGTTGTCAGAGGGGGTATGGAGGGATTTTTCTTTTTCAAAATTACTTCAAAAATCTTATAAAACTTGGCACGCATCACGGAGGGGTGCAGAATATCCATTTTCATCTGAATAACAATAATTCGTCAACAGAAATCATTGTCGGGTCGTTAGAGGGGGTATAGAGGGATTTTTCATTTTCAAAATTGCTTCAAAAATCAAATATGACTTGGCACGCATCATGGTGGGGTACAGAATATTCATTTCCATCTCAATAACAATAATGTTTCCAAAGAAATCATTGTCGGGTCGTCAGAGGGGGTATAGAGGGATTTTTCATCTTCACAATTACCTCAAAATCAAATATGACTTGGCACGCATCATGGTGGGGTGCAGAATATCCATTTCCAACAGAATAACAATAATTCGTCAACAGAAATCATTGTCGTGTCGTCAGAGGGGGTATGGAGGGATTTTCATTTTCAAAATAACCTCAAAATCAAATATGACTTGGCACGCAACATGGTGGGGTACAGAATATCCATTTCCATCTGAATAACAATAATTTGTCAACAGAAATCATTTTCGGGTCGTCTGAGGGGTTATAAAGTGATTTCTCATTTTCAAAATGACTTCAAAAATCAAATATGACTTTTCACGCAACATGGTGGGGTACAGAATATCCATTTCCAACTGAATAACAATAATTCGTCAACAGAAATCATTGTCGTGTCGTCAGAGGGGGTATGGAGGGATTTTTCATTTTCAAAATTACCTCAGAATCAAATATGACTTGGCACGCATCATGGTGGGCTGCAGAATATCCAATTCCATCTGAATAACAATAATTCGTCAACAAAAATCATTGACGGGTCTTTAAAGGGGGTATAGAGGGATTTCTCATTTTCAAAATTTGTTCAAAATTCTAATATGACTTGGCACGCATCATGGTGGGGTACAGAATATCCATTTCCAACTGAATAACAATAATTCGTCAACAGAAATCATTGGCGGGTCGTTAGAGGGGGTATAGAGGGATTTTTCATTTTCAAAATTTCTTCAAAAATCTACTATGACTTGGCACGCATCATGGTGAGGTGCAGAATATCCATTTCCATCTGAATAACAATAATTCGTCAACAGAAATCATTGTCGTGTCGTCAGAGGGGAATGGAGGGATTTTTCATTTTCAAAATTACTTCAAAAATTCAATATGACTTGGCACCCATCATAGTGGGGTGCAAAGTATCCATATCCATCTAAATAACAATAATTCGTCAACAGAAATCATTGTCGGGTCGTTAGAGGGGGTATAGAGGGATTTTTCATTTTCAATATTTCTTCAAAAATCTAATATGACTTGGCACGCATCATGGTGGGGTGCAAAGTATTCATGTCCATCTGAAAAACAATAATTCGTCAACAGAAATCATTGTCGGGTCGTCAGAGGGGGTATAGAGGGATTTTTCATTTTCAAAATTTCCTCAAAATCAAATATGACTTGGCACGCATCATGGTGGGGTGCAGAATATCCATTTTGATCTAAATAACAATAATTCGTCAACAGAAATCATTGGCCGGTCGTTAGAGGGGGTATAGAGGGATTTTTCATTTTCAAAATTTCTTCAAAAATCTAATATGACTTGGCACGCATCATGGTGAGGTGCAGAATATCCATTCCCATCTGAATAACAATAATTCGTCAACAGAAATCATTGTCGTGTCGTCAGAGGGGAATGAAGGGATTTTTCATTTTCAAAATTACTTCAAAAATTCAATATGACTTGGCACGCATCATAGTGGGGTGCAAAGTATCCATATCCATCTAAATAACAATAATTCGTCAACAGAAATCATTGTCGGGTTGTCAGAGGGGGTATGGAGGGATTTTTCTTTTTCAAAATTACTTCAAAAATCTTATAAAACTTGGCACGCATCACGGAGGGGTGCAGAATATCCATTTTCATCTGAATAACAATAATTCGTCAACAGAAATCATTGTCGGGTCGTTAGAGGGGGTATAGAGGGATTTTTCATTTTCAAAATTGCTTCAAAAATCAAATATGACTTGGCACGCATCATGGTGGGGTACAGAATATTCATTTCCATCTCAATAACAATAATGTTTCCAAAGAAATCATTGTCGGGTCGTCAGAGGGGGTATAGAGGGATTTTTCATCTTCAAAATTACCTCAAAATCAAATATGACTTGGCACGCATCATGGTGGGGTGCAGAATATCCATTTCCAACTGAATAACAATAATTCGTCAACAGAAATCATTGTCGTGTCGTCAGAGGGGGTATGGAGGGATTTTTCATTTTCAAAATAACCTCAAAATCAAATATGACTTGGCACGCAACATGGTGGGGTACAGAATATCCATTTCCATCTGAATAACAATATTTTGTCAACAGAAATCATTTTCGGGTCGTCTGAGGGATTATAAAGGGATTTCTCATTTTCAAAATGACTTCAAAAATAAAATATGACTTGTCACGCAACATGGTGGGGTACAGAATATCCATTTCCAACTGAATAACAATAGTTCGTCAACAGAAATCATTGTCGTGTCGTCAGAGGGGGTATGGAGGGATTTTTCATTTTCAAAATTACCTCAGAATCAAATATGACTTGGCACGCATCATGGTGGGCTGCAGAATATCCAATTCCATCTGAATAACAATAATTCGTTAACAAAAATCATTGACGGGTCTTTAAAGGGGGTATAGAGGGATTTCTCATTTTCAAAATTTGTTCAAAATTCTAATAAGACTTGGCACGCATCATGGTGGGGTACAGAATATTCATTTCCATCTCAATAACAATAATGTTTCAAAATAAATCATTGTCGGGTCGTCAAAGGGGGTATAGAGGGATTTTTTATTTTCAAAATTACCTCAAAATCAAATATGACTTGGCACGCAACATGGTGGGTTGCAGAATATCCATTTCCATCTGAATAACAATAATTCGTCAACAGAAATCATTGTCGTGTCGTTAGAGGGGGTATAGAGGGATTTTTCATTTTCAAAATTTCTTCAAAAATCTAATATGACTTGGCACGCATCAAAGTTGGGTGCAGAATATTAATTTCCATCTGAATAACAATAATTCGTCAACAGAAATCATTTTCGTGTCGTCAGAGGGGGTATGGAGGGATTTTTCATTTTCAAAATTACCTCAAAATCAAATATAATTTGGCACGCATCATGGTGGGGTGCAGAATATCCATTTCCATCTGAATAACAATAATTCGTCAACAGAAATCATTGACGGGTCGTTGGAGCGGGTATAGAGGGATTGTTAATTTTCAAAATTACTTCAAAAATCAAGTATGACTTGGCACGTATCATAGTGGAGTGCACAGTATCCATTTTCATCTAAATAATAACTAGTCGTCAACAGAAATTATTGTCGGGTCGTTAGAGGGGGTATAGAGGGATTTTTCATTTTCAATATTTCTTTAAAAATCTAATATGACTTGGCACGCATCATGGTGGGGTGCAAAGTATTCATGTCCATCTGAATAACAATAATTCGTCAACAGAAATCATTGTCGGGTCGTTAGAGGGGGTATAGAGGGATTTTTCATTTTCAATATTTCTTTAAAAATCTAATATGACTTGGCACGCATCATGGTGGGGTGCAAAGTATTCATGTCCATCTGAATAACAATAATTCGTCAACAGAAATCATTTTCGGGTCGTTAGAGGGGGTATAGAGGGATTTTTCATTTTCAATATTTCTTCAAAAATCTAATATGACTTGGCACGCATCATGGTGGGGTGCAGAATATCCATTTCGATCTAAATAACAATAATTCGTCAACAGAAATCATTGGCGGGTCGTTAGAGGGGGTATAGAGGGATTTTTCATTTTCAAAATTTTTTCAAAAATCTAATATGACTTGGCACGCATCATGGTGAGGTGCAGAATATCCATTTCCATCTGAATAACAATAATTCGTCAACAGAAATCATTGTCGTGTCGTCAGAGGTGAATGGAGGGATTTTTCATTTTCAAAATTACTTCAAAAATTCAATATGACTTGGCACCCATCATAGTGGGGTGCAAAGTATCCATATCCATCTAAATAACAATAATTCGTCAACAGAAATCATTGTCGGGTCGTTAGAGGGGGTATAGAGGGATTTTTCATTTTCAATATTTCTTCAAAAATCTAATATGACTTGGCACGCATCATGGTGGGGTGCAAAGTATTCATGTCCATCTGAAAAACAATAATTCGTCAACAGAAATCATTGTCGGGTTGTTAGAAGGGGTATAGAGGGATTTTTCATTTTCAATATTTCTTCAAAAATCTAATATGACTTGGCACGCATCATGGTGGGGTGCAGAATATCCATTTCTATCTGAATAACAATAATTCCTCAACATAAATCATTGTCGTGTCGTCAGAGGGGTATAGAGGGATTTTTCATTTTCAAAATTACCTCAAAATCAAATATGACTTGGCACGCAACATGGCGGGGTGCAGAATATCCATTTCTATCTGAATAAGAATAATTCGCCAACAGAAATCATTGTCGGGTCGTTAGAGGGGATATACAGGAATTTTTCAATTTCAATATTTCTTCAAAAATCTAATATGACTTGGCACGCATCATGGTACTGTGCAGAATATCCATTTTCATCTGAATAACAATAATTTGTCAACAGAAATCATTGTCGGGTCGTCAGAGGGGTTATAGAGGGATTTATCATTTTCAAAATGACTTCAAAAATCAAATATGACTTGGCACGCATCATGGTGGGGTACAGAATATTCATTTCCACCTCAATAACAATAATTCGTCAAAATAAATCATTGTCGGGTCGTCAGAGGGGGTATAGAGGGATTTTTCATTTTAAAAATTATCTCAAAATCAAATATGACTTGTCACGCATCATGGTGGGGTGCAAAGTATTCATGTCCATCTGAATAACAATAATTCGTCTACAAAAATCATTGTCGGGTCGTTAGAAGGGGTATAGAGGGATTTTTCATTCTCAAAATTACCTCAAAATCAAATATGACTTGGCACGCAACATGGTGGGGTGCAGAATATCCATTTCCATCTGAATAAGAATAATTCGTCAACAGAAATCATTGTCGGGACGTTAGAGGGGGTATACAGGGATTTTTCAATTTCAATATTTCTTGAAAAATCCAATATGACTTGGCACGCATCATGGTAGTGTGCAGAATATCCATTTTCATCTAAATAACAATAATTTAACATCAGAAATCATTGTCGGGTCGTCTGAGGGGTTATAGAGGGATTTTTCATTTTCTAAATGACTTCAAAAATCAAATATGACTTGGCACGCATCATGGTGGGGTACAGAATATTCATTTCCACCTCAATAACAATAATTCGTCAAAATAAATCATTGTCGGGTCGTCAGAGGGGGTATAGAGGGATTTTTCATTCTCAAAATTACCTCAGAATCAAATATGACTTGGCACGCATCATGGTGGGCTGCAGAATATCCATTTTCATCTGAATAACAATAATTCGTCAACAGAAATCATTGACGGGTCGTTAAAGGGGGTATAGAGGGATTTTTCATTTTCAAAATTTGTTCAAAATTCTAATATGACTTGGCACACATGATGATGGGGTGCAGAATATTCAATCCCATCTGAATAACAATAATTCGTCAACGGAAATCATTGTCGTGTAGTCAGAGGGGGTATGGAGGGATTTTTCATTTTCAAAATTACTTCAAAAATCTAATAAAACTTGGCACGCATCATGGTGGGGTGCAAAGTATCCATTCCCATCTGAATAAAAATAATTCGTCAACAGAAATCATTGTCGTGTCGTCAGAAGGGGTATGGAGGGATTTTTCATCTTCAAAATTACCTCAAAATCAAATATGACTTGGCACGCAACATGGTGGGGTGCAGAATATCCATTCCCATCTGAATAACAATAATTCGTCAACAGAAATCATTGTCGGGTCGTCAGAGGGGGTATAGAGGGATTTTTCATTTTTAAAATTTCTTCAAAAATCTAATATGACTTGGCACGCATCATGGTGAGGTGCAGAATATCCATTCCCATCTGAATAACAATAATTCGTCAACAAAAATCATTGTCGTGTCGTCAGAGGGGAATGGAGGGATTTTTCATTTTCAAAATTACTTCAAAAATTAAATAGGACTTGGCACGCATCATAGTGGGGTGCAGAATATCCATTTCGATCTAAATAACAATAATTCGTCAACAGAAATCATTGGCGGGTCGTTAGAGGGGGTATAGAGGGATTTTTCATTTTCAAAATTTCTTCAAAAATCTAATATGACTTGGCACGCATCATGGTGAGGTGCAGAATATCCATTTCCATCTGAATAACAATAATTCGTCAACAAAAATCATTGTCGTGTCGTCAGAGGGGAATGGAGGGATTTTTCATTTTCAAAATTACTTCAAAAATTCAATATGACTTGGCACGCATCATAGTGGGGTGCAAAGTATCCATATCCATCAAAATAACAATAATTCGTCAACAGAAATCATTGTCGGGTCGTTAGAGGGGGTATAGAGGGATTTTTCATTTTCAAAATTTCTTCAAATATCAAATATGACTTGGCACGCATCATGGTGGGGTGCAAAGTATTCATGTCCATCTGAATAACAATAATTCGTCAAAAGAAATCATTGTCGGGTTGTTAGAGGGGGTATAGAGGGATTTTTCATTTTCAATTATTCTTCAAAAATCTAATATGACTTGGCACGCATCATGGTGGGGTGCAGAATATCCATTCCTATCTGAATTATAATAATTCCCTAACATGAATCATTGTCGTGTCGTCAGAGGGGTATAGAGGGATTTTTCATTTTCAAAATTTTCTCAAAATCAAATATGACATGGCACGCAACATAGTGGGGTGCAGAATATCCATTCCCATCTGAATAACAATAATTCGTCAACAGAAATCATTGTCGGGTCGTCAGAGGGGTTATAGAGGAATTTTTCATTTTCAAAATGACTTCAAAAATCAAATATGACTTGGCACGCATCATGGTAGTGTGCAGAGTATCCATTTTCATCTGAATAACAATAATTTGTCAACAGAAATCATGGCCAGGTCGTCAGAGGGGTTATAGAGGGATTTTTCATTTTCAAAATGACTTCAAAAATCAAATATGACTTGGCACGCATCATGGTGGGGTACAGAATATTCATTTCCACCTCAATAACAATAATTCGTCAACAGAAATCATTGTCGGGTCGTTAGAGGGGGTATACAGGGATTTTTCAATTTCAATACTTCTTCAAAAATCTAATTTGACTTGGCACGCATCATGGTAGTGTGCAGAATATCCATTTTCATCTGAATAACAATAATTTGACAACAGAAATCATTGTCGGGTCGTCAGAGGGGATATAGAGGGATTTTTCATTTTCAAAATGACTTCAAAAATCAAATATGACTTGGCACGCATCATGGTGGGGTAGAGAATATTCATTTCCACCTCAATAACAAATATTGGTCAAAATAAATCATTGTCGGGTCGTCAGAGGGGGTATAGAGGGATTTTTCATTTTTAAAATTATCTCAAAATCAAATATGACTTGGCACGCATCATGGTGGGGTGCAAAGTATTCATGTCCATCCGAATAACAATAATTCGTCAACACAAATCATTGTCGGGTCGTTAGAGGGGGGTATAGAGGGATTTTTCATTTTCAATATTTCTTCAAAAATCATATGACTTGGCACGCAACATAGTGTGGTGCAGAATATCCATTCCCATCTGAATAACAATAATTCGTCAACAGAAATCATTGTCGGGTCGTTAGAGGGAGTATACAGGGATTTTTCAATTTCAATATTTCTTCAAAAATCTAATATGACTTGGCACGCATCATGGTAGTGTGCAGAATATTCATTCCCATCTGAATAACTATAATTTGTCAACAGAAATCATTGTCGGGTCGTCTGAGGGGTTATAGAGGGATTTTTCATTTTCAAAATTACTTCAAAAATTAAATATGACTTGGCACGCATCATCGTGGGGTACAGAATATTCATTTCCACCTCAATAACAATAATTCGTCAGAATTAATCATTGTCGGGTCGTCAGAGGGGGTATAGAGGGATTTTTCATTCTCAAAATTACCTCAGAATCAAATATGACTTGGCACGCATCATAGTGGGCTGCAGAATATCCATTTTCATCTGAATAACAATAATTTGTCAACAGAAATCATTGACGGGTCGTTAAAATGGGTATAGAGGGATTTTTCATTTTCGAAATTACCTCAAAATCAAATATGACTTGGCACGCATCATGGTGGGGTGCAGAATATCCATTCCCATCTGAAAAACAATAATTCGTCAACATAAATCATTGTCGGGTCGTTAAAAGGGGTATAGAGGGATTTTTCATTTTCAAAATTACCTCAAATTCAAATATGACTTGGCACGCAACATGGTGGGGTGCAGAATATCCATTTCCATCTGAATAAGAATAATTCGTCATCAGAAATTATTGTCGGGTCGTCAGAGGGGGTTAAAGAGATTTTTCGATTTCAAAATTACTTCAAAAATCGAAATATAACTTGGCACGCATCATAGTAGGGTGCAAAATATTCATTTCCAACTGAATAACAATAATTCGTCAACAGAAATCATTGTCGGGTCGTCAGAGGGGGTATAGAGGGATTTTTCATTATCAAAATGACTTCAAAAATCAAATAAAACTTGGCACGCATCACGGAGGGATGCAGAATATCCATTTTCATCTGAATAACAATAATTCGTCAACAGAAATCATTGTCGGGTCGTTAGAGGGGGTATAGAGGGATTTTTCATTTTCAAAATTGCTTCAAAAATCAAATATGACTTGGCACGCATCATGGTGGGGTACAGAATATTCATTTCCATCTCAATAACAATAATGTTTCCAAAGAAATCATTGTCGGGTCGTCAGAGGGGGTATAGAGGGATTTTTCATCTTCAAAATTACCTCAAAATCAAATATGACTTGGCACGCATCATGGTGGGGTGCAGAATATCCATTTCCAACTGAATAACAATAATTCGTCAACAGAAATCATTGTCGTGTCGTCAGAAGGGGTATGGAGGGATTTTTCATCTTCAAAATTACCTCAAAATCATATATGACTTGGCACGCAACATGGTGGGGTGCAGAATATACATTTCCATCTGAATAACAATAATTCTTCAACAGAAATCATTGTCGGGTCGTCAGAGGGGGTATAGAGGCATTTTTCATTTTCAAAATTTCCTCAAAATCAAATATGACTTGGCACGCATCATGGTGGGGTGCAGAATATCCATTTTGATCTAAATAACAATAATTCGTCAACAGAAATCATTGGCGGGTCGTTAAAGGGGGTATAGAGGGATTTTTCATTTTCAAAATTTCTTCAAAAATCTAATATGACTTGGCACGCATCATGGTGAGGTGCAGAATATCCATTCCCATCTGAATAACAATAATTCGTCAACAGAAATCATTGTCGTGTCGTCAGAGGGGAATGGAGGGATTTTTCATTTTCAAAATTACTTCAAAAATTCAATATGACTTGGCACGCATCATAGTGGGGTGCAAAGTATCCATATCCATCTAAATAACAATAATTCGTCAACAGAAATCATTGTCGGGTTGTCAGAGGGGGTATGGAGGGATTTTTCTTTTTCAAAATTACTTCAAAAATCTTATAAAACTTGGCACGCATCACGGAGGGGTGCAGAATATCCATTTTCATCTGAATAACAATAAGTCGTCAACAGAAATCATTGTCGGGTCGTTAGAGGGGGTATAGAGGGATTTTTCATTTTCAAAATTGCTTCAAAAATCAAATATGACTTGGCACGCATCATGATGGGGTACAGAATATTCATTTCCATCTCAATAACAATAATGTTTCCAAAGAAATCATTGTCGGGTCGTCAGAGGGGGTATAGAGGGATTTTTCATCTTCAAAATTACCTCAAAATCAAATATGACTTGGCACGCATCATGGTGGGGTGCAGAATATCCATTTCCAACTGAATAACAATAATTCGTCAACAGAAATCATTGTCGTGTCGTCAGAGGGGGTATGGAGGGATTTTTCATTTTCAAAATAACCTCAAAATCAAATATGACTTGGCACGCAACATGGTGGGGTACAGAATATCCATATCCATCTGAATAACAATAATTTGTCAACAGAAATCATTTTCGGGTCGTCTGAGGGGTTATAAAGGGATTTCTCATTTTCAAAATGACTTCAAAAATCAAATATGACTTGTCACGCAACATGGTGGGGTACAGAATATCCATTTCCAACTGAATAACAATAATTCGTCAACAGAAATCATTGTCGTGTCGTCAGAGGGGGTATGGAGGGATTTTTCTTTTTCAAAATTACCTCAGAATCAAATATGACTTGGCACGCATCATGGTGGGCTGCAGAATATCCAATTCCATCTGAATAACAATAATTCGTCAACAAAAATCATTGACGGGTCTTTAAAGGGGGTATAGAGGGATTTCTCATTTTCAAAATTTGTTTAAAATTCTAATATGACTTGGCACGCATCATGGTGGGGTACAGAATATTCATTTCCATCTCAATAACAATAATGTTTCAAAATAAATCATTGTCGGGTCGTCAAAGGGGGTATAGAGGGATTTTTTATTTTCAAAATTACCTCAAAATCAAATATGACTTGGCACGCAACATGGTGGGTTGCAGAATATCCATTTCCATCTGAATAACAATAATTCGTCAACAGAAATCATTGACGAGTCGTTAGAGGGGGTATAGAGGGATTTTTCATTTTCAAAATTTCTTCAAAAATCTAATATGACTTGGCACGCATCATAGTGGGGTGCAGAATATTAATTTCCATCTGAATAACAATAATTCGTCAACAGAAATCATTTTCGTGTCGTCAGAGGGGGTATGGAGGGATTTTTCATTTTCAAAATTACCTCAAAATGAAATATGATTTGGCACGCATCATGGTTGGGTGCAGAATATCCATTTCCATCTGAATAACAATAATTCGTCAACAGAAATCATTGACGGGTCGTTGGAGCGGGTATAGAGGGATTGTTAATTTTCAAAATTAGGTACTTCAAATATCAAGTATGACTTGGCACGTATCATAGTGGAGTGCATAGTATCCATTTTCATCTAAATAATAATTAGTCGTCAACAGAAATTATTGTCGGGTCGTTAGAGGGGGTATAGAGGGATTTTTCATTTTCAATATTTCTTTAAAAATCTAATATGACTTGGCACGCATCATGGTGGGGTGCAAAGTATTCATGTCCATCTGAATAACAATAATTCGTCAACAGAAATCATTGTCGGGTCGTTAGAGGGGGTATAGAGGGATTTTTCATTTTCAATATTTCTTTAAAAATCTAATATGACTTGGCACGCATCATGGTGGGGTGCAAAGTATTCATGTCCATCTGAATAACAATAATTCGTCAACAGAAATCATTGTCGGGTCGTTAGAGGGGGTATAGAGAAATTTTTCATTTTCAATATTTCTTCAAAAATCTAATATGACTTGGCACGCATCATGGTGGGGTGCAGAATATCCATTTCTATCTGAATAACAATAATTCCTTAACATAAATCATTGTCGTGTCGTCAGAGGGGTATAGAGTGATTTTTCATTTTCAAAATTACCTCAAAATCAAATATGACTTGGCACGCATCATGGTGGGGTGCAGAATATCCATTTCGATCTAAATAACAATAATTCGTCAACAGAAATCATTGGCGGGTCGTTAGAGGGGGTATAGAGGGATTTTTCATTTTCAAAATTTCTTCAAAAATCTAATATGACTTGGCACGCATCATGGTGAGGTGCAGAATATCCATTTCCATCTGAATAACAATAATTCGTCAACAGAAATCATTGTCGTGTCGTCAGAGGGGAATGGAGGGATTTTTCATTTTCAAAATTACTTCAAAAATTCAATATGACTTGGCACCCATCATAGTGGGGTGCAAAGTATCCATATCCATCTAAATAACAATAATTCGTCAACAGAAATCATTGTCGGGTCGTTAGAGGGGGTATAGAGGGATTTTTCATTTTCAATATTTTTTCAAAAATCTAATATGACTTGGCACGCATCATGGTGGGGTGCAAAGTATTCATGTCCATCTGAAAAACAATAATTCGTCAACAGAAATCATTGTCGGGTCGTCAGAGGGGGTATAGAGGGATTTTTCATTTTCAAAATTTCCTCATAATCAAATATGACTTGGCACGCATCATGGTGGGGTGCAGAATATCCATTTTGATCTAAATAACAATAATTCGTCAACAGAAATCATTGGCCGGTCGTTAGAGGGGTATAGAGGGATTTTTCATTTTCAAAATTTCTTCAAAAATCTAATATGACTTGGCACGCATCATGGTGAGGTGCAGAATATCCATTTCCATCTGAATAACAATAATTCGTCAACAGAAATCATTGTCGTGTCGTCAGAGGGGAATGGAGGGATTTTCTATTTTCAAAATTACTTCAAAAATTCAATATGACTTGGCACGCATCATAGTGGGGTGCAAAGTATCCATATCCATCTAAATAACAATAATTCGTCAACAGAAATCATTGTCGGGTTGTCAGAGGGGGTATGGAGGGATTTTTCATCTTCAAAATTACCTCAAAATCAAATATGACTTGGCACGCATCATGGTGGGGTGCAGAATATCTATATCCAACTGAATAACAATAATTCGTCAACAGAAATCATTGTCGTGTCGTCAGAGGGGGTATGGAGGGATTTTTCATTTTCAAAATAACCTCAAAATCAAATATGACTTGGCACGCAACATGGTGGGGTACAGAATATCCATTTCCATCTGAATAACAATAATTTGTCAACAGAAATCATTTTCGGGTCGTCTGAGGGGTTATAAAGGGATTTCTCATTTTCAAAATGACTTCAAAAATCAAATTTGACTTGTCACGCAACATGGTGGGGTACAGAATATCCATTTCCAACTGAATAACAATAATTCGTCAACAGAAATCATTGTCGTGTCTTCAGAGGGGGTATGGAGGGATTTTTCATTTTCAAAATTACCTCAGAATCAAATATGACTTGGCACGCATCATGGTGGGCTGCAGAATATCCAATTCCATCTGAATAACAATAATTCGTCAACAAAAATCATTGACGGGTCTTTAAAGGGGGTATAGAGGGATTTCTCATTTTCAAAATTTGTTCAAAATTCTAATATGACTTGGCACGCATCATGGTGGGGTACAGAATATTCATTTCCATCTCAATAACAATAATGTTTCAAAATAAATCATTGTCGGGTCGTCAAAGGGGGTATAGAGGGATTTTTTATTTTCAAAATTACCTCAAAATCAAAAATGACTTGGCACTCAACATGGTGGGTTGCAGAATATCCATTTCCATCTGAATAACAATAATTCGTCAACAGAAATCATTGCCGTGTCGTTAGAGGGGGTATAGAGGGATTTTTCATTTTCAAAATTTCTTCAAAAATCTAAAATGACTTGACACGCATCAAAGTGGGGTGCAGAATATTAATTTCCATCTGAATAACAATAATTCGTCGACAGAAATCATTTTCGTGTCGTCAGAGGGGGTATGGAGGGACTTTTCATTTTCAAAATTACCTCAAAATCAAATATGATTTGGCACGCATCATGGTGGGGTGCAGAATATCCATTTCCATCTGAATAACAATAATTCGTCAACAGAAATCATTGACGGGTCGTTGGAGCGGGTATAGAGGGATTGTTAATTTTCAAAATTACTTCAAAAATCAAGTATGACTTGGCACGTATCATAGTGGAGTGCATAGTATCCATTTTCATCTAAATAATAATTAGTCGTCAACAGAAATTATTGTCGGGTCGTTAGAGGGGGTATAGAGGGATTTTTCATTTTCAATATTTCTTTAAAAATCTAATATGACTTGGCACGCATCATGGTGGGGTGCAAAGTATTCATGTCCATCTGAATAACAATAATTCGTCAACAGAAATCATTGTCGGGTCGTTAGAGGGGGTATAGAGGGATTTTTCATTTTCAATATTTCTTTAAAAATCTAATATGACTTGGCACGCATCATGGTGGGGTGCAAAGTATTCATGTCCATCTGAATAACAATAATTCGTCAACAGAAATCATTTTCGGGTCGTTAGAGGGGGTATAGAGGGATTTTTCTTTTTCAATATTTCTTCAAAAATCTAATATGACTTGGCACGCATCATGGTGGAGTGCAGAATATCCATTTCTATCTGAATAACAATGATTCCTTAACATAAATCATTGTCGTGTCGTCAGAGGGGTATAGAGTGATTTTTCATTTTCAAAATTACCTCAAAATCAAATATGACTTGGCACGCATCATGGTGGGGTGCAGAATATCCATTTTCATCTGAATAACAATAATTCGTCAACAGAAATCATTGTCGTGTCGTCAGAGGGGAATGGAGGGATTTTTCATTTTCAAAATTACTTCAAAAATTCAATATGACTTGGCACCCATCATAGTGGGGTGCAAAGTATCCATATCCATCTAAATAACAATAATTCGTCAACAGAAATCATTGTCGGGTCGTTAGAGGGGGTATAGAGGGATTTTTCATTTTCAAAATTTCTTCAAAAATCTAATATGACTTGGCACGCATCATGGTGAGGTGCAGAATATCCATTTTCATCTGAATAACAATAATTCGTCAACAGAAATCATTGTCGTGTCGTCAGAGGGGAATGGAGGGATTTTTCAATTTCAAAATTACTTCAAAAATTCAATATGACTTGGCACCCATCATAGTGGGGTGCAAAGTATCCATATCCATCTAAATAACAATAATTCGTCAACAGAAATCATTGTCGGGTCGTTAGAGGGGGTATAGAGGGATTTTTCATTTTCAATATTTCTTCAAAAATCTAATATGACTTGGCACGCATCATGGTGGGGTGCAAAGTATTCATGTCCATCTGAAAAACAATAATTCGTCAACAGAAATCATTGTCGGGTTGTTAAAAGGGGTATAGAGGGATTTTTCATTTTCAATATTTCTTCAAAAATCTAATATGACTTGGCACGCATCATGGTGGGGTGCAGAATATCCATTTCTATCTGAATATCAATAATTCCTCGAAACAAATCATTGTCGTGTCGTCAGAGGGGTATAGAGGGATTTTTCATTTTCAAAATTACCTCAAAATCAAATATGACTTGGCACGCAACATGGCGGGGTGCAGAATATCCATTTCTATCTGAATAAGAATAATTCGTCAACAGAAATCATTGTCGGGTCGTTAGAGGGGGTATACAGGGATTTTTCAATTTCAATATTTCTTCAAAAATCTAATATGACTTGGCACGCATCATGGTACTGTGCAGAATATCCATTTTCATCTGAATAACAATAATTTGTCAACAGAAATCATTGTCGGGTCGTCAGAGGGGTTATAGAGGGATTTTTCATTTTCAAAATGACTTCAAAAATCAAATATGACTTGGCACGCATCATGGTGGGGTACAGAATATTCATTTCCACCTCAATAACAATAATTCGTCAAAATAAATCATTGTCGGGTCGTCAGAGGGGGTATAGAGGGATTTTTCATTTTCAAAATTTCTTCAAAAATCTAAAATGACTTGGCACGCATCAAAGTAGGGTGCAGAATATTAATTTGCATCTGAATAACAATAATTCGTCAACAGAAATCATTTTCGTGTCGTCAGAGGGGGTATGGAGGGATTTTTCATTTTCAAAATTACCTCAAAATCAAATATGATTTGGCACGCATCATGGTGGGGTGCAGAATATCCATTTCCATCTGAATAACAATAATTCGTCAACAGAAATCATTGACGGGTCGTTGGAGCGGGTATAGAGGGATTGTTAATTTTCAAAATTACTTCAAAAATCAAGTATGACTTGGCACGTATCATAGTGGAGTGCATAGTATCCATTTTCATCTAAATAATAATTAGTCGTCAACAGAAATTATTGTCGGGTCGTTAGAGGGGGTATAGAGGGATTTTTCATTTTCAATATTTCTTTAAAAATCTAATATGACTTGGCACGCATCATGGTGGGGTGCAAAGTATTCATGTCCATCTGAATAACAATAATTCGTCAACAGAAATCATTGTCGGGTCGTTAGAGGGGGTATAGAGGGATTTTTCATTTTCAATATTTCTTTAAAAATCTAATATGACTTGGCACGCATCATGGTGGGGTGCAAAGTATTCATGTCCATCTGAATAACAATAATTCGTCAACAGAAATCATTTTCGGGTCGTTAGAGGGGGTATAGAGGGATTTTTCATTTTCAATATTTCTTCAAAAATCTAATATGACTTGGCACGCATCATGGTGGGGTGCAGAATATCCATTTCTATCTGAATAACAATGATTCCTTAACATAAATCATTGTCGTGTCGTCAGAGGGGTATAGAGTGATTTTTCATTTTCAAAATTACCTCAAAATCAAATATGACTTGGCACGCATCATGGTGGGGTGCAGAATATCCATTTCGATCTAAATAACAATAATTCGTCAACAGAAATCATTGGCGGGTCGTTAGAGCGGGTATAGAGGGATTTTTCATTTTCAAAATTTCTTCAAAAATCTAATATGACTTGGCACGCATCATGGTGAGGTGCAGAATATCCATTTCCATCTGAATAACAATAATTCGTCAACAGAAATCATTGTCGTGTCGTCAGAGGGGAATGGAGGGATTTTTCATTTTCAAAATTACTTCAAAAATTCAATATGACTTGGCACCCATCATAGAGGGGTGCAAAGTATCCATATCCATCTAAATAACAATAATTCGTCAACAGAAATCATTGTCGGGTCGTTAGAGGGGGTATAGAGGGATTTTTCATTTTCAATATTTCTTCAAAAATCTAATATGACTTGGCACGCATCATGGTGGGGTGCAAAGTATTCATGTCCATCTGAAAAACAATAATTCGTCAACAGAAATCATTGTCGGGTTGTTAGAAGGGGTATAGAGGGATTTTTCATTTTCAATATTTCTTCAAAAATCTAATATGACTTGGCACGCATCATGGTGGGGTGCAGAATATCCATTTCTATCTGAATAACAATAATTCCTCAACATAAATCATTGTCGTGTCGTCAGAGGGGTATAGAGGGATTTTTCATTTTCAAAATTACCTCAAAATCAAATATGACTTGGCACGCAACATGGCGGGGTGCAGAATATCCATTTCTATCTGAATAAGAATAATTCGTCAACAGAAATCATTGTCGGGTCGTTAGAGGGGGTATACAGGGATTTTTCAATTTCAATATTTCTTCAAAAATCTAATATGACTTGGCACGCATCATGGTACTGTGCAGAATATCCATTTTCATCTAAATAACAATAATTTGTCAACAGAAATCATTGTCGGGTCGTCAGAGGGGTTATAGAGGGATTTTTCATTTTCAAAATGATTTCAAAAATCAAATATGACTTGGCACGCATCATGGTGGGGTACAGAATATTCATTTCCACCTCAATAACAATAATTCGTCAGAATAAATCATTGTCGGGTCGCCAGAGGGGGTATAGAGGGATTTTTCATTTTTAAAATTATCTCAAAATCAAATATGACTTGTCACGCATCATGGTGGGGTGCAAAGTATTCATGTCCATCTGAATAACAATAATTCGTCTACAGAAATCATTGTCGGGTCGTTAGAAGGGGTATAGAGGGATTTTTCATTCTCAAAATTACCTCAAAATCAAATATGACTTGGCACGCAACATGGTGGGGTGCAGAATATCCATTTCCATCTGAATAAGAATAATTTGTCAACAGAAATCATTGTCGGGACGTTAGAGGGGGTATACAGGGATTTTTCAATTTCAATATTTCTTCAAAAATCCAATATGACTTGGCACGCATCATGGTAGTGTGCAGAATATCCATTTTCATTTAAATAACAATAATTTAACATCAGAAATCATTGTCGGGTCGTCTGAGGGGTTATAGAGGGATTTTTCATTTTCTAAATGACTTCAAAAATCAAATATGACTTGGCACGCATCATGGTGGGGTACAGAATATTCATTTCCACCTCAATAACAATAATTCGTCAAAATAAATCATTGTCGGGTCGTCAGAGGGGGTATAGAGGGATTTTTCATTCTCAAAATTACCTCAGAATCAAATATGACTTGGCACGCATCATGGTGGGCTGCAGAATATCCATTTTCATCTGAATAACAATAATTCGTCAACAGAAAACATTGACGGGTCGTTAAAGGGGGTATAGAGGGATTTTTCATTTTCAAAATTTGTTCAAAATTCTAGTATGACTTGGCACACATGATGATGGGGTGCAGAATATTCAATCCCATCTGAATAACAATAATTCGTCAACGGAAATCATTGTCGTGTAGTCAGAGGGGGTATGGAGGGATTTTTCATTTTCAAAATTACTTCAAAAATCTAATAAAACTTGGCACGCATCATGGTGGGGTGCAAAGTATCCATTTCCATCTGAATAAAAATAATTCGTCAACAGGAATCATTGTCGTGTCGTCAGAAGGGGTATGGAGGGATTTTTCATCTTCAAAATTACCTCAAAATCAAATATGACTTGGCACGCAACATGGTGGGGTGCAGAATATCCATTTCCATCTGAATAACAATAATTCGTCAACAGAAATCATTGTCGGGTCGTCATAGGGGGTATAGAGGAATTTTTCATTTTTAAAATTACCTCAAAATTGAATATGACTTGGCACGCATCATGGTGGGGTGCAGAATATCCATTTCGATCTAAATAACAATAATTCGTCAACAGAAATCATTGGCGGGTCGTTAGAGGGGGTATAGAGGGATTTTTCATTTTCAAAATTTCTTCAAAAATCTAATATGACTTGGCACGCATCATGGTGAGGTGCAGAATATCCATTCCCATCTGAATAACAATAATTCGTCAACAAAAATCATTGTCGTGTCGTCAGAGGGGAATGGAGGGATTTTTCATTTTCAAAATTACTTCAAAAATTCAATATGACTTGGCACGCATCATAGTGGGGTGCAAAGTATCCATATCCATCAAAATAACAATAATTCGTCAACAGAAATCATTGTCGGGTCGTTAGAGGGGGTATAGAGGGATTTTTCATTTTCAAAATTTCTTCAAATATCAAATATGACTTGGCACGCATCATGGTGGGGTGCAAAGTATTCATGTCCATCTGAATAACAATAATTCGTCAAAAGAAATCATTGTCGGGTTGTTAGAGGGGGTATAGAGGGATTTTTCATTTTCAATATTTCTTCAAAAATCTAATATGACTTGGCACGCATCATGGTGGGGTGCAGAATATCCATTCCTATCTGAATAATAATAATTCCCTAACATAAATCATTGTCGTGTCGTCAGAGGGGTATAGAGGGATTTTTCATTTTCAAAATTTTCTCAAAATCAAATATGACATGGCACGCAACATAGTGGGGTGCAGAATATCCATTCCCATCTGAATAACAATAATTCGTCAACAGAAATCATTGTCGGGTCGTCAGAGGGGTTATAGAGGGATTTTTCATTTTCAAAATGACTTCAAAAATCAAATATGACTTGGCACGCATCATGGTAGTGTGCAGAGTATCCATTTTCATCTGAATAACAATAATTTGTCAACAGAAATCATTGCCGGGTCGTCAGAGGGGTTATAGAGGGATTTTTCATTTTCAAAATGACTTCAAAAATCAAATATGACTTGGCACGCATCATGGTGGGGTACAGAATATTCATTTCCACCTCAATATCAATAATTCGTCAACAGAAATCATTGTCGGGTCGTTAGAGGGGGTATACAGGGATTTTTCAATTTCAATACTTCTTCAAAAATCTAATTTGACTTGGCACGTATCATGGTAGTGTGCAGAATATCCATTTTCATCTGAATAACAATAATTTGAAAACAGAAATCATTGTCGGGTCGTCAGAGGGGATATAGAGGGATTTTTCATTTTCAAAATGACTTCAAAAATCAAATATGACTTGTCACGCATCATGGTGGGGTAGAGAATATTCATTTCCACCTCAATAACAAAGATTTGTCAAAATAAATCATTGTCGGTTCGTCAGAGGGGGTATAGAGGGATTTTTCATTTTTAAAATTATCTCAAAATCAAATATGACTTGGCACGCATCATGGTGGGGTGCAAAGTATTCGTGTCCATCCGAATAACAATAATTCGTCAACACAAATCATTGTCGAGTCGTCAGAGGGGATATAGAGGGATTTATCATTTTCAAAATGACTTCAAAAATCAAATATGACTTGGCACGCATCATGGTGGGGTAGAGAATATTCATTTCCACCTCAATAACAAATATTTGTCAAAATAAATCATTGTCGGGTCGTTAGAAGGGGGTATAGAGGGATTTTTCATTTTCAATATTTCTTCAAAAATCATATGACTTGGCACGCAACATAGTGTGGTGCAGAATATCCATTCCCATCTGAATAACAATAATTCGTCAACAGAAATCATTGTCGGGTCGTAAGAGGGAGTATACAGGGATTTTTCAATTTCAATATTTCTTCAAAAATTAAATATGACTTGGCACGCATCATCGTGGGGTACAGAATATTCATTTCCACCTCAATAACAATAATTTGTCAAAATAAATCATTGTCGGGTCGTCAGAGGGGGTATAGAGGGATTTTTCATTCTCAAAATTACCTCAGAATCAAATATGACTTGGCACGCATCATGGTGGGCTGCAGAATATCCATTTTCATCTGAATAACAATAATTTGTCAACAGAAATCATTGACGGGTCGTTAAAGGGGGTATAGAGGGATTTTTCATTTTCGAAATTACCTCAAAATCAAATATGACTTGGCACGCAACATAGTGGGGTGCAGAATATCCATTCCCATCTGAAAAACAATAATTCGTCAACAGAAATCATTGTCGGGTCGTTAAAAGGGGTATAGAGGGATTTTTCATTTTCAAAATTACCTCAAATTCAAATATGACTTGGCACGCAACATGGTGGGGTGCAGAAGATCCATTTCCATCTGAATAAGAATAATTCGTCATCAGAAATTATTGTCGGGTCGTCAGAGGGGGTTAAAGAGATTTTTCGTTTTCAAAATTCCTTCAAAATCAAATATGACTTGGCACGCATCATGGTGGGGTGCAGAATATCCATTTCCAACTGAATAACAATAATTCGTCAACAGAAATCTCTGTCGTGTCGTCAGAGGGGGTATGGAGGCATTTTTCATTTTCAAAATAACCTCAAAATCAAATATGACTTGGCACGCAACATGGTGGGGTACAGAATATCCATTTCCATCTGAATAACAATAATTTGTCAACAGAAATCATTTTCGGGTCGTCTGAGGGGTTATAAAGTGATTTCTCATTTTCAAAATGACTTCAAAAATCAAATATGACTTTTCACGCAACATGGTGGGGTACAGAATATCCATTTCCAACTGAATAACAATAATTCGTCAACAGAAATCATTGTCGTGTCGTCAGAGGGGGTATGGAGGGATTTTTCATTTTCAAAATTACCTCAGAATCAAATATGACTTGGCACGCATCATGGTGGGCTGCAGAATATCCAATTCCATCTGAATAACAATAATTCGTCAACAAAAATCATTGACGGGTCTTTAAAGGGGGTATAGAGGGATTTCTCATTTTCAAAATTTGTTCAAAATTCTAATATGACTTGGCACGCATCATGGTGGGGTACAGAATATCCATTTCCAACTGAATAACAATAATTCGTCAACAGAAATCATTGGCGGGTCGTTAGAGGGGGTATAGAGGGATTTTTCATTTTCAAAATTTCTTCAAAAATCTACTATGACTTGGCACGCATCATGGTGAGGTGCAGAATATCCATTTCCATCTGAATAACAATAATTCGTCAACAGAAATCATTGTCGTGTCGTCAGAGGGGAATGGAGGGATTTTTCATTTTCAAAATTACTTCAAAAATTCAATATGACTTGGCACCCATCATAGTGGGGTGCAAAGTATCCATATCCATCTAAATAACAATAATTCGTCAACAGAAATCATTGCCGGGTCGTTAGAGGGGGTATAGAGGGATTTTTCATTTTCAATATTTCTTCAAAAATCTAATATGACTTGGCACGCATCATGGTGGGGTGCAAAGTATTCATGTCCATCTGAAAAACAATAATTCGTCAACAGAAATCATTGTCGGGTCGTCAGAGGGTGTATAGAGGGATTTTTCATTTTCAAAATTTCCTCAAAATCAAATATGACTTGGCACGCATCATGGTGGGGTGCAGAATATCCATTTTGATCTAAATAACAATAATTCGTCAACAGAAATCATTGGTTGGTCGTTAGAGGGGGTATAGAGGGATTTTTCATTTTCAAAATTTCTTCAAAAATCTAATATGACTTGGCACGCATCATGGTGAGGTGCAGAATATCCATTCCCATCTGAATAACAATAATTCGTCAACAGAAATCATTGTCGTGTCGTCAGAGGGGAATGAAGGGATTTTTCATTTTCAAAATTACTTCAAAAATTCAATATGACTTGGCACGCATCATAGTGGGGTGCAAAGTATCCATATCCATCTAAATAACAATAATTCGTCAACAGAAATCATTGTCGGGTTGTCAGAGGGGGTATGGAGGGATTTTTCTTTTTCAAAATTACTTCAAAAATCTTATAAAACTTGGCACGCATCACGGAGGGGTGCAGAATATCCATTTTCATCTGAATAACAATAATTCGTCAACAGAAATCATTGTCGGGTCGTTAGAGGGGGTATAGAGGGATTTTTCATCTTCAAAATTACCTCAAAATCAAATATGACTTGGCACGCATCATGGTGGGGTGCAGAATATCCATTTCCAACTGAATAACAATAATTCGTCAACAGAAATCATTGTCGTGTCGTCAGAGGGGGTATGGAGGGATTTTTCATTTTCAAAATAACCTCAAAATCAAATATGACTTGGCACGCAACATGGTGGGGTACAGAATATCCATTTCCATCTGAATAACAATATTTTGTCAACAGAAATCATTTTCGGGTCGTCTGAGGGGTTATAAAGGGATTTCTCATTTTCAAAATGACTTCAAAAATAAAATATGACTTGTCACGCAACATGGTGGGGTACAGAATATCCATTTCCAACTGAATAACAATAATTCGTCAACAGAAATCATTGTCGTGTCGTCAGAGGGGGTATGGAGGGATTTTTCATTTTCAAAATTACCTCAGAATCAAATATGACTTGGCACGCATCATGGTGGGCTGCAGAATATCCAATTCCATCTGAATAACAATAATTCGTTAACAAAAATCATTGACGGGTCTTTAAAGGGGGTATAGAGGGATTTCTCATTTTCAAAATTTGTTCAAAATTCTAATAAGACTTGGCACGCATCATGGTGGGGTACAGAATATTCATTTCCATCTCAATAACAATAATGTTTCAAAATAAATCATTGTCGGGTCGTCAAAGGGGGTATAGAGGGATTTTTTATTTTCAAAATTACCTCAAAATCAAATATGACTTGGCACGCAACATGGTGGGTTGCAGAATATCCATTTCCATCTGAATAACAATAATTCGTCAACAGAAATCATTGTCGTGTCGTTAGAGGGGGTATAGAGGGATTTTTCATTTTCAAAATTTCTTCAAAAATCAAATATGACTTGGCACGCATCATGGTGGGGTACAGAATATTCATTTCCATCTCAATAACAATAATGTTTCCAAAGAAATCATTGTCGGGTCGTCAGAGGGGGTATAGAGGGATTTTTCATCTTCAAAATTACCTCAAAATCAAATATGACTTGGCACGCATCATGGTGGGGTGCAGAATATCCATTTCCAACTGAATAACAATAATTCGTCAACAGAAATCATTGTCGTGTCGTCAGAGGGGGTATGGAGGGATTTTTCATTTTCAAAATAACCTCAAAATCAAATATGACTTGGCACGCAACATGGTGGGGTACAGAATATCCATTTCCATCTGAATAACAATATTTTGTCAACAGAAATCATTTTCGGGTCGTCTGAGGGGTTATAAAGGGATTTCTCATTTTCAAAATGACTTCAAAAATAAAATATGACTTGTCACGCAACATGGTGGGGTACAGAATATCCATTTCCAACTGAATAACAATAATTCGTCAACAGAAATCATTGTCGTGTCGTCAGAGGGGGTATGGAGGGATTTTTCATTTTCAAAATTACCTCAGAATCAAATATGACTTGGCACGCATCATGGTGGGCTGCAGAATATCCAATTCCATCTGAATAACAATAATTCGTTAACAAAAATCATTGACTGGTCTTTAAAGGGGGTATAGAGTGATTTCTCATTTTCAAAATTTGTTCAAAATTCTAATAAGACTTGGCACGCATCATGGTGGGGTACAGAATATTCATTTCCATCTCAATAACAATAATGTTTCAAAATAAATCATTGTCGGGTCGTCAAAGGGGGTATAGAGGGATTTTTTATTTTCAAAATTACCTCAAAATCAAATATGACTTGGCACGCAACATGGTGGGTTGCAGAATATCCATTTCCATCTGAATAACAATAATTCGTCAACAGAAATCATTGTCGTGTCGTTAGAGGGGGTATAGAGGGATTTTTCATTTTCAAAATTTCTTCAAAAATCTAATATGACTTGGCACGCATCAATGTTGGGTGCAGAATATTAATTTCCATCTGAATAACAATAATTCGTCAACAGAAATCATTTTCGTGTCGTCAGAGGGGGTATGGAGGGATTTTTCATTTTCAAAATTACCTCAAAATCAAATATGATTTGGCACGCATCATGGTGGGGTGCAGAATAACCATTTCCATCTGAATAACAATAATTCGTCAACAGAAATCATTGACGGGTCGTTGGAGCGGGTATAGAGGGATTGTTAATTTTCAAAATTACTTCAAAAATCAAGTATGACTTGGCACGTATCATAGTGGAGTGCACAGTATCCATTTTCATCTAAATAATAATTAGTCGTCAACAGAAATTATTGTCGGGTCGTTAGAGGGGGTATAGAGGGATTTTTCATTTTCAATATTTCTTTAAAAATCTAATATGACTTGGCACGCATCATGGTGGGGTGCAAAGTATTCATGTCCATCTGAATAACAATAATTCGTCAACAGAAATCATTGTCGGGTCGTTAGAGGGGGTATAGAGGGATTTTTCATTTTCAATATTTCTTTAAAAATCTAATATGACTTGGCACGCATCATGGTGGGGTGCAAAGTATTCATGTCCATCTGAATAACAATAATTCGTCAACAGAAATCATTTTCGGGTCGTTAGAGGGGGTATAGAGGGATTTTTCATTTTCAATATTTCTTCAAAAATCTAATATGACTTGGCACGCATCATGGTGGGGTGCAGAATATCCATTTCGATCTAAATAACAATAATTCGTCAACAGAAATCATTGGCGGGTCGTTAGAGGGGGTATAGAGGGATTTTTCATTTTCAAAATTTTTTCAAAAATCTAATATGACTTGGCACGCATCATGGTGAGGTGCAGAATATCCATTTCCATCTGAATAACAATAATTCGTCAACAGAAATCATTGTCGTGTCGTCAGAGGTGAATGGAGGGATTTTTCATTTTCAAAATTACTTCAAAAATTCAATATGACTTGGCACCCATCATAGTGGGGTGCAAAGTATCCATATCCATCTAAATAACAATAATTCGTCAACAGAAATCATTGTCGGGTCGTTAGAGGGGGTATAGAGGGATTTTTCATTTTCAATATTTCTTCAAAAATCTAATATGACTTGGCACGCATCATGGTGGGGTGCAAAGTATTCATGTCCATCTGAAAAACAATAATTCGTCAACAGAAATCATTGTCGGGTTGTTAGAAGGGGTATAGAGGGATTTTTCATTTTCAATATTTCTTCAAAAATCTAATATGACTTGGCACGCATCATGGTGGGGTGCAGAATATCCATTTCTATCTGAATAACAATAATTCCTCAACATAAATCATTGTCGTGTCGTCAGAGGGGTATAGAGGGATTTTTCATTTTCAAAATTACCTCAAAATCAAATATGACTTGGCACGCAACATGGCGGGGTGCAGAATATCCATTTCTATCTGAATAAGAATAATTCGCCAACAGAAATCATTGTCGGGTCGTTAGAGGGGATATACAGGAATTTTTCAATTTCAATATTTCTTCAAAAATCTAATATGACTTGGCACGCATCATGGTACTGTGCAGAATATCCATTTTCATCTGAATAACAATAATTTGTCAACAGAAATCATTGTCGGGTCGTCAGAGGGGTTATAGAGGGATTTATCATTTTCAAAATGACTTCAAAAATCAAATATGACTTGGCACGCATCATGGTGGGGTACAGAATATTCATTTCCACCTCAATAACAATAATTCGTCAAAATAAATCATTGTCGGGTCGTCAGAGGGGGTATAGAGGGATTTTTCATTTTAAAAATTATCTCAAAATCAAATATGACTTGTCACGCATCATGGTGGGGTGCAAAGTATTCATGTCCATCTGAATAACAATAATTCGTCTACAAAAATCATTGTCGGGTCGTTAGAAGGGGTATAGAGGGATTTTTCATTCTCAAAATTACCTCAAAATCAAATATGACTTGGCACGCAACATGGTGGGGTGCAGAATATCCATTTCCATCTGAATAAGAATAATTCGTCAACAGAAATCATTGTCGGGACGTTAGAGGGGGTATACAGGGATTTTTCAATTTCAATATTTCTTGAAAAATCCAATATGACTTGGCACGCATCATGGTAGTGTGCAGAATATCCATTTTCATCTAAATAACAATAATTTAACATCAGAAATCATTGTCGGGTCGTCTGAGGGGTTATAGAGGGATTTTTCATTTTCTAAATGACTTCAAAAATCAAATATGACTTGGCACGCATCATGGTGGGGTACAGAATATTCATTTCCACCTCAATAACAATAATTCGTCAAAATAAATCATTGTCGGGTCGTCAGAGGGGGTATAGAGGGATTTTTCATTCTCAAAATTACCTCAGAATCAAATATGACTTGGCACGCATCATGGTGGGCTGCAGAATATCCATTTTCATCTGAATAACAATAATTCGTCAACAGAAATCATTGACGGGTCGTTAAAGGGGGTATAGAGGGATTTTTCATTTTCAAAATTTGTTCAAAATTCTAATATGACTTGGCACACATGATGATGGGGTGCAGAATATTCAATCCCATCTGAATAACAATAATTCGTCAACGGAAATCATTGTCGTGTAGTCAGAGGGGGTATGGAGGGATTTTTCATTTTCAAAATTACTTCAAAAATCTAATAAAACTTGGCACGCATCATGGTGGGGTGCAAAGTATCCATTCCCATCTGAATAAAAATAATTCGTCAACAGAAATCATTGTCGTGTCGTCAGAAGGGGTATGGAGGGATTTTTCATCTTCAAAATTACCTCAAAATCAAATATGACTTGGCACGCAACATGGTGGGGTGCAGAATATCCATTCCCATCTGAATAACAATAATTCGTCAATAGAAATCATTGTCGGGTCGTCAGAGGGGGTATAGAGGGATTTTTCATTTTTAAAATTTCTTCAAAAATCTAATATGACTTGGCACGCATCATGGTGAGGTGCAGAATATCCATTCCCATCTGAATAACAATAATTCGTCAACAAAAATCATTGTCGTGTCGTCAGAGGGGAATGGAGGGATTTTTCATTTTCAAAATTACTTCAAAAATTAAATAGGACTTGGCACGCATCATAGTGGGGTGCAGAATATCCATTTCGATCTAAATAACAATAATTCGTCAACAGAAATCATTGGCGGGTCGTTAGAGGGGGTATAGAGGGATTTTTCATTTTCAAAATTTCTTCAAAAATCTAATATGACTTGGCACGCATCATGGTGAGGTGCAGAATATCCATTTCCATCTGAATAACAATAATTCGTCAACAAAAATCATTGTCGTGTCGTCAGAGGGGAATGGAGGGATTTTTCATTTTCAAAATTACTTCAAAAATTCAATATGACTTGGCACGCATCATAGTGGGGTGCAAAGTATCCATATCCATCAAAATAACAATAATTCGTCAACAGAAATCATTGTCGGGTCGTTAGAGGGGGTATAGAGGGATTTTTCATTTTCAAAATTTCTTCAAATATCAAATATGACTTGGCACGCATCATGGTGGGGTGCAAAGTATTCGTGTCCATCTGAATAACAATAATTCGTCAAAAGAAATCATTGTCGGGTTGTTAGAGGGGGTATAGAGGGATTTTTCATTTTCAATTATTCTTCAAAAATCTAATATGACTTGGCACGCATCATGGTGGGGTGCAGAATATCCATTCCTATCTGAATTATAATAATTCCCTAACATGAATCATTGTCGTGTCGTCAGAGGGGTATAGAGGGATTTTTCATTTTCAAAATTTTCTCAAAATCAAATATGACATGGCACGCAACATAGTGGGGTGCAGAATATCCATTCCCATCTGAATAACAATAATTCGTCAACAGAAATCATTGTCGGGTCGTCAGAGGGGTTATAGAGGAATTTTTCATTTTCAAAATGACTTCAAAAATCAAATATGACTTGGCACGCATCATGGTAGTGTGCAGAGTATCCATTTTCATCTGAATAACAATAATTTGTCAACAGAAATCATGGCCAGGTCGTCAGAGGGGTTATAGAGGGATTTTTCATTTTCAAAATGACTTCAAAAATCAAATATGACTTGGCACGCATCATGGTGGGGTACAGAATATTCATTTCCACCTCAATAACAATAATTCGTCAACAGAAATCATTGTCGGGTCGTTAGAGGGGGTATACAGGGATTTTTCAATTTCAATACTTCTTCAAAAATCTAATTTGACTTGGCACGCATCATGGTAGTGTGCAGAATATCCATTTTCATCTGAATAACAATAATTTGACAACAGAAATCATTGTCGGGTCGTCAGAGGGGATATAGAGGGATTTTTCATTTTCAAAATGACTTCAAAAATCAAATATGACTTGGCACGCATCATGGTGGGGTAGAGAATATTCATTTCCACCTCAATAACAAATATTGGTCAAAATAAATCATTGTCGGGTCGTCAGAGGGGGTATAGAGGGATTTTTCATTTTTAAAATTATCTCAAAATCAAATATGACTTGGCACGCATCATGGTGGGGTGCAAAGTATTCATGTCCATCCGAATAACAATAATTCGTCAACACAAATCATTGTCGGGTCGTTAGAGGGGGGTATAGAGGGATTTTTCATTTTCAATATTTCTTCAAAAATCATATGACTTGGCACGCAACATAGTGTGGTGCAGAATATCCATTCCCATCTGAATAACAATAATTCGTCAACAGAAATCATTGTCGGGTCGTTAGAGGGAGTATACAGGGATTTTTCAATTTCAATATTTCTTCAAAAATCTAATATGACTTGGCACGCATCATGGTAGTGTGCAGAATATTCATTCCCATCTGAATAACTATAATTTGTCAACAGAAATCATTGTCGGGTCGTCTGAGGGGTTATAGAGGGATTTTTCATTTTCAAAATTACTTCAAAAATTAAATATGACTTGGCACGCATCATCGTGGGGTACAGAATATTCATTTCCACCTCAATAACAATAATTCGTCAGAATTAATCATTGTCGGGTCGTCAGAGGGGGTATAGAGGGATTTTTCATTCTCAAAATTACCTCAGAATCAAATATGACTTGGCACGCATCATAGTGGGCTGCAGAATATCCATTTTCATCTGAATAACAATAATTTGTCAACAGAAATCATTGACGGGTCGTTAAAATGGGTATAGAGGGATTTTTCATTTTCGAAATTACCTCAAAATCAAATATGACTTGGCACGCATCATGGTGGGGTGCAGAATATCCATTCCCATCTGAAAAACAATAATTCGTCAACATAAATCATTGTCGGGTCGTTAAAAGGGGTATAGAGGGATTTTTCATTTTCAAAATTACCTCAAATTCAAATATGACTTGGCACGCAACATGGTGGGGTGCAGAATATCCATTTCCATCTGAATAAGAATAATTCGTCATCAGAAATTATTGTCGGGTCGTCAGAGGGGGTTAAAGAGATTTTTCGATTTCAAAATTACTTCAAAAATCGAAATATAACTTGGCACGCATCATAGTAGGGTGCAAAATATTCATTTCCAACTGAATAACAATAATTCGTCAACAGAAATCATTGTCGGGTCGTCAGAGGGGGTATAGAGGGATTTTTCATTATCAAAATGACTTCAAAAATCAAATAAAACTTGGCACGCATCACGGAGGGATGCAGAATATCCATTTTCATCTGAATAACAATAATTCGTCAACAGAAATCATTGTCGGGTCGTTAGAGGGGGTATAGAGGGATTTTTCATTTTCAAAATTGCTTCAAAAATCAAATATGACTTGGCACGCATCATGGTGGGGTACAGAATATTCATTTCCATCTCAATAACAATAATGTTTCCAAAGAAATCATTGTCGGGTCGTCAGAGGGGGTATAGAGGGATTTTTCATCTTCAAAATTACCTCAAAATCAAATATGACTTGGCACGCATCATGGTGGGGTGCAGAATATCCATTTCCAACTGAATAACAATAATTCGTCAACAGAAATCATTGTCGTGTCGTCAGAAGGGGTATGGAGGGATTTTTCATCTTCAAAATTACCTCAAAATCATATATGACTTGGCACGCAACATGGTGGGGTGCAGAATATACATTTCCATCTGAATAACAATAATTCTTCAACAGAAATCATTGTCGGGTCGTCAGAGGGGGTATAGAGGCATTTTTCATTTTCAAAATTTCCTCAAAATCAAATATGACTTGGCACGCATCATGGTGGGGTGCAGAATATCCATTTTGATCTAAATAACAATAATTCGTCAACAGAAATCATTGGCGGGTCGTTAAAGGGGGTATAGAGGGATTTTTCATTTTCAAAATTTCTTCAAAAATCTAATATGACTTGGCACGCATCATGGTGAGGTGCAGAATATCCATTCCCATCTGAATAACAATAATTCGTCAACAGAAATCATTGTCGTGTCGTCAGAGGGGAATGGAGGGATTTTTCATTTTCAAAATTACTTCAAAAATTCAATATGACTTGGCACGCATCATAGTGGGGTGCAAAGTATCCATATCCATCTAAATAACAATAATTCGTCAACAGAAATCATTGTCGGGTTGTCAGAGGGGGTATGGAGGGATTTTTCTTTTTCAAAATTACTTCAAAAATCTTATAAAACTTGGCACGCATCACGGAGGGGTGCAGAATATCCATTTTCATCTGAATAACAATAAGTCGTCAACAGAAATCATTGTCGGGTCGTTAGAGGGGGTATAGAGGGATTTTTCATTTTCAAAATTGCTTCAAAAATCAAATATGACTTGGCACGCATCATGATGGGGTACAGAATATTCATTTCCATCTCAATAACAATAATGTTTCCAAAGAAATCATTGTCGGGTCGTCAGAGGGGGTATAGAGGGATTTTTCATCTTCAAAATTACCTCAAAATCAAATATGACTTGGCACGCATCATGGTGGGGTGCAGAATATCCATTTCCAACTGAATAACAATAATTCGTCAACAGAAATCATTGTCGTGTCGTCAGAGGGGGTATGGAGGGATTTTTCATTTTCAAAATAACCTCAAAATCAAATATGACTTGGCACGCAACATGGTGGGGTACAGAATATCCATATCCATCTGAATAACAATAATTTGTCAACAGAAATCATTTTCGGGTCGTCTGAGGGGTTATAAAGGGATTTCTCATTTTCAAAATGACTTCAAAAATCAAATATGACTTGTCACGCAACATGGTGGGGTACAGAATATCCATTTCCAACTGAATAACAATAATTCGTCAACAGAAATCATTGTCGTGTCGTCAGAGGGGGTATGGAGGGATTTTTCTTTTTCAAAATTACCTCAGAATCAAATATGACTTGGCACGCATCATGGTGGGCTGCAGAATATCCAATTCCATCTGAATAACAATAATTCGTCAACAAAAATCATTGACGGGTCTTTAAAGGGGGTATAGAGGGATTTCTCATTTTCAAAATTTGTTTAAAATTCTAATATGACTTGGCACGCATCATGGTGGGGTACAGAATATTCATTTCCATCTCAATAACAATAATGTTTCAAAATAAATCATTGTCGGGTCGTCAAAGGGGGTATAGAGGGATTTTTTATTTTCAAAATTACCTCAAAATCAAATATGACTTGGCACGCAACATGGTGGGTTGCAGAATATCCATTTCCATCTGAATAACAATAATTCGTCAACAGAAATCATTGACGAGTCGTTAGAGGGGGTATAGAGGGATTTTTCATTTTCAAAATTTCTTCAAAAATCTAATATGACTTGGCACGCATCATAGTGGGGTGCAGAATATTAATTTCCATCTGAATAACAATAATTCGTCAACAGAAATCATTTTCGTGTCGTCAGAGGGGGTATGGAGGGATTTTTCATTTTCAAAATTACCTCAAAATGAAATATGATTTGGCACGCATCATGGTTGGGTGCAGAATATCCATTTCCATCTGAATAACAATAATTCGTCAACAGAAATCATTGACGGGTCGTTGGAGCGGGTATAGAGGGATTGTTAATTTTCAAAATTAGGTACTTCAAATATCAAGTATGACTTGGCACGTATCATAGTGGAGTGCATAGTATCCATTTTCATCTAAATAATAATTAGTCGTCAACAGAAATTATTGTCGGGTCGTTAGAGGGGGTATAGAGGGATTTTTCATTTTCAATATTTCTTTAAAAATCTAATATGACTTGGCACGCATCATGGTGGGGTGCAAAGTATTCATGTCCATCTGAATAACAATAATTCGTCAACAGAAATCATTGTCGGGTCGTTAGAGGGGGTATAGAGGGATTTTTCATTTTCAATATTTCTTTAAAAATCTAATATGACTTGGCACGCATCATGGTGGGGTGCAAAGTATTCATGTCCATCTGAATAACAATAATTCGTCAACAGAAATCATTGTCGGGTCGTTAGAGGGGGTATAGAGAAATTTTTCATTTTCAATATTTCTTCAAAAATCTAATATGACTTGGCACGCATCATGGTGGGGTGCAGAATATCCATTTCTATCTGAATAACAATAATTCCTTAACATAAATCATTGTCGTGTCGTCAGAGGGGTATAGAGTGATTTTTCATTTTCAAAATTACCTCAAAATCAAATATGACTTGGCACGCATCATGGTGGGGTGCAGAATATCCATTTCGATCTAAATAACAATAATTCGTCAACAGAAATCATTGGCGGGTCGTTAGAGGGGGTATAGAGGGATTTTTCATTTTCAAAATTTCTTCAAAAATCTAATATGACTTGGCACGCATCATGGTGAGGTGCAGAATATCCATTTCCATCTGAATAACAATAATTCGTCAACAGAAATCATTGTCGTGTCGTCAGAGGGGAATGGAGGGATTTTTCATTTTCAAAATTACTTCAAAAATTCAATATGACTTGGCACCCATCATAGTGGGGTGCAAAGTATCCATATCCATCTAAATAACAATAATTCGTCAACAGAAATCATTGTCGGGTCGTTAGAGGGGGTATAGAGGGATTTTTCATTTTCAATATTTTTTCAAAAATCTAATATGACTTGGCACGCATCATGGTGGGGTGCAAAGTATTCATGTCCATCTGAAAAACAATAATTCGTCAACAGAAATCATTGTCGGGTCGTCAGAGGGGGTATAGAGGGATTTTTCATTTTCAAAATTTCCTCATAATCAAATATGACTTGGCACGCATCATGGTGGGGTGCAGAATATCCATTTTGATCTAAATAACAATAATTCGTCAACAGAAATCATTGGCCGGTCGTTAGAGGGGTATAGAGGGATTTTTCATTTTCAAAATTTCTTCAAAAATCTAATATGACTTGGCACGCATCATGGTGAGGTGCAGAATATCCATTTCCATCTGAATAACAATAATTCGTCAACAGAAATCATTGTCGTGTCGTCAGAGGGGAATGGAGGGATTTTCTATTTTCAAAATTACTTCAAAAATTCAATATGACTTGGCACGCATCATAGTGGGGTGCAAAGTATCCATATCCATCTAAATAACAATAATTCGTCAACAGAAATCATTGTCGGGTTGTCAGAGGGGGTATGGAGGGATTTTTCATCTTCAAAATTACCTCAAAATCAAATATGACTTGGCACGCATCATGGTGGGGTGCAGAATATCTATATCCAACTGAATAACAATAATTCGTCAACAGAAATCATTGTCGTGTCGTCAGAGGGGGTATGGAGGGATTTTTCATTTTCAAAATAACCTCAAAATCAAATATGACTTGGCACGCAACATGGTGGGGTACAGAATATCCATTTCCATCTGAATAACAATAATTTGTCAACAGAAATCATTTTCGGGTCGTCTGAGGGGTTATAAAGGGATTTCTCATTTTCAAAATGACTTCAAAAATCAAATTTGACTTGTCACGCAACATGGTGGGGTACAGAATATCCATTTCCAACTGAATAACAATAATTCGTCAACAGAAATCATTGTCGTGTCTTCAGAGGGGGTATGGAGGGATTTTTCATTTTCAAAATTACCTCAGAATCAAATATGACTTGGCACGCATCATGGTGGGCTGCAGAATATCCAATTCCATCTGAATAACAATAATTCGTCAACAAAAATCATTGACGGGTCTTTAAAGGGGGTATAGAGGGATTTCTCATTTTCAAAATTTGTTCAAAATTCTAATATGACTTGGCACGCATCATGGTGGGGTACAGAATATTCATTTCCATCTCAATAACAATAATGTTTCAAAATAAATCATTGTCGGGTCGTCAAAGGGGGTATAGAGGGATTTTTTATTTTCAAAATTACCTCAAAATCAAAAATGACTTGGCACTCAACATGGTGGGTTGCAGAATATCCATTTCCATCTGAATAACAATAATTCGTCAACAGAAATCATTGCCGTGTCGTTAGAGGGGGTATAGAGGGATTTTTCATTTTCAAAATTTCTTCAAAAATCTAAAATGACTTGACACGCATCAAAGTGGGGTGCAGAATATTAATTTCCATCTGAATAACAATAATTCGTCAACAGAAATCATTTTCGTGTCGTCAGAGGGGGTATGGAGGGACTTTTCATTTTCAAAATTACCTCAAAATCAAATATGATTTGGCACGCATCATGGTGGGGTGCAGAATATCCATTTCCATCTGAATAACAATAATTCGTCAACAGAAATCATTGACGGGTCGTTGGAGCGGGTATAGAGGGATTGTTAATTTTCAAAATTACTTCAAAAATCAAGTATGACTTGGCACGTATCATAGTGGAGTGCATAGTATCCATTTTCATCTAAATAATAATTAGTCGTCAACAGAAATTATTGTCGGGTCGTTAGAGGGGGTATAGAGGGATTTTTCATTTTCAATATTTCTTTAAAAATCTAATATGACTTGGCACGCATCATGGTGGGGTGCAAAGTATTCATGTCCATCTGAATAACAATAATTCGTCAACAGAAATCATTGTCGGGTCGTTAGAGGGGGTATAGAGGGATTTTTCATTTTCAATATTTCTTTAAAAATCTAATATGACTTGGCACGCATCATGGTGGGGTGCAAAGTATTCATGTCCATCTGAATAACAATAATTCGTCAACAGAAATCATTTTCGGGTCGTTAGAGGGGGTATAGAGGGATTTTTCTTTTTCAATATTTCTTCAAAAATCTAATATGACTTGGCACGCATCATGGTGGAGTGCAGAATATCCATTTCTATCTGAATAACAATGATTCCTTAACATAAATCATTGTCGTGTCGTCAGAGGGGTATAGAGTGATTTTTCATTTTCAAAATTACCTCAAAATCAAATATGACTTGGCACGCATCATGGTGGGGTGCAGAATATCCATTTTCATCTGAATAACAATAATTCGTCAACAGAAATCATTGTCGTGTCGTCAGAGGGGAATGGAGGGATTTTTCATTTTCAAAATTACTTCAAAAATTCAATATGACTTGGCACCCATCATAGTGGGGTGCAAAGTATCCATATCCATCTAAATAACAATAATTCGTCAACAGAAATCATTGTCGGGTCGTTAGAGGGGGTATAGAGGGATTTTTCATTTTCAAAATTTCTTCAAAAATCTAATATGACTTGGCACGCATCATGGTGAGGTGCAGAATATCCATTTTCATCTGAATAACAATAATTCGTCAACAGAAATCATTGTCGTGTCGTCAGAGGGGAATGGAGGGATTTTTCAATTTCAAAATTACTTCAAAAATTCAATATGACTTGGCACCCATCATAGTGGGGTGCAAAGTATCCATATCCATCTAAATAACAATAATTCGTCAACAGAAATCATTGTCGGGTCGTTAGAGGGGGTATAGAGGGATTTTTCATTTTCAATATTTCTTCAAAAATCTAATATGACTTGGCACGCATCATGGTGGGGTGCAAAGTATTCATGTCCATCTGAAAAACAATAATTCGTCAACAGAAATCATTGTCGGGTTGTTAAAAGGGGTATAGAGGGATTTTTCATTTTCAATATTTCTTCAAAAATCTAATATGACTTGGCACGCATCATGGTGGGGTGCAGAATATCCATTTCTATCTGAATATCAATAATTCCTCGAAACAAATCATTGTCGTGTCGTCAGAGGGGTATAGAGGGATTTTTCATTTTCAAAATTACCTCAAAATCAAATATGACTTGGCACGCAACATGGCGGGGTGCAGAATATCCATTTCTATCTGAATAAGAATAATTCGTCAACAGAAATCATTGTCGGGTCGTTAGAGGGGGTATACAGGGATTTTTCAATTTCAATATTTCTTCAAAAATCTAATATGACTTGGCACGCATCATGGTACTGTGCAGAATATCCATTTTCATCTGAATAACAATAATTTGTCAACAGAAATCATTGTCGGGTCGTCAGAGGGGTTATAGAGGGATTTTTCATTTTCAAAATGACTTCAAAAATCAAATATGACTTGGCACGCATCATGGTGGGGTACAGAATATTCATTTCCACCTCAATAACAATAATTCGTCAAAATAAATCATTGTCGGGTCGTCAGAGGGGGTATAGAGGGATTTTTCATTTTCAAAATTTCTTCAAAAATCTAAAATGACTTGGCACGCATCAAAGTAGGGTGCAGAATATTAATTTGCATCTGAATAACAATAATTCGTCAACAGAAATCATTTTCGTGTCGTCAGAGGGGGTATGGAGGGATTTTTCATTTTCAAAATTACCTCAAAATCAAATATGATTTGGCACGCATCATGGTGGGGTGCAGAATATCCATTTCCATCTGAATAACAATAATTCGTCAACAGAAATCATTGACGGGTCGTTGGAGCGGGTATAGAGGGATTGTTAATTTTCAAAATTACTTCAAAAATCAAGTATGACTTGGCACGTATCATAGTGGAGTGCATAGTATCCATTTTCATCTAAATAATAATTAGTCGTCAACAGAAATTATTGTCGGGTCGTTAGAGGGGGTATAGAGGGATTTTTCATTTTCAATATTTCTTTAAAAATCTAATATGACTTGGCACGCATCATGGTGGGGTGCAAAGTATTCATGTCCATCTGAATAACAATAATTCGTCAACAGAAATCATTGTCGGGTCGTTAGAGGGGGTATAGAGGGATTTTTCATTTTCAATATTTCTTTAAAAATCTAATATGACTTGGCACGCATCATGGTGGGGTGCAAAGTATTCATGTCCATCTGAATAACAATAATTCGTCAACAGAAATCATTTTCGGGTCGTTAGAGGGGGTATAGAGGGATTTTTCATTTTCAATATTTCTTCAAAAATCTAATATGACTTGGCACGCATCATGGTGGGGTGCAGAATATCCATTTCTATCTGAATAACAATGATTCCTTAACATAAATCATTGTCGTGTCGTCAGAGGGGTATAGAGTGATTTTTCATTTTCAAAATTACCTCAAAATCAAATATGACTTGGCACGCATCATGGTGGGGTGCAGAATATCCATTTCGATCTAAATAACAATAATTCGTCAACAGAAATCATTGGCGGGTCGTTAGAGCGGGTATAGAGGGATTTTTCATTTTCAAAATTTCTTCAAAAATCTAATATGACTTGGCACGCATCATGGTGAGGTGCAGAATATCCATTTCCATCTGAATAACAATAATTCGTCAACAGAAATCATTGTCGTGTCGTCAGAGGGGAATGGAGGGATTTTTCATTTTCAAAATTACTTCAAAAATTCAATATGACTTGGCACCCATCATAGAGGGGTGCAAAGTATCCATATCCATCTAAATAACAATAATTCGTCAACAGAAATCATTGTCGGGTCGTTAGAGGGGGTATAGAGGGATTTTTCATTTTCAATATTTCTTCAAAAATCTAATATGACTTGGCACGCATCATGGTGGGGTGCAAAGTATTCATGTCCATCTGAAAAACAATAATTCGTCAACAGAAATCATTGTCGGGTTGTTAGAAGGGGTATAGAGGGATTTTTCATTTTCAATATTTCTTCAAAAATCTAATATGACTTGGCACGCATCATGGTGGGGTGCAGAATATCCATTTCTATCTGAATAACAATAATTCCTCAACATAAATCATTGTCGTGTCGTCAGAGGGGTATAGAGGGATTTTTCATTTTCAAAATTACCTCAAAATCAAATATGACTTGGCACGCAACATGGCGGGGTGCAGAATATCCATTTCTATCTGAATAAGAATAATTCGTCAACAGAAATCATTGTCGGGTCGTTAGAGGGGGTATACAGGGATTTTTCAATTTCAATATTTCTTCAAAAATCTAATATGACTTGGCACGCATCATGGTACTGTGCAGAATATCCATTTTCATCTAAATAACAATAATTTGTCAACAGAAATCATTGTCGGGTCGTCAGAGGGGTTATAGAGGGATTTTTCATTTTCAAAATGATTTCAAAAATCAAATATGACTTGGCACGCATCATGGTGGGGTACAGAATATTCATTTCCACCTCAATAACAATAATTCGTCAGAATAAATCATTGTCGGGTCGCCAGAGGTGGTATAGAGGGATTTTTCATTTTTAAAATTATCTCAAAATCAAATATGACTTGTCACGCATCATGGTGGGGTGCAAAGTATTCATGTCCATCTGAATAACAATAATTCGTCTACAGAAATCATTGTCGGGTCGTTAGAAGGGGTATAGAGGGATTTTTCATTCTCAAAATTACCTCAAAATCAAATATGACTTGGCACGCAACATGGTGGGGTGCAGAATATCCATTTCCATCTGAATAAGAATAATTTGTCAACAGAAATCATTGTCGGGACGTTAGAGGGGGTATACAGGGATTTTTCAATTTCAATATTTCTTCAAAAATCCAATATGACTTGGCACGCATCATGGTAGTGTGCAGAATATCCATTTTCATTTAAATAACAATAATTTAACATCAGAAATCATTGTCGGGTCGTCTGAGGGGTTATAGAGGGATTTTTCATTTTCTAAATGACTTCAAAAATCAAATATGACTTGGCACGCATCATGGTGGGGTACAGAATATTCATTTCCACCTCAATAACAATAATTCGTCAAAATAAATCATTGTCGGGTCGTCAGAGGGGGTATAGAGGGATTTTTCATTCTCAAAATTACCTCAGAATCAAATATGACTTGGCACGCATCATGGTGGGCTGCAGAATATCCATTTTCATCTGAATAACAATAATTCGTCAACAGAAAACATTGACGGGTCGTTAAAGGGGGTATAGAGGGATTTTTCATTTTCAAAATTTGTTCAAAATTCTAGTATGACTTGGCACACATGATGATGGGGTGCAGAATATTCAATCCCATCTGAATAACAATAATTCGTCAACGGAAATCATTGTCGTGTAGTCAGAGGGGGTATGGAGGGATTTTTCATTTTCAAAATTACTTCAAAAATCTAATAAAACTTGGCACGCATCATGGTGGGGTGCAAAGTATCCATTTCCATCTGAATAAAAATAATTCGTCAACAGGAATCATTGTCGTGTCGTCAGAAGGGGTATGGAGGGATTTTTCATCTTCAAAATTACCTCAAAATCAAATATGACTTGGCACGCAACATGGTGGGGTGCAGAATATCCATTTCCATCTGAATAACAATAATTCGTCAACAGAAATCATTGTCGGGTCGTCATAGGGGGTATAGAGGAATTTTTCATTTTTAAAATTACCTCAAAATTGAATATGACTTGGCACGCATCATGGTGGGGTGCAGAATATCCATTTCGATCTAAATAACAATAATTCGTCAACAGAAATCATTGGCGGGTCGTTAGAGGGGGTATAGAGGGATTTTTCATTTTCAAAATTTCTTCAAAAATCTAATATGACTTGGCACGCATCATGGTGAGGTGCAGAATATCCATTCCCATCTGAATAACAATAATTCGTCAACAAAAATCATTGTCGTGTCGTCAGAGGGGAATGGAGGGATTTTTCATTTTCAAAATTACTTCAAAAATTCAATATGACTTGGCACGCATCATAGTGGGGTGCAAAGTATCCATATCCATCAAAATAACAATAATTCGTCAACAGAAATCATTGTCGGGTCGTTAGAGGGGGTATAGAGGGATTTTTCATTTTCAAAATTTCTTCAAATATCAAATATGACTTGGCACGCATCATGGTGGGGTGCAAAGTATTCATGTCCATCTGAATAACAATAATTCGTCAAAAGAAATCATTGTCGGGTTGTTAGAGGGGGTATAGAGGGATTTTTCATTTTCAATATTTCTTCAAAAATCTAATATGACTTGGCACGCATCATGGTGGGGTGCAGAATATCCATTCCTATCTGAATAATAATAATTCCCTAACATAAATCATTGTCGTGTCGTCAGAGGGGTATAGAGGGATTTTTCATTTTCAAAATTTTCTCAAAATCAAATATGACATGGCACGCAACATAGTGGGGTGCAGAATATCCATTCCCATCTGAATAACAATAATTCGTCAACAGAAATCATTGTCGGGTCGTCAGAGGGGTTATAGAGGGATTTTTCATTTTCAAAATGACTTCAAAAATCAAATATGACTTGGCACGCATCATGGTAGTGTGCAGAGTATCCATTTTCATCTGAATGACAATAATTTGTCAACAGAAATCATTGCCGGGTCGTCAGAGGGGTTATAGAGGGATTTTTCATTTTCAAAATGACTTCAAAAATCAAATATGACTTGGCACGCATCATGGTGGGGTACAGAATATTCATTTCCACCTCAATATCAATAATTCGTCAACAGAAATCATTGTCGGGTCGTTAGAGGGGGTATACAGGGATTTTTCAATTTCAATACTTCTTCAAAAATCTAATTTGACTTGGCACGTATCATGGTAGTGTGCAGAATATCCATTTTCATCTGAATAACAATAATTTGAAAACAGAAATCATTGTCGGGTCGTCAGAGGGGATATAGAGGGATTTTTCATTTTCAAAATGACTTCAAAAATCAAATATGACTTGTCACGCATCATGGTGGGGTAGAGAATATTCATTTCCACCTCAATAACAAAGATTTGTCAAAATAAATCATTGTCGGTTCGTCAGAGGGGGTATAGAGGGATTTTTCATTTTTAAAATTATCTCAAAATCAAATATGACTTGGCACGCATCATGGTGGGGTGCAAAGTATTCGTGTCCATCCGAATAACAATAATTCGTCAACACAAATCATTGTCGAGTCGTCAGAGGGGATATAGAGGGATTTATCATTTTCAAAATGACTTCAAAAATCAAATATGACTTGGCACGCATCATGGTGGGGTAGAGAATATTCATTTCCACCTCAATAACAAATATTTGTCAAAATAAATCATTGTCGGGTCGTTAGAAGGGGGTATAGAGGGATTTTTCATTTTCAATATTTCTTCAAAAATCATATGACTTGGCACGCAACATAGTGTGGTGCAGAATATCCATTCCCATCTGAATAACAATAATTCGTCAACAGAAATCATTGTCGGGTCGTAAGAGGGAGTATACAGGGATTTTTCAATTTCAATATTTCTTCAAAAATTAAATATGACTTGGCACGCATCATCGTGGGGTACAGAATATTCATTTCCACCTCAATAACAATAATTTGTCAAAATAAATCATTGTCGGGTCGTCAGAGGGGGTATAGAGGGATTTTTCATTCTCAAAATTACCTCAGAATCAAATATGACTTGGCACGCATCATGGTGGGCTGCAGAATATCCATTTTCATCTGAATAACAATAATTTGTCAACAGAAATCATTGACGGGTCGTTAAAGGGGGTATAGAGGGATTTTTCATTTTCGAAATTACCTCAAAATCAAATATGACTTGGCACGCAACATAGTGGGGTGCAGAATATCCATTCCCATCTGAAAAACAATAATTCGTCAACAGAAATCATTGTCGGGTCGTTAAAAGGGGTATAGAGGGATTTTTCATTTTCAAAATTACCTCAAATTCAAATATGACTTGGCACGCAACATGGTGGGGTGCAGAAGATCCATTTCCATCTGAATAAGAATAATTCGTCATCAGAAATTATTGTCGGGTCGTCAGAGGGGGTTAAAGAGATTTTTCGTTTTCAAAATTCCTTCAAAATCAAATATGACTTGGCACGCATCATGGTGGGGTGCAGAATATCCATTTCCAACTGAATAACAATAATTCGTCAACAGAAATCTCTGTCGTGTCGTCAGAGGGGGTATGGAGGCATTTTTCATTTTCAAAATAACCTCAAAATCAAATATGACTTGGCACGCAACATGGTGGGGTACAGAATATCCATTTCCATCTGAATAACAATAATTTGTCAACAGAAATCATTTTCGGGTCGTCTGAGGGGTTATAAAGTGATTTCTCATTTTCAAAATGACTTCAAAAATCAAATATGACTTTTCACGCAACATGGTGGGGTACAGAATATCCATTTCCAACTGAATAACAATAATTCGTCAACAGAAATCATTGTCGTGTCGTCAGAGGGGGTATGGAGGGATTTTTCATTTTCAAAATTACCTCAGAATCAAATATGACTTGGCACGCATCATGGTGGGCTGCAGAATATCCAATTCCATCTGAATAACAATAATTCGTCAACAAAAATCATTGACGGGTCTTTAAAGGGGGTATAGAGGGATTTCTCATTTTCAAAATTTGTTCAAAATTCTAATATGACTTGGCACGCATCATAGTGGGGTACAGAATATCCATTTCCAACTGAATAACAATAATTCGTCAACAGAAATCATTGGCGGGTCGTTAGAGGGGGTATAGAGGGATTTTTCATTTTCAAAATTTCTTCAAAAATCTACTATGACTTGGCACGCATCATGGTGAGGTGCAGAATATCCATTTCCATCTGAATAACAATAATTCGTCAACAGAAATCATTGTCGTGTCGTCAGAGGGGAATGGAGGGATTTTTCATTTTCAAAATTACTTCAAAAATTCAATATGACTTGGCACCCATCATAGTGGGGTGCAAAGTATCCATATCCATCTAAATAACAATAATTCGTCAACAGAAATCATTGCCGGGTCGTTAGAGGGGGTATAGAGGGATTTTTCATTTTCAATATTTCTTCAAAAATCTAATATGACTTGGCACGCATCATGGTGGGGTGCAAAGTATTCATGTCCATCTGAAAAACAATAATTCGTCAACAGAAATCATTGTCGGGTCGTCAGAGGGTGTATAGAGGGATTTTTCATTTTCAAAATTTCCTCAAAATCAAATATGACTTGGCACGCATCATGGTGGGGTGCAGAATATCCATTTTGATCTAAATAACAATAATTCGTCAACAGAAATCATTGGTTGGTCGTTAGAGGGGGTATAGAGGGATTTTTCATTTTCAAAATTTCTTCAAAAATCTAATATGACTTGGCACGCATCATGGTGAGGTGCAGAATATCCATTCCCATCTGAATAACAATAATTCGTCAACAGAAATCATTGTCATGTCGTCAGAGGGGAATGAAGGGATTTTTCATTTTCAAAATTACTTCAAAAATTCAATATGACTTGGCACGCATCATAGTGGGGTGCAAAGTATCCATATCCATCTAAATAACAATAATTCGTCAACAGAAATCATTGTCGGGTTGTCAGAGGGGGTATGGAGGGATTTTTCTTTTTCAAAATTACTTCAAAAATCTTATAAAACTTGGCACGCATCACGGAGGGGTGCAGAATATCCATTTTCATCTGAATAACAATAATTCGTCAACAGAAATCATTGTCGGGTCGTTAGAGGGGGTATAGAGGGATTTTTCATCTTCAAAATTACCTCAAAATCAAATATGACTTGGCACGCATCATGGTGGGGTGCAGAATATCCATTTCCAACTGAATAACAATAATTCGTCAACAGAAATCATTGTCGTGTCGTCAGAGGGGGTATGGAGGGATTTTTCATTTTCAAAATAACCTCAAAATCAAATATGACTTGGCACGCAACATGGTGGGGTACAGAATATCCATTTCCATCTGAATAACAATATTTTGTCAACAGAAATCATTTTCGGGTCGTCTGAGGGGTTATAAAGGGATTTCTCATTTTCAAAATGACTTCAAAAATAAAATATGACTTGTCACGCAACATGGTGGGGTACAGAATATCCATTTCCAACTGAATAACAATAATTCGTCAACAGAAATCATTGTCGTGTCGTCAGAGGGGGTATGGAGGGATTTTTCATTTTCAAAATTACCTCAGAATCAAATATGACTTGGCACGCATCATGGTGGGCTGCAGAATATCCAATTCCATCTGAATAACAATAATTCGTTAACAAAAATCATTGACGGGTCTTTAAAGGGGGTATAGAGGGATTTCTCATTTTCAAAATTTGTTCAAAATTCTAATAAGACTTGGCACGCATCATGGTGGGGTACAGAATATTCATTTCCATCTCAATAACAATAATGTTTCAAAATAAATCATTGTCGGGTCGTCAAAGGGGGTATAGAGGGATTTTTTATTTTCAAAATTACCTCAAAATCAAATATGACTTGGCACGCAACATGGTGGGTTGCAGAATATCCATTTCCATCTGAATAACAATAATTCGTCAACAGAAATCATTGTCGTGTCGTTAGAGGGGGTATAGAGGGATTTTTCATTTTCAAAATTTCTTCAAAAATCAAATATGACTTGGCACGCATCATGGTGGGGTACAGAATATTCATTTCCATCTCAATAACAATAATGTTTCCAAAGAAATCATTGTCGGGTCGTCAGAGGGGGTATAGAGGGATTTTTCATCTTCAAAAATTACCTCAAAATCAAATATGACTTGGCACGCATCATGGTGGGGTGCAGAATATCCATTTCCAACTGAATAACAATAATTCGTCAACAGAAATCATTGTCGTGTCGTCAGAGGGGGTATGGAGGGATTTTTCATTTTCAAAATAACCTCAAAATCAAATATGACTTGGCACGCAACATGGTGGGGTACAGAATATCCATTTCCATCTGAATAACAATATTTTGTTAACAGAAATCATTTTCGGGTCGTCTGAGGGGTTATAAAGGGATTTCTCATTTTCAAAATGACTTCAAAAATAAAATATGACTTGTCACGCAACATGGTGGGGTACAGAATATCCATTTCCAACTGAATAACAATAATTCGTCAACAGAAATCATTGTCGTGTCGTCAGAGGGGGTATGGAGGGATTTTTCATTTTCAAAATTACCTCAGAATCAAATATGACTTGGCACGCATCATGGTGGGCTGCAGAATATCCAATTCCATCTGAATAACAATAATTCGTTAACAAAAATCATTGACGGGTCTTTAAAGGGGGTATAGAGTGATTTCTCATTTTCAAAATTTGTTCAAAATTCTAATAAGACTTGGCACGCATCATGGTGGGGTACAGAATATTCATTTCCATCTCAATAACAATAATGTTTCAAAATAAATCATTGTCGGGTCGTCAAAGGGGGTATAGAGGGATTTTTTATTTTCAAAATTACCTCAAAATCAAATATGACTTGGCACGCAACATGGTGGGTTGCAGAATATCCATTTCCATCTGAATAACAATAATTCGTCAACAGAAATCATTGTCGTGTCGTTAGAGGGGGTATAGAGGGATTTTTCATTTTCAAAATTTCTTCAAAAATCTAATATGACTTGGCACGCATCAAAGTTGGGTGCAGAATATTAATTTCCATCTGAATAACAATAATTCGTCAACAGAAATCATTTTCGTGTCGTCAGAGGGGGTATGGAGGGATTTTTCATTTTCAAAATTACCTCAAAATCAAATATGATTTGGCACGCATCATGGTGGGGTGCAGAATAACCATTTCCATCTGAATAACAATAATTCGTCAACAGAAATCATTGACGGGTCGTTGGAGCGGGTATAGAGGGATTGTTAATTTTCAAAATTACTTCAAAAATCAAGTATGACTTGGCACGTATCATAGTGGAGTGCACAGTATCCATTTTCATCTAAATAATAATTAGTCGTCAACAGAAATTATTGTCGGGTCGTTAGAGGGGGTATAGAGGGATTTTTCATTTTCAATATTTCTTTAAAAATCTAATATGACTTGGCACGCATCATGGTGGGGTGCAAAGTATTCATGTCCATCTGAATAACAATAATTCGTCAACAGAAATCATTGTCGGGTCGTTAGAGGGGGTATAGAGGGATTTTTCATTTTCAATATTTCTTTAAAAATCTAATATGACTTGGCACGCATCATGGTGGGGTGCAAAGTATTCATGTCCATCTGAATTACAATAATTCGTCAACAGAAATCATTTTCGGGTCGTTAGAGGGGGTATAGAGGGATTTTTCATTTTCAATATTTCTTCAAAAATCTAATATGACTTGGCACGCATCATGGTGGGGTGCAGAATATCCATTTCGATCTAAATAACAATAATTCTTCAACAGAAATCATTGGCGGGTCGTTAGAGGGGGTATAGAGGGATTTTTCATTTTCAAAATTTTTTCAAAAATCTAATATGACTTGGCACGCATCATGGTGAGGTGCAGAATATCCATTTCCATCTGAATAACAATAATTCGTCAACAGAAATCATTGTCGTGTCGTCAGAGGGGAATGGAGGGATTTTTCATTTTCAAAATTACTTCAAAAATTCAATATGACTTGGCACCCATCATAGTGGGGTGCAAAGTATCCATATCCATCTAAATAACAATAATTCGTCAACAGAAATCATTGTCGGGTCGTTAGAGGGGGTATAGAGGGATTTTTCATTTTCAATATTTCTTCAAAAATCTAATATGACTTGGCACGCATCATGGTGGGGTGCAAAGTATTCATGTCCATCTGAAAAACAATAATTCGTCAACAGAAATCATTGTCGGGTTGTTAGAAGGGGTATAGAGGGATTTTTCATTTTCAATATTTCTTCAAAAATCTAATATGACTTGGCACGCATCATGGTGGGGTGCAGAATATCCATTTCTATCTGAATAACAATAATTCCTCAACATAAATCATTGTCGTGTCGTCAGAGGGGTATAGAGGGATTTTTCATTTTCAAAATTACCTCAAAATCAAATATGACTTGGCACGCAACATGGCGGGGTGCAGAATATCCATTTCTATCTGAATAAGAATAATTCGCCAACAGAAATCATTGTCGGGTCGTTAGAGGGGATATACAGGAATTTTTCAATTTCAATATTTCTTCAAAAATCTAATATGACTTGGCACGCATCATGGTACTGTGCAGAATATCCATTTTCATCTGAATAACAATAATTTGTCAACAGAAATCATTGTCGGGTCGTCAGAGGGGTTATAGAGGGATTTATCATTTTCAAAATGACTTCAAAAATCAAATATGACTTGGCACGCATCGTAGTGGGGTACAGAATATTCATTTCCACCTCAATAACAATAATTCGTCAAAATAAATCATTGTCGGGACGTTAGAGGGGGTATACAGGGATTTTTCAATTTCAATATTTCTTGAAAAATCCAATATGACTTGGCACGCATCATGGTAGTGTGCAGAATATCCATTTTCATCTAAATAACAATAATTTAACATCAGAAATCATTGTCGGGTCGTCTGAGGGGTTATAGAGGGATTTCTCATTTTCTAAATGACTTCAAAAATCAAATATGACTTGGCACGCATCATGGTGGGGTACAGAATATTCATTTCCACCTCAATAACAATAATTCGTCAAAATAAATCATTGTCGGGTCGTCAGAGGGGGTATAGAGGGATTTTTCATTCTCAAAATTACCTCAGAATCAAATATGACTTGGCACGCATCATGGTGGGCTGCAGAATATCCATTTTCATCTGAATAACAATAATTCGTCAACAGAAATCATTGACGGGTCGTTAAAGGGGGTATAGAGGGATTTTTCATTTTCAAAATTTGTTCAAAATTCTAATATGACTTGGCACACATGATGATGGGGTGCAGAATATTCAATCCCATCTGAATAACAATAATTCGTCAACGGAAATCATTGTCGTGTAGTCAGAGGGGGTATGGAGGGATTTTTCATTTTCAAAATTACTTCAAAAATCTAATAAAACTTGGCACGCATCATGGTGGGGTGCAAAGTATCCATTCCCATCTGAATAAAAATAATTCGTCAACAGAAATCATTGTCGTGTCGTCAGAAGGGGTATGGAGGGATTTTTCATCTTCAAAATTACCTCAAAATCAAATATGACTTGGCACGCAACATGGTGGGGTGCAGAATATCCATTCCCATCTGAATAACAATAATTCGTCAACAGAAATCATTGTCGGGTCGTCAGAGGGGGTATAGAGGGATTTTTCATTTTTAAAATTTCTTCAAAAATCTAATATGACTTGGCACGCATCATGGTGAGGTGCAGAATATCCATTCCCATCTGAATAACAATAATTCGTCAACAAAAATCATTGTCGTGTCGTCAGAGGGGAATGGAGGGATTTTTCATTTTCAAAATTACTTCAAAAATTAAATAGGACTTGGCACGCATCATAGTGGGGTGCAGAATATCCATTTCGATCTAAATAACAATAATTCGTCAACAGAAATCATTGGCGGGTCGTTAGAGGGGGTATAGAGGGATTTTTCATTTTCAAAATTTCTTCAAAAATCTAATATGACTTGGCACGCATCATGGTGAGGTGCAGAATATCCATTTCCATCTGAATAACAATAATTCGTCAACAAAAATCATTGTCGTGTCGTCAGAGGGGAATGGAGGGATTTTTCATTTTCAAAATTACTTCAAAAATTCAATATGACTTGGCACGCATCATAGTGGGGTGCAAAGTATCCATATCCATCAAAATAACAATAATTCGTCAACAGAAATCATTGTCGGGTCGTTAGAGGGGGTATAGAGGGATTTTTCATTTTCAAAATTTCTTCAAATATCAAATATGACTTGGCACGCATCATGGTGGGGTGCAAAGTATTCATGTCCATCTGAATAACAATAATTCGTCAAAAGAAATCATTGTCGGGTTGTTAGAGGGGGTATAGAGGGATTTTTCATTTTCAATTATTCTTCAAAAATCTAATATGACTTGGCACGCATCATGGTGGGGTGCAGAATATCCATTCCTATCTGAATTATAATAATTCCCTAACATAAATCATTGTCGTGTCGTCAGAGGGGTATAGAGGGATTTTTCATTTTCAAAATTTTCTCAAAATCAAATATGACATGGCACGCAACATAGTGGGGTGCAGAATATCCATTCCCATCTGAATAACAATAATTCGTCAACAGAAATCATTGTCGGGTCGTCAGAGGGGTTATAGAGGAATTTTTCATTTTCAAAATGACTTCAAAAATCAAATATGACTTGGCACGCATCATGGTAGTGTGCAGAGTATCCATTTTCATCTGAATAACAATAATTTGTCAACAGAAATCATTGCCAGGTCGTCAGAGGGGTTATAGAGGGATTTTTCATTTTCAAAATGACTTCAAAAATCAAATATGACTTGGCACGCATCATGGTGGGGTACAGAATATTCATTTCCACCTCAATAACAATAATTCGTCAACAGAAATCATTGTCGGGTCGTTAGAGGGGAAATACAGGGATTTTTCAATTTCAATACTTCTTCAAAAATCTAATTTGACTTGGCACGCATCATGGTAGTGTGCAGAATATCCATTTTCATCTGAATAACAATAATTTGACAACAGAAATCATTGTCGGGTCGTCAGAGGGGATATAGAGGGATTTTTCATTTTCAAAATGACTTCAAAAATCAAATATGACTTGGCACGCATCATGGTGGGGTAGAGAATATTCATTTCCACCTCAATAACAAATATTGGTCTAAATAAATCATTGTCGGGTCGTCAGAGGGGGTATAGAGGGATTTTTCATTTTTAAAATTATCTCAAAATCAAATATGACTTGGCACGCATCATGGTGGGGTGCAAAGTATTCATGTCCATCCGAATAACAATAATTCGTCATCACAAATCATTGTCGGGTCGTTAGAGGGGGGTATAGAGGGATTTTTCATTTTCAATATTTCTTCAAAAATCATATGACTTGGCACGCAACATAGTGTGGTGCAGAATATCCATTCCCATCTGAATAACAATAATTCGTCAACAGAAATCATTGTCGGGTCGTTAGAGGGAGTATACAGGGATTTTTCAATTTCAATATTTCTTCAAAAATCTAATATGACTTGGCACGCATCATGGTAGTGTGCAGAATATTCATTCCCATCTGAATAACTATAATTTGTCAACAGAAATCATTGTCGGGTCGTCTGAGGGGTTATAGAGGGATTTTTCATTTTCAAAATGACTTCAAAAATTAAATATGACTTGGCACGCATCATCGTGGGGTACAGAATATTCATTTCCACCTCAATAACAATAATTCGTCAGAATAAATCATTGTCGGGTCGTCAGAGGGGGTATAGAGGGATTTTTCATTCTCAAAATTACCTCAGAATCAAATATGACTTGGCACGCATCATGGTGGGCTGCAGAATATCCATTTTCATCTGAATAACAATAATTTGTCAACAGAAATCATTGACGGGTCGTTAAAATGGGTATAGAGGGATTTTTCATTTTCGAAATTACCTCAAAATCAAATATGACTTGGCACGCATCATAGTGGGGTGCAGAATATCCATTCCCATCTGAAAAACAATAATTCGTCAACATAAATCATTGTCGGGTCGTTAAAAGGGGTATAGAGGGATTTTTCATTTTCAAAATTACCTCAAATTCAAATATGACTTGGCACGCAACATGGTGGGGTGCAGAATATCCATTTCCATCTGAATAAGAATAATTCGTCATCAGAAATTATTGTCGGGTCGTCAGAGGGGGTTAAAGAGATTTTTCGATTTCAAAATTACTTCAAAAATCGAAATATAACTTGGCACGCATCATAGTAGGGTGCAAAATATTCATTTCCAACTGAATAACAATAATTCGTCAACAGAAATCATTGTCGGGTCGTCAGAGGGGGTATAGAGGGATTTTTCATTATCAAAATGACTTCAAAAATCAAATATGACTTGGCACGCATCATAGTAGGGTGAAAAACATCCATTTCCATCTGAATACCAATAATTCGTCAACAGAAATCACTGACGGATCGTTAGAGGGGGTATAGAGGAATTTTTCATTTTGAAAATATCTTCACAAATCAAATATGACTTGTCACGCATCATGGTGGGGTGCAAAGTATTCATGTCCATCCGAATAACAATAATTCGTCAACACAAATCATTGTCGGGTCGTTAGAGGGGGGTATAGAGGGATTTTTCATTTTCAATATTTCTTCAAAAATCAAAAATGACTTGGCACGCAACATAGTGGGGTGCAGAATATCCATTTCCATCTGAATAACAATAATTCGTCAACAGAAATCATTGTCGGGTCATTAGAGGGAGTATACAGGGATTTTTCAATTTCAATATTTCTTCAAAAATCTAATATGACTTGGCACGCATCATGGTAGTGTGCAGAATATTCATTTCCATCTGAATAACAATAATTTGTCAACAGATATCATTGTTGGGTCGTCTGAGGGGTTATAGAGGGATTTTTCATTTTCAAAATGACTTCAAAAATCAAATATGACTTGGCACGCATCGTCGTGGGGTACAGAATATTCGTTTCCACCTCAATAACAATAATTCGTCAAAATAAATCATTGTCGGGTCGTCAGAGGGGGTATAGAGGAATTTTTCATTCTCAAAATTACCTCAAAATCAAATATGACTTGGCACGCAACATAGTGGGGTGCAGAATATCCAATCCCATCTGAAAAACAATAATTCGTCAACAGAAATCATTGTCGGGTCGTTAGAAGGGGTATAGAGGGATTTTTCATTTTCAAAATTACCTCAAATTCAAATATGACTTGGCACGCAACATGGTGGGGTGCAGAATATCCATTTCCATCTGAATAAGAATAATTCGTCAACAGAATTCATTGTCGGGTCGTCAGAGGGGGTATAGAGGGATTTTTCATTTTCAAAATTACCTCAAAATCAAATATGACTTGGCACGCAACATGGAGGGGTGCAGAATATTCATTTCCATCTGAATATGAATAATTCGTCAACAGAAATCATTGTCGGGTCGTTAGAGGGGGTATACAGGGATTTTTCAATTTCAATATTTCTTCAAAAATCCAATATGACTTGGCACGCGTCATGGTAGTGTGCAGAATATCCATTTTCATCTGAATAACAATAATTTGTCATCAGAAATCATTGTCGGGTCGTCTGAGGAGTTATAGAGAGATTTTTCATTTTCAAAATGACTTCAAAAATCAAATATGACTTGGCACGCATCATGGTGGGATACAGAATATTCATTTCCACCTCAATAACAATAATTCGTCAAAATAAATCATTGTCGGGTCGTCAGAGGGGGTATAGAGGGATTTTTCATTCTCAAAATTACCTCAGAATCAAATATGACTTGGCACGCATCATGGTGGGCTGCAGAATATCCATTTTCATCTGAATAACATTAATTCGTCAACAGAAATCATTGACGGGTCGTTAAAGGGGGTATAGAGGGATTTTTCATTTTCAAAATTTGTTCAAAATTCTAATATGACTTGGCACACATGATGATGAGAAGCAGAAAATCCAATCCCATCTGAATAACAATAATTCGTCAACGCAAATCATTGTCCTGTAGTCAGAGGGGGTATGGAGGGATTTTTCATTTTCAAAATTACTTCAAAAATCTAATAAAACTTGGCACGCATCATGATGGGGTGCAAAGTATCCATTCCCATCTGAATAACAATAATTCGTCAACAGAAATCATTGTCGTGTTGTCAGAAGGGGTATGGAGGGATTTTTCATCTTCAAAATTACCTCAAAATCAAATATGACTTGGCACGCAACATGGTGGGGTGCAGAATATCCATTTCCATCTGAATAACAATAAGTCGTCAACAGAAATCATTGTCGAGTCGTCAGAGGGGGTACAGAGGGATTTTTCATTTTCAAAATTACCTCAAAATCAAATATGACTTGGCACGCATCATGGTGGGGTGCAGAATATCCATTCCGATCTAAATAACAATAATTCGTCAACAGAAATCATTGGCGGGTCGTTAGAGGGGGTATAGAGATACTTTTCATTTTCAAAATTTCTTCAAAAATCTAATATGACTTGGCACGCATCATGGTGAGGTGCAGAATATCCATTCCCATCTGAATATCAATAATTCGTCAACAAAAATCATTGTCGTGTCGTCAGAGGGGAATGGAGGGATTTTTCATTTTCAAAATTTCTTCAAAAATCTAATATGACTTGGCACGCATCATGGTGGGGTGCAAAGTATTCATGTCCATCTGAATAACAATAATTTGTCAAAAGAAATCATTGTCGGGTTGTTAGAGGGGGTATAGAGGGATTTTTCATTTTCAATATTTCTTCAAAAATCTAATATGACTTGGCAAGCATCATGGTGGGGTGCAGAATATCCATTTCTATCTGAATAACAATAATTCCCTTACATAAATCATTGTCGTGTCGTCAGAGGGGTATAGAGGGATTTTTCTTTTTCAAAATTTTCTCAAAATCAAATATGACTTGGCACGCAACATAGTGGGGTGCAGAATATCCATTCCCATCTGAATAACAATAATTCGTCAACAGAAATCATTGTCGGGTCGTTAGAGAGGGTATACAGGGATTTTTCAATTTCAATATATCTTCAAAAATCTAATATAACTTGGCACGCATCATGGTAGTGTGCAGAATATTCATTTTCATCTGAATAACAATAATTTGTCAACAGAAATCATTGTCGGGTCGTCTGAGGGGTTATAGAGGGATTTCTCATTTTCAAAATGACTTCAAAAATCAAATATGACTTGGCACGCATCATCGTGGAGTACAGAATATTCATTTCCACCTCAAAAACAATAATTCGTCAAAATAAATCATTGTCGGGTCGTCAGAGGGGGTATAGAGGGATTTTTTATTCTCAAAATTACCTCAGAATCAAATATGACTTGGCACGCATCACGGGGAGCTGCAGAATATCCATTTTCATCTGAATAACAATAATTCGTCAACAGAAATCATTGACGGGTCGTTAAAGGGGGTATAGAGGGATTTTTCATTTTCAAAATTACCTCAGAATCAAATATGACTTGGCACGCATCATGGTGGACTGCAGAATATCCATTTTCATCTGAATAACAATAATTTTTCATCAGAAATCATTGTCGGGTCGTCTGAGGGGTTACAGAGGGATTTTTCATTTTCAAAATGACTTCAAAAATCAAATATGACTTTGGACGCAACATAGTGGGGTGCAGAATATCCATTCCCATCTGAAAAACGATAATTCGTCAACAGAAATCATTGTCGGGTCGTTAGAAGGGGTATAGAGGGATTTTTCATTTTCAATATTTCTTCAAGAATCAAATATGACTTGGCACGCAACATAGTGGGGTGCAGAATATCTATTTTCATCTGAATAACAATAATTCGTCAACAAAAATCATTGACGGGTCGTTAAAGGGGGTATAGAGGTATTTTTCATTTTCAAAATTTGTTCAAAATTCTAATATGACTTGGCACACATGATGATGGAGTGCAGAATATTCAATTCCATCTGAATAACAATAATTCGTCAACGCAAATCATTGTCGTGTAGTCAGAGGTGGTATGGAGGGATTTTTCATTTTCAAAATTACTTCAAAAATCTAATAAAACTTGGCACGCATCATGGTGGGGTGCAAAGTATCCATTCCCATCTGAATAAAAATAATTAATCAACAGAAATCATTGTCGTGTCGTCAGAAGGGGTATGGAGGGATTTTTCATTTTCAAAATTACCTCAAAATCAAATATGACTTGGCACGCAAAATAGTGGGGTACAGAATATTCATTCCCATCTGAAAAACAATAATTCGTCAACAGAAATCATTGTCGGGTCGTTAGAAGGGGTATAGAGGGATTTTTCATTTTCAAAATTACCTCAAAATCAAATATGACTTGGCACGCATCATGGTGAGCTGCAGAATATCCATTTTCATCTGAATAACAATAATTCGTCAACAGAAATCATTGACGGGTCGTTAAAGGGGGTATAGAGGGATTTTCCATTTTCAAAATTACCTCAAAATCAAATATGACTTGGCACGCAACATAATGGGGTGCAGAATATCCATTCCCATCTGAAAAACAATAATTCGTCAACAGAAATCATTGTCGGGTCGTTAGAAGGGGTATAGAGGGATTTTTCATTTTCAATATATCTTCAAAAATCAAATATGACTTGGCACGCAACATAGTGGGGTGCAGAATTTCTTTTTTCATCTGAATAACAATAATTCATCAACAGAAATCATTGACGGGTCGTTAAAGGGGGTATAGAGGTATTTTTCATTTTCAAAATTTGTTCAAAATTCTAATATGACTTGGCACACATGATGATGGGGTGCAGAATATTCAATCCCATCTGAATAACAATAATTCGTCAACGCAAATCATTGTCGTGTAGTCAGAGGGGGTATGGAGGGATTTTTCATTTTCAAAATTACTTCAAAAATCTAATAAAACTTGGCACGCATCATGGTGGGGTGCAAAGTATCCATTCCCATCTGAATAAAAATAATTATTCAACAGAAATCATTGTCGTGTCGTCAGAAGGGGTATGGAGGGATTTTTCAATTTCAAAATTACCTCAAAATCAAATATGACTTGGCACGCAACATAGTGGGGTACAGAATATCCATTCCCATCTGAAAAACAATAATTCGTCAACAGAAATCATTGTCGGGTCGTTAGAAGGGGTATAGAGGGATTTTTCATTTTCAAAATTACCTCAAAATCAAATATGACTTGGCACGCAACATGGTGGGGTGCAGAATATCCATTTCCATCTGAATAAAAATAATTCGTCAACAGAAATCATTGTCGGGTCGTTAGAGGGGGTATACAGGGATTTTTCAATTTCAATATTTCTTCAAAAATCTAATATGACTTGGCACGCAACATGGTGGGGTGCAGAATATCCATTTTCATCTGAATAAGAATAATTCGTCAACAGAAATCATTGTCGGGTCGTTAGAGGGGGTATACAGGGATTTCTCAATTTCAATATTTCTTCAAAAATCTAATATGACTTGGCACGCATCATAGTGGAGTACAGAATATTCATTCCCACCTCAATAACAATAATTCATCAAAATAAATCATTGTCGGGTCGTCAGAGGGGGTATGGAGGGATTTTTCATTTTTAAAATTATCTCAAAATCAAATATGACTTGTCACGCATCATGATGGGGTGCAAAGTATTCATGTCCATCTGAATAACAATAATTCGTCTACAGAAATCATTGTCGGTCGTTAGAAGGGGTATAGAAGGATTTTTCATTTTCAAAATTACCTCAAAATCAAATATGACTTGGCACGCAACATGGTGGAGTGCAGAATATCAATTTCCATCTGAATACGAATAATTCGTCAACAGAAATCATTGTCGGGTCGTTAGAGGGGGTATACAGGGATTTTTCAATTTCAATATTTCTTCAAAAATCCAATATGACTTGGCACGCATCATGGTAGTGTGCAGAATATAAATTTTCATCTGAATAACAATAATTTGTCATCAGAAATCATTGTCGGGTCGTCTGAGGGGTTATAGAGAGATTTTTCATTTAAAAAATGACTTCAAAAATCAAATATGACTTGGCACGCATCATGGTGGGGTACAAAATATTCATTTCCACCTCAATAACAATAATTCGTCAAAATAAATCATTGTCGGGTCGTCAGAGGGGGTATAGAGGGATTTTTCATTCTCAAAATTACCTCAATATCAAATATGACTTGGCACGCATCATGGTGGGCTGCAGAATATCCAATTTCAACTGAATAACAATAATTCGTCAACAGAAATCATTGACGGGTCGTTAAAGGGGGTATAGAGGGATTTTTCATTTTCAAAATTTGTTCAAAATTCTAATATGACTTGGCACACATGATGATGGGGTGCAGAATATTCAATCCCATCTGAATAACAATAATTCGTCAACGCAAATCATTGTCGTGTACTCAGAGGGGGTATGGAGGGATTTTTCATTTTCAAAGTTACTTCAAAAATCTAATAAAACTTGGCACGCATTATGGTGGGGTGCAAAGTATCCATTTCCATCTGAATAAAAATAATTCGTCAAAAGAAATCATTGTCGGGTTGTTAGAGGGATTTTTCATTTTCAATATTTCTTCAAAAATCTAATATGACTTGGCACGCATCATGGTGGAGAGCAGAATATCTATTTCTATTTGTATAACAATAATTCCCTAACATAAATCATTGTCGTGTCGTCAGAGGGGTATAGAGGGATTTTTCATTTTCAAAATTTTCTCAAAATCAAATATAACTTGGCACGCAACATAGTGGGGTGCAGAATATCCATTCCCATCTGAATAACAATAATTCGTCAACAGAAATCATTGTCGGGTCGTTAGAAGGGGTATAGAGGGATTTTTCATTTTCAAAATTACTTCAAAAATTCAATATGAATTGGCACGCATCATGGTAGTGTGCAGAATATCTATTTTCATCTGAGTAACAATAATTTGTCAACAGAAATCATTGTCGGGTCGTCAGAGGGGTTATAGAGGGATTTTTCATTTTCAAAATGACTTCAAAATTCAAATATGACTTGGCACGCATCATGGTGTGGTACAGAATATTCATTTCCACCTCAATAACAATAATTCGTCAACAGAAATCATTGTCGGGTCGTTAGAGGGGGTATACAGGGATTTTTCAATTTCAATACTTCTTCAAAAATCTAATTTGACTTGGCACGCATCATGGTAGTGTGGAGAATATCCATTTTCATCTGAATAACAATAATTTGTCAACAGAAATCATTGTCGGGTCGTCAGAGGGGTTATAGAGGGATTTTTCATTTTCAAAATGACTTCAAAAATCAAATATGACTTGGCACGCATCATGGTGGGGTACAGAATATTCATTTCCACCTCAATAACGATAATTCGTCAAAATAAATCATTGTCGGGTCGTCAGAGGGGGTATAGAGGGATTTTTCATTTTTAAAATTATCTCAAAATCAAATATGACTTGGCACGCATCATGGTGGGGTGCAAAGTATTCATGTCCATCCGAATAACAATAATTCGTCAACACAAATCATTGTCGGGTCGTTAGAGGGGGGTATAGAGGGAGTTTTCATTTTCAATATTTCCTCAAAAATCAAATATGACTTGGCACGCAACATAGTGGGGTGCAGAATATCCATTTCCATCTGAATAACAATAATTCGTCAACAGAAATCATTGTCGTGTCGTTAGAGGGGGTATACAGGGATTTTTCAATTTCAATAATTCTTCAAAAATCTAATATGACTTGGCACGCATCATGGTGGTGTGCAGAATATTCATTTTCATCTGAATAACAATAAATTGTCAACAGAAATCATTGTCGGGTCGTCTGAGGGGTTATAGAGGGATTTTTAATTTTCAAAATGACTTCAAAAATCAAATATGACTTGGCACGCATCATCGTGGGTACAGAATATTCATTTCCACCTCAATAACAATAATTCGTCAAAATAAATCATTGTCGGGTCGTCAGAGGGGGTATAGAAGGATTTTTCATTCTCAAAATTACCTCAGAATCAAATATGACTTGGCACGCATCATGGTGGGCTGCAGAATATCCATTTTCATCTGAATAACAATAATTCGTCAACAGAAATCATTGTCGGGTCGTTAGAAGGGGTATAGAGGGATTTTTCATTTTCAAAATTACCTCAAAATCAAATATGACTTAGCACGCAACATGGTGGGGTGCAGAATATCCATTTCCATCTGAATAAGAATAATTCGTCAACAGAAATCATTGTCGGGTCGTTAGAGGGGGTACACAGGGATTTTTCAATATCAATATTTCTTCAAAAATCTAATATGACTTGGCACGCATCATGGTAGTGTGCAGAATATCCATTTTCATCTGAATAACAATAATTTGTCAACAGAAATCATTGTCGGGTCGTCAGAGGGGTTATAGAGGGATTTCTCATTTTCAAAATGACATCAAAAATCAAATATGACTTGGCACGCATCATGATGGGGTACAGAATATTCATTTCCACCTCAATAACAATAATTCGTCAAAATAAATCATTGTCGGGTCGTCAGAGGGGGTATAGAGGGATTTTTCATTTTTAAAATTATCTCAAAATCAAATATGACTTGTCACGCATCATGGTGGGGTGCAAAGTATTCATGTCCATCTGAATAACAATAATTCGTCTACAGAAATCATTGTCGGGTCGTTAGAAGGGGTATAGGGGGATTTTTCATTTTCAAAATTACCTCAAAATCAAATATGACTTGGCACGCAACATGGTGGGGTGCAGAATATCCATTCCCATCTGAATATCAATAATTCGTCAACAAAAATCATTGTCGTGTCGTCAGAGGGGAATGGAGGGATTTTTCATTTTCAAAATTTCTTCAAAAATCTAATATGACTTGGCACGCATCATGGTGGGGTGCAAAGTATTCATGTCCATCTGAATAACAATAATTTGTCAAAAGAAATCATTGTCGGGTTGTTAGAGGGGGTATAGAGGGATTTTTCATTTTCAATATTGCTTCAAAAATCTAATATGACTTGGCAAGCATCATGGTGGGGTGCAGAATATCCATTTCTATCTGAATAACAATAATTCCCTAACATAAATCATTGTCGTGTCGTCAGAGGGGTATAGAGGGATTTTTCTTTTCCAAAATTTTCTCAAAATCAAATATGACTTGGCACGCAACATAGTGGGGTGCAGAATATCCATTCCCATCTGAATAACAATAATTCGTTAACAGAAATCATTGTCGGGTCGTTAGAAGGGGTATAGAGGGATTTTTCATTTTCAAAATTACTTCAAAAATTCAATATGACTTGGCACGCATCATGGTGGGGTGCAGAATATCCATTTCTATCTGAATAACAATAATTCCCTAACATAAATCATTGTCGTGTCGTCAGAGGGGTATAGAGGGATTTTTCTTTTTCAAAATTTTCTCAAAATCAAATATGACTTGGCACGCAACATAGTGGGGTGCAGAATATCCATTCCCATCTGAATAACAATAATTCGTCAACAGAAATCATTGTCGGGTCGTTAGAAGGGGTATAGAGGGATTTTTCATTTTCAAAATTACCTCAAAATCAAATATGACTTGGCACGCATCATGGTGGGGTGCAGAATATCCATTCCGATCTAAATAACAATAATTCGTCAACAGAAATCATTGGCGGGTCGTTAGAGGGGGTATAGAGAGACTTTTCATTTTCAAAATTTCTTCAAAAATCTAATATGACTTGGCACGCATCATGGTGAGGTGCAGAATATCCATTCCCATCTGAATATCAATAATTCGTCAACAGAAATCATTGTCGGGTCGTTAGAAGGGGTATAGAGGGATTTTTCATTTTCAAAATTACCTCAAAATCAAATATGACTTGGCACGCAACATGGTGGGGTGCAGAATATCCATTTCCATCTAATAAGAATAATTCGTCAACAGAAATCATTGTCGGGTCGTTAGAGGGGGTACACAGGGATTTTTCAATATCAATATTTCTTCAAAAATCTAATATGACTTGGCACGCATCATGGTAGTGTGCAGAATATCCATTTTCATCTGAATAACAATAATTTGTCAACAGAAATCATTGTCGGGTCGTCAGAGGGGTTATAGAGGGATTTCTCATATTCAAAATGACATCAAAAATCAAATATGACTTGGCACGCATCATGATGGGGTACAGAATATTCATTTCCACCTCAATAACAATAATTCGTCAAAATAAATCATTGTCGGGTCGTCAGAGGGGGTATAGAGGGATTTTTCATTTTTAAAATTATCTCAAAATCAAATATGACTTGTCACGCATCATGGTGGGGTGCAAAGTATTCATGTCCATCTGAATAACAATAATTCGTCTACAGAAATCATTGTCGGGTCGTTAGAAGGGGTATAGGGGGATTTTTCATTTTCAAAATTACCTCAAAATCAAATATGACTTGGCACGCAACATGGTGGGGTGCAGAATATCCATTCCCATCTGAATATCAATAATTCGTCAACAAAAATCATTGTCGTGTCGTCAGAGGGGAATGGAGGGATTTTTCATTTTCAAAATTTCTTCAAAAATCTAATATGACTTGGCACGCATCATGGTGGGGTGCAAAGTATTCATGTCCATCTGAATAACAATAATTTGTCAAAAGAAATCATTGTCGGGTTGTTAGAGGGGGTATAGAGGGATTTTTCATTTTCAATATTGCTTCAAAAATCTAATATGACTTGGCAAGCATCATGGTGGGGTGCAGAATATCCATTTCTATCTGAATAACAATAATTCCCTAACATAAATCATTGTCGTGTCGTCAGAGGGGTATAGAGGGATTTTTCTTTTTCAAAATTTTCTCAAAATCAAATATGACTTGGCACGCAACATAGTGGGGTGCAGAATATCCATTCCCATCTGAATAACAATAATTCGTTAACAGAAATCATTGTCGGGTCGTTAGAAGGGGTATAGAGGGATTTTTCATTTTCAAAATTACTTCAAAAATTCAATATGACTTGGCACGCATCATGGTGGGGTGCAGAATATCCATTTCTATCTGAATAACAATAATTCCCTAACATAAATCATTGTCGTGTCGTCAGAGGGGTATAGAGGGATTTTTCTTTTTCAAAATTTTCTCAAAATCAAATATGACTTGGCACGCAACATAGTGGGGTGCAGAATATCCATTCCCATCTGAATAACAATAATTCGTCAACAGAAATCATTGTCGGGTCGTTAGAAGGGGTATAGAGGGATTTTTCATTTTCAAAATTACCTCAAAATCAAATATGACTTGGCACGCATCATGGTGGGGTGCAGAATATCCATTCCGATCTAAATAACAATAATTCGTCAACAGAAATCATTGGCGGGTCGTTAGAGGGGGTATAGAGAGACTTTTCATTTTCAAAATTTCTTCAAAAATCTAATATGACTTGGCACGCATCATGGTGAGGTGCAGAATATCCATTCCCATCTGAATATCAATAATTCGTCAACAAAAATCATTGTCGTGTCGTCAGAGGGGAATGGAGGGATTTTTCATTTTCAAAATTTCTTCAAAAATCTAATATGACTTGGCACGCATCATGGTGGGGTGCAAAGTATTCATGTCCATCTGAATAACAATAATTTGTCAAAAGAAATCATTGTCGGGTTGTTAGAGGGGGTATAGAGGGATTTTTCATTTTCAATATTTCTTCAAAAATCTAATATGACTTGGCACGCATCGTGGTGGGCTGCAGAATATCCATTTTCATCTGAATAACAATAATTCGTCAACAGAAATCATTGACGGGTCGTTAAAGGGGGTATAGAGGGATTTTTTATTTTCAAAATTTGTTCAAAATTCTAATATGACTTGGCACACATGATGATGGGGTGCAGAATATTCAATCCCATCTGAATAACAATAATTCGTCAACGGAAATCATTGTCGTGTAGTCAGAGGGGGTATGGAGGGATTTTTCATTTTCAAAATTACTTCAAAAATCTAATAAAACTTGGCACGCATCATGGTGGGGTGCAAAGTATCCATTCCCATCTGAATAAAAATAATTCGTCAACAGAAATCATTGTCGTGTCGTCAGAAGGGGTATGGAGGGATTTTTCATTTTCAAAATTACCTCAAAATCAAATATGACTTGGCACGCATCATGGTGGGGTGCAGAATATTCATTTCGATCTAAATAACGATAATTCGACAACAGAAATCATTGGCGGGTCGTTAGAGGGGGTATAGAGGGATTTTTCATGTTTCAAAATTTCTTCAAAAATCTAATATGACTTGGCACGCATCATGGTGAGGTGCAGAATATCCATTCCCATCTGAATAACAATAATTCGTCAACAGAAATCATTGTCGGGTCGTTAGAAGGGGTATAGAGGGATTTTTCATTTTCAAAATTACTTCAAAAATCAAATATGACTTGGCACGCATCATGGTGGGGTACAGAATATTCATTTCCACCTCAATAACAATAATTCGTCAAAATAAATCATTGTCGGGTCGTCAGAGGGGGTATAGAGGGATTTTTCATTTTTAAAATTATCTCAAAATCAAATATGACTTGGCACGCAACATAGTGGGGTGCAGAATATCCATTCCCATCTGAAAAACAATAAGTCGTCAACTGAAATCATTGTCGGGTCGTTAGAAGGGGTATAGAGGGATTTTTCATTTTCAAAATTACCTCAAAATCAAATATGACTTGGCACGCAACATGGTGAGGTGCAGAATATCCATTTCCATCTGAATACGAATAATTCGTCAACAGAAATCATTGTCGGGTCGTTAGAGGGGGTATACAGGGATTTTTCAATTTCAATATTTCTTCAAAAATCCAATATGACTTGGCACGCATCATGGTGGGGTGCAGAATATCCATTCCGATCTAAATAACAATAATTCGTCAACAGAAATCATTGTCGGTCTCTAGAAGGGGTATAGAGGGATTTTTCATTTTCAAAATTACCTCAAAATCAAATATGACTTGGCACGCAACATGGTGGGGTGCAGAATATCCATTTCCATCTGAATACGAATAATTCGTCAACAGAAATCATTGTCGGGTCGTTAGAGGGGGTATACAGGGATTTTTCAATTTCAATATTTCTTCAAAAATCCAATATGACTTGGCACGCATCATGGTAGTGTGCAGAATATCCATTTTCATCTGAATAACAATAATTTGTCATTAAAAATCATTGTCGGGTCGTCTGAGGGGTTATAGAGAGATTTTTCATTTTAAAAATGACTTCAAAAATCAAATATGACTTGGCACGCATCATGGTGGGGTACAGAATATTCATTTCCACCTCAATAACAATAATTCGTCAAAATAAATCATTGTCGGGTCGTCAGAGGGGGTATAGAGGGATTTTTCATTCTCAAAATTACCTCAGAATCAAATATGACTTGGCACGCATCATGGTGGGCTGCAGAATATCCATTTTCAACTGAATAACAATAATTCGTCAACAGAAATCATTGACGGGTCGTTAGAGGGGGGTATAGAGGGATTTTTCATTTTCAATATTTCTTCAAAAATCAAATATGACTTGGCACGCATCATGGTGAGGTACAGAATATCCATTCCTATCTGAATAACAATAATTCGTCAACAGAAATCATTGTCGGGTCGTTAGAAGGGGTATAGAGGGATTTTTCATTTTCAAAATTACTTCAAAAATCAAATATGACTTGGCACGCATCATGGTGGGGTACAGAATATTCATTTCCACCTCAATAACAATAATTCGTCAAAATAAATCATTGTCGGGTCGTCAGAGGGGGTATAGAGGGATTTTTCATTTTTAAAATTATCTCAAAATCAAATATGACTTGTCACGCATCATGGTGGGGTGCAAAGTATTCATGTCCATCCGAATAACAATAATTCGTCAACACAAATCATTGTCGGGTCGTTAGAGGGGGGTATGGAGGGATTTTTCATTTTCAATATTTCTTCAAAAATCAAAAATGACTTGGCACGCAACATAGTGGGGTGCAGAATATCCATTTCCATCTGAATAACAATAATTCGTCAACAGAAATCATTGTCGGGTCGTTAGAGGGAGTATACAGGGATTTTTCAATTTCAATATTTCTTCAAAAATCTAATATGACTTGGCACGCATCATGGTAGTGTGCAGAATATTCATTTCCATCTGAATAACAATAATTTGTCAACAGATATCATTGTGGGGTCGTCTGAGGGGTTATAGAGGGATTTTTCATTTTCAAAATGACTTCAAAAATCAAATATGACTTGGCACGCATCATCGTGGGGTACAGAATATTCATTTCCACCTCAATAACAATAATTCGTCAAAATAAATCATTGTCGGGTCGTCAGAGGGGGTATAGAGGGATTTTTCATTCTCAAAATTACCTCAAAATCAAATATGACTTGGCACGCAACATAGTGGGGTGCAGAATATCCAATCCCATCTGAAAAACAATAATTCGTCAACAGAAATCATTGTCGGGTCGTTAGAAGGGGTATAGAGGGATTTTTCATTTTCAAAATTACCTCAAATTCAAATATGACTTGGCACGCAACATGGTGGGGTGCAGAATATCCATTTCCATCTGAATAAGAATAATTCGTCAACAGAATTCATTGTCGGGTCGTCAGAGGGGGTATAGAGGGATTTTTCATTTTTAAAATTATCTCAAAATCAAATATGACTTGTCACTCATCATGGTGGGGTGCAAAGTATTCATGTCCATCTGAATAACAATAATTCGTCTACAGAAATCATTGTCGGTCGTTAGAAGGGGTATAGAGGGATTTTTCATTTTCAAAATTACCTCAAAATCAAATATGACTTGGCACGCAACATGGTGGGGTGCAGAATATTTATTTCCATCTGAATATGAATAATTCGTCAACAGAAATCATTGTCGGGTCGTTAGAGGGGGTATACAGGGATTTTTCAATTTCAATATTTCTTCAAAAATCCAATATGACTTCGCACGCATCATGGTAGTGTGCAGAATATCCATTTTCATCTGAATAACAATAATTTGTCATCAGAAATCATTGTCGGGTCGTCTGAGGAGTTATAGAGAGATTTTTCATTTTCAAAATGTCTTCAAAAATCAAATATGACTTGGCACGCATCATGATGGGATACAGAATATTCATTTCCACCTCAATAACAATAATTCGTCAAAATAAATCATTGTCGGGTCGTCAGAGGGGGTATAGAGGGATTTTTCATTCTCAAAATTACCTCAGAATCAAATATGACTTGGCACGCATCATGGTGGGCTGCAGAATATCCATTTTCATCTGAATAACATTAATTCGTCAACAGAAATCATTGACGGGTCGTTAAAGGGGGTATAGAGGGATTTTTCATTTTCAAAATTTGTTCAAAATTCTAATATGACTTGGCACACATGATGATGAGAAGCAGAAAATTCAATCCCATCTGAATAACAATAATTCGTCAACGCAAATCATTGTCGTGTAGTCAGAGGGGGTATGGAGGGATTTTTCATTTTCAAAATTACTTCAAAAATCTAATAAAACTTGGCACGCATCATGATGGGGTGCAAAGTATCCATTCCCATCTGAATAACAATAATTCGTCAACAGAAATCATTGTCGTGTTGTCAGAAGGGGTATGGAGGGATTTTTCATCTTCAAAATTACCTCAAAATCAAATATGACTTGGCACGCAACATGGTGGGGTGCAGAATATCCATTTCCATCTGAATAACAATAAGTCGTCAACAGAAATCATTGTCGAGTCGTCAGAGGGGGTACAGAGGGATTTTTCATTTTCAAAATTACCTCAAAATCAAATATGACTTGGCACGCATCATGGTGGGGTGCAGAATATCCATTCCGATCTAAATAACAATAATTCGTCAACAGAAATCATTGGCGGGTCGTTAGAGGGGGTATAGAGAGACTTTTCATTTTCAAAATTTCTTCAAAAATCTAATATGACTTGGCACGCATCATGGTGAGGTGCAGAATATCCATTCCCATCTGAATATCAATAATTCGTCAACAAAAATCATTGTCGTGTCGTCAGAGGGGAATGGAGGGATTTTTCATTTTCAAAATTTCTTCAAAAATCTAATATGACTTGGCACGCATCATGGTGGGGTGCAAAGTATTCATGTCCATCTGAATAACAATAATTTGTCAAAAGAAATCATTGTCGGGTTGTTAGAGGGGGTATAGAGGGATTTTTCATTTTCAATATTTCTTCAAAAATCTAATATGACTTGGCACGCATCATGGTGGGGTGCAGAATATCCATTTCTATCTGAATAACAATAATTCCCTAACATAAATCATTGTCGTGTCGTCAGAGGGGTATAGAGGGATTTTTCTTTTTCAAAATTTTCTCAAAATCAAATATGACTTGGCACGCAACATAGTGGGGTGTAGAATATCCATTCCCATCTGAATAACAATAATTCGTCAACAGAAATCATTGTCGGGTCGTTAGAAGGGGTATAGAGGGATTTTTCATTTTCAAAATTACTTCAAAAATTCAATATAACTTGGCACGCATCATGGTAGTGTGCAGAATATCTATTTTCATCTGAATAACAATAATTTGTCAACAGAAATCATTGTCGGGTCGTCAGAGGGGTTATAGAGGGATTTTTCATTTTCAAAATGACTTCAAAAATCAAATATGACTTGGCACGCATCATGGTGGGGTACAGAATATTCATTTCCACCTCAATAACAATAATTCGTCAACAGAAATCATTGTCGGGTCGTTAGAGGGGGTATAGAGGGATTTTTCAATTTCAATACCTCTTCAAAAATCTAATTTGACTTGGCACGCATCATGGTAGTGTGCAGAATATCCATTTTCATCTTAATAACAATAATTCCTTTACATTAATCATTGTCGTGTCGTCAGAGGGATATAGAGGGATTTCTCATTTTCAAAATGACTTCAAAAATCAAATATGACTTGGCACGCATCATGGTGGGGTACAGAAAATTCATTTCCACCTCAATAACAATAATTCGTCGAAATAAATCATTGTCGGGTCGTCAGAGGGGGTATAGAGGGATTTTTCATTTTTAAAATTATCTCAAAATCAAATATGACTTGGCACGCATCATGGTGGGGTGCAAAGTATTCATGTCCATCTGAATAACAATAATTCGTCAACACAAATCATTTTCGGGTCGTTAGAGGGGGGTATAGAGGGATTTTTCATTTTCAATATTTCTTCAAAAATCAAATATGACTTGGCACGCAACAAAGTGGGGTGCAGAATATCCATTTCCATCTGAATAACAATAATTCGTCAACAGAAATCATTGTCGGGTCGTTAGAGGGGGTATACAGGGATTTTTCAATTTCAATATTCCTTCAAAAATCTAATATGACTTGGCACGCATCATGGTAGTGTGCAGAATATTCATTTTCATCTGAATAATAATAATTTGTCATCAGAAATCATTGTCGGGTCGTCTGAGGAGTTATAGACAGATTTTTCATTTTCAAAATGACTTCAAAAATAAAATATGACTTGGCACGCATCATGGTGGGATACAGAATATTCATTTCCAACTGAATAACAATAATTCGTCAACAGAAATCATTGTCGTGTCGTCAGAGGGGGTATGGAGGGATTTTTCATTTTCAAAATTACCTCAGAATCAAATATGACTTGGCACGCATCATGGTGGGCTGCAGAATATCCAATTCCATCTGAATAACAATAATTCGTTAACAAAAATCATTGACGGGTCTTTAAAGGGGGTATAGAGGGATTTCTCATTTTCAAAATTTGTTCAAAATTCTAATAAGACTTGGCACGCATCATGGTGGGGTACAGAATATTCATTTCCATCTCAATAACAATAATGTTTCAAAATAAATCATTGTCGGGTCGTCAAAGGGGGTATAGAGGGATTTTTTATTTTCAAAATTACCTCAAAATCAAATATGACTTGGCACGCAACATGGTGGGTTGCAGAATATCCATTTCCATCTGAATAACAATAATTCGTCAACAGAAATCATTGTCGTGTCGTTAGAGGGGGTATAGAGGGATTTTTCATTTTCAAAATTTCTTCAAAAATCTAATATGACTTGGCACGCATCAAAGTTGGGTGCAGAATATTAATTTCCATCTGAATAACAATAATTCGTCAACAGAAATCATTTTCGTGTCGTCAGAGGGGGTATGGAGGGATTTTTCATTTTCAAAATTACCTCAAAATCAAATATGATTTGGCACGCATCATGGTGGGGTGCAGAATAACCATTTCCATCTGAATAACAATAATTCGTCAACAGAAATCATTGACGGGTCGTTGGAGCGGGTATAGAGGGATTGTTAATTTTCAAAATTACTTCAAAAATCAAGTATGACTTGGCACGTATCATAGTGGAGTGCACAGTATCCATTTTCATCTAAATAATAATTAGTCGTCAACAGAAATTATTGTCGGGTCGTTAGAGGGGGTATAGAGGGATTTTTCATTTTCAATATTTCTTTAAAAATCTAATATGACTTGGCACGCATCATGGTGGGGTGCAAAGTATTCATGTCCATCTGAATAACAATAATTCGTCAACAGAAATCATTGTCGGGTCGTTAGAGGGGGTATAGAGGGATTTTTCATTTTCAATATTTCTTTAAAAATCTAATATGACTTGGCACGCATCATGGTGGGGTGCAAAGTATTCATGTCCATCTGAATTACAATAATTCGTCAACAGAAATCATTTTCGGGTCGTTAGAGGGGGTATAGAGGGATTTTTCATTTTCAATATTTCTTCAAAAATCTAATATGACTTGGCACGCATCATGGTGGGGTGCAGAATATCCATTTCGATCTAAATAACAATAATTCTTCAACAGAAATCATTGGCGGGTCGTTAGAGGGGGTATAGAGGGATTTTTCATTTTCAAAATTTTTTCAAAAATCTAATATGACTTGGCACGCATCATGGTGAGGTGCAGAATATCCATTTCCATCTGAATAACAATAATTCGTCAACAGAAATCATTGTCGTGTCGTCAGAGGGGAATGGAGGGATTTTTCATTTTCAAAATTACTTCAAAAATTCAATATGACTTGGCACCCATCATAGTGGGGTGCAAAGTATCCATATCCATCTAAATAACAATAATTCGTCAACAGAAATCATTGTCGGGTCGTTAGAGGGGGTATAGAGGGATTTTTCATTTTCAACATTTCTTCAAAAATCTAATATGACTTGGCACGCATCATGGTGGGGTGCAGAATATCCATTTCTATCTGAATAACAATAATTCCTCAACATAAATCATTGTCGTGTCGTCAGAGGGGTATAGAGGGATTTTTCATTTTCAAAATTACCTCAAAATCAAATATGACTTGGCACGCAACATGGCGGGGTGCAGAATATCCATTTCTATCTGAATAAGAATAATTCGCCAACAGAAATCATTGTCGGGTCGTTAGAGGGGATATACAGGAATTTTTCAATTTCAATATTTCTTCAAAAATCTAATATGACTTGGCACGCATCATGGTACTGTGCAGAATATCCATTTTCATCTGAATAACAATAATTTGTCAACAGAAATCATTGTCGGGTCGTCAGAGGGGTTATAGAGGGATTTATCATTTTCAAAATGACTTCAAAAATCAAATATGACTTGGCACGCATCATGGTGGGGTACAGAATATTCATTTCCACCTCAATAACAATAATTCGTCAAAATAAATCATTGTCGGGACGTTAGAGGGGGTATACAGGGATTTTTCAATTTCAATATTTCTTGAAAAATCCAATATGACTTGGCACGCATCATGGTAGTGTGCAGAATATCCATTTTCATCTAAATAACAATAATTTAACATCAGAAATCATTGTCGGGTCGTCTGAGGGGTTATAGAGGGATTTCTCATTTTCTAAATGACTTCAAAAATCAAATATGACTTGGCACGCATCATGGTGGGGTACAGAATATTCATTTCCACCTCAATAACAATAATTCGTCAAAATAAATCATTGTCGGGTCGTCAGAGGGGGTATAGAGGGATTTTTCATTCTCAAAATTACCTCAGAATCAAATATGACTTGGCACGCATCATGGTGGGCTGCAGAATATCCATTTTCATCTGAATAACAATAATTCGTCAACAGAAATCATTGACGGGTCGTTAAAGGGGGTATAGAGGGATTTTTCATTTTCAAAATTTTTTCAAAATTCTAATATGACTTGGCACACATGATGATGGGGTGCAGAATATTCAATCCCATCTGAATAATAATAATTCGTCAACGGAAATCATTGTCGTGTAGTCAGAGGGGGTATGGAGGGATTTTTCATTTTCAAAATTACTTCAAAAATCTAATAAAACTTGGCACGCATCATGGTGGGGTGCAAAGTATCCATTCCCATCTGAATAAAAATAATTCGTCAACAGAAATCATTGTCGTGTCGTCAGAAGGGGTATGGAGGGATTTTTCATCTTCAAAATTACCTCAAAATCAAATATGACTTGGCACGCAACATGGTGGGGTGCAGAATATCCATTCCCATCTGAATAACAATAATTCGTCAACAGAAATCATTGTCGGGTCGTCAGAGGGGGTATAGAGGGATTTTTCATTTTTAAAATTTCTTCAAAAATCTAATATGACTTGGCACGCATCATGGTGAGGTGCAGAATATCCATTCCCATCTGAATAACAATAATTCGTCAACAAAAATCATTGTCGTGTCGTCAGAGGGGAATGGAGGGATTTTTCATTTTCAAAATTACTTCAAAAATTAAATAGGACTTGGCACGCATCATAGTGGGGTGCAGAATATCCATTTCGATCTAAATAACAATAATTCGTCAACAGAAATCATTGGCGGGTCGTTAGAGGGGGTATAGAGGGATTTTTCATTTTCAAAATTTCTTCAAAAATCTAATATGACTTGGCACGCATCATGGTGAGGTGCAGAATATCCATTTCCATCTGAATAACAATAATTCGTCAACAAAAATCATTGTCGTGTCGTCAGAGGGGAATGGAGGGATTTTTCATTTTCAAAATTACTTCAAAAATTCAATATGACTTGGCACGCATCATAGTGGGGTGCAAAGTATCCATATCCATCAAAATAACAATAATTCGTCAACAGAAATCATTGTCGGGTCGTTAGAGGGGGTATAGAGGGATTTTTCATTTTCAAAATTTCTTCAAATATCAAATATGACTTGGCACGCATCATGGTGGGGTGCAAAGTATTCATGTCCATCTGAATAACAATAATTCGTCAAAAGAAATCATTGTCGGGTTGTTAGAGGGGGTATAGAGGGATTTTTCATTTTCAATTATTCTTCAAAAATCTAATATGACTTGGCACGCATCATGGTGGGGTGCAGAATATCCATTCCTATCTGAATTATAATAATTCCCTAACATAAATCATTGTCGTGTCGTCAGAGGGGTATAGAGGGATTTTTCATTTTCAAAATTTTCTCAAAATCAAATATGACATGGCACGCAACATAGTGGGGTGCAGAATATCCATTCCCATCTGAATAACAATAATTCGTCAACAGAAATCATTGTCGGGTCGTCAGAGGGGTTATAGAGGAATTTTTCATTTTCAAAATGACTTCAAAAATCAAATATGACTTGGCACGCATCATGGTAGTGTGCAGAGTATCCATTTTCATCTGAATAACAATAATTTGTCAACAGAAATCATTGCCAGGTCGTCAGAGGGGTTATAGAGGGATTTTTCATTTTCAAAATGACTTCAAAAATCAAATATGACTTGGCACGCATCATGGTGGGGTACAGAATATTCATTTCCACCTCAATAACAATAATTCGTCAACAGAAATCATTGTCGGGTCGTTAGAGGGGAAATACAGGGATTTTTCAATTTCAATACTTCTTCAAAAATCTAATTTGACTTGGCACGCATCATGGTAGTGTGCAGAATATCCATTTTCATCTGAATAACAATAATTTGACAACAGAAATCATTGTCGGGTCGTCAGAGGGGATATAGAGGGATTTTTCATTTTCAAAATGACTTCAAAAATCAAATATGACTTGGCACGCATCATGGTGGGGTAGAGAATATTCATTTCCACCTCAATAACAAATATTGGTCTAAATAAATCATTGTCGGGTCGTCAGAGGGGGTATAGAGGGATTTTTCATTTTTAAAATTATCTCAAAATCAAATATGACTTGGCACGCATCATGGTGGGGTGCAAAGTATTCATGTCCATCCGAATAACAATAATTCGTCATCGCAAATCATTGTCGGGTCGTTAGAGGGGGGTATAGAGGGATTTTTCATTTTCAATATTTCTTCAAAAATCATATGACTTGGCACGCAACATAGTGTGGTGCAGAATATCCATTCCCATCTGAATAACAATAATTCGTCAACAGAAATCATTGTCGGGTCGTTAGAGGGAGTATACAGGGATTTTTCAATTTCAATATTTCTTCAAAAATCTAATATGACTTGGCACGCATCATGGTAGTGTGCAGAATATTCATTCCCATCTGAATAACTATAATTTGTCAACAGAAATCATTGTCGGGTCGTCTGAGGGGTTATAGAGGGATTTTTCATTTTCAAAATGACTTCAAAAATTAAATATGACTTGGCACGCATCATCGTGGGGTACAGAATATTCATTTCCACCTCAATAACAATAATTCGTCAGAATAAATCATTGTCGGGTCGTCAGAGGGGGTATAGAGGGATTTTTCATTCTCAAAATTACCTCAGAATCAAATATGACTTGGCACGCATCATGGTGGGCTGCAGAATATCCATTTTCATCTGAATAACAATAATTTGTCAACAGAAATCATTGACGGGTCGTTAAAATGGGTATAGAGGGATTTTTCATTTTCGAAATTACCTCAAAATCAAATATGACTTGGCACGCATCATAGTGGGGTGCAGAATATCCATTCCCATCTGAAAAACAATAATTCGTCAACATAAATCATTGTCGGGTCGTTAAAAGGGGTATAGAGGGATTTTTCATTTTCAAAATTACCTCAAATTCAAATATGACTTGGCACGCAACATGGTGGGGTGCAGAATATCCATTTCCATCTGAATAAGAATAATTCGTCATCAGAAATTATTGTCGGGTCGTCAGAGGGGGTTAAAGAGATTTTTCGATTTCAAAATTACTTCAAAAATCGAAATATAACTTGGCACGCCTCATAGTAGGGTGCAAAATATTCATTTCCAACTGAATAACAATAATTCGTCAACAGAAATCATTGTCGGGTCGTCAGAGGGGGTATAGAGGGATTTTTCATTATCAAAATGACTTCAAAAATCAAATATGACTTGGCACGCATCATAGTAGGGTGAAAAACATCCATTTCCATCTGAATACCAATAATTCGTCAACAGAAATCACTGACGGATCGTTAGAGGGGGTATAGAGGAATTTTTCATTTTGAAAATATCTTCACAAATCAAATATGACTTGTCACGCATCATGGTGGGGTGCAAAGTATTCATGTCCATCCGAATAACAATAATTCGTCAACACAAATCATTGTCGGGTCGTTAGAGGGGGGTATAGAGGGATTTTTCATTTTCAATATTTCTTCAAAAATCAAAAATGACTTGGCACGCAACATAGTGGGGTGCAGAATATCCATTTCCATCTGAATAACAATAATTCGTCAACAGAAATCATTGTCGGGTCATTAGAGGGAGTATACAGGGATTTTTCAATTTCAATATTTCTTCAAAAATCTAATATGACTTGGCACGCATCATGGTAGTGTGCAGAATATTCATTTCCATCTGAATAACAATAATTTGTCAACAGATATCATTGTTGGGTCGTCTGAGGGGTTATAGAGGGATTTTTCATTTTCAAAATGACTTCAAAAATCAAATATGACTTGGCACGCATCGTCGTGGGGTACAGAATATTCGTTTCCACCTCAATAACAATAATTCGTCAAAATAAATCATTGTCGGGTCGTCAGAGGGGGTATAGAGGGATTTTTCATTCTCAAAATTACCTCAAAATCAAATATGACTTGGCACGCAACATAGTGGGGTGCAGAATATCCAATCCCATCTGAAAAACAATAATTCGTCAACAGAAATCATTGTCGGGTCGTTAGAAGGGGTATAGAGGGATTTTTCATTTTCAAAATTACCTCAAATTCAAATATGACTTGGCACGCAACATGGTGGGGTGCAGAATATCCATTTCCATCTGAATAAGAATAATTCGTCAACAGAATTCATTGTCGGGTCGTCAGAGGGGGTATAGAGGGATTTTTCATTTTCAAAATTACCTCAAAATCAAATATGACTTGGCACGCAACATGGTGGGGTGCAGAATATTCATTTCCATCTGAATATGAATAATTCGTCAACAGAAATCATTGTCGGGTCGTTAGAGGGGGTATACAGGGATTTTTCAATTTCAATATTTCTTCAAAAATCCAATATGACTTGGCACGCGTCATGGTAGTGTGCAGAATATCCATTTTCATCTGAATAACAATAATTTGTCATCAGAAATCATTGTCGGGTCGTCTGAGGAGTTATAGAGAGATTTTTCATTTTCAAAATGACTTCAAAAATCAAATATGACTTGGCACGCATCATGGTGGGATACAGAATATTCATTTCCACCTCAATAACAATAATTCGTCAAAATAAATCATTGTCGGGTCGTCAGAGGGGGTATAGAGGGATTTTTCATTCTCAAAATTACCTCAGAATCAAATATGACTTGGCACGCATCATGGTGGGCTGCAGAATATCCATTTTCATCTGAATAACATTAATTCGTCAACAGAAATCATTGACGGGTCGTTAAAGGGGGTATAGAGGGATTTTTCATTTTCAAAATTTGTTCAAAATTCTAATATGACTTGGCACACATGATGATGAGAAGCAGAAAATCCAATCCCATCTGAATAACAATAATTCGTCAACGCAAATCATTGTCCTGTAGTCAGAGGGGGTATGGAGGGATTTTTCATTTTCAAAATTACTTCAAAAATCTAATAAAACTTGGCACGCATCATGATGGGGTGCAAAGTATCCATTCCCATCTGAATAACAATAATTCGTCAACAGAAATCATTGTCGTGTTGTCAGAAGGGGTATGGAGGGATTTTTCATCTTCAAAATTACCTCAAAATCAAATATGACTTGGCACGTAACATGGTGGGGTGCAGAATATCCATTTCCATCTGAATAACAATAAGTCGTCAACAGAAATCATTGTCGAGTCGTCAGAGGGGGTACAGAGGGATTTTTCATTTTCAAAATTACCTCAAAATCAAATATGACTTGGCACGCATCATGGTGGGGTGCAGAATATCCATTCCGATCTAAATAACAATAATTCGTCAACAGAAATCATTGGCGGGTCGTTAGAGGGGGTATAGAGATACTTTTCATTTTCAAAATTTCTTCAAAAATCTAATATGACTTGGCACGCATCATGGTGAGGTGCAGAATATCCATTCCCATCTGAATATCAATAATTCGTCAACAAAAATCATTGTCGTGTCGTCAGAGGGGAATGGAGGGATTTTTCATTTTCAAAATTTCTTCAAAAATCTAATATGACTTGGCACGCATCATGGTGGGGTGCAAAGTATTCATGTCCATCTGAATAACAATAATTTGTCAAAAGAAATCATTGTCGGGTTGTTAGAGGGGGTATAGAGGGATTTTTCATTTTCAATATTTCTTCAAAAATCTAATATGACTTGGCAAGCATCATGGTGGGGTGCAGAATATCCATTTCTATCTGAATAACAATAATTCCCTTACATAAATCATTGTCGTGTCGTCAGAGGGGTATAGAGGGATTTTTCTTTTTCAAAATTTTCTCAAAATCAAATATGACTTGGCACGCAACATAGTGGGGTGCAGAATATCCATTCCCATCTGAATAACAATAATTCGTCAACAGAAATCATTGTCGGGTCGTTAGAGAGGGTATACAGGGATTTTTCAATTTCAATATATCTTCAAAAATCTAATATAACTTGGCACGCATCATGGTAGTGTGCAGAATATTCATTTTCATCTGAATAACAATAATTTGTCAACAGAAATCATTGTCGGGTCGTCTGAGGGGTTATAGAGGGATTTCTCATTTTCAAAATGACTTCAAAAATCAAATATGACTTGGCACGCATCATCGTGGAGTACAGAATATTCATTTCCACCTCAAAAACAATAATTCGTCAAAATAAATCATTGTCGGGTCGTCAGAGGGGGTATAGAGGGATTTTTTATTCTCAAAATTACCTCAGAATCAAATATGACTTGGCACGCATCACGGGGAGCTGCAGAATATCCATTTTCATCTGAATAACAATAATTCGTCAACAGAAATCATTGACGGGTCGTTAAAGGGGGTATAGAGGGATTTTTCATTTTCAAAATTACCTCAGAATCAAATATGACTTGGCACGCATCATGGTGGACTGCAGAATATCCATTTTCATCTGAATAACAATAATTTTTCATCAGAAATCATTGTCGGGTCGTCTGAGGGGTTACAGAGGGATTTTTCATTTTCAAAATGACTTCAAAAATCAAATATGACTTTGGACGCAACATAGTGGGGTGCAGAATATCCATTCCCATCTGAAAAACGATAATTCGTCAACAGAAATCATTGTCGGGTCGTTAGAAGGGGTATAGAGGGATTTTTCATTTTCAATATTTCTTCAAGAATCAAATATGACTTGGCACGCAACATAGTGGGGTGCAGAATATCTATTTTCATCTGAATAACAATAATTCGTCAACAAAAATCATTGACGGGTCGTTAAAGGGGGTATAGAGGTATTTTTCATTTTCAAAATTTGTTCAAAATTCTAATATGACTTGGCACACATGATGATGGAGTGCAGAATATTCAATTCCATCTGAATAACAATAATTCGTCAACGCAAATCATTGTCGTGTAGTCAGAGGTGGTATGGAGGGATTTTTCATTTTCAAAATTACTTCAAAAATCTAATAAAACTTGGCACGCATCATGGTGGGGTGCAAAGTATCCATTCCCATCTGAATAAAAATAATTAATCAACAGAAATCATTGTCGTGTCGTCAGAAGGGGTATGGAGGGATTTTTCATTTTCAAAATTACCTCAAAATCAAATATGACTTGGCACGCAAAATAGTGGGGTACAGAATATTCATTCCCATCTGAAAAACAATAATTCGTCAACAGAAATCATTGTCGGGTCGTTAGAAGGGGTATAGAGGGATTTTTCATTTTCAAAATTACCTCAAAATCAAATATGACTTGGCACGCATCATGGTGAGCTGCAGAATATCCATTTTCATCTGAATAACAATAATTCGTCAACAGAAATCATTGACGGGTCGTTAAAGGGGGTATAGAGGGATTTTCCATTTTCAAAATTACCTCAAAATCAAATATGACTTGGCACGCAACATAATGGGGTGCAGAATATCCATTCCCATCTGAAAAACAATAATTCGTCAACAGAAATCATTGTCGGGTCGTTAGAAGGGGTATAGAGGGATTTTTCATTTTCAATATTTCTTCAAAAATCAAATATGACTTGGCACGCAACATAGTGGGGTGCAGAATTTCTTTTTTCATCTGAATAACAATAATTCATCAACAGAAATCATTGACGGGTCGTTAAAGGGGGTATAGAGGTATTTTTCATTTTCAAAATTTGTTCAAAATTCTAATATGACTTGGCACACATGATGATGGGGTGCAGAATATTCAATCCCATCTGAATAACAATAATTCGTCAACGCAAATCATTGTCGTGTAGTCAGAGGGGGTATGGAGGGATTTTTCATTTTCAAAATTACTTCAAAAATCTAATAAAACTTGGCACGCATCATGGTGGGGTGCAAAGTATCCATTCCCATCTGAATAAAAATAATTATTCAACAGAAATCATTGTCGTGTCGTCAGAAGGGGTATGGAGGGATTTTTCAATTTCAAAATTACCTCAAAATCAAATATGACTTGGCACGCAACATAGTGGGGTACAGAATATCCATTCCCATCTGAAAAACAATAATTCGTCAACAGAAATCATTGTCGGGTCGTTAGAAGGGGTATAGAGGGATTTTTCATTTTCAAAATTACCTCAAAATCAAATATGACTTGGCACGCAACATGGTGGGGTGCAGAATATCCATTTCCATCTGAATAAAAATAATTCGTCAACAGAAATCATTGTCGGGTCGTTAGAGGGGGTATACAGGGATTTTTCAATTTCAATATTTCTTCAAAAATCTAATATGACTTGGCACGCAACATGGTGGGGTGCAGAATATCCATTTTCATCTGAATAAGAATAATTCGTCAACAGAAATCATTGTCGGGTCGTTAGAGGGGGTATACAGGGATTTCTCAATTTCAATATTTCTTCAAAAATCTAATATGACTTGGCACGCATCATAGTGGAGTACAGAATATTCATTCCCACCTCAATAACAATAATTCATCAAAATAAATCATTGTCGGGTCGTCAGAGGGGGTATGGAGGGATTTTTCATTTTTAAAATTATCTCAAAATCAAATATGACTTGTCACGCATCATGATGGGGTGCAAAGTATTCATGTCCATCTGAATAACAATAATTCGTCTACAGAAATCATTGTCGGTCGTTAGAAGGGGTATAGAAGGATTTTTCATTTTCAAAATTACCTCAAAATCAAATATGACTTGGCACGCAACATGGTGGAGTGCAGAATATCAATTTCCATCTGAATACGAATAATTCGTCAACAGAAATCATTGTCGGGTCGTTAGAGGGGGTATACAGGGATTTTTCAATTTCAATATTTCTTCAAAAATCCAATATGACTTGGCACGCATCATGGTAGTGTGCAGAATATAAATTTTCATCTGAATAACAATAATTTGTCATCAGAAATCATTGTCGGGTCGTCTGAGGGGTTATAGAGAGATTTTTCATTTAAAAAATGACTTCAAAAATCAAATATGACTTGGCACGCATCATGGTGGGGTACAAAATATTCATTTCCACCTCAATAACAATAATTCGTCAAAATAAATCATTGTCGGGTCGTCAGAGGGGGTATAGAGGGATTTTTCATTCTCAAAATTACCTCAATATCAAATATGACTTGGCACGCATCATGGTGGGCTGCAGAATATCCAATTTCAACTGAATAACAATAATTCGTCAACAGAAATCATTGACGGGTCGTTAAAGGGGGTATAGAGGGATTTTTCATTTTCAAAATTTGTTCAAAATTCTAATATGACTTGGCACACATGATGATGGGGTGCAGAATATTCAATCCCATCTGAATAACAATAATTCGTCAACGCAAATCATTGTCGTGTACTCAGAGGGGGTATGGAGGGATTTTTCATTTTCAAAGTTACTTCAAAAATCTAATAAAACTTGGCACGCATTATGGTGGGGTGCAAAGTATCCATTTCCATCTGAATAAAAATAATTCGTCAAAAGAAATCATTGTCGGGTTGTTAGAGGGATTTTTCATTTTCAATATTTCTTCAAAAATCTAATATGACTTGGCACGCATCATGGTGGAGTGCAGAATATCTATTTCTATTTGTATAACAATAATTCCCTAACATAAATCATTGTCGTGTCGTCAGAGGGGTATAGAGGGATTTTTCATTTTCAAAATTTTCTCAAAATCAAATATAACTTGGCACGCAACATAGTGGGGTGCAGAATATCCATTCCCATCTGAATAACAATAATTCGTCAACAGAAATCATTGTCGGGTCGTTAGAAGGGGTATAGAGGGATTTTTCATTTTCAAAATTACTTCAAAAATTCAATATGAATTGGCACGCATCATGGTAGTGTGCAGAATATCTATTTTCATCTGAGTAACAATAATTTGTCAACAGAAATCATTGTCGGGTCGTCAGAGGGGTTATAGAGGGATTTTTCATTTTCAAAATGACTTCAAAATTCAAATATGACTTGGCACGCATCATGGTGTGGTACAGAATATTCATTTCCACCTCAATAACAATAATTCGTCAACAGAAATCATTGTCGGGTCGTTAGAGGGGGTATACAGGGATTTTTCAATTTCAATACTTCTTCAAAAATCTAATTTGACTTGGCACGCATCATGGTAGTGTGGAGAATATCCATTTTCATCTGAATAACAATAATTTGTCAACAGAAATCATTGTCGGGTCGTCAGAGGGGTTATAGAGGGATTTTTCATTTTCAAAATGACTTCAAAAATCAAATATGACTTGGCACGCATCATGGTGGGGTACAGAATATTCATTTCCACCTCAATAACGATAATTCGTCAAAATAAATCATTGTCGGGTCGTCAGAGGGGGTATAGAGGGATTTTTCATTTTTAAAATTATCTCAAAATCAAATATGACTTGGCACGCATCATGGTGGGGTGCAAAGTATTCATGTCCATCCGAATAACAATAATTCGTCAACACAAATCATTGTCGGGTCGTTAGAGGGGGGTATAGAGGGAGTTTTCATTTTCAATATTTCCTCAAAAATCAAATATGACTTGGCACGCAACATAGTGGGGTGCAGAATATCCATTTCCATCTGAATAACAATAATTCGTCAACAGAAATCATTGTCGTGTCGTTAGAGGGGGTATACAGGGATTTTTCAATTTCAATAATTCTTCAAAAATCTAATATGACTTGGCACGCATCATGGTGGTGTGCAGAATATTCATTTTCATCTGAATAACAATAAATTGTCAACAGAAATCATTGTCGGGTCGTCTGAGGGGTTATAGAGGGATTTTTAATTTTCAAAATGACTTCAAAAATCAAATATGACTTGGCACGCATCATCGTGGGTACAGAATATTCATTTCCACCTCAATAACAATAATTCGTCAAAATAAATCATTGTCGGGTCGTCAGAGGGGGTATAGAAGGATTTTTCATTCTCAAAATTACCTCAGAATCAAATATGACTTGGCACGCATCATGGTGGGCTGCAGAATATCCATTTTCATCTGAATAACAATAATTCGTCAACAGAAATCATTGTCGGGTCGTTAGAAGGGGTATAGAGGGATTTTTCATTTTCAAAATTACCTCAAAATCAAATATGACTTAGCACGCAACATGGTGGGGTGCAGAATATCCATTTCCATCTGAATAAGAATAATTCGTCAACAGAAATCATTGTCGGGTCGTTAGAGGGGGTACACAGGGATTTTTCAATTTCAATATTTCTTCAAAAATCTAATATGGCTTGGCACGCATCATGGTAGTGTGCAGAATATCCATTTTCATCTGAATAACAATAATTTGTCAACAGAAATCATTGTCGGGTCGTCAGAGGGGTTATAGAGGGATTTTTCATTTTCAAAATGACTTCAAATATCAAATATGACTTGGCACGCATCAAGGTGGGGTACAGAATATTCATTTCCACCTCAATAACAATAATTCGTCAAAATAAATCATTGTCGGGTCGTTAGAGGGGGTATAGAGGGATTTTTCATTCTCAAAATTACCTCAGAATCAAATATGACTTGGCACGCATCATGGTGGGCTGCAGAATATCCATTTTCATCTGAATAACAATAATTCGTCAACAGAAATCATTGACGGGTCGTTTAAGGGGGTATAGAGGGATTTTTCATTTTCAAAATTACCTCAAAATCAAATATGACTTGGCACGCAACATAGTGGGGTGCAGAATATCCATTCCCATCTGAAAAACAATAATTCGTCAACAGAAATCATTGTCGGGTCGTTAGAAGGGGTATAGAGGGATTTTTCATTTTCAAAATTACCTCAAAATCAAATATGACTTGGCACGCAACATGGTGGGGTGCAGAATATCCATTTCCATCTAATAAGAATAATTCGTCAACAGAAATCATTGTCGGGTCGTTAGAGGGGGTACACAGGGATTTTTCAATATCAATATTTCTTCAAAAATCTAATATGACTTGGCACGCATCATGGTAGTGTGCAGAATATCCATTTTCATCTGAATAACAATAATTTGTCAACAGAAATCATTGTCGGGTCGTCAGAGGGGTTATAGAGGGATTTCTCATTTTCAAAATGACATCAAAAATCAAATATGACTTGGCACGCATCATGATGGGGTACAGAATATTCATTTCCACCTCAATAACAATAATTCGTCAAAATAAATCATTGTCGGGTCGTCAGAGGGGGTATAGAGGGATTTTTCATTTTTAAAATTATCTCAAAATCAAATATGACTTGTCACGCATCATGGTGGGGTGCAAAGTATTCATGTCCATCTGAATAACAATAATTCGTCTACAGAAATCATTGTCGGGTCGTTAGAAGGGGTATAGGGGGATTTTTCATTTTCAAAATTACCTCAAAATCAAATATGACTTGGCACGCAACATGGTGGGGTGCAGAATATCCATTCCCATCTGAATATCAATAATTCGTCAACAAAAATCATTGTCGTGTCGTCAGAGGGGAATGGAGGGATTTTTCATTTTCAAAATTTCTTCAAAAATCTAATATGACTTGGCACGCATCATGGTGGGGTGCAAAGTATTCATGTCCATCTGAATAACAATAATTTGTCAAAAGAAATCATTGTCGGGTTGTTAGAGGGGGTATAGAGGGATTTTTCATTTTCAATATTGCTTCAAAAATCTAATATGACTTGGCAAGCATCATGGTGGGGTGCAGAATATCCATTTCTATCTGAATAACAATAATTCCCTAACATAAATCATTGTCGTGTCGTCAGAGGGGTATAGAGGGATTTTTCTTTTTCAAAATTTTCTCAAAATCAAATATGACTTGGCACGCAACATAGTGGGGTGCAGAATATCCATTCCCATCTGAATAACAATAATTCGTTAACAGAAATCATTGTCGGGTCGTTAGAAGGGGTATAGAGGGATTTTTCATTTTCAAAATTACTTCAAAAATTCAATATGACTTGGCACGCATCATGGTGGGGTGCAGAATATCCATTTCTATCTGAATAACAATAATTCCCTAACATAAATCATTGTCGTGTCGTCAGAGGGGTATAGAGGGATTTTTCTTTTTCAAAATTTTCTCAAAATCAAATATGACTTGGCACGCAACATAGTGGGGTGCAGAATATCCATTCCCATCTGAATAACAATAATTCGTCAACAGAAATCATTGTCGGGTCGTTAGAAGGGGTATAGAGGGATTTTTCATTTTCAAAATTACCTCAAAATCAAATATGACTTGGCACGCATCATGGTGGGGTGCAGAATATCCATTCCGATCTAAATAACAATAATTCGTCAACAGAAATCATTGGCGGGTCGTTAGAGGGGGTATAGAGAGACTTTTCATTTTCAAAATTTCTTCAAAAATCTAATATGACTTGGCACGCATCATGGTGAGGTGCAGAATATCCATTCCCATCTGAATATCAATAATTCGTCAACAAAAATCATTGTCGTGTCGTCAGAGGGGAATGGAGGGATTTTTCATTTTCAAAATTTCTTCAAAAATCTAATATGACTTGGCACGCATCATGGTGGGGTGCAAAGTATTCATGTCCATCTGAATAACAATAATTTGTCAAAAGAAATCATTGTCGGGTTGTTAGAGGGGGTATAGAGGGATTTTTCATTTTCAATATTTCTTCAAAAATCTAATATGACTTGGCACGCATCATGGTGGGCTGCAGAATATCCATTTTCATCTGAATAACAATAATTCGTCAACAGAAATCATTGACGGGTCGTTAAAGGGGGTATAGAGGGATTTTTTATTTTCAAAATTTGTTCAAAATTCTAATATGACTTGGCACACATGATGATGGGGTGCAGAATATTCAATCCCATCTGAATAACAATAATTCGTCAACGGAAATCATTGTCGTGTAGTCAGAGGGGGTATGGAGGGATTTTTCATTTTCAAAATTACTTCAAAAATCTAATAAAACTTGGCACGCATCATGGTGGGGTGCAAAGTATCCATTCCCATCTGAATAAAAATAATTCGTCAACAGAAATCATTGTCGTGTCGTCAGAAGGGGTATGGAGGGATTTTTCATTTTCAAAATTACCTCAAAATCAAATATGACTTGGCACGCATCATGGTGGGGTGCAGAATATTCATTTCGATCTAAATAACGATAATTCGACAACAGAAATCATTGGCGGGTCGTTAGAGGGGGTATAGAGGGATTTTTCATGTTTCAAAATTTCTTCAAAAATCTAATATGACTTGGCACGCATCATGGTGAGGTGCAGAATATCCATTCCCATCTGAATAACAATAATTCGTCAACAGAAATCATTGTCGGGTCGTTAGAAGGGGTATAGAGGGATTTTTCATTTTCAAAATTACTTCAAAAATCAAATATGACTTGGCACGCATCATGGTGGGGTACAGAATATTCATTTCCACCTCAATAACAATAATTCGTCAAAATAAATCATTGTCGGGTCGTCAGAGGGGGTATAGAGGGATTTTTCATTTTTAAAATTATCTCAAAATCAAATATGACTTGGCACGCAACATAGTGGGGTGCAGAATATCCATTCCCATCTGAAAAACAATAAGTCGTCAACTGAAATCATTGTCGGGTCGTTAGAAGGGGTATAGAGGGATTTTTCATTTTCAAAATTACCTCAAAATCAAATATGACTTGGCACGCAACATGGTGAGGTGCAGAATATCCATTTCCATCTGAATACGAATAATTCGTCAACAGAAATCATTGTCGGGTCGTTAGAGGGGGTATACAGGGATTTTTCAATTTCAATATTTCTTCAAAAATCCAATATGACTTGGCACGCATCATGGTGGGGTGCAGAATATCCATTCCGATCTAAATAACAATAATTCGTCAACAGAAATCATTGTCGGTCTCTAGAAGGGGTATAGAGGGATTTTTCATTTTCAAAATTACCTCAAAATCAAATATGACTTGGCACGCAACATGGTGGGGTGCAGAATATCCATTTCCATCTGAATACGAATAATTCGTCAACAGAAATCATTGTCGGGTCGTTAGAGGGGGTATACAGGGATTTTTCAATTTCAATATTTCTTCAAAAATCCAATATGACTTGGCACGCATCATGGTAGTGTGCAGAATATCCATTTTCATCTGAATAACAATAATTTGTCATTAAAAATCATTGTCGGGTCGTCTGAGGGGTTATAGAGAGATTTTTCATTTTAAAAATGACTTCAAAAATCAAATATGACTTGGCACGCATCATGGTGGGGTACAGAATATTCATTTCCACCTCAATAACAATAATTCGTCAAAATAAATCATTGTCGGGTCGTCAGAGGGGGTATAGAGGGATTTTTCATTCTCAAAATTACCTCAGAATCAAATATGACTTGGCACGCATCATGGTGGGCTGCAGAATATCCATTTTCAACTGAATAACAATAATTCGTCAACAGAAATCATTGACGGGTCGTTAGAGGGGGGTATAGAGGGATTTTTCATTTTCAATATTTCTTCAAAAATCAAATATGACTTGGCACGCATCATGGTGAGGTACAGAATATCCATTCCTATCTGAATAACAATAATTCGTCAACAGAAATCATTGTCGGGTCGTTAGAAGGGGTATAGAGGGATTTTTCATTTTCAAAATTACTTCAAAAATCAAATATGACTTGGCACGCATCATGGTGGGGTACAGAATATTCATTTCCACCTCAATAACAATAATTCGTCAAAATAAATCATTGTCGGGTCGTCAGAGGGGGTATAGAGGGATTTTTCATTTTTAAAATTATCTCAAAATCAAATATGACTTGTCACGCATCATGGTGGGGTGCAAAGTATTCATGTCCATCCGAATAACAATAATTCGTCAACACAAATCATTGTCGGGTCGTTAGAGGGGGGTATGGAGGGATTTTTCATTTTCAATATTTCTTCAAAAATCAAAAATGACTTGGCACGCAACATAGTGGGGTGCAGAATATCCATTTCCATCTGAATAACAATAATTCGTCAACAGAAATCATTGTCGGGTCGTTAGAGGGAGTATACAGGGATTTTTCAATTTCAATATTTCTTCAAAAATCTAATATGACTTGGCACGCATCATGGTAGTGTGCAGAATATTCATTTCCATCTGAATAACAATAATTTGTCAACAGATATCATTGTGGGGTCGTCTGAGGGGTTATAGAGGGATTTTTCATTTTCAAAATGACTTCAAAAATCAAATATGACTTGGCACGCATCATCGTGGGGTACAGAATATTCATTTCCACCTCAATAACAATAATTCGTCAAAATAAATCATTGTCGGGTCGTCAGAGGGGGTATAGAGGGATTTTTCATTCTCAAAATTACCTCAAAATCAAATATGACTTGGCACGCAACATAGTGGGGTGCAGAATATCCAATCCCATCTGAAAAACAATAATTCGTCAACAGAAATCATTGTCGGGTCGTTAGAAGGGGTATAGAGGGATTTTTCATTTTCAAAATTACCTCAAATTCAAATATGACTTGGCACGCAACATGGTGGGGTGCAGAATATCCATTTCCATCTGAATAAGAATAATTCGTCAACAGAATTCATTGTCGGGTCGTCAGAGGGGGTATAGAGGGATTTTTCATTTTTAAAATTATCTCAAAATCAAATATGACTTGTCACTCATCATGGTGGGGTGCAAAGTATTCATGTCCATCTGAATAACAATAATTCGTCTACAGAAATCATTGTCGGTCGTTAGAAGGGGTATAGAGGGATTTTTCATTTTCAAAATTACCTCAAAATCAAATATGACTTGGCACACAACATGGTGGGGTGCAGAATATTTATTTCCATCTGAATATGAATAATTCGTCAACAGAAATCATTGTCGGGTCGTTAGAGGGGGTATACAGGGATTTTTCAATTTCAATATTTCTTCAAAAATCCAATATGACTTCGCACGCATCATGGTAGTGTGCAGAATATCCATTTTCATCTGAATAACAATAATTTGTCATCAGAAATCATTGTCGGGTCGTCTGAGGAGTTATAGAGAGATTTTTCATTTTCAAAATGTCTTCAAAAATCAAATATGACTTGGCACGCATCATGATGGGATACAGAATATTCATTTCCACCTCAATAACAATAATTCGTCAAAATAAATCATTGTCGGGTCGTCAGAGGGGGTATAGAGGGATTTTTCATTCTCAAAATTACCTCAGAATCAAATATGACTTGGCACGCATCATGGTGGGCTGCAGAATATCCATTTTCATCTGAATAACATTAATTCGTCAACAGAAATCATTGACGGGTCGTTAAAGGGGGTATAGAGGGATTTTTCATTTTCAAAATTCTAATATGACTTGGCACACATGATGATGAGAAGCAGAAAATTCAATCCCATCTGAATAACAATAATTCGTCAACGCAAATCATTGTCGTGTAGTCAGAGGGGGTATGGAGGGATTTTTCATTTTCAAAATTACTTCAAAAATCTAATAAAACTTGGCACGCATCATGATGGGGTGCAAAGTATCCATTCCCATCTGAATAACAATAATTCGTCAACAGAAATCATTGTCGTGTTGTCAGAAGGGGTATGGAGGGATTTTTCATCTTCAAAATTACCTCAAAATCAAATATGACTTGGCACGCAACATGGTGGGGTGCAGAATATCCATTTCCATCTGAATAACAATAAGTCGTCAACAGAAATCATTGTCGAGTCGTCAGAGGGGGTACAGAGGGATTTTTCATTTTCAAAATTACCTCAAAATCAAATATGACTTGGCACGCATCATGGTGGGGTGCAGAATATCCATTCCGATCTAAATAACAATAATTCGTCAACAGAAATCATTGGCGGGTCGTTAGAGGGGGTATAGAGAGACTTTTCATTTTCAAAATTTCTTCAAAAATCTAATATGACTTGGCACGCATCATGGTGAGGTGCAGAATATCCATTCCCATCTGAATATCAATAATTCGTCAACAAAAATCATTGTCGTGTCGTCAGAGGGGAATGGAGGGATTTTTCATTTTCAAAATTTCTTCAAAAATCTAATATGACTTGGCACGCATCATGGTGGGGTGCAAAGTATTCATGTCCATCTGAATAACAATAATTTGTCAAAAGAAATCATTGTCGGGTTGTTAGAGGGGGTATAGAGGGATTTTTCATTTTCAATATTTCTTCAAAAATCTAATATGACTTGGCACGCATCATGGTGGGGTGCAGAATATCCATTTCTATCTGAATAACAATAATTCCCTAACATAAATCATTGTCGTGTCGTCAGAGGGGTATAGAGGGATTTTTCTTTTTCAAAATTTTCTCAAAATCAAATATGACTTGGCACGCAACATAGTGGGGTGTAGAATATCCATTCCCATCTGAATAACAATAATTCGTCAACAGAAATCATTGTCGGGTCGTTAGAAGGGGTATAGAGGGATTTTTCATTTTCAAAATTACTTCAAAAATTCAATATAACTTGGCACGCATCATGGTAGTGTGCAGAATATCTATTTTCATCTGAATAACAATAATTTGTCAACAGAAATCATTGTCGGGTCGTCAGAGGGGTTATAGAGGGATTTTTCATTTTCAAAATGACTTCAAAAATCAAATATGACTTGGCACGCATCATGGTGGGGTACAGAATATACATTTCCACCTCAATAACAATAATTCGTCAACAGAAATCATTGTCGGGTCGTTAGAGGGGGTATACAGGGATTTTTCAATTTCAATACCTCTTCAAAAATCTAATTTGACTTGGCACGCATCATGGTAGTGTGCAGAATATCCATTTTCATCTTAATAACAATAATTCCTTTACATTAATCATTGTCGTGTCGTCAGAGGGATATAGAGGGATTTCTCATTTTCAAAATGACTTCAAAAATCAAATATGACTTGGCACGCATCATGGTGGGGTACAGAAAATTCATTTCCACCTCAATAACAATAATTCGTCGAAATAAATCATTGTCGGGTCGTCAGAGGGGGTATAGAGGGATTTTTCATTTTTAAAATTATCTCAAAATCAAATATGACTTGGCACGCATCATGGTGGGGTGCAAAGTATTCATGTCCATCTGAATAACAATAATTCGTCAACACAAATCATTTTCGGGTCGTTAGAGGGGGGTATAGAGGGATTTTTCATTTTCAATATTTCTTCAAAAATCAAATATGACTTGGCACGCAACAAAGTGGGGTGCAGAATATCCATTTCCATCTGAATAACAATAATTCGTCAACAGAAATCATTGTCGGGTCGTTAGAGGGGGTATACAGGGATTTTTCAATTTCAATATTCCTTCAAAAATCTAATATGACTTGGCACGCATCATGGTAGTGTGCAGAATATTCATTTTCATCTGAATAATAATAATTTGTCATCAGAAATCATTGTCGGGTCGTCTGAGGAGTTATAGACAGATTTTTCATTTTCAAAATGACTTCAAAAATAAAATATGACTTGGCACGCATCATGGTGGGATACAGAATATTCATTTCCACCTCAGTAACAATAATTCGTCAAAATAAATCATTGTCGGGTCGTAAGAGGGGGTATAGAGGGATTTTTCATTCTCAAAATTACCTCAGAATCAAATATGACTTGGCACGCATCATGGTGGGCTGCAGAATATCCATTTTCATCTGAATAACAATAATTTGTCAACAGAAATCATTGACGAGTCGTTAAAGGGGGTATAGAGGGATTTTTCATTTTCAAAATTACCTCAAAATCAAATATGACTTGGCACGCAACATAGTGGGGTGCAAAATATCCATTCCCATCTGAAAATCAATAATTTGTCAACAGAAATCATTGTCGGGTCGTTAGAAGGGGTATAGAGGGATTTTTCATTTTCAAAATTACCTCAAAATCAAATATGACTTGGCACGCAACATGGAGGGGTGCAGAATATCCATTTCCATCTGAATAAGAATAATTCGTCAACAGAAATCATTGTCGGGTCGTTAGAGGGGGTATACAGGGATTTTTCAATTTCAATATTTCTTCAAAAATCCAATATGACTTGGCACGCATCATGGTAGTGTGCAGAATATCCATTTTCATCTGAATAACAATAATTCGTCAACAGAAATCATTGACGGGTCGTTAGAGGGGGGTATAGAGGGATTTTTCATTTTCAATATTTCTTCAAAAATCAAACATGACTTGGCACGCAACATAGTGGGGTGCAGAATATCCATTTTCATCTGAATAACAATAATTCGTCAACAGAAATCATTGACGGGTCGTTAAAGGGGGAATAGAGGTATTTTTCATTTTCAAAATTTGTTCAAAATTCTAATATGACTTGGCACACATGATGATGAGGTGCAGAATATTCAATCCCATCTGAATAACAATAATTCGTCAACGCAAATCATTGTCGTGTAGTCAGAGGGGGTATGGAGGGATTTTTCATTTTCGAAATTACTTCAAAAATCTAATAAAACTTGGCAAGCATCATGGTGGGGTGCAAAGTATCCATTCCCATCTGAATAGAAATAATTCGTCAACAGAAATCATTGCCGTGTCGTCAGAAGGGGTATGGAGGGATTTTTCATCTTCAAAATTACCTCAAAATCAAATATGACTTGGCACGCAACATAGTGGGGTGCATAATATCCATTTCCATCTGAATAACAATAATTCGTCAACAGAAATCATTGTCGGGTAGTCAGAGGGGGTATAGAGGGATTTTTCATTTTCAAAATTACCTCAAAATCAAATATGACTTGGCACGCATCATGGTGGGGTGCAGAATATCCATTCCGATCTAAATAACAATAATTCGTCAACAGAAATCATTGGCGGGTCGTTAGAGGGGGTATAGAGGGATTTTTCATTTTCAAAATTACTTCAAAAATTCAATATGACTTGGCACGCATCATAGTGGGGTGCAAAGTATCCATATCCATCAAAATAACAATAATTCGTCAACAGAAATCATTGTCGGGTCGTTAGAGGGGGTATAGAGGGATTTCTCATTTTCAATATTTCTTCAAAAATCTAATATGACTTGGCACGCATCATGGTGGGGTGCAAAGTATTCATGTCCATCTGAATAACAATAATTCGTCAAAAGAAATCATTGTCGGGTCGTTAGAGGGGGGTATAGAGGGATTTTTCATTTTCAATATTTCTTCAAAAATCAAATATGACTTGGCACGCAACATAGTGGGGTGCAGAATATCCATTCCCATCTGAAAAACAATAATTCGTCAACAGAAATCATTGGCGGGTCGTTAGAAGGGGTATAGAGGGATTTTTCATTTTCAATATTTCTTCAAAAATCTAATATGACTTGGCACGCAACATGGTGGGTTGCAGAATATCCATTTCCATCTGAATAAGAATAATTCGTCAACAGAAATCATTGTCGGGTCGTTAGAGGGGTTATACAGGGATTTTTCAATTTCAATATTTCTTCAAAAATCTAATATGACTTGGCACGCATCATGGTAGTGTGCAGAATATCCATTTTCATCTGAATAACAATAATTCGTCAACAGAAATCATTGACGGGTCGTTAAAGAGGGTATAGAGGGATTTTTCATTTTCAAAATTACCTCAAAATCAAATATGACTTGGCACGCAACATAGTGGGGTGCAGAATATCCATTTCCATCTGAAAAACAATAATTTGTCAACAGAAATTATTGGCGGGTCGTTAGAAGGGGTATAGAGGGATTTTTCATTTTCAAAATTACCTCAAAATCAAATATGACTTGGCACGCAACATGGTGGGATGCAGAATATCCATTTCCATCTGAATAAGAATAATTCGTCAACAGAAATCATTGTCGGGTCGTTAGAGGGGGTATACAGAGATTTTTCAATTTCAATATTTCCTCAAAAATCTAATATGACTTGGCACGCATCATGGTAGTGTGCAGAATATCCATTTTTATCTGAATAACAATAATTTGTCAACAGAAATCATTGTCGGGTCGTCAGAGGGGTTATAGAGGGATTTTTCATTTTCAAAATGACTTCAAAAATCAAATATGACTTGGCATGCGTCATAGTGGGGTACAGAATATTCATTTTCACCTCAATAACAATAATTCGTCAAAATAAATCATTGTCGGGTCGTCAGAGGGGGTATAGAGGGATTTTTCATTTTTAAAATTATCTCAAAATCAAATATGACTTGTCACGCATCATGGTGGGGTGCAAAGTATTCATGTCCATCTGAATAACAGTAATTCGTCAACAGAAATCATTGGCGGGTCGTTAGAGGGGGTATAGAGGGATTTTTCATTTTCAAAATTTCTTCAAATATCTAATATGACTTGGCACGCATCATGGTGAGGTGCAGAATATCCATTCCCATCTGAATAACAATAATTCGTCAACAGAAATCATTGTCGGGTCGTTAGAAGGGGTATAGAGGGATTTTTCATTTTCAAAATTACTTCAAAAATCAAATATGACTTGGCACGCATCATGGTGGGGTACAGAATATTCATTTCCACCTCAATAACAATAATTCGTCAAAATAAATCATTGTCGGGTCGTCAGAGGGGGTATAGAGGGATTTTTCATTTTTAAAATTATCTCAAAATCAAATATGACTTGGCACGCAACATAGTGGGGTGCAGAATATCCATTCCCATCTGAAAAACAATAAGTCGTCAACTGAAATCATTGTCGGGTCGTTAGAAGGGGTATAGAGGGATTTTTCATTTTCAAAATTACCTCAAAATCAAATAAGACTTGGCACGCAACATGGTGGGGTGCAGAATATCCATTTCCATCTGAATACGAATAATTCGTCAACAGAAATCATTGTCGGGTCGTTAGAGGGGGTATACAGGGATTTTTCAATTTCAATATTTCTTCAAAAATCCAATATGACTTGGCACGCATCATGGTAGTGTGCAGAATATCCATTTTCATCTGAATAACAATAATTCGTCATCAGAAATCATTGTCGGGTCGTCTGAGGGGTTATAGAGGGATTTTTCATTTTCAAAATGACTTCAAAAATCAAATATGACTTGGCACGCATCATGGTGGGGTACAGAATATTCATTTCCACCTCAATAACAATAATTCGTCAAAATAAATCATTGTCGGGTCGTCAGAGGGGGTATAGAGGGATTTCTCATTCTCAAAATTACCTCAGAATCAAATATGACTTGGCACGCATCATGGTGGGCTGCAGAATATCCATTTTCATCTGAATAACAATAATTCGTCAACAGAAATCATTGACGGGTCGTTAAAGGGGGTATAGAGGGATTTTTCATTTTCAAAATTACTTCAAAAATCAAATATGACTTGGCACGCATCATGGTGGGGTACAGAATATTCATTTCCACCTCAATAACAATAATTCGTCAAAATAAATCATTGTCGGGTCGTCAGAGGGGGTATAGAGGGATTTTTCATTTTTAAAATTATCTCAAAATCAAATATGACTTGTCACGCATCATGATGGGGTGCAAAGTATTCATGTCCATCTGAATAACAATAATTCGTCTAAAGAAATCATTGTCGGTCGTTAGAAGGGGTATAGAGGGATTTTTCATTTTCAAAATTACCTCAAAATCAAATATGACTTGGCACGCAACATGGTGGGGTGCAGAATATCCATTTCCATCTGAATACGAATAATTAGTCAACAGAAATCATTGTCGGGTCGTTAGAGGGGGTATACAGGGATTTTTCAATTTCAATATTTCTTCAAAAATCCGATATGACTTGGCACGCATCATGGTAGTGTGCAGAATATCCATTTTCATCTGAATAACAATAATTTGTCATCAGAAATCATTGTCGTGTCGTCTGAGGGGTTATAGAGAGATTTTTCATTTTAAAAATGACTTCAAAAATCAAATATGACTTGGCACGCATCATGGTGGGGTACAGAATATTCATTTCCACCTCAATAACAATAATTCGTCAAAATAAATCATTGTCGGGTAGTCAGAGAGGGTATAGAGGGATTTTTCATTTTTAAAATTATGTCAAAATTAAATATGACTTGTCACGCATCATGATGGGGTGCAAAGTATTCATGTCCATCTGAATAACAATAATTCGTCTACAGAAATCATTGTCGGTCGTTAGAAGGGGTATAGAGGGATTTTTCATTTTCAAAATTACCTCAAAATCAAATATGACTTGGCACGCAACATGGTGGGGTGCAGAATATCCATTTCCATCTGAATACGAATAATTCGTCAAAAGAAATCATTGTCGGGTCGTTAGAGGGGGTATACAGGGATTTTTCAATTTCAATATTTCTTCAAAAATCCGATATGACTTGGCACGCATCATGGTAGTGTGCAGAATATCCATTTTCATCTGAATAACAATAATTTGTCATCAGAAATCATTGTCGGGTCGTCAGAGGGGGTATAGAGGGATTTTTCATTCTCAAAATTATCTCAGAATCAAATATGACTTGGCACGCATCATGGTGGGCTGCAGAATATCCATTTTCAACTGAATAACAATAATTCGTCAACAGAAATCATTGACGGGTCGTTAAAGGGGGTATAGAGGGATTTTTCATTTTCAAAATTTGTTCAAAATTCTAATATGACTTGGCACACATGATGATGGGGTGCAGAATATTCAATCCCATCTGAATAACAATAATTCGTCAACGCAAATCATTGTCGTGTAGTCAGAGGGGGTATGGAGGGATTTTTCATTTTCAAAGTTACTTCAAAAATCTAATAAAACTTGGCACGCATTATGGTGGGGTGCAAAGTATCCATTCCCATCTGAATAAAAATAATTCGTCAACAGAAATCATTGTCGTGTCGTCAGAAGGGGTATGGAGGGATTTTTCATCTTCAAAATTACCTCAAAATCAAATATGACTTGGCACGCAACATGGTGGGGTGCAGAATATCCATTTTCATCTGTATAACAATAATTTGTCAACAGAAATCGTTGTCGGGTCGTCAGAGGGGGTATAGAGGGATTTTTCATTTTCAAAATTACCTCAAAATCAAATATGACTTGGCACGCATCATGGTGGGGTGCAGAATATTCATTTCGATCTAAATAACAATAATTCGTCTACAGAAATCATTGGCGGGTCTTTAGAGGGGGTATAGAGGGATTTTTCATTTTCAAAATTTCTTCAAAAATCTAATATGACTTGGCACGCATCATGGTGAGGTGCAGAATATCCATTCCCATCTGAATAACAATAATTCGTCAACAGAAATCATTGTCGGGTCGTTAGAAGGGGTATAGAGGGATTTTTCATTTTTAAAATTATCTCAAAATCAAATATGACTTGTCACGCATCATGATGGGGTGCAAAGTATTCATGTCCATCTGAATAACAATAATTCGTCTACAGAAATCATTGTCGGTCGTTAGAAGGGGTATAGAGAAATTTTTCATTTTCAAAATTACCTCAAAATCAAATATGACTTGGCACGCAACATGGTGGGGTGCAGAATATCCATTTCCATCTGAATATGAATAATTCGTCAACAGAAATCATTGTCGGGTCGTTAGAGGGGGTATACAGGGATTTTTCAATTTCAATATTTCTTCAAAAATCCAATATGACTTGGCACGCATCATGGTAGTGTGCAGAATATTCATTTTCATCTGAATAACAATAATTTGTCATCAGAAATCATTGTCGGGTCGTCTGAGGGGTTATAGAGAGATTTTTCATTTTAAAAATTACCTCAAAATCAAATATGACTTGGCACTCATCATGGTGGGGTGCAGAATATTCATTTCGATCTAAATAACAATAATTCGTCAACAGAAATCATTGACGGGTCGTTAGAGGGGGGTATAGAGAGATTTTTCATTTTCAATATTTCTTCAAAAATCAAATATGACTTGGCACGCAACATAGTGGAGTGCAGAATATTCATTTTCATCTGAATAACAATAATTCGTCAACAGAAATCATTGACGGGTCGTTAAAGGGGGTATAGAGGGATTTTTCATTTTCAAAATTTGTTCAAAATTCTAATATGACTTGGCACACATGATGATGGGGTGCAGGAAATTCAATCCCATCTGAATAACAATAATTCGTCAACGCAAATCATTGTCGTGTAGTCAGAGGGGGTATGGAGGGATTTTTCATTTTCAAAGTTACTTCAAAAATCTAATAAAACTTGGCACGCATTATGGTGGGGTGCAAAGTATCCATTTCCATCTGAATAAAAATAATTCGTCAACAGAAATCATTGTCGTGTCGTTAGAAGGGGTATGGAGGGATTTTTCATCTTCAAAATTACCTCAAAATCAAATATGACTTGGCACGCTACATGGTGGGGTGCAGAATATCCATTTTCATCTGTATAACAATAATTTGTCAACAGAAATCATTGTCAGGTCGTCAGAGGGGGTATAGAGGGATTTTTCATTTTCAAAATTACCTCAAAATCAAATATGACTTGGCACGCATCATGGTGGGGTGCAGAATATTCATTTCGATCTAAATAACAATAATTCGTCAACAGAAATCATTGACGGGTCGTTAGAGGGGGGTATAGAGGGATTTTTCATTTTCAATATTTCTTCAAAAATCAAATATGACTTGGCACGCAACATAGTGGGGTGCAGAATATCCATTTTCATCTGAATAACAATAATTCGTCAACAGAAATCATTGACGGGTCGTTAAAGGGGGTATAGAGGGATTTTTCATTTTCAAAATTTGTTCAAAATTCTAATATGACTTGGCACACATGATGATGGGGTGCAGAATATTCAATCCCATCTGAATAACAATAATTCGTCAACGCAAATCATTGTCGTGTAGTCAGAGGGGGTATGGAGGGATTTTTCATTTTCAAAGTTACTTCAAAAATCTAATAAAACTTGGCTCGCATTATGGTGGGGTGCAAAGTATCCATTCCCATCTGAATAAAATTAATTCGTCAACAGAAATCATTGTCGTGTCGTCAGAAGGGGTATGGAGGGATTTTTCATCTTCAAAATTACCTCAAAATCAAATATGACTTGGCACGCAACATGGTGGGGTGCAGAATATCCATTTTCATCTGAATAACAATAATTCGTCAACAGAAATCATTGTCGGGTCGTCAGAGGGGGTATAGAGGGATTATTCATTTTCAAAATTACCTCCAAATCAAATATGACTTGGCACGCATCTTGGTGGGGTGCAGAATATCCATTTCGATCTAAATATCAATAATTCGTCAACAGAAATCATTGGCGGGTCGTTGGAGGGGGTATAGAGGGATTTTTCATTTTCAAAATTTCTTCAAAATCAAATATGACTTGGCACGCAACATGGTGGGGTGCAGAATATCCATTTTCATCTGAATAACAATAATTCGTCAACAGAAATCATTGTCGGGTCGTCAGAGGGGGTATAGAGGGATTATTCATTTTCAAAATTACCTCCAAATCAAATATGACTTGGCACGCATCATGGTGAGGTGCAGAATATCCATTCCGATCTAAATAACAATAATTCGTCAACGCAAATCATTGTCGTGTCGTCAGAAGGGGTATGGAGGGATTTTTCTTCTTCAAAATTACCTCAAAATCAAATATGACTTGGCACGCAACATGGTGGGGTGCAAAGTATCCATTCCCATCTGAATAACCATAATTCGTCAACAAAAATCATTGTCGTGTCGTCAGAGGGGAATGGAGGGATTTTTTATTTTCAAAATTACTTCAAAAATTCAATATGACTTGGCACGCATCATAGTGGAGTGCAAAGTATCCATATCAATCAAAATAACAATAATTCGTCAACAGAAATCATTGTCGGGTCGTTAGAGGCGGTATAGAGGGATTTTTCATTTTCAATATTTCTTCAAAAATCTAATATGACTTGGCACGCATCATGGTGGGGTGCAAAGTATTCATGTCCATCTGAATAACAATAATTCGTCAAAAGAAATCATTGTCGGGTTGTTAGAGGGATTTTTCATTTTCAATATTTCTTCAAAAATCTAATATGACTTGGCACGCATCATGGTGGGGTGCAGAATATCCATTTCTATCTGTATAACAATAATTCCCTAACATAAATCATTGTCGTGTCGTCAGAGGGGTATAGAGGGATTTTTCATTTTCAAAATTTTCTCAAAATCAAATATAACTTGGCACGCAACATAGTGGGGTGCAGAATATCCATTCCCATCTGAATAACGATAATTCGTCAACAGAAATCATTGTCGGGTCGTTAGATGGGGTATAGAGGGATTTTTCATTTTCAAAATTACTTCAAAAATTCAATATGACTTGGCACGCATCATGGTAGTGTGCAGAATATCTATTTTCATCTGATTAACAATAATTTGTCAACAGAAATCATTGTCGGGTCGTCAGAGGGGTTATAGAGGGATTTCTCATTTTCAAAATGACTTCAAAATTCAAATATGACTTGGCACGCATCATGGTGGGGTACAGAATATTCATTTCCTCCTCAATAACAATAATTCGTCAACAGAAATCATTGTCGGGTCGTTAGAGGGGGTATACAGGGATTTCTCAATTTCAATACTTCTTCAAAAATCTAATTTGACTTGGCACGCATCATGGTAGTGTGCAGAATATCCATTTTCATCTGAATAACAATAATTTGTCAACAGAAATCATTGTCGGGTCGTCAGAGGGGTTATAGAGGGATTTTTCATTTTCAAAATGACTTCAAAAATCAAATATGACTTGGCACGCATCATAGTGGGGTACAGAATATTCATTTCCACCTCAATAACGATAATTCGTCAAAATAAATCATTGTCGGGTCGTCAGAGGGGGTATAGAGGGATTTTCCATTTTTAAAATTATCTCAAAATCAAATATGACTTGGCACGCATCATGGTGGGGTGCAAAGTATTCATGTCCATCCGAATAACAATAATTCGTCAACACAAATCATTGTCGGGTCGTTAGAGGGGGGTATAGAGGGAGTTTTCAATTTCAATATTTCTTCAAAAATCAAATATGACTTGGCACGCATCATGGTAGTGTGTAGAATATTCATTTTCATCTGAATAACAATAATATGTCAACAGAAATCATTGTCGGGTCGTCTGAGGGGTTATAGAGTGATTTTTCATTTTCAAAATTACTTCAAAAATCAAATATGACTTGGCACGCAACATAGTGGGATGCAGAATATCCATTCCCATCTGAATAACAATAATTCGTCAACAGAAATCATTGCCGTGTCGTAAGAGGGGGTATACAGGGATTTTTCAATTTCAATATTTCTTCAAAAATCTAATATGACTTGGCACGCATCATGGTAGTGTGTAGAATATTCATTTTCATCTGAATAACAATAATATGTCAACAGAAATCATTGTCGGGTCGTCTGAGGGGTTATAGAGGGATTTTTCATTTTCAAAATTACTTCAAAAATCAAATATGACTTGGCACGCATCATCGTGGGGTACAGAATATTCATTTCCACCTCAATAACAATAATTCGTCAAAATAAATCATTGTCGGGTCGTCAGAGGGGGTATAGAAGGATTTTTCATTCTCAAAATTACCTCAGAATCAAATATGACTTGGCACGCATCATGGTGGGCTGCAGAATATCCATTTTCATCTGAATAACAATAATTCGTCAACAGAAATCATTGACGGGTCGTTAAAGGGGGTATAGAGGGATTTTTCATTTTCAAAATTACCTCAAAATCAAATATGACTTGGCACGCAACATAGTGGGGTGCAGAATATCCATTTCCATCTGAAAAACAATAATTCTTCAACAGAAATCATTGTCGGGTCGTTAGAAGGGGTATAGAGGGATTTTTCATTTTCAAAATTACCTCAAAATCAAATATGACTTGGCACGCAACATGGTGGGGTGCAGAATATCCATTTCCATCTGAATAAGAATAATTCGTCAACAGAAATCATTGTCGGGTCGTTAGAGGGGGTACACAGGGATTTTTCAATTTCAATATTTCTTCAAAAATCTAATATGACTTGGCACGCATCATGGTAGGGTGCAGAATATCCATTTTCATCTGAATAACAATAATTTGTCAACAGAAATCATTGTCGGGTCGTCAGAGGGGTTATAGAGGGATTTTTCATTTTCAATATTTCTTCAAAAATCAAATATGACTTGGCACGCAACATAGTGGGGTGCAGAATATCCATTTCCATCTAAATAACAATAATTCGTCAACAGAAATCATTGTCGTGTCGTTAGAGGGGGTATACAGGGATTTTTCAATTTCAATATTTCTTCAAAAATCTAATATGACTTGGCACGCATCATGGTAGTGTGCAGAATATTCATTTTTATCTGAATAACAATAATTTGTCAACAGAAATCATTGTCGGGTCGTCTGAGGGGTTATAGAGGGATTTTTCATTTTCAAAATGACTTCAAAAATCAAATATGACTTGGCACGCATCATCGACGGGTACAGAATATTCATTTCCAACTCAATAACAATAATTTGTCACAATAAATCATTGTCGGGTCGTCAGAGGGGGTATAGAAGGATTTTTCATTCTCAAAATTACCTCAGAATCAAATATGACTTGGCACGCATCATGGTGGGCTGCAGAATATCCATTTTCATCTGAATAACAATAATTCGTCAACAGAAATCATTGACGGGTCGTTAAAGGGGGTATAGAGGGATTTTTCTTTTTCAAAATTACCTCAAAATCAAATATGACTTGGCACGCAACATAGTGGGGTGCAGAATATCCATTCCCATCTGAATAAGAATAATTCGTCAACAGAAATCATTGTCGGGTCGTTAGAGGGGGTACACAGGGATTTTTCAATTTCAATATTTCTTCAAAAATCTAATATGACTTGGCACGCATCATGGTAGTGTGCAGAATATCCATTTCCACCTCAATAACAATAATTTGTCAAAATAAATCATTGTCGGGTCGTCAGAGGGGGTATAGAGGGATTTTTCATTTTTAAAATTATCTCAAAATCAAATATGACTTGTCACGCATTATGGTGGGGTGCAAAGTATTCATGTCCATCTGAATAACAATAATTCGTCTACAGAAATCATCGTCGGGTCGTTAGAAGGGGTATAGAGGGATTTTTCATTCTCAAAATTACCTCAGAATCAAATATGACTTGGCACGCATCATGGTGGGCTGCAGAATATCCATTTTCATCTGAATAACAATAATTTGTCAACAGAAATCATTGACGGGTCGTTAGAGGGGGGTATAGAGGAATTTTTCATTTTCAATATTTCTTCAAAAATCAAATATGACTTGGCACGCAACATAGTGGGGTGCTGAATATCCATTTTCATCTGAATAACAATAATTCGTCAACAGAAATCATTGACGGGTCGTTAAAGGGGGTATAGAGGGATTTTTCATTTTCAAAATTTGTTCAAAATTCTAATATGACTTGGCACACATGATAATGGGGTGCAGAATATTCAATCCCATCTGAATAGCAATAATTCGTCAACGCAAATCATTGTCGTGTAGTCAGAGGGGGTATGGAGAGATTTTTCATTTTCAAAATTACTTCAAAAATCTAATAAAACTTGGCACGCATCATGGTGGGGTGCAAAGTATCCATTCCCATCTGAATAAAAATAATTCGTCAACAAAAATCATTGTCGTGCCGTCAGAGGGGAATGGAGGGATTTTTCATTTTCAAAATTTCTTCATAAATTCAATATGACTTGGCACGCATCATAGTGGAGTGCAAAGTATCCATATCCATTAAAATAACAATAAGTCGTCAACAGAAATCATTGTCGGGTCGTTAGAGGGGGTATAGAGGGATTTTCCATTTTCAATATTTCATCAAAAATCTAATATGACTTGGCACGCATCATGGTGGGGTGCAAAGTATTCATGTCCATCTGAATAACAATAATTCGTCAAAAGAAATCATTGTCGGGTTGTTAGAGGGGGTATAGAGGGATTTTTCGTTTTCAATATTTCTTCAAAAATCTAATATGACTTGGCACGCATCGTGGTGGGGTGCAGAATATCCATTTCTATCTGAATAACAATAACTCCCTAACATAAATCATTGTCGTGTCGTCAGAGGGGTATAGAGGGATTTTTCATTTTCAAAATTTTCTCAAAATCAAATATGACTTGGCATGCAACATAGTGGGGTGCAGAATATCCATTCCCATCTGAATAACAATAATTCGTCAACAGAAATCATTGTCGGGTCGTTAGAAGGGGTATAGAGGGATTTTTCATTTTCAAAATTACTTCCAAAATTCAATATGACTTGACACGCATCATGGTATTATGCAGAATATATATTTTCATCTGAATAAAAATAATTTGTCAACAGAAATCATTGTCGGGTCGTCAGAGGGGTTATAGAGGGATTTTTCATTTTCAAAGTGACTTCAAAAATCAAATATGACTTGGCACGCATCATGGTGGGGTACAGAATATTCATTTCCACCTCAATAACAATAATTCGTCAAAATAAATCATTGTCGGGTCGTCAGAGGGAATATAGAGGGATTTTTCATTATCAAAATTACCTCAAAATCTAATATGACTTGGCACGCATCAAGGTGGGGTGCAAAATATCCATTTCCATCTAAATAACAATAATTCGTCAACATAAATCATTGTCGGGTCGTTAGAGGGGGTATAGAGGGATTTTTCATTTTCAAAATTACCTCAAATTCAAATATGACTTGGCACGCAACATGGTGGGGTGCAGAATATCCATTTCCATCTCAATAACAATAATTTGTAAACAGAAATCATTGTCGGGTCGTCAGAGGGGATATAGAGGGATTTTTCATTTCCAAAATTACGTCAAAATCAAATATGACTTGGCACGCATTATGATGGGGTGCAGAATATCCATTTGTATCTCAATAACAATAATTTGTCAACAGAAATCATTGTCGGGTCGTCAGAGGGAATATAGAGGGATTTTTCATTTTTAAAATTATCTCAAAATCAAATATGACTTGGCACGCATCATGGTGGGGTGCAAAGTATTCATGTCCATCCGAATAACAATAATTCGTCAAAACAAATCATTGTCGGGTCGTTAGAGGGGGGTATAGAGGAATTTTTCATTTTCAATATTTCTTCAAATATCAAATATGACTTGGCATGCAACATAGTGGGGTGCAGAATATCCACTCCCATCTGAATAACAATAATTCGTCAACAGAAATCATTGTCGGGTCGTTAGAGGGGGTATACAGGGATTTTTCAATTTCAATATTTCTTCAAAAATCTAATATGACTTGGCACGCATCATGGTAGTGTGCAGAATATTCACTTTCATCTGAATAACAATAATTTGTCAACAGAAATCATTGTCGGGTCGTCTGAGGGGTTGTAGAGGGATTTTTCATTTTCAAAATTACTTCAAAAATCAAATATGACTTGGCACGCATCATCGTGGGGTACAGAATATTTATTTCCACCTCAATAACAATAGTTCGTCAAAATAAATCATTGTCGGGTCGTCAGAGGGGGTATTAAGGGATTTTTCATTCTCAAAATTACCTCATAATCAAATATGACTTGGCACGCATCATGGTGGGCTGCAGAATATCCATTTTCATCTGAATAACAATAATTCGTCAACAGAAATCATTGACGGGTCGTTAAAGGGGGTATAGAGGGATTTTTCATTTTCAAAATTACCTCAAAATCAAATATGACTTGGCACGCAACATAGTGGGGTGCAGAATATCCATTCCCATCTGAATAACAATAATTCGTCAACAGAAATCATTGTCGGGTCGTTAGAGGGGGTATACAGGGATTTTTCAATTTCAATATTTCTTCAAAAATCTAATATGACTTGGCACGCATCATGGTAGTGTGCAGAATATTCATTTTTATCTGAATAACAATAATTTGTCAACAGAAATCATTGTCGGGTCGTCTGAGGGGTTATAGAGGGATTTTTCATTTTCAAAATGACTTCAAAAATCAAATATGACTTGGCACGCATCATCGACGGGTACAGAATATTCATTTCCAACTCAATAACAATAATTTGTCACAATAAATCATTGTCGGGTCGTCAGAGGGGGTATAGAAGGATTTTTCATTCTCAAAATTACCTCAGAATCAAATATGACTTGGCACGCATCATGGTGGGCTGCAGAATATCCATTTTCATCTGAATAACAATAATTCGTCAACAGAAATCATTGACGGGTCGTTAAAGGGGGTATAGAGGGATTTTTCATTTTCAAAATTACCTCAAAATCAAATATGACTTGGCACGCAACATAGTGGGGTGCAGAATATCCATTCCCATCTGAATAAGAATAATTCGTCAACAGAAATCATTGTCGGGTCGTTAGAGGGGGTACACAGGGATTTTTCAATTTCAATATTTCTTCAAAAATCTAATATGACTTGGCACGCATCATGGTAGTGTGCAGAATATCCATTTCCACCTCAATAACAATAATTTGTCAAAATAAATCATTGTCGGGTCGTCAGAGGGGGTATAGAGGGATTTTTCATTTTTAAAATTATCTCAAAATCAAATATGACTTGTCACGCATTATGGTGGGGTGCAAAGTATTCATGTCCATCTGAATAACAATAATTCGTCTACAGAAATCATCGTCGGGTCGTTAGAAGGGGTATAGAGGGATTTTTCATTCTCAAAATTACCTCAGAATCAAATATGACTTGGCACGCATCATGGTGGGCTGCAGAATATCCATTTTCATCTGAATAACAATAATTTGTCAACAGAAATCATTGACGGGTCGTTAGAGGGGGGTATAGAGGAATTCTTCATTTTCAATATTTCTTCAAAAATCAAATATGACTTGGCACGCAACATAGTGGGGTGCAGAATATCCATTTTCATCTGAATAACAATAATTCGTCAACAGAAATCATTGACGGGTCGTTAAAGGGGGTATAGAGGGATTTTTCATTTTCAAAATTTGTTCAAAATTCTAATATGACTTGGCACACATGATAATGGGGTGCAGAATATTCAATCCCATCTGAATAGCAATAATTCGTCAACGCAAATCATTGTCGTGTAGTCAGAGGGGGTATGGAGAGATTTTTCATTTTCAAAATTACTTCAAAAATCTAATAAAACTTGGCACGCATCATGGTGGGGTGCAAAGTATCCATTCCCATCTGAATAAAAATAATTCGTCAACTGAAATCATTGTCGTGTCGTCAAAAGGGGTATGGAGGGATTTTTCATCTTCAAAATTACCTCAAAATCAAATATGACTTGGCACGCAACATGGTGGGGTGCAGAATATCCATTTCCATTTGAATAACAATGATTCGTCAACAGAAATCATTGTCGGGTCGTTAGAGGGGGGTATAGAGGAATTTTTCATTTTCAATATTTCTTCAAATATCAAATATGACTTGGCACGCAACATAGTGGGGTGCAGAATATCCACTCCCATCTGAATAACAATAATTCGTCAACAGAAATCATTGTCGGGTCGTTAGAGGGGGTATACAGGGATTTTTCAATTTCAATATTTCTTCAAAAATCTAATATGACTTGGCACGCATCATGGTAGTGTGCAGAATATCCATTTTCATCTGAATAACAATAATTTGTCAACAGAAATCATTGTCGGGTCGTCAGAGGGGTTATAGAGGGATTTTTCATTCTCAAAATGACTTCAAAAATCAAATATGACTTGGCACGCATCATCGTGGGGTACAGAATATTCATTTCCACCTCAATAACAATAATTCATCAAAATAAATCATTGTCGGGTCGTCAGAGGGGGTATTAAGGGATTTTTCATTCTCAAAATTACCTCATAATCAAATATGACTTGGCACGCATCATGGTGGGCTGCAGAATATCCATTTTCATCTGAATAACAATAATTCGTCAACAGAAATCATTGACGGGTCGTTAAAGGGGGTATAGAGGGATTTTTCATTTTCAAAATTACCTCAAAATCAAATATGACATGGCACGCAACATAGTGGGGTGCAGAATATCCATTCCCATCTGAAAAACAATAATTCGTCAACAGAAATCATTGTCGTGTCGTTAGAAGGGGTATAGAGGGATTTTTCATTTTCAAAATTACCTCAAAATCAAATATGACTTGGCACGCAACATGGTGGGGTGCAGAATATCCATTTCCATCTGAATAAGAATAATTCATCAACAGAAATCACTGTCGGGTCGTTAGAGGGGGTATACAGGGATTTTTCAATTTCAATATTTCTTCAAAAATCCAATATGACTTGGCACGCATCATGGTAGTGTGCAGAATATCCATTTTCATCTGAATAACAATAATTTGTCATCAGAAATCATTGTCGGGTCGTCTGAGGGGTTATAGAGAGATTTTTCATTTTCAAAATGACTTCAAAAATCAAATATGACTTGGCACGAATCATGGTGGGGTACAGAATATTCATTTTCACCTCAATAACAATAATTCGTCAAAATAAATCATTGTCGGGTCGTCAGAGGGGGTATAGAGGGATTTTTCATTCTCAAAATTACCTCAGAATCAAATATGACTTGGCACGCATCATGGTAGTGTGCAGAATATCCATTTTTATCTGAATAACAATAATTCGTCAACGAAAATCATTGTCGTGTCGTCAGAGGGGAATGGAGGGATTTTTCATTTTCAAAATTACTTCAAAAATTCAATATGACTTGGCACGCATCATAGTGGGGTGCAAAGTATCCATATCCATCAAAATAACAATAATTCGTCAACAGAAATCATTGTCGGGTCGTCAGAGGGGGTATTAACGGATTTTTCATTCTCAAAATTACCTCATAATCAAATATGACTTGGCACGCATCATGGTGGGCTGCAGAATATCCATTTTCATCTGAATAACAATAATTCGTCAACAGAAATCATTGACGGGTCGTTAAAGGGGGTATAGAGGGATTTTTCATTTTCAAAATTACCTCAAAATCAAATATGACTTGGCACGCAACATGGTGGGGTGCAGAATATCCATTTCCGTCTGAATAAGAATAATTCGTCAACAGAAATCATTGTCGGGTCGTTAGAGGGGGTATACAGGGATTTTTCAATTTCAATATTTCTTCAAAAATCCAATATGACTTGGCACGCATCATGGTAGTGTGCAGAATATCCATTTTCATCTGAATAACAATAATTTGTCATCAGAAATCATTGTCGGGTCGTCTGAGGGGTTATAGAGAGATTTTTCATTTTCAAAATGACTTCAAAAATCAAATATGACTTGGCACGCATCATGGTGGGGTACAGAATATTCTTTTTCACCTCAATAACAATAATTCGTCAAAATAAATCATTGTTGGGTCGTCAGAGGGGGTATAGAGGGATTTTTCATTCTCAAATTTACCTCAGAATGAAATATGACTTGGCACGCATCATGGTGGGCTGCAGAATATCCATTTTCATCTGAATAACAATAATTCGTCAACAGAAATCATTGACGGGTCGTTAGAGGGGGGTATAGAGGGATTTTTCATTTTCAATATTTCTTCAAAAATCAAATATGACTTGGCACGCAACATAGTGGGGTGCAGAATATCCATTTTCATCTGAATAACAATAATTCGTCAACAGAAATCCTTGTCGTGTCGTCATAAGGGGTATGGAGGGATTTTTCATCTTCAAAATTACCTCAAAATCAAATATGACTTGACACGCAACATGGTGGGGTGCAGAATATCCATTTCCATCTGAATAACAATAATTCGTCGACAGAAATCATTGTCGGGTCGTTAGAGGGGGTATACAGGGAGTTTTCAATTTCAATATTTCTTCAAAAATCCAATATGACTTGGCACGCATCATGGTAGTGTGCAGAATATCCATTTTTATCTGAATAACAATAATTCGTCAACAAAAATCATTGTCGTGTCGTCAGAGGGGAATGGAGGGATTTTTCATTTTCAAAATTACTTCAAAAATTCAATATGACTTGGCACGCATCATAGTGGGGTGCAAAGTATCCATATCCATCAAAATAACAATAATTCGTCAACAGAAATCATTGTCGGGTCGTTAGAGGGGGTATAGAGGGATTTTACATTTTCAATATTTCTTCAAAAATCTAATATGACTTGGCACGCATCATGGTGGGGTGCAAAGTATTCATGTCCATCTGAATAACAATAATTCGTCAGAAGAAATCATTGTCGGGTTGTTAGAGGGGGTATAGAGGGATTTTTCATTTTCAAAATTTTCTCAAAATCAAATATGACTTGGCACGCAACATAGTGGGGTGCAGAATATCCTATCCCGTCTGAATAACAATAATTCTTCAACAGAAATCATTGTCGGGTCGTTAGAAGGGGTATAGAGGGATTTATCATTTTCAAAATTACTTCAAAAATCGAATATGACTTGGCACGCATCATGGTGGGGTACAGAATATTCATTTCCACCTCAATAACAATAATTCGTCAAAATTAATCATTGTCGGATCGTCAGAGGGGGTATAGAGAGATTTTTCATTTTTAAAATTATCTCAAAATCAAATATGACTTGGCACGCATCATGGTGGGGTGCAAAGTATTCATGTCCATCCGAATAACAATAATTCGTCAACACAAATCATTGTCGGGTCGTTAGAGGGGGGTATAGAGGGATTTTTCATTTTCAATATTTCTTCAAAAATAAAATATGACTTGGCACGCAACATAGTGGGGTGCAGAATATCCATTCCCATCTGAATAACAATAATTCGTCAACAGAAATCATTGTCGGGTCGTTAGAGGGGGTATACAGGGATTTTTCAATTTCAATATATCTTCAAAAATCTAATATAACTTGGCACGCATCATGGTAGTGTGCAGAATATTCATTTTCATCTGAATAACAATAATTTGTCAACAGAAATCATTGTCGGGTCGTCTGAGGGGTTATAGAGGGATTTCTCATTTTCAAAATGACTTCAAAAATCAAATATGACTTGGCACGCATCATCGTGGAGTACAGAATATTCATTTCCACCTCAAAAACAATAATTCGTCAAAATAAATCATTGTCGGGTCGTCAGAGGGGGTATAGAGGGATTTTTTATTCTCAAAATTACCTCAGAATCAAATATGACTTGGCACGCATCACGGGGAGCTGCAGAATATCCATTTTCATCTGAATAACAATAATTCGTCAACAGAAATCATTGACGGGTCGTTAAAGGGGGTATAGAGGGATTTTTCATTTTCAAAATTACCTCAAAATCAAATATGACTTGGCACGCAACATAATGGGGTGCAGAATATCCATTCCCATCTGAAAAACAATAATTCGTCAACAGAAATCATTGTCGGGTCGTTAGAAGGAGTATGGAGGGATTTTTCATTTTCAAAATTACCTCAAAATCAAATATGACTTGGCACGCAACATGGTGGGGTGCAGAATATCCATTTCCATCTGAATAAGAATAATTCGTCAACAGAAATCATTGTCGGGTCGTTAGAGGGGGTATACAGGGATTTTTCAATTTCAATATTTCTTCAAAAATCCAATATGACTTGGCACGCATCATGGTAGTGTGCAGAATATCCATTTTCATCTGAATAACAATAATTTTTCATCAGAAATCATTGTCGGGTCGTCTGAGGGGTTATAGAGGGATTTTTCATTTTCAAAATGACTTCAAAAATCAAATATGACTTGGCACGCATCATGGTGGGGTACAGAATATTCATTTCCACCTCAATAACAATAATTCGTCAAAATAAATCATTGTCGGGTCGTCGGAGGGGGTATAGAGGGATTTTTCATTCTCAAAATTACCTCAGAATCAAATATGACTTGGCACGCAACATAGTGGGGTGCAGAATATCCATTCCCATCTGAATAACAATAATTCGTCAACAGAAATCATTGTCGGGTCGTTAGAGGGGGTATACAGGGATTTTTCAATTTCAATATTTCTTCAAAAATCCAATATGACTTGGCACGCATCATGGTAGTGTGCAGAATATTCATTTTTATCTGAATAACAATAATTTTTCATCAGAAATCATTGTCGGGTCGTCTGAGGGGTTATAGAGGGATTTTTCATTTTCAAAATGACTTCAAAAATCAAATATGACTTGGCACGCATCATGGTGGGGTACAGAATATTCATTTCCACCTCAATAACAATAATTCGTCAAAATAAATCATTGTCGGGTCGTCGGAGGGGGTATAGAGGGATTTTTCATTCTCAAAATTACCTCAGAATCAAATATGACTTGGCACGCATCATGGTGGGCTGCAGAATATCCATTTTCATCTGAATAACAATAATTTTTCATCAGAAATCATTGTCGGGTCGTCTGAGGGGTTATAGAGGGATTTTTCATTTTCAAAATGACTTCAAAAATCAAATATGACTTTGGACGCAACATAGTGGGGTGCAGAATATCCATTCCCATCTGAAAAACGATAATTCGTCAACAGAAATCATTGTCGGGTCGTTAGAAGGGGTATAGAGGGATTTTTCATTTTCAATATTTCTTCAAGAATCAAATATGACTTGGCACGCAACATAGTGGGGTGCAGAATATCTATTTTCATCTGAATAACAATAATTCGTCAACAAAAATCATTGACGGGTCGTTAAAGGGGGTATAGAGGTATTTTTCATTTTCAAAATTTGTTCAAAATTCTAATATGACTTGGCACACATGATGATGGAGTGCAGAATATTCAATTCCATCTGAATAACAATAATTCGTCAACGCAAATCATTGTCGTGTAGTCAGAGGTGGTATGGAGGGATTTTTCATTTTCAAAATTACTTCAAAAATCTAATAAAACTTGGCACGCATCATGGTGGGGTGCAAAGTATCCATTCCCATCTGAATAAAAATAATTGATCAACAGAAATCATTGTCGTGTCGTCAGAAGGGGTAAGGAGGGATTTTTCATTTTCAAAATTACCTCAAAATCAAATATGACTTGGCACGCAAAATAGTGGGGTACAGAATATTCATTCCCATCTGAAAAACAATAATTCGTCAACAGAAATCATTGTCGGGTCGTTAGAAGGGGTATAGAGGGATTTTTCATTTTCAAAATTACCTCAAAATCAAATATGACTTGGCACGCATCATGGTGAGCTGCAGAATATCCATTTTCATCTGAATAACAATAATTCGTCAACAGAAATCATTGACGGGTCGTTAAAGGGGGTATAGAGGGATTTTCCATTTTCAAAATTACCTCAAAATCAAATATGACTTGGCACGCAACATAATGGGGTGCAGAATATCCATTCCCATCTGAAAAACAATAATTCGTCAACAGAAATCATTGTCGGGTCGTTAGAAGGGGTATAGAGGGATTTTTCATTTTCAATATTTCTTCAAAAATCAAATATGACTTGGCACGCAACATAGTGGGGTTCAGAATTTCTTTTTTCATCTGAATAACAATAATTCATCAACAGAAATCATTGACGGGTCGTTAAAGGGGGTATAGAGGTATTTTTCATTTTCAAAATTTGTTCAAAATTCTAATATGACTTGGCACACATGATGATGGGGTGCAGAATATTCAATCCCATCTGAATAACAATAATTCGTCAACGCAAATCATTGTCGTGTAGTCAGAGGGGGTATGGAGGGATTTTTCATTTTCAAAATTACTTCAAAAATCTAATAAAACTTGGCACGCATCATGGTGGGGTGCAAAGTATCCATTCCCATCTGAATAAAAATAATTATTCAACAGAAATCATTGTCGTGTCGTCAGAAGGGGTATGGAGGGATTTTTCAATTTCAAAATTACCTCAAAATCAAATATGACTTGGCACGCAACATAGTGGGGTACAGAATATCCATTCCCATCTGAAAAACAATAATTCGTCAACAGAAATCATTGTCGGGTCGTTAGAAGGGGTATAGAGGGATTTTTCATTTTCAAAATTACCTCAAAATCAAATATGACTTGGCACGCAACATGGTGGGGTGCAGAATATCCATTTCCATCTGAATAAAAATAATTCGTCAACAGAAATCATTGTCGGGTCGTTAGAGGGGGTATACAGGGATTTTTCAATTTCAATATTTCTTCAAAAATCTAATATGACTTGGCACGCAACATGGTGGGGTGCAGAATATCCATTTTCATCTGAATAAGAATAATTCGTCAACAGAAATCATTGTCGGGTCGTTAGAGGGGGTATACAGGGATTTCTCAATTTCAATATTTCTTCAAAAATCTAATATGACTTGGCACGCATCATGGTGGAGTACAGAATATTCATTCCCACCTCAATAACAATATTTCATCAAAATAAATCATTGTCGGGTAGTCAGAGGGGGTATGGAGGGATTTTTCATTTTTAAAATTATCTCAAAATCAAATATGACTTGTCACGCATCATGATGGGGTGCAAAGTATTCATGTCCATCTGAATAACAATAATTCGTCTACAGAAATCATTGTCGGTCGTTAGAAGGGGTATAGAAGGATTTTTCATTTTCAAAATTACCTCAAAATCAAATATGACTTGGCACGCAACATGGTGGAGTGCAGAATATCAATTTTCATCTGAATACGAATAATTCGTCAACAGAAATCATTGTCGGGTCGTTAGAGAGGGTATACAGGGATTTTTCAATTTCAATATTTCTTCAAAAATCCAATATGACTTGGCACGCATCATGGTAGTGTGCAGAATATCCATTTTCATCTGAATAACAATAATTTGTCATCAGAAATCATTGTCGGGTCGTCTGAGGGGTTATAGAGAGATTTTTCATTTAAAAAATGACTTCAAAAATCAAATATGACTTGGCACGCATCATGGTGGGGTACAAAATATTCATTTCCACCTCAATAACAATAATTCGTCAAAATAAATCATTGTCGGGTCGTCAGAGGGGGTATAGAGGGATTTTTCATTCTCAAAATTACCTCAATATCAAATATGACTTGGCACGCATCATGGTGGGCTGCAGAATATCCATTTTCAACTGAATAACAATAATTCGTCAACAGAAATCATTGACGGGTCGTTAAAGGGGGTATAGAGGGATTTTTCATTTTCAAAATTTGTTCAAAATTCTAATATGACTTGGCACACATGATGATGGGGTGCAGAATATTCAATCCCATCTGAATAACAATAATTCGTCAACGCAAATCATTGTCGTGTACTCAGAGGGGGTATGGAGGGATTTTTCATTTTCAAAGTTACTTCAAAAATCTAATAAAACTTGGCACGCATTATGGTGGGGTGCAAAGTATCCATTTCCATCTGAATAAAAATAATTCGTCAAAAGAAATCATTGTCGGGTTGTTAGAGGGATTTTTCATTTTCAATATTTCTTCAAAAATCTAATATGACTTGGCACGCATCATGGTGGAGTGCAGAATATCTATTTCTATTTGTATAACAATAATTCCCTAACATAAATCATTGTCGTGTCGTCAGAGGGGTATAGAGGGATTTTTCATTTTCAAAATTTTCTCAAAATCAAATATAACTTGGCACGCAACATAGTGGGGTGCAGAATATCCATTCCCATCTGAATAACAATAATTCGTCAACAGAAATCATTGTCGGGTCGTTAGAAGGGGTATAGAGGGATTTTTCATTTTCAAAATTACTTCAAAAATTCAATATGAATTGGCACGCATCATGGTAGTGTGCAGAATATCTATTTTCATCTGAGTAACAATAATTTGTCAACAGAAATCATTGTCGGGTCGTCAGAGGGGTTATAGAGGGATTTTTCATTTTCAAAATGACTTCAAAATTCAAATATGACTTGGCACGCATCATGGTGGGGTACAGAATATTCATTTCCACCTCAATAACAATAATTCGTCAACAGAAATCATTGTCGGGTCGTTAGAGGGGGTATACAGGGATTTTTCAATTTCAATACTTCTTCAAAAATCTAATTTGACTTGGCACGCATCATGGTAGTGTGGAGAATATCCATTTTCATCTGAATAACAATAATTTGTCAACAGAAATCATTGTCGGGTCGTCAGAGGGGTTATAGAGGGATTTTTCATTTTCAAAATGACTTCAAAAATCAAATATGACTTGGCACGCATCATGGTGGGGTACAGAATATTCATTTCCACCTCAATAACGATAATTCGTCAAAATAAATCATTGTCGGGTCGTCAGAGGGGGTATAGAGGGATTTTTCATTTTTAAAATTATCTCAAAATCAAATATGACTTGGCACGCATCATGGTGGGGTGCAAAGTATTCATGTCCATCCGAATAACAATAATTCGTCAACACAAATCATTGTCGGGTCGTTAGAGGGGGGTATAGAGGGAGTTTTCATTTTCAATATTTCCTCAAAAATCAAATATGACTTGGCACGCAACATAGTGGGGTGCAGAATATCCATTTCCATCTGAATAACAATAATTCGTCAACAGAAATCATTGTCGTGTCGTTAGAGGGGGTATACAGGGATTTTTCAATTTCAATAATTCTTCAAAAATCTAATATGACTTGGCACGCATCATGGTGGTGTGCAGAATATTCATTTTCATCTGAATAACAATAAATTGTCAACAGAAATCATTGTCGGGTCGTCTGAGGGGTTATAGAGGGATTTTTAATTTTCAAAATGACTTCAAAAATCAAATATGACTTGGCACGCATCATCGTGGGTACAGAATATTCATTTCCACCTCAATAACAATAATTCGTCAAAATAAATCATTGTCGGGTCATCAGAGGGGGTATAGAAGGATTTTTCATTCTCAAAATTACCTCAGAATCAAATATGACTTGGCACGCATCATGGTGGGCTGCAGAATATCCATTTTCATCTGAATAACAATAATTCGTCAACAGAAATCATTGACGGGTCGTTTAAGGGGGTATAGAGGGATTTTTCATTTTCAAAATTACCTCAAAATTCTAATATGACTTGGCACACATGATGATGGGGTGCAGAATATTCAATCCCATCTGAATAACAATAATTCGTCAACGCAAATCATTGTCGTGTACTCAGAGGGGGTATGGAGGGATTTTTCATTTTCAAAGTTACTTCAAAAATCTAATAAAACTTGGCACGCATTATGGTGGGGTGCAAAGTATCCATTTCCATCTGAATAAAAATAATTCGTCAAAAGAAATCATTGTCGGGTTGTTAGAGGGATTTTTCATTTTCAATATTTCTTCAAAAATCTAATATGACTTGGCACGCATCATGGTGGAGTGCAGAATATCTATTTCTATTTGTATAACAATAATTCCCTAACATAAATCATTGTCGTGTCGTCAGAGGGGTATAGAGGGATTTTTCATTTTCAAAATTTTCTCAAAATCAAATATAACTTGGCACGCAACATAGTGGGGTGCAGAATATCCATTCCCATCTGAATAACAATAATTCGTCAACAGAAATCATTGTCGGGTCGTTAGAAGGGGTATAGAGGGATTTTTCATTTTCAAAATTACTTCAAAAATTCAATATGAATTGGCACGCATCATGGTAGTGTGCAGAATATCTATTTTCATCTGAGTAACAATAATTTGTCAACAGAAATCATTGTCGGGTCGTCAGAGGGGTTATAGAGGGATTTTTCATTTTCAAAATGACTTCAAAATTCAAATATGACTTGGCACGCATCATGGTGGGGTACAGAATATTCATTTCCACCTCAATAACAATAATTCGTCAACAGAAATCATTGTCGGGTCGTTAGAGGGGGTATACAGGGATTTTTCAATTTCAATACTTCTTCAAAAATCTAATTTGACTTGGCACGCATCATGGTAGTGTGGAGAATATCCATTTTCATCTGAATAACAATAATTTGTCAACAGAAATCATTGTCGGGTCGTCAGAGGGGTTATAGAGGGATTTTTCATTTTCAAAATGACTTCAAAAATCAAATATGACTTGGCACGCATCATGGTGGGGTACAGAATATTCATTTCCACCTCAATAACGATAATTCGTCAAAATAAATCATTGTCGGGTCGTCAGAGGGGGTATAGAGGGATTTTTCATTTTTAAAATTATCTCAAAATCAAATATGACTTGGCACGCATCATGGTGGGGTGCAAAGTATTCATGTCCATCCGAATAACAATAATTCGTCAACACAAATCATTGTCGGGTCGTTAGAGGGGGGTATAGAGGGAGTTTTCATTTTCAATATTTCCTCAAAAATCAAATATGACTTGGCACGCAACATAGTGGGGTGCAGAATATCCATTTCCATCTGAATAACAATAATTCGTCAACAGAAATCATTGTCGTGTCGTTAGAGGGGGTATACAGGGATTTTTCAATTTCAATAATTCTTCAAAAATCTAATATGACTTGGCACGCATCATGGTGGTGTGCAGAATATTCATTTTCATCTGAATAACAATAAATTGTCAACAGAAATCATTGTCGGGTCGTCTGAGGGGTTATAGAGGGATTTTTAATTTTCAAAATGACTTCAAAAATCAAATATGACTTGGCACGCATCATCGTGGAGTACAGAATATTCATTTCCACCTCAAAAACAATAATTCGTCAAAATAAATCATTGTCGGGTCGTCAGAGGGGGTATAGAGGGATTTTTTATTCTCAAAATTACCTCAGAATCAAATATGACTTGGCACGCATCACGGGGAGCTGCAGAATATCCATTTTCATCTGAATAACAATAATTCGTCAACAGAAATCATTGACGGGTCGTTAAAGGGGGTATAGAGGGATTTTTCATTTTCAAAATTACCTCAAAATCAAATATGACTTGGCACGCAACATAATGGGGTGCAGAATATCCATTCCCATCTGAAAAACAATAATTCGTCAACAGAAATCATTGTCGGGTCGTTAGAAGGAGTATGGAGGGATTTTTCATTTTCAAAATTACCTCAAAATCAAATATGACTTGGCACGCAACATGGTGGGGTGCAGAATATCCATTTCCATCTGAATAAGAATAATTCGTCAACAGAAATCATTGTCGGGTCGTTAGAGGGGGTATACAGGGATTTTTCAATTTCAATATTTCTTCAAAAATCCAATATGACTTGGCACGCATCATGGTAGTGTGCAGAATATCCATTTTCATCTGAATAACAATAATTTTTCATCAGAAATCATTGTCGGGTCGTCTGAGGGGTTATAGAGGGATTTTTCATTTTCAAAATGACTTCAAAAATCAAATATGACTTGGCACGCATCATGGTGGGGTACAGAATATTCATTTCCACCTCAATAACAATAATTCGTCAAAATAAATCATTGTCGGGTCGTCGGAGGGGGTATAGAGGGATTTTTCATTCTCAAAATTACCTCAGAATCAAATATGACTTGGCACGCAACATAGTGGGGTGCAGAATATCCATTCCCATCTGAATAACAATAATTCGTCAACAGAAATCATTGTCGGGTCGTTAGAGGGGGTATACAGGGATTTTTCAATTTCAATATTTCTTCAAAAATCCAATATGACTTGGCACGCATCATGGTAGTGTGCAGAATATTCATTTTCATCTGAATAACAATAATTTTTCATCAGAAATCATTGTCGGGTCGTCTGAGGGGTTATAGAGGGATTTTTCATTTTCAAAATGACTTCAAAAATCAAATATGACTTGGCACGCATCATGGTGGGGTACAGAATATTCATTTCCACCTCAATAACAATAATTCGTCAAAATAAATCATTGTCGGGTCGTCGGAGGGGGTATAGAGGGATTTTTCATTCTCAAAATTACCTCAGAATCAAATATGACTTGGCACGCATCATGGTGGGCTGCAGAATATCCATTTTCATCTGAATAACAATAATTTTTCATCAGAAATCATTGTCGGGTCGTCTGAGGGGTTATAGAGGGATTTTTCATATTCAAAATGACTTCAAAAATCAAATATGACTTTGGACGCAACATAGTGGGGTGCAGAATATCCATTCCCATCTGAAAAACGATAATTCGTCAACAGAAATCATTGTCGGGTCGTTAGAAGGGGTATAGAGGGATTTTTCATTTTCAATATTTCTTCAAGAATCAAATATGACTTGGCACGCAACATAGTGGGGTGCAGAATATCTATTTTCATCTGAATAACAATAATTCGTCAACAAAAATCATTGACGGGTCGTTAAAGGGGGTATAGAGGTATTTTTCATTTTCAAAATTTGTTCAAAATTCTAATATGACTTGGCACACATGATGATGGAGTGCAGAATATTCAATTCCATCTGAATAACAATAATTCGTCAACGCAAATCATTGTCGTGTAGTCAGAGGTGGTATGGAGGGATTTTTCATTTTCAAAATTACTTCAAAAATCTAATAAAACTTGGCACGCATCATGGTGGGGTGCAAAGTATCCATTCCCATCTGAATAAAAATAATTGATCAACAGAAATCATTGTCGTGTCGTCAGAAGGGGTAAGGAGGGATTTTTCATTTTCAAAATTACCTCAAAATCAAATATGACTTGGCACGCAAAATAGTGGGGTACAGAATATTCATTCCCATCTGAAAAACAATAATTCGTCAACAGAAATCATTGTCGGGTCGTTAGAAGGGGTATAGAGGGATTTTTCATTTTCAAAATTACCTCAAAATCAAATATGACTTGGCACGCATCATGGTGAGCTGCAGAATATCCATTTTCATCTGAATAACAATAATTCGTCAACAGAAATCATTGACGGGTCGTTAAAGGGGGTATAGAGGGATTTTCCATTTTCAAAATTACCTCAAAATCAAATATGACTTGGCACGCAACATAATGGGGTGCAGAATATCCATTCCCATCTGAAAAACAATAATTCGTCAACAGAAATCATTGTCGGGTCGTTAGAAGGGGTATAGAGGGATTTTTCATTTTCAATATTTCTTCAAAAATCAAATATGACTTGGCACGCAACATAGTGGGGTTCAGAATTTCTTTTTTCATCTGAATAACAATAATTCATCAACAGAAATCATTGACGGGTCGTTAAAGGGGGTATAGAGGTATTTTTCATTTTCAAAATTTGTTCAAAATTCTAATATGACTTGGCACACATGATGATGGGGTGCAGAATATTCAATCCCATCTGAATAACAATAATTCGTCAACGCAAATCATTGTCGTGTAGTCAGAGGGGGTATGGAGGGATTTTTCATTTTCAAAATTACTTCAAAAATCTAATAAAACTTGGCACGCATCATGGTGGGGTGCAAAGTATCCATTCCCATCTGAATAAAAATAATTATTCAACAGAAATCATTGTCGTGTCGTCAGAAGGGGTATGGAGGGATTTTTCAATTTCAAAATTACCTCACAATCAAATATGACTTGGCACGCAACATAGTGGGGTACAGAATATCCATTCCCATCTGAAAAACAATAATTCGTCAACAGAAATCATTGTCGGGTCGTTAGAAGGGGTATAGAGGGATTTTTCATTTTCAAAATTACCTCAAAATCAAATATGACTTGGCACGCAACATGGTGGGGTGCAGAATATCCATTTCCATCTGAATAAAAATAATTCGTCAACAGAAATCATTGTCGGGTCGTTAGAGGGGGTATACAGGGATTTTTCAATTTCAATATTTCTTCAAAAATCTAATATGACTTGGCACGCAACATGGTGGGGTGCAGAATATCCATTTTCATCTGAATAAGAATAATTCGTCAACAGAAATCATTGTCGGGTCGTTAGAGGGGGTATACAGGGATTTCTCAATTTCAATATTTCTTCAAAAATCTAATATGACTTGGCACGCATCATGGTGGAGTACAGAATATTCATTCCCACCTCAATAACAATATTTCATCAAAATAAATCATTGTCGGGTCGTCAGAGGGGGTATGGAGGGATTTTTCATTTTTAAAATTATCTCAAAATCAAATATGACTTGTCACGCATCATGATGGGGTGCAAAGTATTCATGTCCATCTGAATAACAATAATTCGTCTACAGAAATCATTGTCGGTCGTTAGAAGGGGTATAGAAGGATTTTTCATTTTCAAAATTACCTCAAAATCAAATATGACTTGGCACGCAACATGGTGGAGTGCAGAATATCAATTTTCATCTGAATACGAATAATTCGTCAACAGAAATCATTGTCGGGTCGTTAGAGGGGGTATACAGGGATTTTTCAATTTCAATATTTCTTCAAAAATCCAATATGACTTGGCACGCATCATGGTAGTGTGCAGAATATCCATTTTCATCTGAATAACAATAATTTGTCATCAGAAATCATTGTCGGGTCGTCTGAGGGGTTATAGAGAGATTTTTCATTTAAAAAATGACTTCAAAAATCAAATATGACTTGGCACGCATCATGGTGGGGTACAAAATATTCATTTCCACCTCAATAACAATAATTCGTCAAAATAAATCATTGTCGGGTCGTCAGAGGGGGTATAGAGGGATTTTTCATTCTCAAAATTACCTCAATATCAAATATGACTTGGCACGCATCATGGTGGGCTGCAGAATATCCATTTTCAACTGAATAACAATAATTCGTCAACAGAAATCATTGACGGGTCGTTAAAGGGGGTATAGAGGGATTTTTCATTTTCAAAATTTGTTCAAAATTCTAATATGACTTGGCACACATGATGATGGGGTGCAGAATATTCAATCCCATCTGAATAACAATAATTCGTCAACGCAAATCATTGTCGTGTACTCAGAGGGGGTATGGAGGGATTTTTCATTTTCAAAGTTACTTCAAAAATCTAATAAAACTTGGCACGCATTATGGTGGGGTGCAAAGTATCCATTTCCATCTGAATAAAAATAATTCGTCAAAAGAAATCATTGTCGGGTTGTTAGAGGGATTTTTCATTTTCAATATTTCTTCAAAAATCTAATATGACTTGGCACGCATCATGGTGGAGTGCAGAATATCTATTTCTATTTGTATAACAATAATTCCCTAACATAAATCATTGTCGTGTCGTCAGAGGGGTATAGAGGGATTTTTCATTTTCAAAATTTTCTCAAAATCAAATATAACTTGGCACGCAACATAGTGGGGTGCAGAATATCCATTCCCATCTGAATAACAATAATTCGTCAACAGAAATCATTGTCGGGTCGTTAGAAGGGGTATAGAGGGATTTTTCATTTTCAAAATTACTTCAAAAATTCAATATGAATTGGCACGCATCATGGTAGTGTGCAGAATATCTATTTTCATCTGAGTAACAATAATTTGTCAACAGAAATCATTGTCGGGTCGTCAGAGGGGTTATAGAGGGATTTTTCATTTTCAAAATGACTTCAAAATTCAAATATGACTTGGCACGCATCATGGTGGGGTACAGAATATTCATTTCCACCTCAATAACAATAATTCGTCAACAGAAATCATTGTCGGGTCGTTAGAGGGGGTATACAGGGATTTTTCAATTTCAATACTTCTTCAAAAATCTAATTTGACTTGGCACGCATCATGGTAGTGTGGAGAATATCCATTTTCATCTGAATAACAATAATTTGTCAACAGAAATCATTGTCGGGTCGTCAGAGGGGTTATAGAGGGATTTTTCATTTTCAAAATGACTTCAAAAATCAAATATGACTTGGCACGCATCATGGTGGGGTACAGAATATTCATTTCCACCTCAATAACGATAATTCGTCAAAATAAATCATTGTCGGGTCGTCAGAGGGGGTATAGAGGGATTTTTCATTTTTAAAATTATCTCAAAATCAAATATGACTTGGCACGCATCATGGTGGGGTGCAAAGTATTCATGTCCATCCGAATAACAATAATTCGTCAACACAAATCATTGTCGGGTCGTTAGAGGGGGGTATAGAGGGAGTTTTCATTTTCAATATTTCCTCAAAAATCAAATATGACTTGGCACGCAACATAGTGGGGTGCAGAATATCCATTTCCATCTGAATAACAATAATTCGTCAACAGAAATCATTGTCGTGTCGTTAGAGGGGGTATACAGGGATTTTTCAATTTCAATAATTCTTCAAAAATCTAATATGACTTGGCACGCATCATGGTGGTGTGCAGAATATTCATTTTCATCTGAATAACAATAAATTGTCAACAGAAATCATTGTCGGGTCGTCAGAGGGGGTATTAAGGGATTTTTCATTCTCAAAATTACCTCATAATCAAATATGACTTGGCACGCATCATGGTGGGCTGCAGAATATCCATTTTCATCTGAATAACAATAATTCGTCAACAGAAATCATTGACGAGTCGTTAAAGGGGGTATAGAGGGATTTTTCATTTTCAAAATTACCTCAAAATCAAATATGACTTGGCACGCAACATAGTGGGGTGCAGAATATCCATTCCCATCTGAAAAACAATAATTCGTCAACAGAAATCATTGTCGGGTCGTTAGAAGGGGTATAGAGGGATCTTCATTTTCAAAATTACCTCAAAATCAAATATGACTTGGCACGCAACATGGTGGGGTGCAGAATATCCATTTCGATCTGAATAAGAATAATTCGTCAACAGAAATCATTGTCGGGTCGTTAGAGGGGGTATACAGGGATTTTTCAATTTCAATATTTCTTCAAAAATCCAATATGACTTGGCACGCATCATGGTAGTGTGCAGAATATCCATTTTTATCTGAATAACAATAATTCGTCAACGAAAATCATTGTCGTGTCGTCAGAGGGGTTACAGAGGGATTTTTCATTTTCAAAATGACTTCAAAAATCAAATATGACTTGGCACGCATCATGGTGGGGAACAGAATATTCATTTCCACCTCAATAACAATAATTCGTCAAAGTAAATCATTGTCGGGTCGTCAGAGGGAATATAGAGGGATTTTTCATTATCAAAATTACCTCAAAATCTAATATGACTTGGCACGCATCAAGGTGGGGTGCAAAATATCCATTTCCATCTGAATAACAATAATTCGTCAACATAAATCATTGTCGGGTCGTTAGAGGGGGTATAGAGGGATTTTTCATTTTCAAAATTACCTCAAATTCAAATATGACTTGGCACGCAACATGGTGGGGTGCAGAATATCCATTTCCATCTCAATAACAATAATTTGTAAACAGAAATCATTGTCGGGTCGTCAGAGGGGATATAGAGGGATTTTTCATTTCCAAAATTACGTCAAAATCAAATATGACTTGGCACGCATTATGATGGGGTGCAGAATATCCATTTGTATCTCAATAACAATAATTTGTCAACAGAAATCATTGTCGGGTCGTCAGAGGGAATATAGAGGGATTTTTCATTTTTAAAATTATCTCAAAATCAAATATGACTTGGCACGCATCATGGTGGGGTGCAAAGTATTCATGTCCATCCGAATAACAATAATTCGTCAAAACAAATCATTGTCGGGTCGTTAGAGGGGGGTATAGAGGAATTTTTCATTTTCAATATTTCTTCAAATATCAAATATGACTTGGCACGCAACATAGTGGGGTGCAGAATATCCACTCCCATCTGAATAACAATAATTCGTCAACAGAAATCATTGTCGGGTCGTTAGAGGGGGTATACAGGGATTTTTCAATTTCAATATTTCTTCAAAAATCTAATATGACTTGGCACGCATCATGGTAGTGTGCAGAATATTCATTTTCATCTGAATAACAATAATTTGTCAACAGAAATCATTGTCGGGTCGTCTGAGGGGTTGTAGAGGGATTTTTCATTTTCAAAATTACTTCAAAAATCAAATATGACTTGGCACGCATCATCGTGGGGTACAGAATATTCATTTCCACCTCAATAACAATAGTTTGTCAAAATAAATCATTGTCGGGTCGTCAGAGGGGGTATTAAGGGATTTTTCAATTTCAATATTTCTTCAAAAATCTAATATGACTTGGCACGCATCATGGTAGTGTGCAGAATATTCATTTTCATCTGAATAACAATAATTTGTCAACAGAAATCATTGTCGGGTCGTCTGAGGGGTTGTAGAGGGATTTTTCATTTTCAAAATTACCTCAAAATCAAATATGACTTGGCACGCAACATGGTGGGGTGCAGAATATCCATTTCCATCTGAATAAGAATAATTCGTCAACAGAAATCATTGTCGGGTCGTTAGAGGGGGTATACAGGGATTTTTCAATTTCAATATTTCTTCAAAAATCCAATATGACTTGGCACGCATCATGGTAGTGTGCAGAATATCCATTTTCATCTGAATAACAATAATTTGTCATCAGAAATCATTGTCGGGTCGTCTGAGGGGTTATAGAGAGATTTTTCATTTTCAAAATGACTTCAAAAATCAAATATGACTTGGCACGCATCATGGTGGGGTACAGAATATTCTTTTTCACCTCAATAACAATAATTCGTCAAAATAAATCATTGTCGGGTCGTCAGAGGGGGTATAGAGGGATTTTTCATTCTCAAAATTACCTCAGAATCAAATATGACTTGGCACGCATCATGGTGGGCTGCAGAATATCCATTTTCATCTGAATAACAATAATTCGTCAACAGAAATCATTGACGGGTCGTTAGAGGGGGGTATAGAGGGATTTTTCATTTTCAATATTTCTTCAAAAATCAAATATGACTTGGCACGCAACATAGTGGGGTGCAGAATATCCATTTTCATCTGAATAACAATAATTCGTCAACAGAAATCATTGTCGTGTCGTCAGAAGGGGTATGGAGGGATTTTTCATCTTCAAAATTACCTCAAAATCAAATATGACTTGGCACGCAACATGGTGGGGTGCAGAATATCCATTTCCATCTGAATAACAATAATTCGTCGACAGAAATCATTGTCGGGTCGTTAGAGGGGGTATACAGGGATTTTTCAATTTCAATATTTCTTCAAAAATCCAATATGACTTGGCACGCATCATGGTAGTGTGCAGAATATCCATTTTTATCTGAATAACAATAATTCGTCAACGAAAATCATTGTCGTGTCGTCAGAGGGGAATGGAGGGATTTTTCATTTTCAAAATTACTTCAAAAATTCAATATGACTTGGCACGCATCATAGTGGGGTGCAAAGTATCCATATCCATCAAAATAACAATAATTCGTCAACAGATATCATTGTCGGGTCGTCAGAGGGGGTATTAACGGATTTTTCATTCTCAAAATTACCTCATAATCAAATATGACTTGGCACGCATCATGGTGGGCTGCAGAATATCCATTTTCATCTGAATAACAATAATTTGTCAACAAAAATCATTGACGGGTCGTTAAAGGGGGTATAGAGGGATTTTTCATTTTCAAAATTACCTCAAAATCAAATATGACTTGGCACGCAACATGGTGGGGTGCAGAATATCCATTCCCATCTGAATAAGAATAATTCGTCAACAGAAATCATTGTCGGGTCGTTAGAGGGGGTATACAGGGATTTTTCAATTTCAATATTTCTTCAAAAATCCAATATGACTTGGCACGCATCATGGTAGTGTGCAGAATATCCATTTTCATCTGAATAACAATAATTTGTCATCAGAAATCATTGTCGGGTCGTCTAAGGGGTTATAGAGAGATTTTTCATTTTCAAAATGACTTCAAAAATCAAATATGACTTGGCACGCATCATGGTGGGGTACAGAATATTCTTTTTCACCTCAATAACAATAATTCGTCAAAATAAATCATTTTCGGGTCGTCAGAGGGGGTATAGAGGGATTTTTCATTCTCAAAATTACCTCAGAATCAAATATGACTTGGCACGCATCATGGTGGGCTGCAGAATATCCATTTTCATCTGAATAACAATAATTCGTCAACAGAAATCATTGACGGGTCGTTAGAGGGGGGTATAGAGGGATTTTTCATTTTCAATATTCCTTCAAAAATCAAATATGACTTGGCACGCAACATAGTTGGGTGCAAAATATCCATTTTCATCTGAATAACAATAATTCGTCAACAGAAATCATTGTCGTGTCGTCATAAGGGGTATGGAGGGATTTTTCATCTTCAAAATTACCTCAAAATCAAATATGACTTGACACGCAACATGGTGGGGTGCAGAATATCCATTTCCATCTGAATAACAATAATTCGTCGACAGAAATCATTGTCGGGTCGTTAGAGGGGGTATACAGGGATTTTTCAATTTCAATATTTCTTCAAAAATCCAATATGACTTGGCACGCATCATGGTAGTGTGCAGAATATCCATTTTTATCTGAATAACAATAATTCGTCAACAAAAATCATTGTCGTGTCGTCAGAGGGGAATGGAGGGATTTTTAATTTTCAAAATTACTTCAAAAATTCAATATGACTTGGCACGCATCATAGTGGGGTGCAAAGTATCCATATCCATCAAAATAACAATAATTCGTCAACAGAAATCATTGTCGGGTCGTTAGAGGGGGTATAGAGGGATTTTTAATTTTCAAAATGACTTCAAAAATCAAATATGACTTGGCACGCATCATCGTGGGTACAGAATATTCATTTCCACCTCAATAACAATAATTCGTCAAAATAAATCATTGTCGGGTCATCAGAGGGGGTATAGAAGGATTTTTCATTCTCAAAATTACCTCAGAATCAAATATGACTTGGCACGCATCATGGTGGGCTGCAGAATATCCATTTTCATCTGAATAACAATAATTCGTCAACAGAAATCATTGACGGGTCGTTTAAGGGGGTATAGAGGGATTTTTCATTTTCAAAATTACCTCAAAATCAAATATGACTTGGCACGCAACATAGTGGGGTGCAGAATATCCATTCCCATCTGAAAAACAATAATTCGTCAACAGAAATCATTGTCGGGTCGTTAGAAGGGGTATAGAGGGATTTTTCATTTTCAAAATTACCTCAAAATCAAATATGACTTGGCACGCAACATGGTGGGGTGCAGAATATCCATTTCCATCTAATAAGAATAATTCGTCAACGGAAATCATTGTCGGGTCGTTAGAGGGGGTACACAGGGATTTTTCAATATCAATATTTCTTCAAAAATCTAATATGACTTGGCACGCATCATGGTAGTGTGCAGAATATCCATTTTCATCTGAATAACAATAATTTGTCATCAGAAATCATTGTCGGGTTGTCTGAGGGGTTATCGAGAGATTTTTCATTTTCAAAATGACTTCAAAAATCAAATATGACTTGGCACGCATCATGGTGGGGTACAGAATATTCATTTCCACCTCAATAACAATAATTCGTCAAAATAAATCATTGTCGGGTCGTCAGAGGGGGCATAGAGGGATTTTTCATTCTCAAAATTACCTCAGAATCAAATATGACTTGGCACGCATCATGGTAGGCTGCAGAATATCCATTTTCATCTGAATAACAATAATTCGTCAACAGAAATCATTGACGGGTCGTTAGAGGGGGGTATAGAGGGATTTTTCATTTTCAATATTTCTTCAAAAATCAAATATGACTTGGCACGCTACATAGTGGGGTGCAGAATATCCATTTTCATCTGAATAACAATAATTCGTCAACAGAAATCATTGACGGGTCGTTAATGGGGGTATAGAGGGATTTTTCATTTTCAAAATTTGTTCAAAATTCTAATATGACTTGGCACACATGATGATGGGGTGCAGAATATTCAATCCCATCTGAATAGCAATAATTCGTCAACGCAAATCATTGTCGTGTAGTCAGAGGGGGTATGGAGAGATTTTTCATTTTCAAAATTACTTCAAAAATCAAATATGACTTGGCACGCATCTTCGACGGGTACAGAATATTCATTTCCAACTCAATAACAATAATTTGTCACAATAAATCATTGTCGGGTCGTCAGAGGGGGTATAGAAGGATTTTTCATTCTCAAAATTACCTCAGAATCAAATATGACTTGGCACGCTTCATGGTGGGCTGCAAAATATCCTTTTTCATCTGAATAACAATAATTCGTCAACAGAAATCATTGACGGGTCGTTAAAGGGGGTATAGAGGGATTTTTCATTTTCAAAATTACCTCAAAATCAAATATGACTTGGCACGCAACATAGTGGGGTGCAGAATATCCATTCCCATCTGAATAAGAATAATTCGTCAACAGAAATCATTGTCGGGTCGTTAGAGGGGGTACACAGGGATTTTTCAATTTCAATATTTCTTCACAAATCTAATATGACTTGGCACGCATCATGGTAGTGTGCAGAATATCCATTTCCACCTCAATAACAATAATTCGTCAAAATAAATCATTGTCGGGTCGTCAGAGGGGGTATAGAGGGATTTTTCATTTTTAAAATTATCTCAAAATCAAATATGACTTGGCACGCATCATGGTGGGCTGCAGAATATCCAGTTTCATCTGAATAACAATAATTCGTCAACAGAAATCATTGACGGGTCGTTAGAGGGGGGTATAGAGGGATTTTTCATTTTCAATATTTCTTCAAAAATCAAATATGACTTGGCACGCAACATAGTGGGGTGCAGAATATCCATTTTCATCTGAATAACAATAATTCGTCAACAGAAATCATTGACGGGTCGTTAAAGGGGGTATAGGGGGATTTTTCATTTTCAAAATTTGTTCAAAATTCTAATATGACTTGGCACACATGATAATGGGGTGCAGAATATTCAATCCCATCTGAATAGCAATAATTCGTCAACGCAAATCATTGTCGTGTAGTCAGAGGGGGTATGGAGAGATTTTTCATTTTCAAAATTACTTCAAAAATCTAATAAAACTTGGCACGCATCATGGTGGGGTGCAAAGTATTCATGTCCATCTGAATAACAATAATTCGTCTACAGAAATCATCGTCGGGTCGTTAGAAGGGGTATAGAGGGATTTTTCATTCTCAAAATTACCTCAGAATCAAATATGACTTGGCACGCATCATGGTGGGCTGCAGAATATCCAGTTTCATCTGAATAACAATAATTCGTCAACAGAAATCATTGACGGGTCGTTAGAGGGGGGTATAGAGGGATTTTTCATTTTCAATATTTATTCAAAAATCAAATATGACTTGGCACGCAACATAGTGGGGTGCAGAATATCCATTTTCATCTGAATAACAATAATTCGTCAACAGAAATCATTGACGGGTCGTTAATGGGGGTATAGAGGGATTTTTCATTTTCAAAATTTGTTCAAAATTCTAATATGACTTGGCACACATGATGATGGGGTGCAGAATATTCAATCCCATCTGAATAGCAATAATTCGTCAACGCAAATCATTGTCGTGTAGTCAGAGGGGGTATGGAGAGATTTTTCATTTTCAAAATTACTTCAAAAATCTAATAAAACTTGGCACGCATCATGGTGGGGTGCAAAGTATCCATTCCCATCTGAATAAAAATAATTCGTCAACTGAAATCATTGTCGTGTCGTCAAAAGGGGTATGGAGGGATTTTTCATCTTCAAAATTACCTCAAAATCAAATATGACTTGGCACGCAACATGGTGGGGTGCAGAATATCCATTTCCATTTGAATTACAATGATTCGTCAACAGAAATCATTGTCGGGTCGTCAGAGGGGGTATAGAGGGATTTTTCATTTTCAAAATTACCTCAAAATCAAATATGACTTGGCACGCATCTTGGTGGGGTGCAGAATATCCATTCCGATCTAAATAACAATAATTCGTCAACAGAAATCATTGGCGGGTCGTTAGAGGGGGTATAGAGTGATTTTTCATTTTCAAAATTTCTTCAAAAATCTAATATGACTTGGCACGCATCATGGTGAGGTGCAGAATATCCATTCCCATCTGAATAACAATAATTCGTCAACAAAAATCATTGTCGTGCCGTCAGAGGGGAATGGAGGGATTTTTCATTTTCAAAATTTCTTCATAAATTCAATATGACTTGGCACGCATCATAATGGGGTGCAAAGTATCCATATCCATTAAAATAACAATAAGTCGTCAACAGAAATCATTGTCGGGTCGTTAGAGGGGGTATAGAGGGATTTTCCATTTTCAATATATCATCAAAAATCTAATATGACTTGGCACGCATCATGGTGGGGTGCAAAGTATTCATGTCCATCTGAATAACAATAATTCGTCAAAAGAAATCATTGTCGGGTTGTTAGAGGGGGTATAGAGGGATTTTTCATTTTCAATATTTCTTCAAAAATCTAATATGACTTGGCACGCATCGTGGTGGGGTGCAGAATATCCATTTCTATCTGAATAACAATAATTCCCTAACATAAATCATTGTCGTGTCGTCAGAGGGGTATAGAGGGATTTTTCATTTTCAAAATTTTCTCAAAATCAAATATGACTTGGCATGCAACATAGTGGGGTGCAGAATATCCATTCCCATCTGAATAACAATAATTCGTCAACAGAAATCATTGTCGGGTCGTTAGAAGGGGTATAGAGGGATTTTTCATTTTCAAAATTACTTCCAAAATTCAATATGACCTGACACGCATCATGGTATTGTGCAGAATATATATTTTCATCTGAATAACAATAATTTGTCAACAGAAATCATTGTCGGGTCGTCAGAGGGGTTATAGAGGGATTTTTCATTTTCAAAATGACTTCAAAAATCAAATATGACTTGGCACGCATCATGGTGGGGTACAGAATATTCATTTCCACCTCAATAACAATAATTCGTCAAAATAAATCATTGTCGGGTCGTCAGAGGGAATATAGAGGGATTTTTCATTATCAAAATTACCTCAAAATCTAATATGACTTGGCACGCATCAAGGTGGGGTGCAAAATATCCATTTCCATCTGAATAACAATAATTCGTCAACATAAATCATTGTCGGGTCGTTAGAGGGGGTATAGAGGGATTTTTCATTTTCAAAATTACCTCAAATTCAAATATGATTTGGCACGCAACATGGTGGGGTGCAGAATATCCATTTCCATCTCAATAACAATAATTTGTAAACAGAAATCATTGTCAGGTCGTCAGAGGGGATATAGAGGGATTTTTCATTTCCAAAATTATCTCAAAATCAAATATGACTTGGCACGCATCATGGTGGGGTGCAAAGTATTCATGTTCATCCGAATAACAATAATTCGTCAAAACAAATCATTGTCGGGTCGTTAGAGGGGGGTATAGAGGAATTTTTCATTTTCAATATTTCTTCAAATATCAAATATGACTTGGCACGCAACATAGTGGGGTGCAGAATATCCACTCCCATCTGAATAACAATAATTCGTCAACAGAAATCATTGTCGGGTCGTTAGAGGGGGTATACAGGGATTTTTCAATTTCAATATTTCTTCAAAAATCTAATATGACTTGCCACGCATCATGGTAGTGTGCAGAATATTCATTTTCATCTGAATAACAATAATTTGTCAACAGAAATCATTGTCGGGTCGTCTGAGGGGTTGTAGAGGGATTTTTCATTTTCAAAATTACTTCAAAAATCAAATATGACTTGGCACGCATCATCGTGGGGTACAGAATATTCATTTCCACCTCAATAACAATAGTTCGTCAAAATAAATCATTGTCGGGTCGTCAGAGGGGGTATTAAGGGATTTTTCATTCTCAAAATTACCTCATAATCAAATATGACTTGGCACGCATCATGGTGGGCTGCAGAATATCCATTTTCATCTGAATCACAATAATTCGTCAACAGAAATCATTGACGAGTCGTTAAAGGGGGTATAGAGGGATTTTTCATTTTCAAAATTACCTCAAAATCAAATATGACTTGGCACGCAACATAGTGGGGTGCAGAATATCCATTCCCATCTGAAAAACAATAATTCGTCAACAGAAATCATTGTCGGGTCGTTAGAAGGGGTATAGAGGGATCTTCATTTTCAAAATTACCTCAAAATCAAATATGACTTGGCACGCAACATGGTGGGGTGCAGAATATCCATTTCGATCTGAATAAGAATAATTCGTCAACAGAAATCATTGTCGGGTCGTTAGAGGGGGTATACAGGGATTTTTCAATTTCAATATTTCTTCAAAAATCCAATATGACTTGGCACGCATCATGGTAGTGTGCAGAATATCCATTTTTATCTGAATAACAATAATTCGTCAACGAAAATCATTGTCGTGTCGTCAGAGGGGTTACAGAGGGATTTTTCATTTTCAAAATGACTTCAAAAATCAAATATGACTTGGCACGCATCATGGTGGGGAACAGAATATTCATTTCCACCTCAATAACAATAATTCGTCAAAGTAAATCATTGTCGGGTCGTCAGAGGGAATATAGAGGGATTTTTCATTATCAAAATTACCTCAAAATCTAATATGACTTGGCACGCATCAAGGTGGGGTGCAAAATATCCATTTCCATCTGAATAACAATAATTCGTCAACATAAATCATTGTCGGGTCGTTAGAGGGGGTATAGAGGGATTTTTCATTTTCAAAATTACCTCAAATTCAAATATGACTTGGCACGCAACATGGTGGGGTGCAGAATATCCATTTCCATCTCAATAACAATAATTTGTAAACAGAAATCATTGTCGGGTCGTCAGAGGGGATATAGAGGGATTTTTCATTTCCAAAATTACGTCAAAATCAAATATGACTTGGCACGCATTATGATGGGGTGCAGAATATCCATTTGTATCTCAATAACAATAATTTGTCAACAGAAATCATTGTCGGGTCGTCAGAGGGAATATAGAGGGATTTTTCATTTTTAAAATTATCTCAAAATCAAATATGACTTGGCACGCATCATGGTGGGGTGCAAAGTATTCATGTCCATCCGAATAACAATAATTCGTCAAAACAAATCATTGTCGGGTCGTTAGAGGGGGGTATAGAGGAATTTTTCATTTTCAATATTTCTTCAAATATCAAATATGACTTGGCACGCAACATAGTGGGGTGCAGAATATCCACTCCCATCTGAATAACAATAATTCGTCAACAGAAATCATTGTCGGGTCGTTAGAGGGGGTATACAGGGATTTTTCAATTTCAATATTTCTTCAAAAATCTAATATGACTTGGCACGCATCATGGTAGTGTGCAGAATATTCATTTTCATCTGAATAACAATAATTTGTCAACAGAAATCATTGTCGGGTCGTCTGAGGGGTTGTAGAGGGATTTTTCATTTTCAAAATTACTTCAAAAATCAAATATGACTTGGCACGCATCATCGTGGGGTACAGAATATTCATTTCCACCTCAATAACAATAGTTTGTCAAAATAAATCATTGTCGGGTCGTCAGAGGGGGTATTAAGGGATTTTTCATTCTCAAAATTACCTCATAATCAAATATGACTTGGCACGCATCATGGTGGGCTGCAGAATATCCATTTTCATCTGAATAACAATAATTCGTCAACAGAAATCATTGACGGGTCGTTAAAGGGGGTATAGAGGGATTTTTCATTTTCAAAATTACCTCAAAATCAAATATGACTTGGCACGCAACATAGTGGGGTGCAGAATATCCATTCCCATCTGAAAAACAATAATTCGTCAACAGAAATCATTGTCGGGTCGTTAGAAGGGGTATAGAGGGATTTTCATTTTCAAAATTACCTCAAAATCAAATATGACTTGGCACGCAACATGGTGGGGTGCAGAATATCCATTTCCATCTGAATAAGAATAATTCGTCAACAGAAATCATTGTCGGGTCGTTAGAGGGGGTATACAGGGATTTTTCAATTTCAATATTTCTTCAAAAATCCAATATGACTTGGCACGCATCATGGTAGTGTGCAGAATATCCATTTTCATCTGAATAACAATAATTTGTCATCAGAAATCATTGTCGGGTCGTCTGAGGGGTTATAGAGAGATTTTTCATTTTCAAAATGACTTCAAAAATCAAATATGACTTGGCACGCATCATGGTGGGGTACAGAATATTCTTTTTCACCTCAATAACAATAATTCGTCAAAATAAATCATTGTCGGGTCGTCAGAGGGGGTATAGAGGGATTTTTCATTCTCAAAATTACCTCAGAATCAAATATGACTTGGCACGCATCATGGTGGGCTGCAGAATATCCATTTTCATCTGAATAACAATAATTCGTCAACAGAAATCATTGACGGGTCGTTAGAGGGGGGTATAGAGGGATTTTTCATTTTCAATATTTCTTCAAAAATCAAATATGACTTGGCACGCAACATAGTGGGGTGCAGAATATCCATTTTCATCTGAATAACAATAATTCGTCAACAGAAATCATTGTCGTGTCGTCAGAAGGGGTATGGAGGGATTTTTCATCTTCAAAATTACCTCAAAATCAAATATGACTTGGCACGCAACATGGTGGGGTGCAGAATATCCATTTCCATCTGAATAACAATAATTCGTCGACAGAAATCATTGTCGGGTCGTTAGAGGGGGTATACAGGGATTTTTCAATTTCAATATTTCTTCAAAAATCCAATATGACTTGGCACGCATCATGGTAGTGTGCAGAATATCCATTTTTATCTGAATAACAATAATTCGTCAACGAAAATCATTGTCGTGTCGTCAGAGGGGAATGGAGGGATTTTTCATTTTCAAAATTACTTCAAAAATTCAATATGACTTGGCACGCATCATAGTGGGGTGCAAAGTATCCATATCCATCAAAATAACAATAATTCGTCAACAGATATCATTGTCGGGTCGTCAGAGGGGGTATTAACGGATTTTTCATTCTCAAAATTACCTCATAATCAAATATGACTTGGCACGCATCATGGTGGGCTGCAGAATATCCATTTTCATCTGAATAACAATAATTTGTCAACAAAAATCATTGACGGGTCGTTAAAGGGGGTATAGAGGGATTTTTCATTTTCAAAATTACCTCAAAATCAAATATGACTTGGCACGCAACATGGTGGGGTGCAGAATATCCATTCCCATCTGAATAAGAATAATTCGTCAACAGAAATCATTGTCGGGTCGTTAGAGGGGGTATACAGGGATTTTTCAATTTCAATATTTCTTCAAAAATCCAATATGACTTGGCACGCATCATGGTAGTGTGCAGAATATCCATTTTCATCTGAATAACAATAATTTGTCATCAGAAATCATTGTCGGGTCGTCTAAGGGGTTATAGAGAGATTTTTCATTTTCAAAATGACTTCAAAAATCAAATATGACTTGGCACGCATCATGGTGGGGTACAGAATATTCTTTTTCACCTCAATAACAATAATTCGTCAAAATAAATCATTTTCGGGTCGTCAGAGGGGGTATAGAGGGATTTTTCATTCTCAAAATTACCTCAGAATCAAATATGACTTGGCACGCATCATGGTGGGCTGCAGAATATCCATTTTCATCTGAATAACAATAATTCGTCAACAGAAATCATTGACGGGTCGTTAGAGGGGGGTATAGAGGGATTTTTCATTTTCAATATTCCTTCAAAAATCAAATATGACTTGGCACGCAACATAGTTGGGTGCAAAATATCCATTTTCATCTGAATAACAATAATTCGTCAACAGAAATCATTGTCGTGTCGTCATAAGGGGTATGGAGGGATTTTTCATCTTCAAAATTACCTCAAAATCAAATATGACTTGACACGCAACATGGTGGGGTGCAGAATATCCATTTCCATCTGAATAACAATAATTCGTCGACAGAAATCATTGTCGGGTCGTTAGAGGGGGTATACAGGGATTTTTCAATTTCAATATTTCTTCAAAAATCCAATATGACTTGGCACGCATCATGGTAGTGTGCAGAATATCCATTTTTATCTGAATAACAATAATTCGTCAACAAAAATCATTGTCGTGTCGTCAGAGGGGAATGGAGGGATTTTTCATTTTCAAAATTACTTCAAAAATTCAATATGACTTGGCACGCATCATAGTGGGGTGCAAAGTATCCATATCCATCAAAATAACAATAATTCGTCAACAGAAATCATTGTCGGGTCGTTAGAGGGGGTATAGAGGGATTTTACATTTTCAATATTTCTTCAAAAATCTAATATGACTTGGCACGCATCATGGTGGGGTGCAAAGTATTCATGTCCATCTGAATAACAATAATTCGTCAGAAGAAATCATTGTCGGGTTGTTAGAGGGGGTATAGAGGGAGTTTTCATTTTCAATATTTCTTCAGAAATGTAATATGACTTGGCACGCATCATGGTGGGGTGCAGAATATCCATTTCTATCTGAATAACAATAATTCCCTAACATAAATCATTGTCGTGTCGTCAGAGGGGTATAGAGGGATTTTTCATTTTCAAAATTTTCTCAAAATCAAATATGACTTGGCACGCAACATAGTGGGGTGCAGAATATCCTATCCCATCTGAATAACAATAATTCTTCAACAGAAATCATTGTCGGGTCGTTAGAAGGGGTATAGAGGGATTTTTCATTTTCAAAATTACTTCAAAAATCAAATATGACTTGGCACGCATCATGGTGGGGTACAGAATATTCATTTCCACCTCAATAACGATAATTCGTCAAAATTAATCATTGTCGGGTCGTCAGAGGGGGTATAGAGAGATTTTTCATTTTTAAAATTATCTCAAAATCAAATATGACTTGGCACGCATCATGGTGGGGTGCAAAGTATTCATGTCCATCCGAATAACAATAATTCGTCAACACAAATCATTGTCGGGTCGTTAGAGGGGGGTATAGAGGGATTTTTCATTTTCAATATTTCTTCAAAAATAAAATATGACTTGGCACGCAACATAGTGGGGTGCAGAATATCCATTCCCATCTGAATAACAATAATTCGTCAACAGAAATCATTGTCGGGTCGTTAGAGGGGGTATAGAGGGATTTTCATTTTCAAAATTACCTCAAAATCAAATATGACTTGGCACGCAACATGGTGGGGTGCAGAATATCCATTTCCATCTGAATAAGAATAATTCGTCAACAGAAATCATTGTCGGGTCGTTAGAGGGGGTATACAGGGATTTTTCAATTTCAATATTTCTTCAAAAATCCAATATGACTTGGCACGCATCATGGTAGTGTGCAGAATATCCATTTTCATCTGAATAACAATAATTTGTCATCAGAAATCATTGTCGGGTCGTCTGAGGGGTTATAGAGAGATTTTTCATTTTCAAAATGACTTCAAAAATCAAATATGACTTGGCACGCATCATGGTGGGGTACAGAATATTCTTTTTCACCTCAATAACAATAATTCGTCAAAATAAATCATTGTCGGGTCGTCAGAGGGGGTATAGAGGGATTTTTCATTCTCAAAATTACCTCAGAATCAAATATGACTTGGCACGCATCATGGTGGGCTGCAGAATATCCATTTTCATCTGAATAACAATAATTCGTCAACAGAAATCATTGACGGGTCGTTAGAGGGGGGTATAGAGGGATTTTTCATTTTCAATATTTCTTCAAAAATCAAATATGACTTGGCACGCAACATAGTGGGGTGCAGAATATCCATTTTCATCTGAATAACAATAATTCGTCAACAGAAATCATTGTCGTGTCGTCAGAAGGGGTATGGAGGGATTTTTCATCTTCAAAATTACCTCAAAATCAAATATGACTTGGCACGCAACATGGTGGGGTGCAGAATATCCATTTCCATCTGAATAACAATAATTCGTCGACAGAAATCATTGTCGGGTCGTTAGAGGGGGTATACAGGGATTTTTCAATTTCAATATTTCTTCAAAAATCCAATATGACTTGGCACGCATCATGGTAGTGTGCAGAATATCCATTTTTATCTGAATAACAATAATTCGTCAACGAAAATCATTGTCGTGTCGTCAGAGGGGAATGGAGGGATTTTTCATTTTCAAAATTACTTCAAAAATTCAATATGACTTGGCACGCATCATAGTGGGGTGCAAAGTATCCATATCCATCAAAATAACAATAATTCGTCAACAGATATCATTGTCGGGTCGTCAGAGGGGGTATTAACGGATTTTTCATTCTCAAAATTACCTCATAATCAAATATGACTTGGCACGCATCATGGTGGGCTGCAGAATATCCATTTTCATCTGAATAACAATAATTTGTCAACAAAAATCATTGACGGGTCGTTAAAGGGGGTATAGAGGGATTTTTCATTTTCAAAATTACCTCAAAATCAAATATGACTTGGCACGCAACATGGTGGGGTGCAGAATATCCATTCCCATCTGAATAAGAATAATTCGTCAACAGAAATCATTGTCGGGTCGTTAGAGGGGGTATACAGGGATTTTTCAATTTCAATATTTCTTCAAAAATCCAATATGACTTGGCACGCATCATGGTAGTGTGCAGAATATCCATTTTCATCTGAATAACAATAATTTGTCATCAGAAATCATTGTCGGGTCGTCTAAGGGGTTATAGAGAGATTTTTCATTTTCAAAATGACTTCAAAAATCAAATATGACTTGGCACGCATCATGGTGGGGTACAGAATATTCTTTTTCACCTCAATAACAATAATTCGTCAAAATAAATCATTTTCGGGTCGTCAGAGGGGGTATAGAGGGATTTTTCATTCTCAAAATTACCTCAGAATCAAATATGACTTGGCACGCATCATGGTGGGCTGCAGAATATCCATTTTCATCTGAATAACAATAATTCGTCAACAGAAATCATTGACGGGTCGTTAGAGGGGGGTATAGAGGGATTTTTCATTTTCAATATTCCTTCAAAAATCAAATATGACTTGGCACGCAACATAGTTGGGTGCAAAATATCCATTTTCATCTGAATAACAATAATTCGTCAACAGAAATCATTGTCGTGTCGTCATAAGGGGTATGGAGGGATTTTTCATCTTCAAAATTACCTCAAAATCAAATATGACTTGACACGCAACATGGTGGGGTGCAGAATATCCATTTCCATCTGAATAACAATAATTCGTCGACAGAAATCATTGTCGGGTCGTTAGAGGGGGTATACAGGGATTTTTCAATTTCAATATTTCTTCAAAAATCCAATATGACTTGGCACGCATCATGGTAGTGTGCAGAATATCCATTTTTATCTGAATAACAATAATTCGTCAACAAAAATCATTGTCGTGTCGTCAGAGGGGAATGGAGGGATTTTTCATTTTCAAAATTACTTCAAAAATTCAATATGACTTGGCACGCATCATAGTGGGGTGCAAAGTATCCATATCCATCAAAATAACAATAATTCGTCAACAGAAATCATTGTCGAGTCGTTAGAGGGGGTATAGAGGGATTTTACATTTTCAATATTTCTTCAAAAATCTAATATGACTTGGCACGCATCATGGTGGGGTGCAAAGTATTCATGTCCATCTGAATAACAATAATTCGTCAGAAGAAATCATTGTCGGGTTGTTAGAGGGGGTATAGAGGGAGTTTTCATTTTCAATATTTCTTCAGAAATGTAATATGACTTGGCACGCATCATGGTGGGGTGCAGAATATCCATTTCTATCTGAATAACAATAATTCCCTAACATAAATCATTGTCGTGTCGTCAGAGGGGTATAGAGGGATTTTTCATTTTCAAAATTTTCTCAAAATCAAATATGACTTGGCACGCAACATAGTGGGGTGCAGAATATCCTATCCCATCTGAATAACAATAATTCTTCAACAGAAATCATTGTCGGGTCGTTAGAAGGGGTATAGAGGGATTTTTCATTTTCAAAATTACTTCAAAAATCAAATATGACTTGGCACGCATCATGGTGGGGTACAGAATATTCATTTCCACCTCAATAACGATAATTCGTCAAAATTAATCATTGTCGGGTCGTCAGAGGGGGTATAGAGAGATTTTTCATTTTTAAAATTATCTCAAAATCAAATATGACTTGGCACGCATCATGGTGGGGTGCAAAGTATTCATGTCCATCCGAATAACAATAATTCGTCAACACAAATCATTGTCGGGTCGTTAGAGGGGGGTATAGAGGGATTTTTCATTTTCAATATTTCTTCAAAAATAAAATATGACTTGGCACGCAACATAGTGGGGTGCAGAATATCCATTCCCATCTGAATAACAATAATTCGTCAACAGAAATCATTGTCGGGTCGTTAGAGGGGGTATACAGGGATTTTTCAATTTCAATATATCTTCAAAAATCTAATATAACTTGGCACGCATCATGGTAGTGTGCAGAATATTCATTTTCATCTGAATAACAATAATTTGTCAACAGAAATCATTGTCGGGTCGTCTGAGGGGTTATAGAGGGATTTCTCATTTTCAAAATGACTTCAAAAATCAAATATGACTTGGCACGCATCATCGTTGAGTACAGAATATTCATTTCCACCTCAATAACAATAATTCGTCAAAATAAATCATTGTCGGGTCGTCAGAGGGGGTATAGAGGGATTTTTCATTCTCAAAATTACCTCAATATCAAATATGACTTGGCACGCATCATGGTGGGCTGCAGAATATCCATTTTCAACTGAATAACAATAATTCGTCAACAGAAATCATTGACGGGTCGTTAAAGGGGGTATAGAGGGATTTTTCATTTTCAAAATTTGTTCAAAATTCTAATATGACTTGGCACACATGATGATGGGGTGCAGAATATTCAATCCCATCTGAATAACAATAATTCGTCAACGCAAATCATTGTCGTGTACTCAGAGGGGGTATGGAGGGATTTTTCATTTTCAAAGTTACTTCAAATATCTAATAAAACTTGGCACGCATTATGGTGGGGTGCAAAGTATCCATTTCCATCTGAATAAAAATAATTCGTCAAAAGAAATCATTGTCGGGTTGTTAGAGGGATTTTTCATTTTCAATATTTCTTCAAAAATCTAATATGACTTGGCACGCATCATGGTGGAGTGCAGAATATCTATTTCTATTTGTATAACAATAATTCCCTAACATAAATCATTGTCGTGTCGTCAGAGGGGTATAGAGGGATTTTTCATTTTCAAAATTTTCTCAAAATCAAATATAACTTGGCACGCAACATAGTGGGGTGCAGAATATCCATTCCCATCTGAATAACAATAATTCGTCAACAGAAATCATTGTCGGGTCGTTAGAAGGGGTATAGAGGGATTTTTCATTTTCAAAATTACTTCAAAAATTCAATATGAATTGGCACGCATCATGGTAGTGTGCAGAATATCTATTTTCATCTGAGTAACAATAATTTGTCAACAGAAATCATTGTCGGGTCGTCAGAGAGGTTATAGAGGGATTTTTCATTTTCAAAATGACTTCAAAATTCAAATATGACTTGGCACGCATCATGGTGGGGTACAGAATATTCATTTCCACCTCAATAACAATAATTCGTCAAAATAAATCATTGTCGGGTCGTCAGAGGGGGTATAGAGGGATTTTTCATTTTTAAAATTATCTCAAAATCAAATATGACTTGGCACGCATCATGGTGGGGTGCAAAGTATTCATGTCCATCCGAATAACAATAATTCGTCAACACAAATCATTGTCGGGTCGTTAGAGGGGGGTATAGAGGGAGTTTTCATTTTCAATATTTCCTCAAAAATCAAATATGACTTGGCACGCAACATAGTGGGGTGCAGAATATCCATTTCCATCTGAATAACAATAATTCGTCAACAGAAATCATTGTCGTGTCGTTAGAGGGGGTATACAGGGATTTTTCAATTTCAATAATTCTTCAAAAATCTAATATGACTTGGCACGCATCATGGTGGTGTGCAGAATATTCATTTTCATCTGAATAACAATAAATTGTCAACAGAAATCATTGTCGGGTCGTCTGAGGGGTTATAGAGGGATTTTTAATTTTCAAAATGACTTCAAAAATCAAATATGACTTGGCACGCATCATCGTGGGTACAGAATATTCATTTCCACCTCAATAACAATAATTCGTCAAAATAAATCATTGTCGGGTCGTCAGAGGGGGTATAGAAGGATTTTTCATTCTCAAAATTACCTCAGAATCAAATATGACTTGGCACGCATCATGGTGGGCTGCAGAATATCCATTTTCATCTGAATAACAATAATTCGTCAACAGAAATCATTGACGGGTCGTTTAAGGGGGTATAGAGGGATTTTTCATTTTCAAAATTACCTCAAAATCAAATATGACTTGGCACGCAACATAGTGGGGTGCAGAATATCCATTCCCATCTGAAAAACAATAATTCGTCAACAGAAATCATTGTCGGGTCGTTAGAAGGGGTATAGAGGGATTTTTCATTTTCAAAATTACCTCAAAATCAAATATGACTTGGCACGCAACATGGTGGGGTGCAGAATATCCATTTCCATCTAATAAGAATAATTCGTCAACAGAAATCATTGTCGGGTCGTTAGAGGGGGTACACAGGGATTTTTCAATATCAATATTTCTTCAAAAATCTAATATGACTTGGCACGCATCATGGTAGTGTGCAGAATATCCATTTTCATCTGAATAACAATAATTTGTCAACAGAAATCATTGTCGGGTCGTCAGAGGGGTTATAGAGGGATTTCTCATTTTCAAAATGACATCAAAAATCAAATATGACTTGGCACGCATCATGATGGGGTACAGAATATTCATTTCCACCTCAATAACAATAATTCGTCAAAATAAATCATTGTCGGGTCGTCAGAGGGGGTATAGAGGGATTTTTCATTTTTAAAATTATCTCAAAATCAAATATGACTTGTCACGCATCATGGTGGGGTGCAAAGTATTCATGTCCATCTGAATAACAATAATTCGTCTACAGAAATCATTGTCGGGTCGTTAGAAGGGGTATAGGGGGATTTTTCATTTTCAAAATTACCTCAAAATCAAATATGACTTGGCACGCAACATGGAGGGGTGCAGAATATCCATTTCCATCTGAATAACAATAATTCGTCAACAGAAATCATTGACGGGTCGTTAAAGGGGGTATAGAGGGATTTTTCATTTTCAAAATTACTTCAAAATCAAATATGACGTAGCACGCAACATGGTGGGGTGCAGAATATCCATTTCCATTTGAATAAGAATAATTCGTCAAAAGAAATCATTGTCGGGTCGTTAGAGGGGGTATACAGGGATTTTTCAATTTCAATATTTCTTCAAAAATCCAATATGACTTGGCACGCATCATGGTAGTGTGCAGAATATCCATTTTCATCTGAATAACAATAATTTGTCATCAGAAATCATTGTCGGGTTGTCTGAGGGGTTATCGAGAGATTTTTCATTTTCAAAATGACTTCAAAAATCAAATATGACTTGGCACGCATCATGGTGGGGTACAGAATATTCATTTCCACCTCAATAACAATAATTCGTCAAAATAAATCATTGTCGGGTCGTCAGAGGGGGTATAGAGGGATTTTTCATTCTCAAAATTACCTCAGAATCAAATATGACTTGGCACGCATCATGGTAGGCTGCAGAATATCCATTTTCATCTGAATAACAATAATTCGTCAACAGAAATCATTGACGGGTCGTTAGAGGGGGGTATAGAGGGATTTTTCATTTTCAATATTTCTTCAAAAATCAAATATGACTTGGCACGCTACATAGTGGGGTGCAGAATATCCATTTTCATCTGAATAACAATAATTCGTCAACAGAAATCATTGACGGGTCGTTAATGGGGGTATAGAGGGATTTTTCATTTTCAAAATTTGTTCAAAATTCTAATATGACTTGGCACACATGATGATGGGGTGCAGAATATTCAATCCCATCTGAATAGCAATAATTCGTCAACGCAAATCATTGTCGTGTAGTCAGAGGGGGTATGGAGAGATTTTTCATTTTCAAAATTACTTCAAAAATCAAATATGACTTGGCACGCATCATCGACGGGTACAGAATATTCATTTCCAACTCAATAACAATAATTTGTCACAATAAATCATTGTCGGGTCGTCAGAGGGGGTATAGAAGGATTTTTCATTCTCAAAATTACCTCAGAATCAAATATGACTTGGCACGCTTCATGGTGGGCTGCAAAATATCCATTTTCATCTGAATAACAATAATTCGTCAACAGAAATCATTGACGGGTCGTTAAAGGGGGTATAGAGGGATTTTTCATTTTCAAAATTACCTCAAAATCAGATATGACTTGGCACGCAACATAGTGGGGTGCAGAATATCCATTCCCATCTGAATAAGAATAATTCGTCAACAGAAATCATTGTCGGGTCGTTAGAGGGGGTACACAGGGATTTTTCAATTTCAATATTTCTTCACAAATCTAATATGACTTGGCACGCATCATGGTAGTGTGCAGAATATCCATTTCCACCTCAATAACAATAATTCGTCAAAATAAATCATTGTCGGGTCGTCAGAGGGGGTATAGAGGGATTTTTCATTTTTAAAATTATCTCAAAATCAAATATGACTTGGCACGCATCATGGTGGGCTGCAGAATATCCAGTTTCATCTGAATAACAATAATTCGTCAACAGAAATCATTGACGGGTCGTTAGATGGGGGTATAGAGGGATTTTTCATTTTCAATATTTCTTCAAAAATCAAATATGACTTGGCACGCAACATAGTGGGGTGCAGAATATCCATTTTCATCTGAATAACAATAATTCGTCAACAGAAATCATTGACGGGTCGTTAAAGGGGGTATAGGGGGATTTTTCATTTTCAAAATTTGTTCAAAATTCTAATATGACTTGGCACACATGATAATGGGGTGCAGAATATTCAATCCCATCTGAATAGCAATAATTCGTCAACGCAAATCATTGTCGTGTAGTCAGAGGGGGTATGGAGAGATTTTTCATTTTCAAAATTACTTCAAAAATCTAATAAAACTTGGCACGCATCATGGTGGGGTGCAAAGTATTCATGTCCATCTGAATAACAACAATTCGTCTACAGAAATCATCGTCGGGTCGTTAGAAGGGGTATAGAGGGATTTTTCATTCTCAAAATTACCTCAGAATCAAATATGACTTGGCACGCATCATGGTGGGCTGCAGAATATCCAGTTTCATCTGAATAACAATAATTCGTCAACAGAAATCATTGACGGGTCGTTAGAGGGGGGTATAGAGGGATTTTTCATTTTCAATATTTCTTCAAATCAAATATGACTTGGCACGCAACATAGTGGGGTGCAGAATATCCATTTTCATCTGAATAACAATAATTCGTCAACAGAAATCATTGACGGGTCGTTAAAGGGGGTATAGAGGGATTTTTCATTTTCAAAATTTGTTCAAAATTCTAATATGACTTGGCACACATGATAATGGGGTGCAGAATATTCAATCCCATCTGAATAGCAATAATTCGTCAACGCAAATCATTGTCGTGTAGTCAGAGGGGGTATGGAGAGATTTTTCATTTTCAAAATTACTTCAAAAATCTAATAAAACTTGGCACGCATCATGGTGGGGTGCAAAGTATCCATTCCCATCTGAATAAAAATAATTCGTCAACTGAAATCATTGTCGTGTCGTCAAAAGGGGTATGGAGGGATTTTTCATCTTCAAAATTACCTCAAAATCAAATATGACTTGGCACGCAACATGGTGGGGTGCAGAATATCCATTTCCATTTGAATTACAATGATTCGTCAACAGAAATCATTGTCGGGTCGTCAGAGGGGGTATAGAGGGATTTTTCATTTTCAAAATTACCTCAAAATCAAATATGACTTGGCACGCATCTTGGTGGGGTGCAGAATATCCATTCCGATCTAAATAACAATAATTCGTCAACAGAAATCATTGGCGGGTCGTTAGAGGGGGTATAGAGTGATTTTTCATTTTCAAAATTTCTTCAAAAATCTAATATGACTTGGCACGCATCATGGTGAGGTGCAGAATATCCATTCCCATCTGAATAACAATAATTCGTCAACAAAAATCATTGTCGTGCCGTCAGAGGGGAATGGAGGGATTTTTCATTTTCAAAATTTCTTCATAAATTCAATATGACTTGGCACGCATCATAGTGGGGTGCAAAGTATCCATATCCATTAAAATAACAATAAGTCGTCAACAGAAATCATTGTCGGGTCGTTAGAGGGGGTATAGAGGGATTTTCCATTTTCAATATATCATCAAAAATCTAATATGACTTGGCACGCATCATGGTGGGGTGCAAAGTATTCATGTCCATCTGAATAACAATAATTCGTCAAAAGAAATCATTGTCGGGTTGTTAGAGGGGGTATAGAGGGATTTTTCATTTTCAATATTTCTTCAAAAATCTAATATGACTTGGCACGCATCGTGGTGGGGTGCAGAATATCCATTTCTATCTGAATAACAATAATTCCCTAACATAAATCATTGTCGTGTCGTCAGAGGGGTATAGAGGGATTTTTCATTTTCAAAATTTTCTCAAAATCAAATATGACTTGGCATGCAACATAGTGGGGTGCAGAATATCCATTCCCATCTGAATAACAATAATTCGTCAACAGAAATCATTGTCGGGTCGTTAGAAGGGGTATAGAGGGATTTTTCATTTTCAAAATTACTTCCAAAATTAAATATGACCTGACACGCATCATGGTATTGTGCAGAATATATATTTTCATCTGAATAACAATAATTTGTCAACAGAAATCATTGTCGGGTCGTCAGAGGGGTTATAGAGGGATTTTTCATTTTCAAAATGACTTCAAAAATCAAATATGACTTGGCACGCATCATGGTGGGGTACAGAATATTCATTTCCACCTCAATAACAATAATTCGTCAAAATAAATCATTGTCGGGTCGTCAGAGGGAATATAGAGGGATTTTTCATTATCAAAATTACCTCAAAATCTAATATGACTTGGCACGCATCAAGGTGGGGTGCAAAATATCCATTTCCATCTGAATAACAATAATTCGTCAACATAAATCATTGTCGGGTCGTTAGAGGGGGTATAGAGGGATTTTTCATTTTCAAAATTACCTCAAATTCAAATATGACTTGGCACGCAACATGGTGGGGTGCAGAATATCCATTTCCATCTCAATAACAATAATTTGTAAACAGAAATCATTGTCGGGTCGTCAGAGGGGATATAGAGGGATTTTTCATTTCCAAAATTATCTCAAAATCAAATATGACTTGGCACGCATCATGGTGGGGTGCAAAGTATTCATGTCCATCCGAATAACAATAATTCGTCAAAACAAATCATTGTCGGGTCGTTAGAGGGGGGTATAGAGGAATTTTTCATTTTCAATATTTCTTCAAATATCAAATATGACTTGGCACGCAACATAGTGGGGTGCAGAATATCCACTCCCATCTGAATAACAATAATTCGTCAACAGAAATCATTGTCGGGTCGTTAGAGGGGGTATACAGGGATTTTTCAATTTCAATATTTCTTCAAAAATCTAATATGACTTGCCACGCATCATGGTAGTGTGCAGAATATTCATTCTCATCTGAATAACAATAATTTGTCAACAGAAATCATTGTCGGGTCGTCTGAGGGGTTGTAGAGGGATTTTTCATTTTCAAAATTACTTCAAAAATCAAATATGACTTGGCACGCATCATCGTGGGGTACAGAATATTCATTTCCACCTCAATAACAATAGTTCGTCAAAATAAATCATTGTCGGGTCGTCAGAGGGGGTATTAAGGGATTTTTCATTCTCAAAATTACCTCATAATCAAATATGACTTGGCACGCATCATGGTGGGCTGCAGAATATCCATTTTCATCTGAATAACAATAATTCGTCAACAGAAATCATTGACGAGTCGTTAAAGGGGGTATAGAGGGATTTTTCATTTTCAAAATTACCTCAAAATCAAATATGACTTGGCACGCAACATAGTGGGGTGCAGAATATCCATTCCCATCTGAAAAACAATAATTCGTCAACAGAAATCATTGTCGGGTCGTTAGAAGGGGTATAGAGGGATCTTCATTTTCAAAATTACCTCAAAATCAAATATGACTTGGCACGCAACATGGTGGGGTGCAGAATATCCATTTCGATCTGAATAAGAATAATTCGTCAACAGAAATCATTGTCGGGTCGTTAGAGGGGGTATACAGGGATTTTTCAATTTCAATATTTCTTCAAAAATCCAATATGACTTGGCACGCATCATGGTAGTGTGCAGAATATCCATTTTTATCTGAATAACAATAATTCGTCAACGAAAATCATTGTCGTGTCGTCAGAGGGGTTACAGAGGAATTTTTCATTTTCAAAATGACTTCAAAAATCAAATATGACTTGGCACGCATCATGGTGGGGAACAGAATATTCATTTCCACCTCAATAACAATAATTCGTCAAAGTAAATCATTGTCGGGTCGTCAGAGGGAATATAGAGGGATTTTTCATTATCAAAATTACCTCAAAATCTAATATGACTTGGCACGCATCAAGGTGGGGTGCAAAATATCCATTTCCATCTGAATAACAATAATTCGTCAACATAAATCATTGTCGGGTCGTTAGAGGGGGTATAGAGGGATTTTTCATTTTCAAAATTACCTCAAATTCAGATATGACTTGGCACGCAACATGGTGGGGTGCAGAATATCCATTTCCATCTCAATAACAATAATTTGTAAACAGAAATCATTGTCGGGTCGTCAGAGGGGATATAGAGGGATTTTTCATTTCCAAAATTACGTCAAAATCAAATATGACTTGGCACGCATTATGATGGGGTGCAGAATATCCATTTGTATCTCAATAACAATAATTTGTCAACAGAAATCATTGTCGGGTCGTCAGAGGGAATATAGAGGGATTTTTCATTTTTAAAATTATCTCAAAATCAAATATGACTTGGCACGCATCATGGTGGGGTGCAAAGTATTCATGTCCATCCGAATAACAATAATTCGTCAAAACAAATCATTGTCGGGTCGTTAGAGGGGGGTATAGAGGAATTTTTCATTTTCAATATTTCTTCAAATATCAAATATGACTTGGCACGCAACATAGTGGGGTGCAGAATATCCACTCCCATCTGAATAACAATAATTCGTCAACAGAAATCATTGTCGGGTCGTTAGAGGGGGTATACAGGGATTTTTCAATTTCAATATTTCTTCAAAAATCTAATATGACTTGGCACGCATCATGGTAGTGTGCAGAATATTCATTTTCATCTGAATAACAATAATTTGTCAACAGAAATCATTGTCGGGTCGTCTGAGGGGTTGTAGAGGGATTTTTCATTTTCAAAATTACTTCAAAAATCAAATATGACTTGGCACGCATCATCGTGGGGTACAGAATATTCATTTCCACCTCAATAACAATAGTTTGTCAAAATAAATCATTGTCGGGTCGTCAGAGGGGGTATTAAGGGATTTTTCATTCCCAAAATTACCTCATAATCAAATATGACTTGGCACGCATCATGGTGGGCTGCAGAATATCCATTTTCATCTGAATAACAATAATTCGTCAACAGAAATCATTGACGGGTCGTTAAAGGGGGTATAGAGGGATTTTTCATTTTCAAAATTACCTCAAAATCAAATATGACTTGGCACGCAACATAGTGGGGTGCAGAATATCCATTCCCATCTGAAAAACAATAATTCGTCAACCGAAATCATTGTCGGGTCGTTAGAAGGGGTATAGAGGGATTTTCATTTTCAAAATTACCTCAAAATCAAATATGACTTGGCACGCAACATGGTGGGGTGCAGAATATCCATTTCCATCTGAATAAGAATAATTCGTCAACAGAAATCATTGTCGGGTCGTTAGAGGGGGTATACAGGGATTTTTCAATTTCAATATTTCTTCAAAAATCCAATATGACTTGGCACGCATCATGGTAGTGTGCAGAATATCCATGTTCATCTGAATAACAATAATTTGTCATCAGAAATCATTGTCGGGTCGTCTGAGGGGTTATAGAGAGATTTTTCATTTTCAAAATGACTTCAAAAATCAAATATGACTTGGCACGCATCATGGTGGGGTACAGAATATTCTTTTTCACCTCAATAACAATAATTCGTCAAAATAAATCATTGTCGGGTCGTCAGAGGGGGTAAAGAGGGATTTTTCATTCTCAAAATTACCTCAGAATCAAATATGACTTGGCACGCATCATGGTGGGCTGCAGAATATCCATTTTCATCTGAATAACAATAATTCGTCAACAGAAATCATTGACGGGTCGTTAGAGGGGGGTATAGAGGGATTTTTCATTTTCAATATTTCTTCAAAAATCAAATATGACTTGGCACGCAACATAGTGGGGTGCAGAATATCCATTTTCATCTGAATAACAATAATTCGTCAACAGAAATCATTGTCGTGTCGTCAGAAGGGGTATGGAGGGATTTTTCATCTTCAAAATTACCTCAAAATCAAATATGACTTGGCACGCAACATGGTGGGGTGCAGAATATCCATTTCCATCTGAATAACAATAATTCGTCGACAGAAATCATTGTCGGGTCGTTAGAGGGGGTATACAGGGATTTTTCAATTTCAATATTTCTTCAAAAATCCAATATGACTTGGCACGCATCATGGTAGTGTGCAGAATATCCATTTTTATCTGAATAACAATAATTCGTCAACGAAAATCATTGTCGTGTCGTCAGAGGGGAATGGAGGGATTTTTCATTTTCAAAATTACTTCAAAAATTCAATATGACTTGGCACGCATCATAGTGGGGTGCAAAGTATCCATATCCATCAAAATAACAATAATTCGTCAACAGATATCATTGTCGGGTCGTCAGAGGGGGTATTAACGGATTTTTCATTCTCAAAATTACCTCATAATCAAATATGACTTGGCACGCATCATGGTGGGCTGCAGAATATCCATTTTCATCTGAATAACAATAATTTGTCAACAAAAATCATTGACGGGTCGTTAAAGGGGGTATAGAGGGATTTTTCATTTTCAAAATTACCTCAAAATCAAATATGACTTGGCACGCAACATGGTGGGGTGCAGAATATCCATTCCCATCTGAATAAGAATAATTCGTCAACAGAAATCATTGTCGGGTCGTTAGAGGGGGTATACAGGGATTTTTCAATTTCAATATTTCTTCAAAAATCCAATATGACTTGGCACGCATCATGGTAGTGTGCAGAATATCCATTTTCATCTGAATAACAATAATTTGTCATCAGAAATCATTGTCGGGTCGTCTAAGGGGTTATAGAGAGATTTTTCATTTTCAAAATGACTTCAAAAATCAAATATGACTTGGCACGCATCATGGTGGGGTACAGAATATTCTTTTTCACCTCAATAACAATAATTCGTCAAAATAAATCATTTTCGGGTCGTCAGAGGGGGTATAGAGGGATTTTTCATTCTCAAAATTACCTCAGAATCAAATATGACTTGGCACGCATCATGGTGGGCTGCAGAATATCCATTTTCATCTGAATAACAATAATTCGTCAACAGAAATCATTGACGGGTCGTTAGAGGGGGGTATAGAGGGATTTTTCATTTTCAATATTCCTTCAAAAATCAAATATGACTTGGCACGCAACATGGTGGGGTGCAGAATATCCATTTCCATCTGAATAACAATAATTCGTCGACAGAAATCATTGTCGGGTCGATAGAGGGGGTATACAGGGATTTTTCAATTTCAATATTTCTTCAAAAATCCAATATGACTTGGCACGCATCATGGTAGTGTGCAGAATATCCATTTTTATCTGAATAACAATAATTCGTCAACAAAAATAATTGTCGTGTCGTCAGAGGGGAATGGAGGGATTTTTCATTTTCAAAATTACTTCAAAAATTCAATATGACTTGGCACGCATCATAGTGGGGTGCAAAGTATCCATATCCATCAAAATAACAATAATTCGTCAACAGAAATCATTGTCGGGTCGTTAGAGGGGGTATAGAGGGATTTTACATTTTCAATATTTCTTCAAAAATCTAATATGACTTGGCACGCATCATGGTGGGGTGCAAAGTATTCATGTCCATCTGAATAACAATAATTCGTCAGAAGAAATCATTGTCGGGTTGTTAGAGGGGGTATAGAGGGAGTTTTCATTTTCAATATTTCTTCAGAAATGTAATATGACTTGGCACGCATCATGGTGGGGTGCAGAATATCCATTTCTATCTGAATAACAATAATTCCCTAACATAAATCATTGTCGTGTCGTCAGAGGGGTATAGAGGGATTTTTCATTTTCAAAATTTTCTCAAAATCAAATATGACTTGGCACGCAACATAGTGGGGTGCAGAATATCCTATCCCATCTGAATAACAATAATTCTTCAACAGAAATCATTGTCGGGTCGTTAGAAGGGGTATAGAGGGATTTTTCATTTTCAAAATTACCTCAAAAATCAAATATGACTTGGCACGCATCATGGTGGGGTACAGAATATTCATTTCCACCTCAATAACAATAATTCGTCAAAATTAATCATTGTCGGGTCGTCAGAGGGGGTATAGAGAGATTTTTCATTTTTAAAATTATCTCAAAATCAAATATGACTTGGCACGCATCATGGTGGGGTGCAAAGTATTCATGTCCATCCGAATAACAATAATTCGTCAACACAAATCATTGTCGGGTCGTTAGAGGGGGGTATAGAGGGATTTTTCATTTTCAATATTTCTTCAAAAATAAAATATGACTTGGCACGCAACATAGTGGGGTGCAGAATATCCATTCCCATCTGAATAACAATAATTCGTCAACAGAAATCATTGTCGGGTCGTTAGAGGGGGTATACAGGGATTTTTCAATTTCAATATATCTTCAAAAATCTAATATAACTTGGCACGCATCATGGTAGTGTGCAGAATATTCATTTTCATCTGAATAACAATAATTTGTCAACAGAAATCATTGTCGGGTCGTCTGAGGGGTTATAGAGGGATTTCTCATTTTCAAAATGACTTCAAAAATCAAATATGACTTGGCACGCATCATCGTTGAGTACAAAATATTCATTTCCACCTCAAAAACAATAATTCGTCAAAATAAATCATTGTCGGGTCGTCAGAGGGGGTATAGAGGGATTTTTTATTCTCAAAATTACCTCAGAATCAAATATGACTTGGCACGCATCATGGTGAGCTGCAGAATATCCATTTTCATCTGAATAACAATAATTCGTCAACAGAAATCATTGACGGGTCGTTAAAGGGGGTATAGAGGGATTTTTCATTTTCAAAATTACCTCAAAATCAAATATGACTTGGCACGCAACATAATGGGGTGCAGAATATCCATTCCCATCTGAAAAACAATAATTCGTCAACAGAAATCATTGTCGGGTCGTTAGAAGGGGTATAGAGGGATTTTTCATTTTCAAAATTACCTCAAAATCAAATATGACTTGGCACGCAACATGGTGGGGTGCAGAATATCCATTTCCATCTGAATAAGAATAATTCGTCAACAGAAATCAATGTCGGGTCGTTAGAGGGGGTATACAGGGATTTTTCAATTTCAATATTTCTTCAAAAATCTAATATGACTTGGCACGCATCATGGTAGTATGCAGAATATCCATTTTCATCTGAATAACAATAATTTGTCAACAGAAATCATTGTCGGGTCGTCAGAGGGGTTATAGAGGGATTTTTCATTTTCAAAATGACTTCAAAAATCAAATATGACTTGGCACGCATCATGATGGGGTACAGAATATTAATTTCCACCTCAATAACAATAATTCGTCAAAATAAATCATTGTCGGGTCGTCAGAGGGGGTATAGAGGGATTTCTCATTTTTAAAATTATCTCAAAATCAAATATGACTTGTCACGCATCATGGTGGGGTGCAAAGTATTCATGTCCATCTGAATAACAGTAATTCGTCTACAGAAATCATTGTCGGGTCGTTAGAAGGGGTATAGAGGGATTTTTCATTTTCAAAATTACCTCAAAATCAAATATGACTTGGCACGCAACATGGTGGGGTGCAGAATATCCATTTCCATCTGAATAAGAATAATTCGTCAACAGAAATCATTGTCGGGTCGTTAGAGGGGGTATACAGGGATTTTTCAATTTCAATATTTCTTCAAAAATCCAATATGACTTGGCACGCATCATGGTAGTGTGCAGAATATCCATTTTCATCTGAATAACAATAATTTTTCATCAGAAATCATTGTCGGGTCGTCTGAGGGGTTATAGAGGGATTTTTCATTTTCAAAATGACTTCAAAAATCAAATATGACTTGGCACGCATCATGGTGGGGTACAGAATATTCATTTCCACCTCAATAACAATAATTCGTCAAAATAAATCATTGTCGGGTCGTCGGAGGGGGTATAGAGGGATTTTTCTTTCTCAAAATTACCTCAGAATCAAATATGACTTGGCACGCATCATGGTGGGCTGCAGAATATCCATTTTCATCTGAATAACAATAATTCGTCAACAGAAATCATTGACGGGTCGTTAAAGGGGGTATAGAGGGATTTTTCATTTTCAAAATTACCTCAAAATCAAATATGACTTGGGACGCAACATGGTGGGGTGCAGAATATCCATTCCCATCTGAAAAACAATAATTCGTCAACAGAAATCATTGTCGGGTCGTTAGAAGGGGTATAGAGGGATTTCTCATTTTCAATATTTCTTCAAGAATCAAATATGACTTGGCACGCAACATAGTGTGGTGCAGAATATCTATTTTCATCTGAATAACAATAATTCGTCAACAGAAATCATTGACGGGTTGTTAAAGGGGGTATAGAGGTATTTTTCATTTTCAAAATTTGTTCAAAATTCTAATATGACTTGGCACACATGATGATGGAGTGCAGAATATTCAATCCCATCTGAATAACAATAATTCGTCAACGCAAATCATTGTCGTGTAGTCAGAGGGGGTATGGAGGGATTTTTCATTTTCAAAATTACTTCAAAAATCTAATAAAACTTGGCACGCATCATGGTGGGGTGCAAAGTATCCATTCCCATCTGAATAAAAATAATTAATCAACAGAAATCATTGTCGTGTCGTCAGAAGGGGTATGGAGGGATTTTTCATTTTCAAAATTACCTCAAAATCAAATATGACTTGGCACGCAACATAGTGGGGTACAGAATATCCATTCCCATCTGAAAAACAATAATTCGTCAACAGAAATCATTGTCGGGTCGTTAGAAGGGGTATAGAGGGATTTTTCATTTTCAAAATTACCTCAAAATCAAATATGACTTGGCACGCATCATGGTGAGCTGCAGAATATCCATTTTCATCTGAATAACAATAATTCGTCAACAGAAATCATTGACGGGTCGTTAAAGGGGGTATAGAGGGATTTTTCATTTTCAAAATTACCTCAAAATCAAATATGACTTGGCACGCAACATAATGGGGTGCAGAATATCCATTCCCATCTGAAAAACAATAATTCGTCAACAGAAATCATTGTCGGGTCGTTAGAAGGGGTATAGAGGGATTTTTCATTTTCAAAATTACCTCAATATCAAATATGACTTGGCACGCAACATGGTGGGGTGCACAATATCCATTTCCATCTGAATAAGAATAATTTGTCAACAGAAATCATTGTCGGGTCGTTAGAAGGGGTATACAGGGATATTTCAATTTCAATATTTCTTCAAAAATCTAATATGACTTGGCACGCATCATGGTAGTGTGCAGAATATCCATTTTCATCTGAATAACAATAATTTGTCAACAGAAATCATTGTCGGGTCGTCAGAGGGGTTATAGAGGGATTTTTCATTTTCAAAATGACTTCAAAAATCAAATATGACTTGGCACGCATCATGATGGGGTACAGAATATTCATTTCCACCTCAATAACAATAATTCGTCAAAATAAATCATTGTCGGGTCGTCAGAGGGGGTATAAAGGGATTTTTCTTTTTAAAATTATCTCAAAATCAAATATGACTTGTCACGCATCATGGTGGGGTGCAAAGTATTCGTGTCCATCTGAATAACAGTATTCGTCTACAGAAATCATTGTCGGGTCGTTAGAAGGGGTATAGAGGGATTTTTCATTTTCAAAATTACCTCAAAATCAAATATGACTTGGCACGCAACATGGAGGGGTGCAGAATATTCATTTCCATCTGAATAAGAATAATTCGTCAACAGAAATCATTGTCGGGTCGTTAGAGGGGGTATACAGGGATTTTTCAATTTCAATATTTCTTCAAAAATCCAATATGACTTGGCACGCATCATGGTAGTGTGCAGAATATCCATTTTCATCTGAATAACAATAAATTGTCATCAGAAATCATTGTCGGGTCGTCTGAGGGGTTATAGAGGGATTTTTCATTTTCAAAATGACTTCAAAAATCAAATATGACTTGGCACGCATCATGGTGGTGTACAGAATATTCATTTCCACCTCAATAACAATAATTGGTCAAAATAAATCATTGTCGGGTCGTCGGAGGGTGTATAGAGGGATTTTTCATTCTCAAAATTACCTCAGAATCAAATATGACTTGGCACGCATCATGGTGGGCAGCAGAATATCCATTTTCATCTGAATAACAATAATTCGTCAACAGAAATCATTGACGGGTCGTTAAAGGGGGTATAGAGGGATTTTTCATTTTCAAAATTACCTCAAAATCAAATATGACTTGGGACGCAACATAGTGGGGTGCAGAATATCTATTCCCATCTGAAAAACAATAATTCGTCAACAGAAATCATTGTCGGGTCGTTAGAAGGGGTATAGAGGGATTTTTCATTTTCAATATTTCTTCCAAAATCAAATATGACTTGGCACGCAACATAGTGGGGTGCAGAATTTCTTTTTTCATCTGAATAACAATAATTCGTCAACAGAAATCATTGACGGGTCGTTAAAGGGGGTATAGAGGTATTTTTCATTTTCAAAATTTGTTCAAAATTCTAATATGACTTGGCACACATGATGATGGGGTGCAGAATATTCAATCCCATCTGAATAACAATAATTCGTCAACGCAAATCATTGTCGTGTAGTCAGAGGGGGTATGGAGGGATTTTTCATTTTCAAAATTACTTCAAAAATCTAATAAAACTTGGCACGCATCATGGTGGGGTGAAAAGTATCCATTACCATCTGAATAAGAATAATTAATCAACAGAAATCATTGTCGTGTCGTCAGAAGGGGTATGGAGGGATTTTTCAATTTCAAAATTACCTCAAAATCAAATATGACTTGGCACGCAACATAGTGGGGTACAGAATATCCATTCCCATCTGAAAAACAATAATTCGTCAACAGAAATCATTGTCGGGTCGTTAGAAGGGGTATAGAGGGATTTTTCATTTTCAAAATTACCTCAAAATCAAATATGACTTGGCACGCAACATGGTGGGGTGCAGAATATCCATTTCCATCTGAATAAAAATAATTCGTCAACAGAAATCATTGTCGGGTCGTTAGAGGGGGTATACAGGGATTTTTCAATTTCAATATTTCTTCAAAAATCTAATATGACTTGGCACGCAACATGGTGGGGTGCAGAATATCCAATTTCATCTGAATAAGAATAATTCGTCAACAGAAATCATTGTCGGGTCGTTAGAGGGGGTATACAGGGATTTCTCAATTTCAATATTTCTTCAAAAATCTAATATGACCTGGCACGCATCATGGTGGGGTACAGAATATTCATTCCCACCTCAATAACAATAATTCGTCAAAATAAATCATTGTCGAGTCGTCAGAGGGGGTATAGAGGGATTTTTCATTTTTAAAATTATCTCAAAATCAAATATGACTTGTCACGCATCATGATGGGGTGCAAAGTATTCATGTCCATCTGAATAACAATAATTCGTCTACAGAAATCATTGTCGGTCGTTAGAAGGGGTATAGAAGGATTTTTCATTTTCAAAATTACCTCAAAATCAAATATGACTTGGCACGCAACATGGTGGAGTGCAGAATATCAATTTCCATCTGAATACGAATAATTCGTCAACAGAAATCATTGTCGGGTCGTTAGAGGGGGTATACAGGGATTTTTCAATTTCAATATTTCTTCAAAAATCCAATATGACTTGGCACGCATCATGGTAGTGTGCAGAATATCCATTTTCATCTGAATAACAATAATTTGTCATCAGAAATCATTGTCGGGTCGTCTGAGGGGTTATAGAGAGATTTTTCATTTAAAAAATGACTTCAATAATCAAATATGACTTGGCACGCATCATGGTGGGGTACAAAATATTCATTTCCACCTCAATAACAATAATTCGTCAAAATAAATCATTGTCGGGTCGTCAGAGGGGGTATAGAGGGATTTTTCATTCTCAAAATTACCTCAGAATCAAATATGACTTGGCACGCATCATGGTGGGCTGCAGAATATCCATTTTCAACTGAATAACAATAATTCGTCAACAGAAATCATTGACGGGTCGTTAGAGGAGGGTATAGAGGGATTTTTCATTTTCAATATTTCTTCAAAAATCAAATATGACTTGGCACGCAACATAGTGGGGTGCAGAATATCCATTTTCATCTGAATAACAATAATTCGTCAACAGAAATCATTGACGGGTCGTTAAAGGGGGTATAGAGGGATTTTTCATTTTCAAAATTTGTTCAAAATTCTAATATGACTTGGCACACATGATGATGGGGTGCAGAATATTCAATCCCATCTGAATAACAATAATTCGTCAACGCAAATCATTGTCGTGTAGTCAGAGGGGGTATGGAGGGATTTTTCATTTTCAAAGTTACTTCAAAAATCTAATAAAACTTGGCACGCATTATGGTGGGGTGCAAAGTATCCATTCCCATCTGAATAAAAATAATTCGTCAACAGAAATCATTGTCGTGTCGTCAGAAGGGGTATGGAGGGATTTTTCATCTTCAAAATTACCTCAAAATCAAATATGACTTGGCACGCAACATGGTGGGGTGCAGAATATCCATTTCCATCTGAATAACAATAATTCGTCAACAGAAATCATTGTCGTGTCGTCAGAGGGGAATGGAGGGATTTTTCATTTTCAAAATTACTTCAAAAATTCAATATGATTTGGCACGCATCATAGTGGAGTGCAAAGTATCCATATCCATCAAAATAACAATAATTCGTCAACAGAAATCATTGTCGGGTCGTTAGAGGGGGTATGGAGGGATTTTTCATTTTCAAAGTTACTTCAAAAATCTAATAAAACTTGGCACGCATTATGGTGGGGTGCAAAGTATCCATTCCCATCTGAATAAAAATAATTCGTTAACAGAAATCATTGTCGTGTCGTCAGAAGGGGTATGGAGGGATTTTTCATCTTCAAAATTACCTCAAAATCAAATATGACTTGGCACGCAACATGGTGGGGTGCAGAATATCCATTTCCATCTGAATAACGATAATTCGTCAACAGAAATCATTGTCGAGTCGTCAGAGGGGGTACAGAGGGATTTTTCAGTTTCAAAATTACCTCAAAATCAAATATGACTTGTCACGCATCATGGTGGGGTGCAGAATATCCATTCCGATCTAAATAACAATAATTCGTCAACAGAAATCATTGGCGGGTCGTTAGAGGGGGTATAGAGGGATTTTTCATTTTCAAAATTTCTTCAAAAATCTAATATGACTTGGCACGCATCATGGTGAGGTGCAGAATATCCATTCCCATCTGAATAACAATAATTCGTCAACAAAAATCATTGTCGTGTCGTCAGAGGGGAATGGAGGGATTTTTCATTTTCAAAATTACTTCAAAAATTCAATATGACTTGGCACGCATCATAGTGGAGTGCAAAGTATCCATATCCATCAAAATAACAATAATTCGTCAACAGAAATCATTGTCGGGTCGTTAGAGGGGGTATAGAGGGATTTTTCATTTTCAATATTTCTTCAAAAATCTAATATGACTTGGCACGCATCATGGTGGGGTGCAAAGTATTCATGTCCATCTGAATAACAATAATTCGTCAAAAGAAATCATTGTCGGGTTGTTAGAGGGATTTTTCATTTTCAATATTTCTTCAAAAATCTAATATGACTTGGCACGCATCATGGTGGGGTGCAGAATATCTATTTCTATCTGTATAACAATAATTCCCTAACATAAATCATTGTCGTGTCGTCAGAGGGGTATAGAGGGATTTTTCATTTTCAAAATTTTCTCAAAATCAAATATAACTTGGCACGCAACATAGTGGGGTGCAGAATATCCATTCCCATCTGAATAACAATAATTCGTCAACAGAAATCATTGTCGGGTCGTTAGAAGGGGTATAGAGGGATTTTTCATTTTCAAAATTACTTCAAAAATTCAATATGACTTGGCACGCATCATGGTAGTGTGCAGAATATCTATTTTCATCTGAGTAACAATAATTTTTCAACAGAAATCATTGTCGGGTCGTCAGAGGGGTTATAGAGGGATTTTTCATTTTCAAAATGACTTCAAAATTCAAATATGACTTGGCACGCATCATGTTGGGGTACAGAATATTCATTTCCACCTCAATAACAATAATTCGTCAACAGAAATCATTGTCGGGTCGTTAGAGGGGGTATACAGGGATTTTTCAATTTCAATACTTCTTTAAAAATCTAATTTGACTTGGCACGCATCATGGTAGTGTGCAGAATATCCATTTTCATCTGAATAACAATAATTTGTCAACAGAAATCATTGTCGGGTCGTCAGAGGGGTTATAGAGGGATTTTTCATTTTCAAAATGACTTCAAAAATCAAATATGACTTGGCACGCATCATGGTGGGGTACAGAATATTCATTTCCACCTCAATAACGATAATTCGTCAAAATAAATCATTTTCGGGTCGTCAGAGGGGGTATAGAGGGATTTTTCATTTTTAAAATTATCTCAAAATCAAATATGACTTGGCACGCATCATGGTGGGGTGCAAAGTATTCATGTCCATCCGAATAACAATAATTCGTCAACACAAATCATTGTCGGGTCGTTAGAGGGGGGTATAGAGGGAGTTTTCATTTTCAATATTTCTTCAAAATTCAAATATGACTTGGCACGCAACATAGTGGGGTGCAGAATATCCATTCCCATCTGAATAACAATAATTCGTCAACAGAAATCATTGTCGTGTCGTTAGAGGGGGTATACAGGGATTTTTCAATTTCAATAATTCTTCAAAAATCTAATATGACTTGGCACGCATCATGGTGGTGTGCAAAATATTCATTTTCATCTGAAAAACAATAATTTGTCAACAGAAATCATTGTCGGGTCGTCTGAGGGGTTATAGAGGGATTTTTCATTTTCAAAATGACTTCAAAAATCAAATATGACTTGGCACGCATCATCGTGGGTACAGAATATTCATTTCCACCTCAATAACAATAATTCGTCAAAATAAATCATTGTCGGGTCGTCAGAGTGGGTATAGAAGGATTTTTCATTCTCAAAATTACCTCAGAATCAAATATGACTTGGCACGCATCATGGTGGGCTGCAGAATATCCATTTTCATCTGAATAACAATAATTCGCCAACAGAAATCATTGTCGGGTCGTTAGAAGGGGTATAGAGGGATTTTTCATTTTCAAAATTACCTCAAAATCAAATATGACTTAGCACGCAACATGGTGGGGTGCAGAATATCCATTTCCATCTGAATAAGAATAATTCGTCAACAGAAATCATTGTCGGGTCGTTAGAGGGGGTACACAGGGATTTTTCAATTTCAATATTTCTTCAAAAATCTAATATGACTTGGCACGCATCATGGTAGTGTGCAGAATATCCTTTTTCATCTGAATAACAATAATTTGTCAACAGAAATCATTGTCGGGTCGTCAGAGGGGTTATAGAGGGATTTTTCATTTTCAAAATGACTTCAAAAATCAAATATGACTTGGCACGCATCATGGTGGGGTACAGAATATTCATTTCCACCTCAATAACAATAATTCGTCAAAATAAATCATTGTCGGGTCGTTAGAGGGGGTATAGAGGGATTTTTAATTTTTTAAATTATCTCAAAATCAAATATGACTTGTCACGCATCATGGTGGGGTGCAAAGTATTCATGTCCATCCGAATAACAATAATTCGTCAACACAAATCATTGTCGGGTCGTTAGAGGGGGGTATAGAGGGAGTTTTCATTTTCAATATTTCTTCAAAAATCAAATATGACTTGGCACGCAACATAGTGGGGTGCAGAATATCCATTTCCATCTGAATAACAATAATTCGTCAACAGAAATCATTGTCGTGTCGTTAGAGGGGGTATACAGGGATTTTTCAATTTCAATATTTCTTCAAAAATCTAATATGACTTGGCACGCATCATGGTAGTGTGCAGAATATCCTTTTTCATCTGAATAACAATAATTTGTCAACAGAAATCATTGTCGGGTCGTCAGAGGGGTTATAGAGGGATTTTTCATTTTCAAAATGACTTCAAAAATCAAATATGACTTGGCACGCATCATGGTGGGGTACAGAATATTCATTTCCACCTCAATAACAATAATTCGTCAAAATAAATCATTGTCGGGTCGTTAGAGGGGGTATAGAGGGATTTTTAATTTTTTAAATTATCTCAAAATCAAATATGACTTGGCACGCATCATGGTGGGGTGCAAAGTATTCATGTCCATCCGAATAACAATAATTCGTCAACACAAATCATTGTCGGGTCGTTAGAGGGGGGTATAGAGGGAGTTTTCATTTTCAATATTTCTTCAAAATTCAAATATGACTTGGCACGCAACATAGTGGGGTGCAGAATATCCATTCCCATCTGAATAACAATAATTCGTCAACAGAAATCATTGTCGTGTCGTTAGAGGGGGTATACAGGGATTTTTCAATTTCAATAATTCTTCAAAAATCTAATATGACTTGGCACGCATCATGGTGGTGTGCAAAATATTCATTTTCATCTGAAAAACAATAATTTGTCAACAGAAATCATTGTCGGGTCGTCTGAGGGGTTATAGAGGGATTTTTCATTTTCAAAATGACTTCAAAAATCAAATATGACTTGGCACGCATCATCGTGGGTACAGAATATTCATTTCCACCTCAATAACAATAATTCGTCAAAATAAATCATTGTCGGGTCGTCAGAGTGGGTATAGAAGGATTTTTCATTCTCAAAATTACCTCAGAATCAAATATGACTTGGCACGCATCATGGTGGGCTGCAGAATATCCATTTTCATCTGAATAACAATAATTCGCCAACAGAAATCATTGTCGGGTCGTTAGAAGGGGTATAGAGGGATTTTTCATTTTCAAAATTACCTCAAAATCAAATATGACTTAGCACGCAACATGGTGGGGTGCAGAATATCCATTTCCATCTGAATAAGAATAATTCGTCAACAGAAATCATTGTCGGGTCGTTAGAGGGGGTACACAGGGATTTTTCAATTTCAATATTTCTTCAAAAATCTAATATGACTTGGCACGCATCATGGTAGTGTGCAGAATATCCTTTTTCATCTGAATAACAATAATTTGTCAACAGAAATCATTGTCGGGTCGTCAGAGGGGTTATAGAGGGATTTTTCATTTTCAAAATGACTTCAAAAATCAAATATGACTTGGCACGCATCATGGTGGGGTACAGAATATTCATTTCCACCTCAATAACAATAATTCGTCAAAATAAATCATTGTCGGGTCGTTAGAGGGGGTATAGAGGGATTTTTAATTTTTTAAATTATCTCAAAATCAAATATGACTTGTCACGCATCATGGTGGGGTGCAAAGTATTCATGTCCATCCGAATAACAATAATTCGTCAACACAAATCATTGTCGGGTCGTTAGAGGGGGGTATAGAGGGAGTTTTCATTTTCAATATTTCTTCAAAAATCAAATATGACTTGGCACGCAACATAGTGGGGTGCAGAATATCCATTTCCATCTGAATAACAATAATTCGTCAACAGAAATCATTGTCGTGTCGTTAGAGGGGGTATACAGGGATTTTTCAATTTCAATATTTCTTCAAAAATCTAATATGACTTGGCACGCATCATGGTAGTGTGCAGAATATTCATTTTCATCTGAATAACAATAATTTGTCAACAGAAATCATTGTCGGGTCGTCTGAGGGGTTATAGAGGGATTTTTCATTTTCAAAATGACTTCAAAAATCAAATATGACTTGGCACGCATCATCGTGGGGTACAGAATATTCATTTCCAACTCAATAACAATAATTCGTCAAAATAAATCATTGTCGGGTCGTCAGAGGGGGTATAGAAGGATTTTTCATTCTCAAAATTACCTCAGAATCAAATATGACTTGGCACGCATCATGGTGGGCTGCAGAATATATATTTTCATCTGAATAACAATAATTCGTCAACAGAAATCATTGACGGGTCGTTTAAGGGGGTATAGAGGGATTTTTCATTTTCAAAATTACCTCAAAATCAAATATGACTTGGCACGCATCATGGTGAGCTGCAGAATATCCATTTTCATCTGAATAACAATAATTCGTCAACAGAAATCATTGACGGGTCGTTAAAGGGGGTATAGAGGGATTTTTCATTTTCAAAATTACCTCAAAATCAAATATGACTTGGCACGCAACATAATGGGGTGCAGAATATCCATTCCCATCTAAAAAACAATAATTCGTCAACAGAAATCATTGTCGGGTCGTTAGAAGGGGTATAGAGGGATTTTTCATTTTCAAAATTACCTCAATATCAAATATGACTTGGCACGCAACATGGTGGGGTGCAGAATATCCATTTCCATCTGAATAAGAATAATTCGTCAACAGAAATCATTGTCGGGTCGTTAGAAGGGGTATACAGGGATTTTTCAATTTCAATATTTCTTCAAAAATCTAATATGACTTGGCACGCATCATGGTAGTGTGCAGAATATCCATTCTCATCTGAATAACAATAATTTGTCAACAGAAATCATTGTCGGGTCGTCAGAGGGGTTATAGAGGGATTTTTCATTTTCAAAATGACTTCAAAAATCAAATATGACTTGGCACGCATCATGATGGGGTACAGAATATTCATTTCCACCTCAATAACAATAATTCGTCAAAATAAATCATTGTCGGGTCGTCAGAGGGGGTATAAAGGGATTTTTCTTTTTAAAATTATCTCAAAATCAAATATGACTTGTCACGCATCATGGTGGGGTGCAAAGTATTCGTGTCCATCTGAATAACAGTAATTCGTCTACAGAAATCATTGTCGGGTCGTTAGAAGGGGTATAGAGGGATTTTTCATTTTCAAAATTACCTCAAAATCAAATATGACTTGGCACGCAACATGGAGGGGTGCAGAATATTCATTTTCATCTGAATAAGAATAATTCGTCAACAGAAATCATTGTCGGGTCGTTAGAGGGGGTATACAGGGATTTTTCAATTTCAATATTTCTTCAAAAATCCAATATGACTTGGCACGCATCATGGTAGTGTGCAGAATATCCATTTTCATCTGAATAACAATAATTTGTCATCAGAAATCATTGTCGGGTCGTCTGAGGGGTTATAGAGGGATTTTTCATTTTCAAAATGACTTCAAAAATCAAATATGACTTGGCACGCATCATGGTGGTGTACAGAATATTCATTTCCACCTCAATAACAATAATTCGTCAAAATAAATCATTGTCGGGTCGTCGGAGGGGGTATAGAGGGATTTTTCATTTTCAAAATTACCTCAAAATCAAATATGACTTGGGACGCAACATAGTGGGGTGCAGAATATCTATTCCCATCTGAAAAACAATAATTCGTCAACAGAAATCATTGTCGGGTCGTTAGAAGGGGTATAGAGGGATTTTTCATTTTCAATATTTCTTCCAAAATCAAATATGACTTGGCACGCAACATAGTGGGGTGCAGAATTTCTTTTTTCATCTGAATAACAATAATTCGTCAACAGAAATCATTGACGGGTCGTTAAAGGGGGTATAGAGGTATTTTTCATTTTCAAAATTTGTTCAAAATTCTAATATGACTTGGCACACATGATTATGGGGTGCAGAATATTCAATCCCATCTGAATAACAATAATTTTTCAACGCAAATCATTGTCGTGTAGTCAGAGGGGGTATGGAGGGATTTTTCATTTTCAAAATTACTTCAAAAATCTAATAAAACTTGGCACGCATCATGGTGGGGTGAAAAGTATCCATTACCATCTGAATAAAAATAATTAATCAACAGAAATCATTGTCGTGTCGTCAGAAGGGGTATGGAGGGATTTTTCAATTTCAAAATTACCTCAAAATCAAATATGACTTTGCACGCAACATAGTGGGGTACAGAATATCCATTCCCATCTGAAAAACATTAAGTCGTCAACAGAAATCATTGTCGGGTCGTTAGAAGGGGTATAGAGGGATTTTTCATTTTCAAAATTACCTCAAAATCAAATATGACTTGGCACGCAACATGGTGGGGTGCAGAATATCCATTTCCATCTGAATAAAAATAATTCGTCAACAGAAATCATTGTCGGGTCGTTAGAGGGGGTATACAGGGATTTTTCAATTTCAATATTTCTTCAAAAATCTAATATGACTTGGCACGCAACATGGTGGGGTGCAGAATATCCAATTTCATCTGAATAAGAATAATTCGTCAACAGAAATCATTGTCGGGTCGTTAGAGGGGGTATACAGGGATTTCTCAATTTCAATATTTCTTCAAAAATCTAATATGACTTGGCACGCATCATGGTGGGGTACAGAATATTCATTCCCACCTCAATAACAATAATTCGTCAAAATAAATCATTGTCGGGTCGTCAGAGGGGGTATAGAGGGATTTTTCATTTTTAAAATTATCTCAAAATCAAATATGACTTGTCACGCATCATGATGGGGTGCAAAGTATTCATGTCCATCTGAATAACAATAATTCGTCTACAGAAATCATTGTCGGTCGTTAGAAGGGGTATAGAAGGATTTTTCATTTTCAAAATTACCTCAAAATCAAATATGACTTGGCACGCAACATGGTGGAGTGCAGAATATCAATTTCCATCTGAATACGAATAATTCGTCAACAGAAATCATTGTCGGGTCGTTAGAGGGGGTATACAGGGATTTTTCAATTTCAATATTTCTTCAAAAATCCAATATGACTTGGCACGCATCATGGTAGTGTGCAGAATATCCATTTTCATCTGAATAACAATAATTTGTCATCAGAAATCATTGTCGGGTCGTCTGAGGGGTTATAGAGAGATTTTTCATTTAAAAAATGACTTCAATAATCAAATATGACTTGGCACGCATCATGGTGGGGTACAAAATATTCATTTCCACCTCAATAACAATAATTCGTCAGAATAAATCATTGTCGGGTCGTCAGAGGGGGTATAGAGGGATTTTTCATTCTCAAAATTACCTCAGAATCAAATATGACTTGGCACGCATCATGGTGGGCTGCAGAATATCCATTTTCAACTGAATAACAATAATTCGTCAACAGAAATCATTGACGGGTCGTTAGAGGAGGGTATAGAGGGATTTTTCATTTTCAATATTTCTTCAAAAATCAAATATGACTTGGCACGCAACATAGTGGGGTGCAGAATATCCATTTTCATCTGAATAACAATAATTCGTCAAGAGAAATCATTGACGGGTCGTTAAAGGGGGTATAGAGGGATTTTTCATTTTCAAAATTTGTTCAAAATTCTAATATGACTTGGCACACATGATGATGGGGTGCAGAATATTCAATCCCATCTGAATAACAATAATTCGTCAACGCAAATCATTGTCGTGTAGTCAGAGGGGGTATGGAGGGATTTTTCATTTTCAAAGTTACTTCAAAAATCTAATAAAACTTGGCACGCATTATGGTGGGGTGCAAAGTATCCATTCCCATCTGAATAAAAATAATTCGTCAACAGAAATCATTGTCGTGTCGTCAGAAGGAGTATGGAGGGATTTTTCATCTTCAAAATTACCTCAAAATCAAATATGACTTGGCACGCAACATGGTGGGGTGCAGAATATCCATTTCCATCTGAATAACAATAATTCGTCAACAGAAATCATTGTCGGGTCGTCAGAGGGGGTATAGAGGGATTTTTCATTTTCAAAATTACCTCAAAATCAAATATGACTTGGCACGCATCATGGTGAGGTGCAGAATATCCATTCCCATCTGAATAACAATAATTCGTCAACAAAAATCATTGTCGTGTCGTCAGAGGGGAATGGAGGGATTTTTCATTTTCAAAATTACTTCAAAAATTCAATATGATTTGGCACGCATCATAGTGGAGTGCAAAGTATCCATATCCATCAAAATAACAATAATTTGTCAACAGAAATCATTGTCGGGTCGTTAGAGGGGGTATGGAGGGATTTTTCATTTTCAAAGTTACTTCAAAAATCTAATAAAACTTGGCACGCATTATGGTGGGGTGCAAAGTATCCATTCCCATCTGAATAAAAATAATTCGTTAACAGAAATCATTGTCGTGTCGTCAGAAGGGGTATGGAGGGATTTTTCATCTTCAAAATTACCTCAAAATCAAATATGACTTGGCACGCAACATGGTGGGGTGCAGAATATCCATTTCCATCTGAATAACAATAATTCGTCAACAGAAATCATTGTCGAGTCGTCAGAGGGGGTACAGAGAGATTTTTCAGTTTCAAAATTACCTCAAAATCAAATATGACTTGTCACGCATCATGGTGGGGTGCAGAATATCCATTCCGATCTAAATAACAATAATTCGTCAACAGAAATCATTGGCGGGTCGTTAGAGGGGGTATAGAGGGATTTTTCATTTTCAAAATTTCTTCAAAAATCTAATATGACTTGGCACGCATCATGGTGAGGTGCAGAATATCCATTCCCATCTGAATAACAATAATTCGTCAACAAAAATCATTGTCGTGTCGTCAGAGGGGAATGGAGGGATTTTTCATTTTCAAAATTACTTCAAAAATTCAATATGACTTGGCACGCATCATAGTGGAGTGCAAAGTATCCATATCCATCAAAATAACAATAATTCGTCAACAGAAATCATTGTCGGGTCGTTAGAGGGGGTATAGAGGGATTTTTCATTTTCAATATTTCTTCAAAAATCTAATATGACTTGGCACGCATCATGGTGGGGTGCAAAGTATTCATGTCCATCTGAATAACAATAATTCGTCAAAAGAAATCATTGTCGGGTTGTTAGAGGGATTTTTCATTTTCAATATTTCTTCAAAAATCTAATATGACTTGGCACGCATCATGGTGGGGTGCAGAATATCTATTTCTATCTGTATAACAATAATTCCCTAACATAAATCATTGTCGTGTCGTCAGAGGGGTATAGAGGGATTTTTCATTTTCAAAATTTTCTCAAAATCAAATATAACTTGGCACGCAACATAGTGGGGTGCAGAATATCCATTCCCATCTGAATAACAATAATTCGTCAACAGAAATCATTGTCGGGTCGTTAGAAGGGGTATAGAGGGATTTTTCATTTTCAAAATTACTTCAAAAATTCAATATGACTTGGCACGCATCATGGTAGTGTGCAGAATATCTATTTTCATCTGAGTAACAATAATTTGTCAACAGAAATCATTGTCGGGTCGTCAGAGGGGTTATAGAGGGATTTTTCATTTTCAAAATGACTTCAAAATTCAAATATGACTTGGCACGCATCATGGTGGGGTACAGAATATTCATTTCCACCTCAATAACAATAATTCGTCAACAGAAATCATTGTCGGGTCGTTAGAGGGGGTATACAGGGATTTTTCAATTTCAATACTTCTTTAAAAATCTAATTTGACTTGGCACGCATCATGGTAGTGTGCAGAATATCCATTTTCATCTGAATAACAATAATTTGTCAACAGAAATCATTGTCGGGTCGTCAGAGGGGTTATAGAGGGATTTTTCATTTTCAAAATGACTTCAAAAATCAAATATGACTTGGCACGCATCATGGTGGGGTACAGAATATTCATTTCCACCTCAATAACGATAATTCGTCAAAATAAATCATTTTCGGGTCGTCAGAGGGGGTATAGAGGGATTTTTCATTTTTAAAATTATCTCAAAATCAAATATGACTTGGCACGCATCATGGTGGGGTGCAAAGTATTCATGTCCATCCGAATAACAATAATTCTTCAACACAAATCATTGTCGGGTCGTTAGAGGGGGGTATAGAGGGAGTTTTCATTTTCAATATTTCTTCAAAATTCAAATATGACTTGGCACGCAACATAGTGGGGTGCAGAATATCCATTCCCATCTGAATAACAATAATTCGTCAACAGAAATCATTGTCGTGTCGTAAGAGGGGGTATACAGGGATTTTTCAATTTCAATAATTCTTCAAAAATCTAATATGACTTGGCACGCATCATGGTGGGTACAGAATATTCATTTCCACCTCAATAACAATAATTCGTCAAAATAAATCATTGTCGGGTCGTCAGAGTGGGTATAGAAGGATTTTTCATTCTCAAAATTACCTCAGAATCAAATATGACTTGGCACGCATCATGGTGGGCTGCAGAATATCCATTTTCATCTGAATAACAATAATTCGCCAACAGAAATCATTGTCGGGTCGTTAGAAGGGGTATAGAGGGATTTTTCATTTTCAAAATTACCTCAAAATCAAATATGACTTAGCACGCAACATGGTGGGGTGCAGAATATCCATTTCCATCTGAATAAGAATAATTCGTCAACAGAAATCATTGTCGGGTCGTTAGAGGGGGTACACAGGGATTTTTCAATTTCAATATTTCTTCAATAATCTAATATGACTTGGCACGCATCATGGTAGTATGCAGAATATCCATTTTCATCTGAATAACAATAATTTGTCAACAGAAATCATTGTCGGGTCGTCAGAGGGGTTATAGAGGGATTTTTCATTTTCAAAATGACTTCAAAAATCAAATATGACTTGGCACGCATCATGGTGGGGTACAGAATATTCATTTCCACCTCAATAACAATAATTCGTCAAAATAAATCATTGTCGGGTCGTTAGAGGGGGTATAGAGGGATTTTTAATTTTTAAAATTATCTCAAAATCAAATATGACTTGTCACGCATCATGGTGGGGTGCAAAGTATTCATGTCCATCCGAATAACAATAATTCGTCAACACAAATCATTGTCGGGTCGTTAGAGGGGGGTATAGAGGGAGTTTTCATTTTCAATATTTCTTCAAAAATCAAATATGACTTGGCACGCAACATAGTGGGGTGCAGAATATCCATTCCCATCTGAATAACAATAATTCGTCAACAGAAATCATTGTCGGGTCGTTAGAAGGGGTATAGAGGGATTTTTCATTTTCAAAATTACTTCAAAAATTCAATATGACTTGGCACGCATCATGGTAGTGTGCATAATATCTATTTTCATCTGAGTAACAATAATTTGTCAACAGAAATCATTGTCGGGTCGTCAGAGGGGTTATAGAGGGATTTTTCATTTTCAAAATGACTTCAAAAATCAAATATGACTTGGCACGCATCATGGTGGGGTACAGAATATTCATTTCCACCTCAATAACGATAATTCGTCAAAATAAATCATTTTCGGGTCGTCAGAGGGGGTATAGAGGGATTTTTCATTTTTAAAATTATCTCAAAATCAAATATGACTTGGCACGCATCATGGTGGGGTGCAAAGTATTCATGTCCATCCGAATAACAATAATTCGTCAACACAAATCATTGTCGGGTCGTTAGAGGGGGGTATAGAGGGAGTTTTCATTTTCAATATTTCTTCAAAATTCAAATATGACTTGGCACGCAACATAGTGGGGTGCAGAATATCCATTCCCATCTGAATAACAATAATTCGTCAACAGAAATCATTGTCGTGTCGTTAGAGGGGGTATACAGGGATTTTTCAATTTCAATAATTCTTCAAAAATCTAATATGACTTGGCACGCATCATGGTGGTGTGCAAAATATTCATTTTCATCTGAAAAACAATAATTTGTCAACAGAAATCATTGTCGGGTCGTCTGAGGGGTTATAGAGGGATTTTTCATTTTCAAAATGACTTCAAAAATCAAATATGACTTGGCACGCATCATCGTGGGTACAGAATATTCATTTCCACCTCAATAACAATAATTCGTCAAAATAAATCATTGTCGGGTCGTCAGAGTGGGTATAGAAGGATTTTTCATTCTCAAAATTACCTCAGAATCAAATATGACTTGGCACGCATCATGGTGGGCTGCAGAATATCCATTTTCATCTGAATAACAATAATTCGCCAACAGAAATCATTGTCGGGTCGTTAGAAGGGGTATAGAGGGATTTTTCATTTTCAAAATTACCTCAAAATCAAATATGACTTAGCACGCAACATGGTGGGGTGCAGAATATCCATTTCCATCTGAATAAGAATAATTCGTCAACAGAAATCATTGTCGGGTCGTTAGAGGGGGTACACAGGGATTTTTCAATTTCAATATTTCTTCAAAAATCTAATATGACTTGGCACGCATCATGGTAGTGTGCAGAATATCCATTTTCATCTGAATAACAATAATTTGTCAACAGAAATCATTGTCGGGTCGTCAGAGGGGTTATAGAGGGATTTTTCATTTTCAAAATGACTTCAAAAATCAAATATGACTTGGCACGCATCATGGTGGGGTACAGAATATTCATTTCCACCTCAATAACAATAATTCGTCAAAATAAATCATTGTCGGGTCGTTAGAGGGGGTATAGAGGGATTTTTAATTTTTAAAATTATCTCAAAATCAAATATGACTTGTCACGCATCATGGTGGGGTGCAAAGTATTCATGTCCATCCGAATAACAATAATTCGTCAACACAAATCATTGTCGGGTCGTTAGAGGGGGGTATAGAGGGAGTTTTCATTTTCAATATTTCTTCAAAAATCAAATATGACTTGGCACGCAACATAGTGGGGTGCAGAATATCCATTCCCATCTGAATAACAATAATTCGTCAACAGAAATCATTGTCGTGTCGTTAGAGGGGGTATACAGGGATTTTTCAATTTCAATATTTCTTCAAAAATCTAATATGACTTGGCACGCATCATGGTAGTGTGCAGAATATTCATTTTCATCTGAATAACAATAATTTGTCAACAGAAATCATTGTCGGGTCGTCTGAGGGGTTATAGAGGGATTTTTCATTTTCAAAATGACTTCAGAAATCAAATATGACTTGGCACGCATCATCGTGGGGTACAGAATATTCATTTCCAACTCAATAACAATAATTCGTCAAAATAAATCATTGTCGGGTCGTCAGAGGGGGTATAGAAGGATTTTTCATTCTCAAAATTACCTCAGAATCAAATATGACTTGGCACGCATCATGGTGGGCTGCAGAATATCCATTTTCATCTGAATAACAATAATTCGTCAACAGAAATCATTGACGGGTCGTTTAAGGGGGTATAGAGGGATTTTTCATTTTCAAAATTACCTCAAAATCAAATATGACTTGGCACGCAACATAGTGGGGTGCAGAATATCCATTCCCATCTGAAAAACAATAATTCGTCAACAGAAATCATTGTCGGGTCGTTAGAAGGGGTATAGAGGGATTTTTCATTTTCAAAATTACCTCAAAATCAAATATGACTTGGCACGCAACATGGTGGGGTGCAGAATATCCATTTCCATCTAATAAGAATAATTCGTCAACAGAAATCATTGTCGGGTCGTTAGAGGAGGTACACAGGGATTTTTCAATTTCAATATTTCTTCAAAAATCTAATATGACTTGGCACGCATCATGGTAGTGTGCAGAATATCCATTTTCATCTGAATAACAATAATTTGTCAACAGAAATCATTGTCGGGTCGTCAGAGGGGTTATAGAGGGATTTTTCATTTTCAAAATGACTTCAAAAATCAAATATGACTTGGCACGCATCATGGTGGTGTACAGAATATTCATTTCCACCTCAATAACAATAGTTCGTCAAAATAAATCATTGTCGGGTCGTCAGAGGGGGTATAGAGGGATTTTTCATATTTAAAATTATCTCAAAATCAAATATGACTTGTCACGCATCATGGTGGGGTGCAAAGTATTCATGTCCATCTGAATAACAATAATTCGTCTACAGAAATCATTGTCGGGTCGTTAGAGGGGGGTATAGAGGGTTTTTTCATTTTCAATATTTCTTCAAAAATAAAATATGACTTGGCACGCAACATAGTGGGGTGCAGAATATCCATTCCCATCTGAATAACAATAATTCGTCAACAGAAATCATTGTCGGGTCGTTAGAGGGGGTATACAGGGATTTTTCAATTTCAATATTTCTTCAAAAATCTAATATGACTTGGCACGCATCATGGTAGTGTGCAGAATATTCATTTTTATCTGAATAACAATAATTTGTCAACAGAAATCATTGTCGGGTCGTTAGAAGGGGTATAGAGGGATTTTTCATTTTCAAAATTACCTCAAAATCAAATATGACTTGGCACGTAACATGGTAGGGTGCAGAATATCCATTTCCATCTGAGTAACAATAATTCGTCAACAGAAATCATTGACGGGTCGTTAAAGGGGGTATAGAGGGATTTTTCATTTTACAAATTACCTCAAAATCAAATATGACGTGGCACGCATCATGGTGGGGTACAGAATATTCATTTCCACCTCAATAACAATATTTCGTCAAAATAAATCATTGTCGGGTCGTCAGAGGGGGTATAGAGGGATTTTTCATTCTCAAAATTACCTCAGAATCAAATATGAATTGGCACGCATTATGGTGGGCTGCAGAATATCCATTTTCATCTGAAAAACGATAATTCGTCAACAGAAATCATTGACGGGTCGTTAGAGGGGGGTATAGAGGGATTTTTCATTTTCAATATTTCTTCAAAAATCAAATATGACTTGGCATGCAACATAGTGGGGTGCAGAATATTCATTTTCATCTGAATAACAATAATTCGTCAACAGAAATCATTGACGGGTCGTAAAAGGGGGTATAGAGGGATTTTTCATTTTCAAAATTTGTTCAAAATTCTAATATGACATGGCACACATGATGATGGGGTGCAGAATATTCAATCCCATCTGAATAACAATAATTCGTCAACGCAAATCATTGTCGTGTAGTCAGAGGGGGTATGGAGAGATTTTTCATTTTCAAAATTACTTCAAAAATCTAATAAAACTTGGCACGCATCATGGTGGGGTGCAAACTATCCATTTCCATCTGAATGAAAATAATTCGTCAACTGAAATCATTGTCGTGTCGTCGGAAGGGGTATGGAGGGATTTTTCATCTTCAAAATTACCTCAAAATCAAATATGACTTGGCACGCAACATGGTGGGGTGCAGAATATCCATTTCCATCTGAATAACAATAATTCGTCAACAGAAATCATTGTCGGGTCGTCAGAGGGGGTATAGAGGGATTTTTCATTTTCAAAATTACCTCAAAATCAAATATGACTTGGCACGCATCATGGTGGGGTGCAGAATATCCATTTCAATCTAAATAACAATAATTCGTCAACAGAAATCATTGGCGGGTCGTTAGAGGGGGTATAGAGGGATTTTTCATTTTCAAAATTTCTTAAAAAATCTAATATGACTTGGCACGCATCATGGTGAGGTGCAGAATATCCATTTCCATCTGAATAACAATAATTCGTCAACAAAAATCATTGTCGTGTCGTCAGAGGGGAATGGAGGGATTTTTCATTTTCAAAATTTCTTCAAAAATTCAATATGACTTGGCACGCATCATAGTGGGGTGCAAAGTATCCATATCCATCAAAATAACAATAAGTCGTCAACAGAAATCATTGTCATGTCGTTAGAGGGGGTATAGAGGGATTTTTCATTTTCAATATTTCTTCAAAAATCTAATATGACTTGGCACGCATCATGGTGGGGTGCAAAGTATTCATGTCCATCTGAATAACAATAATTCGTCAAAAGAAATCATTGTCGGGTTTTTAGAGGGGGTATACAGGGATTTTTCAATTTCAATACTTCTTCAAAAATCTAATTTGACTTGGCACGCATCATGGTAGTGTGCAGAATATCCATTTTCATCTGAATAACAATAATTTGTCAACAGAAATCGTTGTTGGGTCGTCAGAGGGGTTATAGAGGGATTTTTCATTTTCAAAATGACTTCAAAAATCAAATATGACTTTGCACGCATCATGGTGGGGTACAGAATATTCATTTCCACCTCAATAACAATAATTCGTCAACAGAAATCATTGTCGGGTCGTTAGAGGGGGTATACAGGGATTTTTCAATTTCAATACTTCTTCAAAATTCTAATTTGACTTAGCACGCATCATGGTAGTGTGCAGAATATCCATTTTCATCTGAATAACAATAATTTGTCAACAGAAATCATTGTCGGGTCGTCAGAGGGGTTATAGAGGGATTTTTCATTTTCAAAATGACTTCAAAAATCAAATATGACTTGGCACGCATCATGGTGGGGTACAGAATATTCATTTCCACCTCAATAACAATAATTCGTCAAAATAAATCATTGTCGGGTCGTCAGAGGGGGTATAGAGGGATTTTTCATTCTCAATATTTCTTCAAAAATCAAATATGACTTGGCACGCAACATAGTGGGGTGCAGAATATCCATTTTCATCTGAATAACAATAACTCGTCAACAGAAATCATTGACGGGTCGTTAAAGGGGGTATAGAGGGATTTTTCATTTTCAAAATTTGTTCAAAATTCTAATATGACTTGGCACACATGATGATGGGGTGCAGAATATTCAATCCCATCTGAATAGCTATAATTCGTCATCGCAAATCATTGTCGTGTAGTCAGAGGGGGTATGGAGAGATTTTTCATTTTCAAAATTACTTCAAAAATCTAATAAAACTTGGCACGCATCATGGTGGGGTGCAAAGTATCCATTCCCATCTGAATAAAAATAATTCGTCAACTGAAATCATTGTCGTGTCGTCAAAAGGGGTATGGAGGGATTTTTCATCTTCAAAATTACCTCAAAATCAAATATGACTTGGCACGCATCATGGTGGGGTGCAGAATATCCATTTCCATCTGAATAACAATAATTCGTCAACAGAAATCATTGTCGGGTCGTCAGAGGGGGTATAGAGGGATTTTTCATTTTCAAAATTACCTCAAAATCAAATATGACTTGGCACGCATCATGGTGGGGTGCAGAATATCCATTCCGATCAAAATAACAATAATTCGTCAACAGAAATCATTGGCGGGTCGTTAGAGGGGGTATAGAGGGATTTTTCATTCTCAAAATTTCTTCAAAAATCTAATATGACTTGGCACGCATCATGAAGAGGTGCAGAATATCCATTCCCATCTGAATAACAATAATTCGTCAACAAAAATCATTGTCGTGCCGTCAGAGGGGAAAGGAGGGATTTTTCATTTTCAAAATTTCTTCATAAATTCAATATGACTTGGCACGCATCATAGTGGGGTGCAAAGTATCCATATCCATTAAAATAACAATAAGTCGTCAACAGAAATCATTGTCGGGTCGTTAGAGGGGGTATAGAGGGATTTTTCATTTTCAATATTTCATCAAAAATCTAATATGACTTGGCACGCATCATGGTGGGGTGCAAAGTATTCATGTCCATCTGAATAACAGTAATTCGTCAAAAGAAATCATTGTCGGGTTGTTAGAGGGGGTATAGAGGGATTTTTCATTTTCAATATTTCTTCAAAAATCTAATATGACTTGGCACGCATCATGGTGGGGTGCAGAATATCCATTTCTATCTGAATAACAATAATTCCCTAACATAAATCATTGTCGTGTCGTCAGAGGGGTATAGAGGGATTTTTCATTTTCAAAATTTTCTCAAAATCAAATATGACTTGGCATGCAACATAGTGGGGTGCAGAATATCCATTCCCATCTGAATAACAATAATTCGTCAACAGAAATCATTGTCGGGTCGTTAGAAGGGGTATAGAGGGATTTTTCATTTTCAAAATTACTTCCAAAATTCAATATGACTTGACACGCAACATGGTATTGTGCAGAATATATATTTTCATCTGAATAACAATAATTTGTCAACAGAAATCATTGTCGGGTCGTCAGAGGGGTTATAGAGGGATTTTTCATTTTCAAAATGACTTCAAAAATCAAATATGACTTGGCACGCATCATGGTGGGGTACAGAATATTCATTTCCACCTCAATAACAATAATTCGTCAACAGAAATCATTGTCGGGTCGTTAGAGGGGGTATACAGGGATTTTTCAATTTCAATACTTCTTCAAAAATCTAATTTGACTTGGCACGCATCATGGTAGTGTGCAGAATAACCATTTTCATCTGAATAACAATAATTTGTCAACAGAAATCATTGTCGGGTCGTCAGAGGGGTTATAGAGAGATTTTTCATTTTCAAAATGACTTCAAAAATCAAATATGACTTGGCACGCATCATGGTGGGGTACAGAATATTCATTTCCACCTCAATAACAATAATTCGTCAAAATAAATCATTGTCGGGTCGTCAGATGGGGTATAGAGGGATTTTTCATGTTTAAAATTATCTCAAAATCAAATATGACTTGGCACGCATCATGGTGGGGTGCAAAGTATTCATGTCCATCCGAATAACAATAATTGGTCAACACAAATCCTTGTCGGGTCGTTAGAGGGGGGTATAGAGGGATTTTTCATTTTCAATATTTCTTCAAAAATCAAATATGACTTGGCACGCAACATAGTGGGGTGCAGAATATCCACTCCCATCTGAATAACAATAATTCGTCAACAGAAATCATTGTCGGGTCGTTAGAGGGGGTATACAGGAACTTTTCAATTTCAATATTTCTTCAAAAATCTAATATGACTTGGCACGCATCATGGTAGTATGCAGAATATTCATTTTCATCTGAATAACAATAATTTGTCAACAGAAATCATTGTCGGGTCGTCTGAGGGGTTGTAGAGGGATTTTTCATTTTCAAAATGACTTCAAAAATCAAATATGACTTGGCACGCATCATCGTGGGGTACAGAATATTCATTGCCACCTCAATAACAATAATTCGTCAAAATAAATCATTGTCGGGTCGTCAGAGGGGGTATTAAGGGATTTTACATTCTCAAAATTACCTCATAAACAAATATGACTTGGCACGCATCATGGTGGGCTGCAGAATACCCATTTTCATCTGAATAACAATAATTCGTCAACAGAAATCATTGACGGGTCGTTAAAGGGGGTATAGAGGGATTTTTCATTTTCAAAATTACCTCAAAATCAAATATGACTTGGCACGCAACATAGTGGGGTGCAGAATATCCATTCCCATCTGAAAAACAATAATTCGTCAACAGAAATCATTGTCGGGTCGTTAGACGGGGTATAGAGTGATTTTTCATTTTCAAAATTACCTCAAAATCAAATATGACTTGGCACGCAACATGGTGGGGTGCAGAATATCCATTTCCATCTGAATAAGAATAATTCGTCAACAGAAATCATTGTCGGATCGTTAGAGGGGGTATACAGGGATTTTTCAATTTCAATATTTCTTCAAAAATCTAATATGACTTGGCACGCATCATGGTAGGGTGCAGAATATCCATTTTCATCTGAATAACAATAATTTGTCATCAGAAATCATTGTCGGGTCGTCTGAGGGGTTATAGAGGGATTTTTCATTTTCAAAATGACTTCAAAAATCAAATATGACTTTTCACGCATCATGGTGGGGTACAGAATATTCATTTCCACCTCAATAACAATAATTCGTCAAAATAAATCATTGTCGGGTCGTCGGAGGGGGTATAGAGGGATTTTTCATTCTTAAAATTACCTCAGAATCAAATATGACTTGGCACGCATCATGGTGGGCTGTAGAATATCCATTTTCATCTGAATAACAATAATTCGTCAACAGAAATCATTGACGGGTCGTTAAAGGGGGTATAGAGGGATTTTTCATTTTCAAAATTACCTCAAAATCAAATACGACTTGGCACGCAACATAGTGGGGTGCAGAATATCCATTCCCATCTGAAAAACAATAATTCGTCAACAGAAATCATTGTCGGGTCGTTAGAAGGGGTATAGAGGGATTTTTCATTTTCAATATTTCTTCAAAAATCAAATATGACTTGGCACGCAACATAGTGGGGTGCAGAATATCTATTTTCATCTGAATAACAATAATTCGTCAACAGAAATCATTGACGGGTCGTTAAAGGGGGTATAGAGGTATTTTTCATTTTCAAAATTTGTTCAAAATTCTAATATGACTTGGCACACATGATGATGGGGTGCAGAATATTCAATTTCATCTGATTAACAATAATTCGTCAACGCAAATCATTGTCGTGTAGTCAGAGGGGGTATGGAGGGATTTTTCATTTTCAAAATTACTTCAAAAATCTAATAAAACTTGGCACGCATCATGGTGGGGTGCAAAGAATCCATTCCCATCTGAATAAAAATAATTAATCAACAGAAATCATTGTCGTGTCGTCAGAAGGGGTATGGAGGGATTTTTCATTTTCAAAATTACCTCAAAATCAAATATGACTTGGCACGCAACATAGTGGGGTACAGAATATCCATTCCCATCTGAAAAACAATAATTCGTCAACAGAAATCATTGTCGGGTCGTTAGAAGGGGTATAGAGGGATTTTTCATTTTCAAAATTACCTCAAAATCAAATATGACTTGGCTCGCAACATGGTGGGGTGCAGAATATTCATTTCCATCTGAATAAGAATAATTCGTCAACAGAAATCATTGTCGGGTCGTTAGAGGGGGTATACAGGGATTTTTCAATTTCAATATTTCTTCAAAAATCTAATATGACTTGGCACGCAACATGGTGGGGTGCAGAATATCCATTTCCATCTGAATAAGAATAATTCGTCAACGGAAATCATTGTCGGGTCGTTAGAGGGGGTATACAGGGATTTTTCAATTTCAATATTTCTTCAAAAATCTAATATGACTTGGCACGCAACATGGTGGGGTGCAGAATATCCATTTCCATTTGAATAACGATAATTCGTCAAAATAAATCATTGTCGGGTCGTCAGAGGGGGTATAGAGGGATTTTTCATTTTTAAAATTATCTCAAAATCAAATATGACTTGTCACGCATCATGGTGGGGTGCAAAGTATTCATGTTCATCTGAATAACAATTATTCGTCTACAGAATTCATTGTCGGGTCGTTAGAAGGGGTATAGAGGGATTTTTCATTTTCAAAATTACCTCAAAATCAAATATGACTTGGCACGCAACATGGTGGGGTGCAGAATATCCATTTCCACCTCAATAACAATAATTCGTCAAAATAAATCATTGTCGGGTCGTCAGAGGGGGTATGGAGGGATTTTTCATTTTTAAAATTATCTCAAAATCAAATATGACTTGGCACGCATCATGGTGGGGTGCAAAGTATTCATGTCCATCCGAATAACAATAATTCGTCAACACAAATCTTTGTCGGGTCGTTAGAGGGGGGTATAGAGGGATTTTTCATTTTCAATATTTCTTTAAAAATCAAATATGACTTGGCACGCAACATAGTGGGGTGCAGAATATCCACTCCCATCTGAATAACAATAATTCGTCAACAGAAATCATTGAAGGGTCGTTAAAGGGGGTATAGAGGGATTTTTCATTCTCAAAATTACCTCAGAATCAAATATGACTTGGCACGCATCATGGTGGGGTACAGAATATTCATTTCCACGTCAATAACAATAATTCGTCAAAATAAATCATTGTCGGGTCGTCAGAGGGGGTATAGAGGGATTTTTCATATTTAAAATTATCTCAAAATGAAATATGACTTGGCACGCATCATGGTGGGGTGCAAAGTATTCATGTCCATCCGAATAACAATAATTCGTCAACACAAATGTTGGTCGGGTCGTTAGAGGGGGGTATAGAGGGATTTTTCATTTTCAATATTTCTTCAAAAATCAAATATGACTTGGCACGCAACATAGTGGGGTGCAGAATATCCACTCCGATCTGAATAACAATAATTCGTCAACAGAAATCATTGTCGGGTCGTTAGAGGGGGTATACAGGGATTTTTCAATTTCAATATTTCTTCAAAAATCTAATATGACTTGGCACGAATCATGGTAGTGTGCAGAATATTCATTTTCATCTGAATAACAATAATTTGTCAACAGAAATCATTGTCGGGTCGTCTGAGGGGTTGTAGAGGGAATTTTCATTTTCAAAATGACTTCAAAAATCAAATATGACTTGGCACGCATCATCGTGGGGTACAGAATATTCATTTCCACCTCAATAACAATAATTCGTCAAAATATATCATTATCGGGTCGTCAGAGGGGGTATTAAGGGATTTTTCATTCTCAAAATTACCTCATAATCAAATATGACTTGGCACGCATCATGGTGGGCTGCAGAATATCCATTTTCATCTGAATAACAATAATTCGTCAACAGAAATCATTGACGGGTCGTTGAAGGGGGTATAGAGGGATTTTTCATTTTCAAAATTACCTCAAAATCAAATATGACTTGGCACGCAACATAGTGGGGTGCAGAATATTCATTCCCATCTGAAAAACAATAATTCGTCAACAGAAATCATTGTCGGGTCGTTAGAAGGGGTATAGAGGGATTTTTCATTTTCAAAATTACCTCAAAATCAAATATGACTTGGCACGCAACATGGTGGGGTGCAGAATATCCATTTCCATCTGAATAAGAATAATTCGTCAACAGAAATCATTGTCGGGTCGTAAGAGGGGGTATACAGGGATTTTTCAATTTCAATATTTCTTCAAAAATCTAATATGACTTGGCACGCATCATGGTAGTAAGCAGAATATCCATTTTCATCTGAATAACAATAATTTGTCAACAGAAATCATTGTCGGGTCGTCAGAGGAGTTATAGAGGGATTTTTCATTTTCAAAATGACTTCAAAAATCAAATATGACTTGGCACGCATCATGGTGGGGTACAGAATATTCATTTCCACCTGAATAACAATAATTCGTCAAAATAAATCATTGTCGGGTCGTCAGAGGGGGTATAGAGAGATTTTTCAATTTTAAAATTATCTCAAAATCAAATATGACTTGGCACGCATCATGGTGGGGTGCAAAGTATTCATGTCCATCTGAATACCAATAATTCGTCAACAGAAATCATTGTCGGGTCGTTAGAGGGGGTATACAAGGATTTTTCAATTTCAATATATCTTCAAAAATCTAATATAACTTGGCACGCATCATGGTAGTGTGCAGAATATTCATTTTCATCTGAATAACAATAATTTGTCAACAGAAATCATTGTCGGGTCGTTTGAGGGGTTATAGAGGGATTTCTCATTTTCAAAATGACTTCAAAAATCAAATATGACTTGGCACGCATCATCGTGGGGTACAGAATATTCGTTTTCACCTCAATAACAATAATTCGTCAAAATAAATCATTGTCGGGTCGTCAGAGGGGGTATAGAGGGATTTTTTATTCTCAAAATTACCTCAGAATCAAATATGACTTGGCACGCATCATGGTGGGCTGCAGAATATCCATTTTCATCTGAATAACAATAATTCGTCAACAGAAATCATTGACGGGTCGTTAGAGGGGGGTATAGAGGGATTTTTCATTTTCAAAATAACCTCAAAATCAAATATGACTTTGCACGCAACATAATGGGGTGCAGAATATCCATTTCCATCTGAAAAACAATAATTCGTCAACAGAAATCATTGTCGGGTCGTTAGAAGGGGTATAGAGGGATTTTTCATTTTCAAAATTACCTCAAAATCAAATATGACTTGGCACGCAACATGGTGGGGTGCAGAATATCCATTTCCATCTGAATAAGAATAATTCGTCAACAGAAATCATTGTCGGGTCGTAAGAGGGGGTATACAGGGATTTTTCAATTTCAATATTTCTTCAAAAATCTAATATGACTTGGCACGCATCATGGTAGTAAGCAGAATATCCATTTTCATCTGAATAACAATAATTTGTCAACAGAAATCATTGTCGGGTCGTCAGAGGGGGTATAGAGGGATTTTTCATTTTTAAAATTATCTCAAAATCAAATATGACTTGTCACGCATCATGGTGGGGTGCAAAGTATTCATGTCCATCTGAATAACAGTAACTCGTCTACAGAAATCATTGTCGGGTCGTTAGAAGGGGTATAGAGTGATTTTTCATTTTCAAAATTACCTCAAAATCAAATATGACTTGGCACGCAACATGGTGGGGTGCAGAATATCCATTTCCATCTGAATAAGAATAATTCGTCAACAGAAATCATTGTCGGGTCGTTAGAGGGGGTATACAGGGATTTTTCAATTTCAATATTTCTTCAAAAATCCAATATGACTTGGCACGCATCATGGTAGTGTGCAGAATATCCATTTTCATCTGAATAACAATAATTTGTCATCAGAAATCATTGTCGGGTCGTCTGATGGGTTATAGAGGGATTTTTCATTTTCAAAATGACTTCAAAAATCAAATATGACTTTTCACGCATCATGGTGGGGTACAGAATATTCATTTCCACCTCAATAACAATAATTCGTCAAAATAAATCATTGTCGGGTCGTCGGAGGGGGTATAGAGGGATTTTTCATTCTTAAAATTACCTCAGAATCAAATATGACTTGGCACGCATCATGGTGGGCTGTAGAATATCCATTTTCATCTGAATAACAATAATTCGTCAACAGAAATCATTGACGGGTCGTTAAAGGGGGTATAGAGGGATTTTTCATTTTCAAAATTACCTCAAAATCAAATATGTCTTGGCACGCAACATAGTGGGGTGCAGAATATCCATTCCCATCTGAAAAACAATAATTCGTCAACAGAAATCATTGTCGGGTCGGTAGAAGGGGTATAGAGGGATTTTTCATTTTCAATATTTCTTCAAAAATCAAATATGACTTGGCACGCAACATAGTGGGGTGCAGAATATCTATTTTCATCTGAATAACAATAATTCGTCAACAGAAATCATTGACGGGTCGTTAAAGGGGGTATAGAGGTATTTTTCATTTTCAAAATTTGTTCAAAATTCTAATATGACTTGGCACACATGATGATGGGGTGCAGAATATTCAATTTCATCTGACTAACAATAATTCGTCAACGCAAATCATTGTCGTGTAGTCAGAGGGGGTATGGAGGGATTTTTCATTTTCAAAATTACTTCAAAAATCTAATAAAACTTGGCACGCATCATGGTGGGGTGCAAAGAATCCATTCCCATCTGAATAAAAATAATTAATCAACAGAAATCATTGTCGTGTCGTCAGAAGGGGTATGGAGGGATTTTTCATTTTCAAAATTACCTCAAAATCAAATATGACTTGGCACGCAACATAGTGGGGTACAGAATATCCATTCCCATCTGAAAAACAATAATTCGTCAACAGAAATCATTGTCGGGTCGTTAGAAGGGGTATAGAGGGATTTTTCATTTTCAAAATTACCTCAAAATCAAATATGACTTGGCTCGCAACATGGTGGGGTGCAGAATATTCATTTCCATCTGAATAATAATAATTCGTCAACAGAAATCATTGTCGGGTCGTTAGAGGGGGTATACAGGGATTTTTCAATTTCAATATTTCTTCAAAAATCTAATATGACTTGGCACGCAACATGGTGGAGTGCAGAATATCCATTTCCATCTGAATAAGAATAATTCGTCAACAGAAATCATTGTCGGGTCGTTAGAGGGGGTATACAGGGATTTTTCAATTTCAATATTTCTTCAAAAATCTAATATGACTTGGCACGCAACATGGTGGGGTGCAGAATATCCATTTCCATTTGAATAACAATAATTCGTCAAAATAAATCATTGTCGGGTCGTCAGAGGGGGTATAGAGGGATTTTTCATTTTTAAAATTATCTCAAAATCAAATATGACTTGTCACGCATCATGGTGGGGTGCAAAGTATTCATGTTCATCTGAATAACAATTATTCGTCTACAGAATTCATTGTCGGGTCGTTAGAAGGGGTATAGAGGGATTTTTCATTTTCAAAATTACCTCAAAATCAAATATGACTTGGCACGCAACATGGTGGGGTGCAGAATATCCATTTCCACCTCAATAACAATAATTCGTCAAAATAAATCATTGTCGGGTCGTCAGAGGGGGTATGGAGTGATTTTTCATTTTTAAAATTATCTCAAAATCAAATATGACTTGGCACGCATCATGGTGGGGTGCAAAGTATTCATGTCCATCCGAATAACAATAATTCGTCAACACAAATCTTTGTCGGGTCGTTAGAGGGGGGTATAGAGGGATTTTTCATTTTCAATATTTCTTCAAAAATCAAATATGACTTGGCACGCAACATAGTGGGGTGCAGAATATCCACTCCCATCTGAATAACAATAATTCGTCAACAGAAATCATTGAAGGGTCGTTAAAGGGGGTATAGAGGGATTTTTCATTCTCAAAATTACCTCAGAATCAAATATGACTTGGCACGCATCATGGTGGGGTACAGAATATTCATTTCCACGTCAATAACAATAATTCGTCAAAATAAATCATTGTCGGGTCGTCAGAGGGGGTATAGAGGGATTTTTCATATTTAAAATTATCTCAAAATCAAATATGACTTGGCACGCATCATGGTGGGGTGCAAAGTATTCATGTCCATCCGAATAACAATAATTCGTCAACAGAAATCATTGTCGGGTCGTTAGAGGGGGTATACAGGGATTTTTCAATTTCAATATTTCTTCAAAAATCTAATATGACTTGGCACGCAACATGGTGGGGTGCAGAATATCCATTTCCATCTGAATAAGAATAATTCGTCAACAGAAATCATTGTCGGGTCGTTAGAGGGGGTATACAGGGATTTTTCAATTTCAATATTTCTTCAAAAATCTAATATGACTTGGCATGCAACATGGTAGGGTGCAGAATATCCATTTCCATTTGAATAACAATAATTCGTCAAAATAAATCATTGTCGGGTCGTCAGAGGGGGTATAGAGGGATTTTTTATTTTTAAAATTATCTCAAAATCAAATATGACTTGTCACGCATCATGGTGGGGTGCAAAGTATTCATGTTCATCTGAATAACAATTAGTCGTCTACAGAATTCATTGTCGGGTCGTTAGAAGGGGTATAGAGGGATTTTTCATTTTCAAAATTACCTCAAAATCAAATATGACTTGGCACGCAACATGGTGGGGTGCAGAATATCCATTTCCACCTCAATAACAATAATTCGTCAAAATAAATCATTGTCGGGTCGTCAGAGGGGGTATGGAGGGATTTTTCATTTTTAAAATTATCTGTAAATCAAATATGACTTGGCACGCATCATGGTGGGGTGCAAAGTATTCATGTCCATCCGAATAACAATAATTCGTCAACACAAATCTTTGTCGGGTCGTTAGAGGGGGGTATAGAGGGATTTTTCATTTTCAATATTTCTTCAAAAATCAAATATGACTTGGCACGCAACATAGTGGGGTGCAGAATATCCACTCCGATCTGAATAACAATAATTCGTCAACAGAAATCATTGTCGGGTCGTTAGAGGGGGTATACAGTGATTTTTCAATTTCAATATTTCTTCAAAAATCTAATATGACTTGGCACGAATCATGATAGTGTGCAGAATATTCATTTTCATCTGAATAACAATAATTTGTCAACAGAAATCATTGTCGGGTCGTCTGAGGGGTTGTAGAGGGAATTTTCATTTTCAAAATGACTTCAAAAATCAAATATGACTTGGCACGCATCATCGTGGGGTACAGAATATTCATTTCCACCTCAATAACAATAATTCGTCAAAATATATCATTGTCGGGTCGTCAGAGGGGGTATTAAGGGATTTTTCATTCTCAAAATTACCTCATAATCAAATATGACTTGGCACGCATCATGGTGGGCTGCAGAATATCCATTTTCATCTGAATAACAATAATTCGTCAACAGAAATCATTGACGGGTCGTTAAAGGGGGTATAGAGGGATTTTTCATTTTCAAAATTACCTCAAAATCAAATATGACTTGGCACGCAACATAGTGGGGTGCAGAATATCCATTCCCATCTGAAAAACAATAATTCGTCAACAGAAATCATTGTCGGGTCGTTAGAAGGGGTATAGAGGGATTTCTCATTTTCAAAATTACCTCAAAATCTAATATGACTTGGCACGCAACATGGTGGGATGCAGAATATCCATTTCCATCTGAATAAGAATAATTCGTCAACAGAAATCATTGTCGGGTCGTTAGAGGGGGTATACAGGGATTTTTCAATTTCAATATTTCTTCAAAAATCTAATATGACTTGGCACGCATCATGGTAGTGTGCAGAATATCCATTTTCATCTGAATAACAATAATTTGTCAACAGAAATCATTGTCGGGTCGTCAGAGGGGTTATAGAGGGATTTTTCATTCTCAAAATGACTTCAAAAATCAAAAATGACTTGGCACGCATCATCGTGGGGTACAGAATATTCATTTCCACCTCAATAACAATAATTCCTCAAAATAAATCATTGTCGGGTCGTCAGAGGGGGTATTAAGGGATTTTTCATTCTCAAAATTACCTCATAATCAAATATGACTTGGCACGCATCATGGTGGGCTGCAGAATATCCATTTTCATCTGAATAACAATAATTCGTCAACAGAAATCATTGACGGGTCGTTAAAGGGGGTATAGAGGGATTTTTCATTTTCAAAATTACCTCAAAATCAAATATGACTTGGCACGCAACATAGTGGGGTGCAGAATATTCATTCCCATCTAAAAAACAATAATTCGTCAACAGAAATCATTGTCGGGTCGATAGAAGGGGTATAGAGGAATTTTTCATTTTCAAAATTACCTCAAAATCAAATATGACTTGGCACGCAACATGTTGGGGTGCAGAATATTCATTTCCATCTGAATAACAATAAATCGTCAACAGAAATCATTGTCGGGTCGTTAGAGGGGGTATACAGGGATTTTTCATTTTCAATATTTCTTCAAAAATCTAATATGACTTGGCACGCATCATGGTAGTGTGCAGAATATCCATTTTCATCTGAATAACAATAATTTGTCAACAGAAATCATTGTCGGGTCGTCAGAGGGGTTATAGAGGGATTTTTCATTCTCAAAATGACTTCAAAAATCAAATATGACTTGGCACGCATCATCGTGGGGTACAGAATATTCATTTCCACCACAATAACAATAATTCATCAAAATAAATCATTGTCGGGTCGTCAGAGGGGGTATTAAGGGATTTTTCATTCTCAAAAGTACCTCATAATCAAATATGACTTGGCACGCATCATGGTGGGCTGCAGAATATCCATTTTCATCTGAATAACAATAATTCGTCAAAAGAAATCATTGACGGGTCGTTATATGGGGTATAGAGGGATTTTTCATTTTCAAAATTACCTCAAAATCAAATATGACTTGGCACGCAACATAGTGGGGTGCAGAATATCCATTCCCATCTGAAAAACAATAATTCGTCAACAGAAATCATTGTCGTGTCGTTAGAAGGGGTATAGAGGGATTTTTCATTTTCAAAATTACCTCAAAATCAAATATGACTTGGCACGCAACATGGTGGGGTGCAGAATATCCATTTCCATCTGAATAACAATAATTCGTCTAAAGAAATCATTGACGGGTCGTTAAAGGGGGTATAGAGGGATTTTTCATTTTCAAAATTACCTCAAAATCAAATATGACTTGGCACGCAACATGGTGGGGTGCAGAATATCCATTTCCATCTGAATAAGAATAATTCGTCAACAGAAATCATTGTCGGGTCGTTAGAGGGGGTATACAGGGATTTTTCAATTTCAATATTTCTTCAAAAATCCAATATGACTTGGCACGCATCATGGTAGTGTGCAGAATATCCATTTTCATCTGAATAACAATAATTTGTCATCAGAAATCATTGTCGGGTCGTCTGAGGGGTTATAGAGAGATTTTTCATTTTCAAAATGACTTCAAAAATCAAATATGACTTGGCACGCATCATGGTGGGGTACAGAATATTCACTTTCACCTCAATAACAATAATTCGTCAAAATAAATCATTGTCGGGTGGTCAGAGGGGGTATAGAGGGATTTTTCATTCTCAAAATTACCTCAGAATCAAATATGACTTGGCACGCATCATGGTGGGCTGCAGAATATCCATTTTCATCTGAATAACAATAATTCGTCAACAGAAATCATTGACGGGTCGTTAGAGGGGGGTATAGAGGGATTTTTCATTTTCAATATTTCTTCAAAAATCAAATATGACTTGGCACGCAACATAGTGGGGTTCAGAATATCCATTTTCATCTGAATAACAATAATTCGTCAACAGAAATCATTGTCGTGTCGTCAGAAGGGGTATGGAGGGATTTTTCATCTTCAAAATTACCTCAAAATCAAATATGACTTGGCACGCAACATGGTGGGGTGCAGAATATCCATTCCCATTTGAATAACAATAATTCGTCGACAGAAATCATTGTCGGGTCGTTAGAGGGGGTATACAGGGATTTTTCAATTTCAATATTTCTTCAAAAATCCAATATGACTTGGCACGCATCATGGTAGTGTGCAGAATATCCATTTTCATCTGAATAACAATAATTCGTCAACAGAAATCATTGACGGGTCGTTAAAGGGGGTATAGAGGGATTTTTCATTTTCAAAATTACCTCAAAATCAAATATGACTTGGCACGCAACATAGTGGGGTGCAGAATATCCATTCCCATCTGAAAAACAATAATTCGTCAACAGAAATCATTGTCGTGTCGTTAGAAGGGGTATAGAGGGATTTTTCATTTTCAAAATTACCTCAAAATCAAATATGACTTGGCACGAAACATGGTGGGGTGCAGAATATCCATTTCCATCTGAATAACAATAATTCGTCTAAAGAAATCATTGACGGGTCGTTAAAGGGGGTATAGAGGGATTTTTCATTTTCAAAATTACCTCAAAATCAAATATGACTTGGCACGCAACATGGTGGGGTGCAGAATATTCATTTCCATCTGAATAAGAATAATTCGTCAACAGAAATCATTGTCGGGTCGTTAGAGGGGGTATACAGGGATTTTTCAATTTCAATATTTCTTCAAAAATCCAATATGACTTGGCACGCATCATGGTAGTGTGCAGAATATCCATTTTCATCTGAATAACAATAATTTGTCATCAGAAATCATTGTCGGGTCGTCTGAGGGGTTATAGAGAGATTTTTCATTTTCAAAATGACTTCAAAAATCAAATATGACTTGGCACGCATCATGGTGGGGTACAGAATATTCACTTTCACCTCAATAACAATAATTCGTCAAAATAAATCATTGTCGGGTCGTCAGAGGGGGTATAGAGGGATTTTTCATTCTCAAAATTACCTCAGAATCAAATATGACTTGGCACGCATCATGGTGGGCTGCAGAATATCCATTTTCATCTGAATAACAATAATTCGTCAACAGAAATCATTGACGGGTCGTTAGAGGGGGGTATAGAGGGATTTTTCATTTTCAATATTTCTTCAAAAATCAAATATGACTTGGCACGCAACATAGTGGGGTGCAGAATATCCATTTCCATCTGAATAACAATAATTCGTCAACAGAAATCATTGTCGTGTCGTCAGAAGGGGTATGGAGGGATTTTTCATCTTCAAAATTACCTCAAAATCAAATATGACTTGGCACGCAACATGGTAGGGTGCAGAATATCCATTTCCATCTGAATAACAATAATTCGTCGACAGAAATCATTGTCGGGTCGTTAGAGGGGGTATACAGGGATTTTTCAATTTCAATATTTCTTCAAAAATCCAATATGACTTGGCACGCATCATGGTAGTGTGCAGAATATCCATTTTTATCTGAATAACAATAATTCGTCAACAGAAATCATTGACGGGTCGTTAGAGGGGGGTATAGAGGGATTTTTCATTTTCAATATTTCTTCAAAAATCAAATATGACTTGGCACGCAACATGGTGGGGTGCAGAATATCCATTTCCAACTGAATAACAATAATTCGTCGACAGAAATCATTGTCGGGTAGTCAGAGGGGGTATAGAGGGATTTTTCATTTTCAAAATTACCTCAAAATCAAATATGACTTGGCACGCATCATGGTGGGTTGCAGAATATCCATTCCGATCTAAATAAAAATAATTCGTCAACAGAAATCATTGGCGGGTCGTTAGAGGGGGTATAGAGGGATTTTTCATTTTCAAAATTTCTTCAAAAATCTAATATGACTTGGCACGCATCATGTTGAGGTGCAGAATATCCATTTCCATCTGAAAAACAATAATTCGTCAACAGAAATCATTGTCGTGTCGTCAGAGGGGAATGGAGGGATTTTTCATTTTCAATATTTCTTCAAAAATCAAATATGACTTGGCACGCAACATAGTGGGGTGCAGAATATCCATTTTCATCTGAATAACAATAATTCGTCAACAGAAATCATTGACGGGTCGTTAAAGGGGGTATAGAGGGATTTTTCATTTTCAAAATTTCTTCAAAAATCTAGTATGACTTGGCACGCATCATGTTGAGGTGCAGAATATCCATTTCCATCTGAAAAACAATAATTCGTCAACAGAAATCATTGTCGTGTCGTCAGAGGGAAATGGAGGGATTTTTCATTTTCAATATTTCTTCAAAAATCAAATATGACTTGGCACGCAACATAGTGGGGTGCAGAATATCCATTTTCATCTGAATAACAATAATTCGTCAACAGAAATCATTGACGGGTCGTTAAAGGGGGTATAGAGGGATTTTTCATTTTCAAAATTACCTCAAAATCAAATATGACTTGGCACGCAACATGGTGGGGTGCAGAATATCCATTTCCATCTGAATAAGATTAATTCATCAACAGAAATCATTGTCGGGTCGTTAGAGGGGGTATACAGGGATTTTTCAATTTCAATATTTCTTCAAAAATCCAATATGACTTGGCACGCATCATGGTAGTGTGCAGAATATCCATTTTCATCTGAATAACAATAATTTGTCAACAGAAATCAATGTCGGGTCGTCAGAGGGGTTATAGAGGGATTTTTCATTCTCAAAATGACTTCAAAAATCAAATATGACTTGGCACGCATCATCGTGGGGTACAGAATATTCATTTCCACCCCAATAACAATAATTCATCAAAATAAATCATTGTCGGGTCGTCAGAGGGGGTATTAAGGGATTTTTCATTCTCAAAATTACCTCATAATCAAATATGACTTGGCACGCATCATGGTGGGCTGCAGAATATCCATTTTCATCTGAATAACAATAATTCATCAACAGAAATCATTGACGGGTCGTTAAAGGGGGTATAGAGGGATTTTTCATTTTCAAAATTACCTCAAAATCAAATATGACTTGGCACGCAACATGGTGGGGTGCAGAATATCCATTTCCATCTGAATAACAATAATTCGTCTAAAGAAATCATTGACGGGTCGTTAAAGGGGGTATAGAGGGATTTTTCATTTTCAAAATTACCTCAAAATCAAATATGACTTGGCACGCAACATGGTGGGGTGCAGAATATCTATTTCCATCTGAATAAGAATAATTCGTCAACAGAAATCATTGTCGGGTCGTTAGAGGGGGTATACAGGGATTTTTCAATTTCAAAATTTCTTCAAAAATCCAATATGACTTGGCACGCATCATGGTAGTGTGCAGAATATCCATTTTCATCTGAATAACAATAATTTGTCATCAGAAATCATTGTCGGGTCGTCTGAGGGGTTATAGAGAGATTTTTCATTTTCAAAATGACTTCAAGAATCAAATATGACTTGGCACGCATCATGGTGGGGTACAGAATATTCATTTTCACCTCAATAACAATAATTCGTCAAAATAAATCATTGTCGGGTCGTCAGAGGGGGTATAGAGGGATTTTTCATTCTCAAAATTACCTCAGAATCAAATATGACTTGGCACGCATCATGGTGGGCTGCAGAATATCCATTTTCATCTGAATAACAATAATTCGTCAACAGAAATCATTGACGGGTCGTTAGAGGGGGGTATAGAGGGATTTTTCATTTTCAATATTTCTTCAAAAATCAAATATGACTTGGCACGCAACATGGTGGGGTGCAGAATATCCATTTCTATCTGAATAACAATAATTCGTCGACTGAAATCATTGTCGGGTAGTCAGAGGGGGTATAGAGGGATTTTTCATTTTCAAAATTACCTCAAAATCAAATATAACTTGGCACGCATCATGGTGGGGTGCAGAATATCCATTCCGATCTAAATAACAATAATTCGTCAACAGAAATCATTGGCGGGTCGTTAGAGGGGGTATAGAGGGATTTTTCATTTTCAAAATTTCTTCAAAAATCTAATATGACTTGGCACGCATCATGTTGAGGTGCAGAATATCCATTTCCATCTGAAAAACAATAATTCGTCAACAGAAATCATTGTCGTGTCGTCAGAGGGGAATGGAGGGATTTTTCATTTTCAATATTTCTTCAAAAATCAAATATGACTTGGCACGCAACATAGTGGGGTGCAGAATATCCATTTTCATCTGAATAACAATAATTCGTCAACAGAAATCATTGACGGGTCGTTAAAGGGGGTATAGAGGGATTTTTCATTTTCAAAATTACCTCAAAATCAAATATGACTTGGCACGCAACATGGTGGGGTGCAGAATATCCATTTCCATCTGAATAAGATTAATTCGTCAACAGAAATCATTGTCGGGTCGTTAGAGGGGGTATACAGGGATTTTTCAATATCAATATTTCTTCAAAAATCCAATATGACTTGGCACGCATCATGGTAGTGTGCAGAATATTCATTTTCATCTGAATAACAATAATTTGTCAACAGAAATCAATGTCGGGTCGTCAGAGGGGTTATAGAGGGATTTTTCATTCTCAAAATGACTTCAAAAATCAAATATGACTTGGCACGCATCATCGTGGGGTACAGAATATTCATTTCCACCCCAATAACAATAATTCATCAAAATAAATCATTGTCGGGTCGTCGGAGGGGGTATTAAGGGATTTTTCATTTTCAAAATTACCTCAAAATCAAATATGACTTGGCACGCAACATGGTGGGGTGCAGAATATCCATTTCCATCTGAATAACAATAATTCGTCGACAGAAATCATTGTCGGGTAGTCAGAGGGGGTATAGAGGGATTTTTCATTTTCAAAATTACCTCAAAATCAAATATGACTTGGCACGCATCATGGTGGGGTGCAGAATATCTATTCCGATCTAAATAACAATAATTCGTCAACAGAAATCATTGGCGGGTCGTTAGAGGGGGTATAGAGGGATTTTTCATTTTCAAAATTTCTTCAAAAATCTAATATGACTTGGCACGCATCATGGTGGGGTACAGAATATTCATTTTCACCTCAACAACAATAATTCGTCAAAATAAATCATTGTCGGGTCGTCAGAGGGGGTATAGAGGGATTTTTCATTCTCAAAATTACCTCAGAATCAAATATGACTTGGCACGCATCATGGTGGGCTGCAGAATATCCATTTTCATCTGAATAACAATAATTTGTCAACAGAAATCATTGACGGGTCGTTAGAGGGGGGTATAGAGGGATTTTTCATTTTCAATATTTCTTCAAAAATCAAATATGACTTGGCACGCAACATGGTGGGGTGCAGAATATCCATTTCCATCTGAATAACAATAATTCGTAGACAGAAATCATTGTCGGGTAGTCAGAGGAGGTATAGAGGGATTTTTCATTTTCAAAATTACCTCAAAATCAAATATGACTTGGCACGCATCATGGTGGGGTGCAGAATATCCATTCCGATCTAAATAACAATAATTCGTCAACAGAAATCATTGGCGGGTCGTTAGAGGGGGTATAGAGGGATTTTTCATTTTCAAAATTTCTTCAAAAATCTAATATGACTTGGCACGCATCATGTTGAGGTGCAGAATATCCATTTCCATCTGAAAAACAATAATTCGTCAACAGAAATCATTGTCGTGTCGTCAGATGGGAATGGAGGGATTTTTCATTTTCAATATTTCTTCAAAAATCAAATATGACTTGGCACGCATCATGGTGGGGTGCAGAATATCCATTCCGATCTAAATAACAATAATTCGTCAACAGAAATCATTGGCGGGTCGTTAGAGGGGGTATAGAGGGATTTTTCATTTTCAAAATTTCTTCAAAAATCTAATATGACTTGGCACGCATCATGTTGAGGTGCAGAATATCCATTTCCATCTGAAAAACAATAATTCGTCAACAGAAATCATTGTCGTGTCGTCAGAGGGGAATGGAGGGATTTTTCATTTTCAATATTTCTTCAAAAATCAAATATGACTTGGCACGCAACTTAGTGGGGTGCAGAATATCCATTTCCATCTGAATAAGATTAATTCGTTAACAGAAATCATTGTCGGGTCGTTAGAGGGGGTATGCAGGGATTTTTCAATTTCAATATTTCTTCAAAAATCCAATATGACTTGGCACGCATCATGGTAGTGTGCAGAATATCCATTTTCATCTGAATAACAATAATTTGTCAACAGAAATCAATGTCGGGTCGTCAGAGGGGTTATAGAGGGATTTTTCATTCTCAAAATGACTTCAAAAATCAAATATGACTTGGCACGCATCATCGTGGGGTACAGAATATTCATTTCCACCCCAATAACAATAATTCATCAAAATAAATCATTGTCGGGTCGTCAGAGGGGGTATTAAGGGATTTTTCATTCTCAAAATTACCTCATAATCAAATATGACTTGGCACGCATCATGGTGGGCTGCAGAATATCCATTTTCATCTGAATAACAATAATTCGTCAACAGAAATCATTGACGGGTCGTTAAAGGGGGTATAGAGGGATTTTTCATTTTCAAAATTACCTCAAAATCAAATATGACTTGGCACGCAACATGGTGGGGTGCAGAATATCCATTTCCATCTGAATAACAATAATTCGTCTAAAGAAATCATTGACGGGTCGTTAAAGGGGGTATAGAGGGATTTTTCATTTTCAAAATTACCTCAAAATCAAATATGACTTGGCACGCAACATGGTGGGGTGCAGAATATCCATTTCCATCTGAATAACAATAATTCGTCTAAAGAAATCATTGACGGGTCGTTAAAGGGGGTATAGAGGGATTTTTCATTTTCAAAATTACCTCAAAATCAAATATGACTTGGCACGCAACATGGTGGGGTGCAGAATATCCATTTCCATCTGAATAAGATTAATTCGTCAACAGAAATCATTGTCGGGTCGTTAGAGGGGGTATACAGGGATTTTTCAATTTCAATATTTCTTCAAAAATCCAATATGACTTGGCACGCATCATGGTAGTGTGCAGAATATCCATTTTCATCTGAATAACAATAATTCGTCAACAGAAATCATTGTCGGGTCGTTAGAAGGGGTATAGAGGGATTTTTCATTTTCAATATTTCTTCAAAAATCAAATATGACTTGGCACGCAACATAGTGGGGTGCAGAATATCTATTTTCATCTGAATAACAATAATTCGTCAACAGAAATCATTGACGGGTCGTTAAAGGGGGTATAGAGGTATTTTTCATTTTCAAAATTTGTTCAAAATTCTAATATGACTTGGCACACATGATGATGGGGTGCAGAATATTCAATTTCATCTGATTAACAATAATTCGTCAACGCAAATCATTGTCGTGTAGTCAGAGGGGGTATGGAGGGATTTTTCATTTTCAAAATTACTTCAAAAATCTAATAAAACTTGGCACGCATCATGGTGGGGTGCAAAGAATCCATTCCCATCTGAATAAAAATAATTAATCAACAGAAATCATTGTCGTGTCGTCAGAAGGGGTATGGAGGGATTTTTCATTTTCAAAATTACCTCAAAATCAAATATGACTTGGCACGCAACATAGTGGGGTACAGAATATCCATTCCCATCTGAAAAACAATAATTCGTCAACAGAAATCATTGTCGGGTCGTTAGAAGGGGTATAGAGGGATTTTTCATTTTCAAAATTACCTCAAAATCAAATATGACTTGGCTCGCAACATGGTGGGGTGCAGAATATTCATTTCCATCTGAATAAGAATAATTCGTCAACAGAAATCATTGTCGGGTCGTTAGAGGGGGTATACAGGGATTTTTCAATTTCAATATTTCTTCAAAAATCTAATATGACTTGGCACGCAACATGGTGGGGTGCAGAATATCCATTTCCATCTGAATAAGAATAATTCGTCAACAGAAATCATTGTCGGGTCGTTAGAGGGGGTATACAGGGATTTTTCAATTTCAATATTTCTTCAAAAATCTAATATGACTTGGCACGCAACATGGTGGGGTGCAGAATATCCATTTCCATTTGAATAACGATAATTCGTCAAAATAAATCATTGTCGGGTCGTCAGAGGGGGTATAGAGGGATTTTTCATTTTTAAAATTATCTCAAAATCAAATATGACTTGTCACGCATCATGGTGGGGTGCAAAGTATTCATGTTCATCTGAATAACAATTATTCGTCTACAGAATTCATTGTCGGGTCGTTTCAAAATTACCTCAAAATCAAATATGACTTGGCACGCAACATGGTGGGGTGCAGAATATCCATTTCCACCTCAATAACAATAATTCGTCAAAATAAATCATTGTCGGGTCGTCAGAGGGGGTATGGAGGGATTTTTCATTTTTAAAATTATCTCAAAATCAAATATGACTTGGCACGCATCATGGTGGGGTGCAAAGTATTCATGTCCATCCGAATAACAATAATTCGTCAACACAAATCTTTGTCGGGTCGTTAGAGGGGGGTATAGAGGGATTTTTCATTTTCAATATTTCTTTAAAAATCAAATATGACTTGGCACGCAACATAGTGGGGTGCAGAATATCCACTCCCATCTGAATAACAATAATTCGTCAACAGAAATCATTGAAGGGTCGTTAAAGGGGGTATAGAGGGATTTTTCATTCTCAAAATTACCTCAGAATCAAATATGACTTGGCACGCATCATGGTGGGGTACAGAATATTCATTTCCACGTCAATAACAATAATTCGTCAAAATAAATCATTGTCGGGTCGTCAGAGGGGGTATAGAGGGATTTTTCATATTTAAAATTATCTCAAAATGAAATATGACTTGGCACGCATCATGGTGGGGTGCAAAGTATTCATGTCCATCCGAATAACAATAATTCGTCAACACAAATGTTGGTCGGGTCGTTAGAGGGGGGTATAGAGGGATTTTTCATTTTCAATATTTCTTCAAAAATCAAATATGACTTGGCACGCAACATAGTGGGGTGCAGAATATCCACTCCGATCTGAATAACAATAATTCGTCAACAGAAATCATTGTCGGGTCGTTAGAGGGGGTATACAGGGATTTTTCAATTTCAATATTTCTTCAAAAATCTAATATGACTTGGCACGAATCATGGTAGTGTGCAGAATATTCATTTTCATCTGAATAACAATAATTTGTCAACAGAAATCATTGTCGGGTCGTCTGAGGGGTTGTAGAGGGAATTTTCATTTTCAAAATGACTTCAAAAATCAAATATGACTTGGCACGCATCATCGTGGGGTACAGAATATTCATTTCCACCTCAATAACAATAATTCGTCAAAATATATCATTATCGGGTCGTCAGAGGGGGTATTAAGGGATTTTTCATTCTCAAAATTACCTCATAATCAAATATGACTTGGCACGCATCATGGTGGGCTGCAGAATATCCATTTTCATCTGAATAACAATAATTCGTCAACAGAAATCATTGACGGGTCGTTGAAGGGGGTATAGAGGGATTTTTCATTTTCAAAATTACCTCAAAATCAAATATGACTTGGCACGCAACATAGTGGGGTGCAGAATATTCATTCCCATCTGAAAAACAATAATTCGTCAACAGAAATCATTGTCGGGTCGTTAGAAGGGGTATAGAGGGATTTTTCATTTTCAAAATTACCTCAAAATCAAATATGACTTGGCACGCAACATGGTGGGGTGCAGAATATCCATTTCCATCTGAATAAGAATAATTCGTCAACAGAAATCATTGTCGGGTCGTTAGAGGGGGTATACAGGGATTTTTCAATTTCAATATTTCTTCAAAAATCCAATATGACTTGGCATGCATCATGGTAGTGTGCAGAATATCCATTTTCATCTGAATAACAATAATTTGTCATCAGAAATCATTGTCGGGTCGTCTGAGGGGTTATAGAGAGATTTTTCATTTTCAAAATGACTTCAAAAATCAAATATGACTTGGCACGCATCATGGTGGGGTACAGAATATTCATTTCCACCTCAATAACAATAATTCGTCAAAATAAATCATTGTCGGGTCGTCAGAGGGGGTATAGAGAGATTTTTCAATTTTAAAATTATCTCAAAATCAAATATGACTTGGCACGCATCATGGTGGGGTGCAAAGTATTCATGTCCATCTGAATACCAATAATTCGTCAACAGAAATCATTGTCGGGTCGTTAGAGGGGGTATACAAGGATTTTTCAATTTCAATATATCTTCAAAAATCTAATATAACTTGGCACGCATCATGGTAGTAAGCAGAATATCCATTTTCATCTGAATAACAATAATTTGTCAACAGAAATCATTGTCGGGTCGTCAGAGGGGGTATAGAGGGATTTTTCATTTTTAAAATTATCTCAAAATCAAATATGACTTGTCACGCATCATGGTGGGGTGCAAAGTATTCATGTCCATCTGAATAACAGTAATTCGTCTACAGAAATCATTGTCGGGTCGTTAGAAGGGGTATAGAGTGAATTTTCATTTTCAAAATTACCTCAAAATCAAATATGACTTGGCACGCAACATGGTGGGGTGCAGAATATCCATTTCCATCTGAATAAGAATAATTCGTCAACAGAAATCATTGTCGGGTCGTTAGAGGGGGTATACAGGGATTTTTCAATTTCAATATTTCTTCAAAAATCCAATATGACTTGGCACGCATCATGGTAGTGTGCAGAATATCCATTTTCATCTGAATAACAATAATTTGTCATCAGAAATCATTGTCGGGTCGTCTGATGGGTTATAGAGGGATTTTTCATTTTCAAAATGACTTCAAAAATCAAATATGACTTTTCACGCATCATGGTGGGGTACAGAATATTCATTTCCACCTCAATAACAATAATTCGTCAAAATAAATCATTGTCGGGTCGTCGGAGGGGGTATAGAGGGATTTTTCATTCTTAAAATTACCTCAGAATCAAATATGACTTGGCACGCATCATGGTGGGCTGTAGAATATCCATTTTCATCTGAATAACAATAATTCGTCAACAGAAATCATTGACGGGTCGTTAAAGGGGGTATAGAGGGATTTTTCATTTTCAAAATTACCTCAAAATCAAATATGTCTTGGCACGCAACATAGTGGGGTGCAGAATATCCATTCCCATCTGAAAAACAATAATTCGTCAACAGAAATCATTGTCGGGTCGTTAGAAGGGGTATAGAGGGATTTTTCATTTTCAATATTTCTTCAAAAATCAAATATGACTTGGCACGCAACATAGTGGGGTGCAGAATATCTATTTTCATCTGAATAACAATAATTCGTCAACAGAAATCATTGACGGGTCGTTAAAGGGGGTATAGAGGTATTTTTCATTTTCAAAATTTGTTCAAAATTCTAATATGACTTGGCACACATGATGATGGGGTGCAGAATATTCAATTTCATCTGACTAACAATAATTCGTCAACGCAAATCATTGTCGTGTAGTCAGAGGGGGTATGGAGGGATTTTTCATTTTCAAAATTACTTCAAAAATCTAATAAAACTTGGCACGCATCATGGTGAGGTGCAAAGAATCCATTCCCATCTGAATAAAAATAATTAATCAACAGAAATCATTGTCGTGTCGTCAGAAGGGGTATGGAGGGATTTTTCATTTTCAAAATTACCTCAAAATCAAATATGACTTGGCACGCAACATAGTGGGGTACAGAATATCCATTCCCATCTGAAAAACAATAATTCGTCAACAGAAATCATTGTCGGGTCGTTAGAAGGGGTATAGAGGGATTTTTCATTTTCAAAATTACCTCAAAATCAAATATGACTTGGCTCGCAACATGGTGGGGTGCAGAATATTCATTTCCATCTGAATAATAATAATTCGTCAACAGAAATCATTGTCGGGTCGTTAGAGGGGGTATACAGGGATTTTTCAATTTCAATATTTCTTCAAAAATCTAATATGACTTGGCACGCAACATGGTGGAGTGCAGAATATCCATTTCCATCTGAATAAGAATAATTCGTCAACAGAAATCATTGTCGGGTCGTTAGAGGGGGTATACAGGGATTTTTCAATTTCAATATTTCTTCAAAAATCTAATATGACTTGGCACGCAACATGGTGGGGTGCAGAATATCCATTTCCATTTGAATAACAATAATTCGTCAAAATAAATCATTGTCGGGTCGTCAGAGGGGGTATAGAGAGATTTTTCATTTTTAAAATTATCTCAAAATCAAATATGACTTGTCACGCATCATGGTGGGGTGCAAAGTATTCATGTTCATCTGAATAACAATTATTCGTCTACAGAATTCATTGTCGGGTCGTTAGAAGGGGTATAGAGGGATTTTTCATTTTCAAAATTACCTCAAAATCAAATATGACTTGGCACGCAACATGGTGGGGTGCAGAATATCCATTTCCACCTCAATAACAATAATTCGTCAAAATAAATCATTGTCGGGTCGTCAGAGGGGGTATGGAGTGATTTTTCATTTTTAAAATTATCTCAAAATCAAATATGACTTGGCACGCATCATGGTGGGGTGCAAAGTATTCATGTCCATCCGAATAACAATAATTCGTCAACACAAATCTTTGTCGGGTCGTTAGAGGGGGGTATAGAGGGATTTTTCATTTTCAATATTTCTTCAAAAATCAAATATGACTTGGCACGCAACATAGTGGGGTGCAGAATATGCACTCCCATCTGAATAACAATAATTCGTCAACAGAAATCATTGAAGGGTCGTTAAAGGGGGTATAGAGGGATTTTTCATTCTCAAAATTACCTCAGAATCAAATATGACTTGGCACGCATCATGGTGGGGTACAGAATATTCATTTCCACGTCAATAACAATAATTCGTCAAAATAAATCATTGTCGGGTCGTCAGAGGGGGTATAGAGGGATTTTTCATATTTAAAATTATCTCAAAATCAAATATGACTTGGCACGCATCATGGTGGGGTGCAAAGTATTCATGTCCATCCGAATAACAATAATTCGGCAACAGAAATCATTGTCGGGTCGTTAGAGGGGGTATACAGGGATTTTTCAATTTCAATATTTCTTCAAAAATCTAATATGACTTGGCACGCAACATGGTGGGGTGCAGAATATCCATTTCCATCTGAATAAGAATAATTCGTCAACAGAAATCATTGTCGGGTCGTTAGAGGGGGTATACAGGGATTTTTCAATTTCAATATTTCTTCAAAAATCTAATATGACTTGGCATGCAACATGGTAGGGTGCAGAATATCCATTTCCATTTGAATAACAATAATTCGTCAAAATAAATCATTGTCGGGTCGTCAGAGGGGGTATAGAGGGATTTTTTATTTTTAAAATTATCTCAAAATCAAATATGACTTGTCACGCATCATGGTGGGGTGCAAAGTATTCATGTTCATCTGAATAACAATTAGTCGTCTACAGAATTCATTGTCGGGTCGTTAGAAGGGGTATAGAGGGATTTTTCATTTTCAAAATTACCTCAAAATCAAATATGACTTGGCACGCAACATGGTGGGGTGCAGAATATCCATTTCCACCTCAATAACAATAATTCGTCAAAATAAATCATTGTCGGGTCGTCAGAGGGGGTATGGAGGGATTTTTCATTTTTAAAATTATCTGTAAATCAAATATGACTTGGCACGCATCATGGTGGGGTGCAAAGTATTCATGTCCATCCGAATAACAATAATTCGTCAACACAAATCTTTGTCGGGTCGTTAGAGGGGGGTATAGAGGGATTTTTCATTTTCAATATTTCTTCAAAAATCAAATATGACTTGGCACGCAACATAGTGGGGTGCAGAATATCCACTCCGATCTGAATAACAATAATTCGTCAACAGAAATCATTGTCGGGTCGTTAGAGGGGGTATACAGTGATTTTTCAATTTCAATATTTCTTCAAAAATCTAATATGACTTGGCACGAATCATGATAGTGTGCAGAATATTCATTTTCATCTGAATAACAATAATTTGTCAACAGAAATCATTGTCGGGTCGTCTGAGGGGTTGTAGAGGGAATTTTCATTTTCAAAATGACTTCAAAAATCAAATATGACTTGGCACGCATCATCGTGGGGTACAGAATATTCATTTCCACCTCAATAACAATAATTCGTCAAAATATATCATTGTCGGGTCGTCAGAGGGGGTATTAAGGGATTTTTCATTCTCAAAATTACCTCATAATCAAATATGACTTGGCACGCATCATGGTGGGCTGCAGAATATCCATTTTCATCTGAATAACAATAATTCGTCAACAGAAATCATTGACGGGTCGTTAAAGGGGGTATAGAGGGATTTTTCATTTTCAAAATTACCTCAAAATCAAATATGACTTGGCACGCAACATAGTGGGGTGCAGAATATCCATTCCCATCTGAAAAACAATAATTCGTCAACAGAAATCATTGTCGGGTCGTTAGAAGGGGTATAGAGGGATTTCTCATTTTCAAAATTACCTCAAAATCTAATATGACTTGGCACGCAACATGGTGGGATGCAGAATATCCATTTCCATCTGAATAAGAATAATTCGTCAACAGAAATCATTGTCGGGTCGTTAGAGGGGGTATACAGGGATTTTTCAATTTCAATATTTCTTCAAAAATCTAATATGACTTGGCACGCATCATGGTAGTGTGCAGAATATCCATTTTCATCTGAATAACAATAATTTGTCAACAGAAATCATTGTCGGGTCGTCAGAGGGGTTATAGAGGGATTTTTCATTCTCAAAATGACTTCAAAAATCAAAAATGACTTGGCACGCATCATCGTGGGGTACAGAATATTCATTTCCACCTCAATAACAATAATTCCTCAAAATAAATCATTGTCGGGTCGTCAGAGGGGGTATTAAGGGATTTTTCATTCTCAAAATTACCTCATAATCAAATATGACTTGGCACGCATCATGGTGGGCTGCAGAATATCCATTTTCATCTGAATAACAATAATTCGTCAACAGAAATCATTGACGGGTCGTTAAAGGGGGTATAGAGGGATTTTTCATTTTCAAAATTACCTCAAAATCAAATATGACTTGGCACGCAACATAGTGGGGTGCAGAATATTCATTCCCATCTAAAAAACAATAATTCGTCAACAGAAATCATTGTCGGGTCGATAGAAGGGGTATAGAGGAATTTTTCATTTTCAAAATTACCTCAAAATCAAATATGACTTGGCACGCAACATGTTGGGGTGCAGAATATTCATTTCCATCTGAATAACAATAAATCGTCAACAGAAATCATTGTCGGGTCGTTAGAGGGGGTATACAGGGATTTTTCATTTTCAATATTTCTTCAAAAATCTAATATGACTTGGCACGCATCATGGTAGTGTGCAGAATATCCATTTTCATCTGAATAACAATAATTTGTCAACAGAAATCATTGTCGGGTCGTCAGAGGGGTTATAGAGGGATTTTTCATTCTCAAAATGACTTCAAAAATCAAATATGACTTGGCACGCATCATCGTGGGGTACAGAATATTCATTTCCACCACAATAACAATAATTCATCAAAATAAATCATTGTCGGGTCGTCAGAGGGGGTATTAAGGGATTTTTCATTCTCAAAAGTACCTCATAATCAAATATGACTTGGCACGCATCATGGTGGGCTGCAGAATATCCATTTTCATCTGAATAACAATAATTCGTCAAAAGAAATCATTGACGGGTCGTTATATGGGGTATAGAGGGATTTTTCATTTTCAAAATTACCTCAAAATCAAATATGACTTGGCACGCAACATAGTGGGGTGCAGAATATCCATTCCCATCTGAAAAACAATAATTCGTCAACAGAAATCATTGTCGTGTCGTTAGAAGGGGTATAGAGGGATTTTTCATTTTCAAAATTACCTCAAAATCAAATATGACTTGGCACGCAACATGGTGGGGTGCAGAATATCCATTTCCATCTGAATAACAATAATTCGTCTAAAGAAATCATTGACGGGTCGTTAAAGGGGGTATAGAGGGATTTTTCATTTTCAAAATTACCTCAAAATCAAATATGACTTGGCACGCAACATGGTGGGGTGCAGAATATCCATTACCATCTGAATAAGAATAATTCGTCAACAGAAATCATTGTCGGGTCGTTAGAGGGGGTATACAGGGATTTTTCAATTTCAATATTTCTTCAAAAATCCAATATGACTTGGCACGCATCATGGTAGTGTGCAGAATATCCATTTTCATCTGAATAACAATAATTTGTCATCAGAAATCATTGTCGGGTCGTCTGAGGGGTTATAGAGAGATTTTTCATTTTCAAAATGACTTCAAAAATCAAATATGACTTGGCACGCATCATGGTGGGGTACAGAATATTCACTTTCACCTCAATAACAATAATTCGTCAAAATAAATCATTGTCGGGTGGTCAGAGGGGGTATAGAGGGATTTTTCATTCTCAAAATTACCTCAGAATCAAATATGACTTGGCACGCATCATGGTGGGCTGCAGAATATCCATTTTCATCTGAATAACAATAATTCGTCAACAGAAATCATTGACGGGTCGTTAGAGGGGGGTATAGAGGGATTTTTCATTTTCAATATTTCTTCAAAAATCAAATATGACTTGGCACGCAACATAGTGGGGTTCAGAATATCCATTTTCATCTGAATAACAATAATTCGTCAACAGAAATCATTGTCGTGTCGTCAGAAGGGGTATGGAGGGATTTTTCATCTTCAAAATTACCTCAAAATCAAATATGACTTGGCACGCAACATGGTGGGGTGCAGAATATCCATTCCCATTTGAATAACAATAATTCGTCGACAGAAATCATTGTCGGGTCGTTAGAGGGGGTATACAGGGATTTTTCAATTTCAATATTTCTTCAAAAATCCAATATGACTTGGCACGCATCATGGTAGTGTGCAGAATATCCATTTTCATCTGAATAACAATAATTCGTCAACAGAAATCATTGACGGGTCGTTAAAGGGGTTATAGAGGGATTTTTCATTTTCAAAATTACCTCAAAATCAAATATGACTTGGCACGCAACATAGTGGGGTGCAGAATATCCATTCCCATCTGAAAAACAATAATTCGTCAACAGAAATCATTGTCGTGTCGTTAGAAGGGGTATAGAGGGATTTTTCATTTTCAAAATTACCTCAAAATCAAATATGACTTGGCACGAAACATGGTGGGGTGCAGAATATCCATTTCCATCTGAATAACAATAATTCGTCTAAAGAAATCATTGACGGGTCGTTAAAGGGGGTATAGAGGGATTTTTCATTTTCAAAATTACCTCAAAATCAAATATGACTTGGCACGCAACATGGTGGGGTGCAGAATATTCATTTCCATCTGAATAAGAATAATTCGTCAACAGAAATCATTGTCGGGTCGTTAGAGGGGGTATACAGGGATTTTTCAATTTCAATATTTCTTCAAAAATCCAATATGACTTGGCACGCATCATGGTAGTGTGCAGAATATCCATTTTCATCTGAATAACAATAATTTGTCATCAGAAATCATTGTCGGGTCGTCTGAGGGGTTATAGAGAGATTTTTCATTTTCAAAATGACTTCAAAAATCAAATATGACTTGGCACGCATCATGGTGGGGTACAGAATATTCACTTTCACCTCAATAACAATAATTCGTCAAAATAAATCATTGTCGGGTCGTCAGAGGGGGTATAGAGGGATTTTTCATTCTCAAAATTACCTCAGAATCAAATATGACTTGGCACGCATCATGGTGGGCTGCAGAATATCCATTTTCATCTGAATAACAATAATTCGTCAACAGAAATCATTGACGGGTCGTTAGAGGGGAGTATAGAGGGATTTTTCATTTTCAATATGTCTTCAAAAATCAAATATGACTTGGCACGCAACATGGTAGGGTGCAGAATATCCATTTCCATCTGAATAACAATAATTCGTCGACAGAAATCATTGTCGGGTCGTTAGAGGGGGTATACAGGGATTTTTCAATTTCAATATTTCTTCAAAAATCCAATATGACTTGGCACGCATCATGGTAGTGTGCAGAATATCCATTTTTATCTGAATAACAATAATTCGTCAACAGAAATCATTGACGGGTCGTTAGAGGGGGGTATAGAGGGATTTTTCATTTTCAATATTTCTTCAAAAATCAAATATGACTTGGCACGCAACATGGTGGGGTGCAGAATATCCATTTCCAACTGAATAACAATAATTCGTCGACAGAAATCATTGTCGGGTAGTCAGAGGGGGTATAGAGGGATTTTTCATTTTCAAAATTACCTCAAAATCAAATATGACTTGGCACGCATCATGGTGGGTTGCAGAATATCCATTCCGATCTAAATAAAAATAATTCGTCAACAGAAATCATTGGCGGGTCGTTGGAGGGGGTATAGAGGGATTTTTCATTTTCAAAATTTCTTCAAAAATCTAATATGACTTGGCACGCATCATGTTGAGGTGCAGAATATCCATTTCCATCTGAAAAACAATAATTCGTCAACAGAAATCATTGTCGTGTCGTCAGAGGGGAATGGAGGGATTTTTCATTTTCAATATTTCTTCAAAAATCAAATATGACTTGGCACGCAACATAGTGGGGTGCAGAATATCCATTTTCATCTGAATAACAATAATTCGTCAACAGAAATCATTGACGGGTCGTTAAAGGGGGTATAGAGGGATTTTTCATTTTCAAAATTTCTTCAAAAATCTAGTATGACTTGGCACGCATCATGTTGAGGTGCAGAATATCCATTTCCATCTGAAAAACAATAATTCGTCAACAGAAATCATTGTCGTGTCGTCAGAGGGAAATGGAGGGATTTTTCATTTTCAATATTTCTTCAAAAATCAAATATGACTTGGCACGCAACATAGTGGGGTGCAGAATATCCATTTTCATCTGAATAACAATAATTCGTCAACAGAAATCATTGACGGGTCGTTAAAGGGGGTATAGAGGGATTTTTCATTTTCAAAATTACCTCAAAATCAAATATGACTTGGCACGCAACATGGTGGGGTGCAGAATATCCATTTCCATCTGAATAAGATTAATTCATCAACAGAAATCATTGTCGGGTCGTTAGAGGGGGTATACAGGGATTTTTCAATTTCAATATTTCTTCAAAAATCCAATATGACTTGGCACGCATCATGGTAGTGTGCAGAATATCCATTTTCATCTGAATAACAATAATTTGTCAACAGAAATCAATGTCGGGTCGTCAGAGGGGTTATAGAGGGATTTTTCATTCTCAAAATGACTTCAAAAATCAAATATGACTTGGCACGCATCATCGTGGGGTACAGAATATTCATTTCCACCCCAATAACAATAATTCATCAAAATAAATCATTGTCGGGTCGTCAGAGGGGGTATTAAGGGATTTTTCATTCTCAAAATTACCTCATAATCAAATATGACTTGGCACGCATCATGGTGGGCTGCAGAATATCCATTTTCATCTGAATAACAATAATTCATCAACAGAAATCATTGACGGGTCGTTAAAGGGGGTATAGAGGGATTTTTCATTTTCAAAATTACCTCAAAATCAAATATGACTTGGCACGCAACATGGTGGGGTGCAGAATATCCATTTCCATCTGAATAACAATAATTCGTCTAAAGAAATCATTGACGGGTCGTTAAAGGGGGTATAGAGGGATTTTTCATTTTCAAAATTACCTCAAAATCAAATATGACTTGGCACGCAACATGGTGGGGTGCAGAATATCCATTTCCATCTGAATAACAATAATTCGTCTAAAGAAATCATTGACGGGTCGTTAAAGGGGGTATAGAGGGATTTTTCATTTTCAAAATTACCTCAAAATCAAATATGACTTGGCACGCAACATGGTGGGGTGCAGAATATCCATTTCCATCTGAATAAGATTAATTCATCAACAGAAATCATTGTCGGGTCGTTAGAGGGGGTATACAGGGATTTTTCAATTTCAATATTTCTTCAAAAATCCAATATGACTTGGCACGCATCATGGTAGTGTGCAGAATATCCATTTTCATCTGAATAACAATAATTTGTCAACAGAAATCAATGTCGGGTCGTCAGAGGGGTTATAGAGGGATTTTTCATTCTCAAAATGACTTCAAAAATCAAATATGACTTGGCACGCATCATCGTGGGGTACAGAATATTCATTTCCACCCCAATAACAATAATTCATCAAAATAAATCATTGTCGGGTCGTCAGAGGGGGTATTAAGGGATTTTTCATTCTCAAAATTACCTCATAATCAAATATGACTTGGCACGCATCATGGTGGGCTGCAGAATATCCATTTTCATCTGAATAACAATAATTCATCAACAGAAATCATTGACGGGTCGTTAAAGGGGGTATAGAGGGATTTTTCATTTTCAAAATTACCTCAAAATCAAATATGACTTGGCACGCAACATGGTGGGGTGCAGAATATCCATTTCCATCTGAATAACAATAATTCGTCTAAAGAAATCATTGACGGGTCGTTAAAGGGGGTATAGAGGGATTTTTCATTTTCAAAATTACCTCAAAATCAAATATGACTTGGCACGCAACATGGTGGGGTGCAGAATATCCATTTCCATCTGAATAACAATAATTCGTCTAAAGAAATCATTGACGGGTCGTTAAAGGGGGTATAGAGGGATTTTTCATTTTCAAAATTTCTTCAAAAATCTAATATGACTTGGCACGCATCATGTTGAGGAGCAGAATATCCATTTCCATCTGAAAAACAATAATTCGTCAACAGAAATCATTGTCGTGTCGTCAGAGGGGAATGGAGGGATTTTTCATTTTCAATATTTCTTCAAAAATCAAATATGACTTGGCACGCAACATAGTGGGGTGCAGAATATCCATTTTCATCTGAATAACAATAATTCGTCAACAGAAATCATTGACGGGTCGTTAAAGGGGGTATAGAGGGATTTTTCATTTTCAAAATTACCTCAAAATCAAATATGACTTGGCACGCAACATGGTGGGGTGCAGAATATCCATTTCCATCTGAATAAGATTAATTCGTCAACAGAAATCATTGTCGGGTCGTTAGAGGGGGTATACAGGGATTTTTCAATATCAATATTTCTTCAAAAATCCAATATGACTTGGCACGCATCATGGTAGTGTGCAGAATATTCATTTTCATCTGAATAACAATAATTTGTCAACAGAAATCAATGTCGGGTCGTCAGAGGGGTTATAGAGGGATTTTTCATTCTCAAAATGACTTCAAAAATCAAATATGACTTGGCACGCATCATCGTGGGGTACAGAATATTCATTTCCACCCCAATAACAATAATTCATCAAAATAAATCATTGTCGGGTCGTCGGAGGGGGTATTAAGGGATTTTTCATTTTCAAAATTACCTCAAAATCAAATATGACTTGGCACGCAACATGGTGGGGTGCAGAATATCCATTTCCATCTGAATAACAATAATTCGTCGACAGAAATCATTGTCGGGTAGTCAGAGGGGGTATAGAGGGATTTTTCATTTTCAAAATTACCTCAAAATCAAATATGACTTGGCACGCATCATGGTGGGGTGCAGAATATCTATTCCGATCTAAATAACAATAATTCGTCAACAGAAATCATTGGCGGGTCGTTAGAGGGGGTATAGAGGGATTTTTCATTTTCAAAATTTCTTCAAAAATCTAATATGACTTGGCACGCATCATGGTGGGGTACAGAAAATTCATTTTCACCTCAACAACAATAATTCGTCAAAATAAATCATTGTCGGGTCGTCAGAGGGGGTATAGAGGGATTTTTCATTCTCAAAATTACCTCAGAATCAAATATGACTTGGCACGCATCATGGTGGGCTGCAGAATATCCATTTTCATCTGAATAACAATAATTTGTCAACAGAAATCATTGACGGGTCGTTAGAGGGGGGTATAGAGGGATTTTTCATTTTCAATATTTCTTCAAAAATCAAATATGACTTGGCACGCAACATGGTGGGGTGCAGAATATCCATTTCCATCTGAATAACAATAATTCGTAGACAGAAATCATTGTCGGGTAGTCAGAGGAGGTATAGAGGGATTTTTCATTTTCAAAATTACCTCAAAATCAAATATGACTTGGCACGCATCATGGTGGGGTGCAGAATATCCATTCCGATCTAAATAACAATAATTCGTCAACAGAAATCATTGGCGGGTCGTTAGAGGGGGTATAGAGGGATTTTTCATTTTCAAAATTTCTTCAAAAATCTAATATGACTTGGCACGCATCATGTTGAGGTGCAGAATATCCATTTCCATCTGAAAAACAATAATTCGTCAACAGAAATCATTGTCGTGTCGTCAGATGGGAATGGAGGGATTTTTCATTTTCAATATTTCTTCAAAAATCAAATATGACTTGGCACGCATCATGGTGGGGTGCAGAATATCCATTCCGATCTAAATAACAATAATTCGTCAACAGAAATCATTGGCGGGTCGTTAGAGGGGGTATAGAGGGATTTTTCATTTTCAAAATTTCTTCAAAAATCTAATATGACTTGGCACGCATCATGTTGAGGTGCAGAATATCCATTTCCATCTGAAAAACAATAATTCGTCAACAGAAATCATTGTCGTGTCGTCAGAGGGGAATGGAGGGATTTTTCATTTTCAATATTTCTTCAAAAATCAAATATGACTTGGCACGCAACTTAGTGGGGTGCAGAATATCCATTTCCATCTGAATAAGATTAATTCGTTAACAGAAATCATTGTCGGGTCGTTAGAGGGGGTATGCAGGGATTTTTCAATTTCAATATTTCTTCAAAAATCCAATATGACTTGGCACGCATCATGGTAGTGTGCAGAATATCCATTTTCATCTGAATAACAATAATTTGTCAACAGAAATCAATGTCGGGTCGTCAGAGGGGTTATAGAGGGATTTTTCATTCTCAAAATGACTTCAAAAATCAAATATGACTTGGCACGCATCATCGTGGGGTACAGAATATTCATTTCCACCCCAATAACAATAATTCATCAAAATATATCATTGTCGGGTCGTCAGAGGGGGTATTAAGGGATTTTTCATTCTCAAAATTACCTCATAATCAAATATGACTTGGCACGCATCATGGTGGGCTGCAGAATATCCATTTTCATCTGAATAACAATAATTCGTCAACAGAAATCATTGACGGGTCGTTAAAGGGGGTATAGAGGGATTTTTCATTTTCAAAATTACCTCAAAATCAAATATGACTTGGCACGCAACATGGTGGGGTGCAGAATATCCATTTCCATCTGAATAACAATAATTCGTCTAAAGAAATCATTGACGGGTCGTTAAAGGGGGTATAGAGGGATTTTTCATTTTCAAAATTACCTCAAAATCAAATATGACTTGGCACGCAACATGGTGGGGTGCAGAATATCCATTTCCATCTGAATAACAATAATTCGTCTAAAGAAATCATTGACGGGTCGTTAAAGGGGGTATAGAGGGATTTTTCATTTTCAAAATTACCTCAAAATCAAATATGACTTGGCACGCAACATGGTGGGGTGCAGAATATCCATTTCCATCTGAATAAGATTAATTCGTCAACAGAAATCATTGTCGGGTCGTTAGAGGGGGTATACTGGGATTTTTCAATTTCAATATTTCTTCAAAAATCCAATATGACTTGGCACGCATCATGGTAGTGTGCAGAATATCCATTTTCATCTGAATAACAATAATTTGTCAACAGAAATCAATGTCGGGTCGTCAGAGGGGTTATAGAGGGATTTTTCATTCTCAAAATGACTTCAAAAATCAAATATGACTTGGCACGCATCATCGTGGGGTACAGAATATTCATTTCCACCCCAATAACAATAATTCATCAAAATAAATCATTGTCGGGTCGTCAGAGGGGGTATTAAGGGATTTTTCATTCTCAAAATTACCTCATAATCAAATATGACTTGGCACGCATCATGGTGGGCTGCAGAATATCCATTTTCATCTGAATAACAATAATTCGTCAACAGAAATCATTGACGGGTCGTTAAAGGGGGTGTAGAGGGATTTTTCATTTTCAAAATTACCTCAAAATCAAATATGACTTGGCACGCAACATGGTGGGGTGCAGAATATCCATTTCCATCTGAATAACAATAATTCGTCTAAAGAAATCATTGACGGGTCGTTAAAGGGGGTATAGAGGGATTTTTCATTTTCAATATTACCTCAAAATCAAATATGACTTGGCACGCAACATGGTGGGGTGCAGAATATCCATTTCCATCTGAATAACAATAATTCGTCGACAGAAATCATTGTCGGGTAGTCAGAGGGGGTATAGAGGGATTTTTCATTTTCAAAATTACCTCAAAATCAAATATGACTTGGCACGCAACATGGTGGGGTGCAGAATATCCATTTCCATCTGAATAAGAATAATTCGTCAACAGAAATCATTGTCGGGTCGTTAGAGGGGGTATACAGGGATTTTTCAATGTCAATATTTCTTCAAAAATCCATTATGACTTGGCACGCATCATGGTAGTGTGCAGAATATCCATTTTCATCTGAATAACAATAATTTGTCATCAGAAATCATTGTCGGGTCGTCTGAGGGGTTATAGAGAGATTTTTCATTTTCAAAATGACTTCAAAAATCAAATATGACTTGGCACGCATCATGGTGGGGTACAGAATATTCATTTTCACCTCAATAACAATAATTCGTCAAAATAAATCATTGTCGGGTCGTCAGAGGGGGTATAGAGGGATTTTTCATTCTCAAAATTACCTCAGAATCAAATATGACTTGGCACGCATCATGGTGGGCTGCAGAATATCCATTTTCATCTGAATAACAATAATTCGTCAACAGAAATCATTGACGGGTCGTTAGAGGGGGGTATAGAGGGATTTTTCATTTTCAATATTTCTTCAAAAATCAAATATGACTTGGCACGCAACATAGTGGGGTGCAGAATATCCATTTTCATCTGAATAACAATAATTCGTCAACAGAAATCTTTGTCGTGTCGTCAGAAGGGGTATGAAGGGATTTTTCATCTTCAAAATTACCTCAAAATCAAATATGACTTGGCACGCAACATGGTGGGGTGCAGAATATCCATTTCCATTTTAATAACAATAATTCGTCGACAGAAATCATTGTCGGGTCGTTAGAGGGGGTATACATGGATTTTTCAATTTCAATATTTCTTCAAAAATCCAATATGACTTGGCACGCATCATGGTAGTGTGCAGAATATCCATTTTTATCTGAATAACAATAATTCGTCAACAGAAATCATTGACGGGTCGTTAGAGGGGGGTATAGAGGAATTTTTCATTTTCAATATTTCTTCTAAAATCAAATATGACTTGGCACGCAACATGGTGGGGTGCAGAATATCCATCTCCATCTGAATAACAATAATTCGTCGACAGAAATCATTGTCGGGTAGTCAGAGGGGGTATAGAGGGATTTTTCATTTTCAAAATTACCTCAAAATCAAATATGACTTGGCACGCATCATGGTGGGCTGCAGAATATCCATTTTCATCTGAATAACAATAATTCGTCAACAGAAATCATTGACGGGTCGTTAGAGGGGGGTATAGAGGGATTTTTCATTTTCAATATTTCTTCAAAAATCAAATATGACTTGGCACGCAACATAGTGGGGTGCAGAATATCCATTTTCATCTGAATAACAATAATTCGTCAACAGAAATCATTGACGGGTCGTTAAAGGGGGTATAGAGGGATTTTTCATTTTCAAAATTACCTCAAAATCAAATATGACTTGGCACGCAACATGGTGGGGTGCAGAATATCCATTTCCATCTGAATAAGATTAATTCGTCAACAGAAATCATTGTCGGGTCGTTAGAGGGGGTATACAGGGATTTTTCAATATCAATATTTCTTCAAAAATCCAATATGACTTGGCACGCATCATGGTAGTGTGCAGAATATCCATTTTCATCTGAATAACAATAATTTGTCAACAGAAATCAATGTCGGGTCGTCAGAGGGGTTATAGAGGGATTTTTCATTCTCAAAATGACTTCAAAAATCAAATATGACTTGGCACGCATCATCGTGGGGTACAGAATATTCATTTCCACCCCAATAACAATAATTCATCAAAATAAATCATTGTCGGGTCGTCAGAGGGGGTATTAAGGGATTTTTCATTCTCAAAATTACCTCATAATCAAATATGACTTGGCACGCATCATGGTGGGCTGCAGAATATCCATTTTCATCTGAATAACAATAATTCGTCAACAGAAATCATTGACGGGTCGTTAAAGGGGGTATACAGGGATTTTTCATTTTCAAAATTACCTCAAAATCAAATATGACTTGGCACGCAACATGGTGGGGTGCAGAATATCCATTTCCATCTGAATAACAATAATTCGTCTTAAGAAATCATTGACGGGTCGTTAAAGGGGGTATAGAGGGATTTTTCATTTTCAAAATTACCTCAAAATCAAATATGACTTGGCACGCAACATGGTGGGGTGCAGAATATCCATTTCCATCTGAATAACAATAATTCGTCTAAAGAAATCATTGACGGGTTGTTAAAGGGGGTATAGAGGGATTTTTCATTTTCAAAATTACCTCAAAATCAAATATGACTTGGCACGCAACATGGTGGGGTGCAGAATATCCATTTCCATCTGAATAAGAATAATTCGTCAACAGAAATCATTGTCGGGTCGTTAGAGGGGGTATACAGGGATTTTTCAATTTCAATATTTCTTCAAAAATCCAATATGACTTGGCACGCATCATGGTAGTGTGCAGAATATCCATTTTCATCTGAATAACAATAATTTGTCATCAGAAATCATTGTCGGGTCGTCTGAGGGGTTATAGAGAGATTTTTCATTTTCAAAATGACTTCAAAAATCAAATATGACTTGGCACGCATCATGGTGGGGTACAGAATATCCATTTTCACCTCAATAACAATAATTCGTCAAAATAAATCATTGTCGGGTCGTCAGAGGGGGTATAGAGGGATTTTTCATTCTCAAAATTACTTCAGAATCAAATATGACTTGGCACGCATCATGGTGGGCTGCAGAATATCCATTTTCATCTGAATAACAATAATTCGTCAACAGAAATCATTGACGGGTCGTTAGAGGGGGGTATAGAGGGATTTTTTATTTTCAATATTTCTTCAAAAATCAAATATGACTTGGCACGCAACATAGTGGGGTGCAGAATATCCATTTCCATCTGAATAACAATAATTCGTCGACAGAAATCATTGTCGGGTCGTTAGAGGGGGTATACAGGGATTTTTCAATTTCAATATTTCTTCAAGAATCCAATATGACTTGGCACGCATCATGGTAGTGTGCAGAATATCCATTTTTATCTGAATAACAATAATTCGTCAACAGAAATCATTGACGGGTCGTTAGAGGGGGGTATAGAGGGATTTTTCATTTTCAATATTTCTTCAAAAATCAAATATGACTTGGCACGCAACATGGTGGGGTGCAGAATATCCATTTCCATCTGAATAACAATAATTCGTCGACAGAAATCATTGTCGGGTAGTCAGAGGGGGTATAGAGGGATTTTTCATTTTCAAAATTACCTCAAAATCAAATATGACTTGGCACGCATCATGGTGGGGTGCAGAATATCCATTCCGATCTAAATAACAATAAATCGTCAACAGAAATCATTGGCGGGTCGTTAGAGGGGGTATAGAGGGATTTTTCATTTTCAAAATTTCTTCAAAAATCTAATATGACTTGGCACGCATCATGGTGGGGTACAGAATATTCATTTTCACCTCAACAACAATAATTCGTCAAAATAAATCATTGTCGGGTCGTCAGAGGGGGTATAGAGGGATTTTTCATTCTCAAAATTACCTCAGAATCAAATATGACTTGGCACGCATCATAGTGGGCTGCAGAATATCCATTTTCATCTGAATAACAATAATTTGTCAACAGAAATCATTGACGGGTCGTTAGAGGGGGGTATAGAGGGATTTTTCATTTTCAATATTTCTTCAAAAATCAAATATGACTTGGCACGCAACATGGTGGGGTGCAGAATATCCATTTCCATCTGAATAACAATAATTCGTAGACAGAAATCATTGTCGGGTAGTCAGAGGAGGTATAGAGGGATTTTTCATTTTCAAAATTACCTCAAAATCAAATATGACTTGGCACGCATCATGGTGGGGTGCAGAATATCCATTCCGATCTAAATAACAATAATTCGTCAACAGAAATCATTGGCGGGTCGTTAGAGGGGGTATAGAGGGATTTTTCATTTTCAAAATTTCTTCAAAAATCTAATATGACTTGGCACGCATCATGTTGAGGTGCAGAATATCCATTTCCATCTGAAAAACAATAATTCGTCAACAGAAATCATTGTCGTGTCGTCAGATGGGAATGGAGGGATTTTTCATTTTCAATATTTCTTCAAAAATCAAATATGACTTGGCACGCATCATGGTGGGGTGCAGAATATCCATTCCGATCTAAATAACAATAATTCGTCAGCAGAAATCATTGGCGGGTCGTTAGAGGGGGTATAGAGGGATTTTTCATTTTCAAAATTTCTTCAAAAATCTAATATGACTTGGCACGCATCATGTTGAGGTGCAGAATATCCATTTCCATCTGAAAAACAATAATTCGTCAACAGAAATCATTGTCGTGTCGTCAGAGGGGAATGGAGGGATTTTTCATCTTCAATATTTCTTCAAAAATCAAATATGACTTGGCACGCAACATAGTGGGGTGCAGAATATCCATTTCCATCTGAATAAGATTAATTCGTTAACAGAAATCATTGTCGGTTCGTTAGAGGGGGTATGCAGGGATTTTTCAATTTCAATATTTCTTCAAAAATCAAATATGACTTGGCACGCATCATGGTAGTGTGCAGAATATCCATTTTCATCTGAATAACAATAATTTGTCAACAGAAATCAATGTCGGGTCGTCAGAGGGGTTATAGAGGGATTTTTCATTCTCAAAATGACTTCAAAAATCAAATATGACTTGGCACGCATCATCGTGGGGTACAGAATATTCATTTCCACCCCAATAACAATAATTCATCAAAATAAATCATTGTCGGGTCGTCAGAGGGGGTATTAAGGGATTTTTCATTCTCAAAATTACCTCATAATCAAATATGACTTGGCACGCATCATGGTGGGCTGCAGAATATCCATTTTCATCTGAATAACAATAATTCGTCAACAGAAATCATTGACGGGTCGTTAAAGGGGGTATAGAGGGATTATTCATTTTCAAAATTACCTCAAAATCAAATATGACTTGGCACGCAACATGGTGGGGTGCAGAATATCCATTTCCATCTGAATAACAATAATTCGTCTAAAGAAATCATTGACGGGTCGTTAAAGGGGGTATAGAGGGATTTTTCATTTTCAAAATTACCTCAAAATCAAATATGACTTGGCACGCAACATGGTGGGGTGCAGAATATCCATTTCCATCTGAATAACAAAAATTCGTCTAAAGAAATCATTGACGGGTCGTTAAAGGGGGTATAGAGGGATTTTTCATTTTCAAAATTACCTCAAAATCAAATATGACTTGGCACGCAACATGGTGGGGTGCAGAATATCCATTTCCATCTGAATAAGATTAATTCGTCAACAGAAATCATTGTCGGGTCGTTAGAGGGGGTATACAGGGATTTTTCAATTTCAATATTTCTTCAAAAATCCAATATGACTTGGCACGCATCATGGTAGTGTGCAGAATATCCATTTTCATCTGAATAACAATAATTTGTCAACAGAAATCAATGTCGGGTCGTCAGAGGGGTTATAGAGGGATTTTTCATTCTCAAAATGACTTCAAAAATCAAATATGACTTGGCACGCATCATCGTGGGATACAGAATATTCATTTCCACCCCAATAACAATAATTCATCAAAATAAATCATTGTCGGGTCGTCAGAGGGGGTATTAAGGGATTTTTCATTCTCAAAATTACCTCATAATCAAATATGACTTGGCACGCATCATGGTGGGCTGCAGAATATCCATTTTCATCTGAATAACAATAATTCGTCAACAGAAATCATTGACGGGTCGTTAAAGGGGGTGTAGAGGGATTTTTCATTTTCAAAATTACCTCAAAATCAAATATGACTTGGCACGCAACATGGTGGGGTGCAGAATATCCATTTCCATCTGAATAACAATAATTCGTCTGAAGAAATCATTGACGGGTCGTTAAAGGGGGTATAGAGGGATTTTTCATTTTCAAAATTACCTCAAAATCAAATATGACTTGGCACGCAACATGGTGGGGTGCAGAATATCCATTTCCATCTGAATAACAATAATTCGTCGACAGAAATCATTGTCGGGTAGTCAGAGGGGGTATAGAGGGATTTTTCATTTTCAAAATTACCTCAAAATCAAATATGACTTGGCACGCAACATAGTGGGGTGCAGAATATCCATTTCCATCTGAATAAGAATAATTCGTCCACAGAAATCATTGTCGGGTCGTTAGAGGGGGTATACAGGGATTTTTCAATGTCAATATTTCTTCAAAAATCCAATATGACTTGGCACGCATCATGGTAGTGTGCAGAATATCCATTTTCATCTGAATAACAATAATTTGTCATCAGAAATCATTGTCGGGTCGTCTGAGGGGTTATAGAGAGATTTTTCATTTTCAAAATGACTTCAAAAATCAAATATGACTTGGCACGCATCATGGTGGGGTACAGAATATTCATTTTCACCTCAATAACAATAATTCGTCAAAATAAATCATTGTCGGGTCGTCAGAGGGGGTATAAAGGGATTTTTCATTCTCAAAATTACCTCAGAATCAAATATGACTTGGCACGCATCATGGTGGGCTGCAGAATATCCATTTTCATCTGAATAACAATAATTCGTCAACAGAAATCATTGACGGGTCGTTAGAGGGGGGTATAGAGGGATTTTTCATTTTCAATATTTCTTCAAAAATCAAATATGACTTGGCACGCAACATAGTGGGGTGCAGAATATCCATTTTCATCTGAATAACAATAATTCGTCAACAGAAATCTTTGTCGTGTCGTCAGAAGGGGTATGGAGGGATTTTTCATCTTCAAAATTACCTCAAAATCAAATATGACTTGGCACGCAACATGGTGGGGTGCAGAATATCCATTTCCATCTTAATAACAATAATTCGTCGACAGAAATCATTGTCGGGTCGTTAGAGGGGGTATACAGGGATTTTTCAATTTCAATATTTCTTCAAAAATCCAATATAACTTGGCACGCATCATGGTAGTGTGCAGAATATCCATTTTTATCTGAATAACAATAATTCGTCAACAGAAATCATTGACGGGTCGTTAGAGGGGGGTATAGAGGAATTTTTCATTTTCAATATTTCTTCAAAAATCAAATATGACTCGGCACGCAACATGGTGGGGTGCAGAATATCCATTTCCATCTGAATAACAATAATTCGTCGACAGAAATCATTGTCTGGTAGTCAGAGGGGGTATAGAGGGATTTTTCATTTTCAAAATTACCTCAAAATCAAATATGACTTGGCACGCATCATGGTGGGGTGCAGAATATCCATTCCGATCTAAATAACAATAATTCGTCAACAGAAATCATTGGCGGGTCGTTAGAGGGGGTATGGAGGGATTTTTCATTTTCAAAATTTCTTCAAAAATCTAATATGACTTGGCTCGCATCATGTTGAGGTGCAGAATATCCATTTCCATCTGAAAAACAATAATTCGTCAACAGAAATCATTGTCGTGTCGTCAGAGGGGAATGGAGGGATTTTTCATTTTCAATATTTCTTCAAAAATCAAATATGACTTGGCACGCAACATAGCAGGGTGCAGAATATCCATTTTCATCTGAATAACAATAATTCGTCAACAGAAATCATTGACGGGTCGTTAAAGGGGGTATAGAGGGATTTTTCATTTTCAAAATTACCTCAAAATCAAATATGACTTGGCACGCAACATGGTGGGGTGCAGAATATCCATTTCCATCTGAATAAGATTAATTCGTCAACAGAAATCATTGTCGGGTCGTTAGAAGGGGTATAGAGGGATTTTTCATTTTCAAAATTACCTCAAAATCAAATATGACTTGGCACGCAACATGGTGGGGTGCAGAATATCCATTTCCATCTGAATAAGAATAATTCGTCAACAGAAATCATTGTCGGGTCGTTAGAGGGGGTACACAGGGATTTTTCAATTTCAATATTTCTTCAAAAATCTAATATGACTTGGCACGCATCATGGTAGTGTGCAAAATATCCATTTTCATCTGAATAACAATAATTTGTCAACAGAAATCATTGTCGGGTCGTCAGAGGGGTTATAGAGGGATTTTTCATTTTCAAAATGACTTCAAAAATCAAATATGACTTGGCACGCATCATGGTGGGGTACAAAATATTCATTTCCACCTCAATAACAATAATTCGTCAAAATAAATCATTGTCGGGTCGTCACAGGGGGTATAGAGGGATTTTTCATTTTTAAAATTATCTCAAAATCAAATATGACTTGTCACGCATCATGGTGGGGTGCAAAGTATTCATGTCCATCTAAAAAACAATAATTCGTCTACAGAAATCATTGTCGGGTCGTTAGAAGGGGTATAGAGGGATTTTTTATTATCAAAATTACCTCAAAATCAAATATGACTTGGCACGCAACATGGTGGGGTGCAGAATATCCATTTCCATCTGAATAACAATAATTCGTCAACAGAAATCATTGACGGGTCGTTAAAGGGGGTATGGAGGGATTTTTCATTTTCAAAATTACCTCAAAATCAAATATGACTTGGCACGCAACATGGTGGGGTGCAGAATATCCATTTCCATCTGAATAAGAATAATTCGTCAACAGAAATCATTGTCGGGTCGTTAGAGGGGGTATACAGGGATTTTTCAATTTCAATATTTCTTCAAAAATCCAATATGACTTGGCACGCATCATGGTAGGGTGCAGAATATCCATTTTCATCTGAATAACAATAATTTGTCATCAAAAATCATTGTCGGGTCGTCTGAGGGGTTTTAGAGAGATTTTTCATTTTCAAAATGACTTCAAAAATCAAATATGACTTGGCACGCATCATGGTGGGGTACAGAATATTCATTTCCACCTCAATAACAATATTTCGTCAAAATAAATCATTGTCGGGTCGTCAGAGGGGGTATAGAGGGATTTTTCATTCTCAAAATTACCTCAGAATCAAATATGACTTGGCACGCATCATGGTGGGCTGCAGAATATCCATTTTCATCTGAATAACAATAATTCGTCAACAGAAATCATTGACGGGTCGTTAGAGGGGGGTATAGAGGGATTTTTCATTTTCAATATTTCTTCAAAAATCAAATATGACTTGGCACGCAACATAGTGGGGTGCAGAATATCCATTTTCATCTGAATAACAATAATTCGTCAACAGAAATCATTGACGGGTCGTTAAAGGGGGTATAGAGGGATTTTTCATTTTCAAAATTTGTTCAAAATTCTAATATGACTTGGCACACATGATGATGGGGTGCAGAATTCAATCCCATCTGAATAACAATAATTCATCAACGCAAATCATTGTCGTGTAGTCAGAGGGGGTATGGAGAGATTTTTCATTTTCAAAATTACTTCAAAAATCTAATAAAACTTGGCACGCATCATGGTGGGGTGCAATGTATCCATTCCCATCTGAATAAAAATAATTCGTCAACTGAAATCATTGTCGTGTCGTCAGAAGGGGTATGGAGGGATTTTTCATTTTCAAAATTACCTCAAAATCAAATATGACTTGGCACGCATCATGGTGGGGTGCAGAATATCCATTCCAATCTAAATAACAATAATTTGTCAACAGAAATCATTGGCGGGTCGTTAGAGGGGGTATAGAGGGATTTTTCATTTTCAAAATTTCTTCAAAAATCTAATATGACTTGGCACGCATCATGGTGAGGTGCAGAATATCCATTCCCATCTGAATAACAATAATTCGTCAACAAAAATCATTGTCGTGTCGTCAGAGGAGAATGGAGGGATTTTTCGTTTTCAAAATTTCTTCAAAAATTCAATATGACTTGGCACGCATCATAGTGGGGTGCAAAGTATCCATATCCATCAAAATAACAATAAGTCGTCAACAGAAATCATTGTCGGGTCGTTAGAGGGGGTATAGAGGGATTTTTCATTTTCAATATTTCTTCAAAAATCTAATATGACTTGGCACGCATCATGGTGGGCTGCAAAGTATTCATGTCCATCTGAATAACAATAATTCGTCAAAAGAAATCATTGTCGGGTTGTTAGAGGGGGTATAGAGGGATTTTTCATTTTCAATATTTCTTCAAAAATCTAATATGACATGGCACGCATCATGGTGGGGTGCAGAATATCCATTTCTATCTGAATAACAATAATTCCCTAACATTAATCATTGTCGTGTCGTCAGAGGGGTATAGAGGGATTTTTCATTTTCAAAATTTTCTCAAAATCAAATATGACTTGGCATGCAACATAGTGGGGTGCAGAATATCCATTCCCATCTGAATAACAATAATTCGTCAACAGAAATCATTGTCGGGTCGTTAGAAGAGGTATAGAGGGATTTTTCATTTTCAAAATTACTTCAAAAATTCAATATGACTTGACACGCATCATGGTATTGTACAGAATATATATTTTCATCTGAATAACAATAATTTGTCAACAGAAATCATTGTCGGGTCGTCAGAGGGGTTATAGAGGGATTTTTCATTTTCAAAATGACTTCAAAAATCAAATATGACTTGGCACGCATCATGGTGGGGTACAGAATATTCATTTCCACCTCAATAACGATAATTCGTCAGAATAAATCATTGTCGGGTCGTCAGAGGGGGTATAGAGGGATTTTTCATTTTTAAAATTATCTCAAAATCAAATATGACTTGGCACGCATCATGGTGGGGTGCAAAGTATTCATGTCCATCCGAATAACAATAATTCGTCAACACAAATCATTGTCGGGTCGTTAGAAGGGGTATAGAGGGATTTTTCATTTTCAAAATTACCTCAAAATCAAATATGACTTGGCACGCAACATGGTGGGGTGCAGAATATCCATTTCCATCTGAATAAGAATAATTCGTCAACAGAAATCATTGTCGGGTCGTTAGAGGGGGTATACAGTGATTTTTCAATTTCAATATTTCTTCAAAAATCTAATATGACTTGGCACGCATCATGGTATTGTGCAGAATATCCATTTTCATCTGAATAACAATAATTTGTCAACAGATATCATTGTCGGGTCGTCAGAGGGGTTATAGAGGGATTTTTCATTCTCAAAATGACTTCAAAAATCAAATATGACTTGGCACGCATCATCGTGGGGTACAGAATATTCATTTCCACCTCAATAACAATAATTCATCAAAATAAATCATTGTCGGGTCGTCAGAGGGGGTATTAAGGGATTTTTCATTCTCAAAATTACCTCATAATCAAATATGACTTGGCACGCAACATAGTGGGGTGCAGAATATCCATTCCCATCTGAAAAACAATAATTCGTCAACAGAAATCATTGTCGGGTCGTTAGAAGGGGTATAGAGGGATTTTTCATTTTCAAAATTACCTCAAAATCAAATATGACTTGGCACGCAACATGGTGGGGTGCAGAATATCCATTTCCATCTAAATAAGAATAATTCGTCAACAGAAATCATTGTCGGGTCGTTAGAGGGGGTATACAGTGATTTTTCAATTTCAATATTTCTTCAAAAATCTAATATGACTTGGCACGCATCATGGTATTGTGCAGAATATCCATTTTCATCTGAATAACAATAATTTGTCAACAGATATCATTGTCGGGTCGTCAGAGGGGTTATAGAGGGATTTTTCATTCTCAAAATGACTTCAAAAATCAAATATGACTTGGCACGCATCATCGTGGGGTACAGAATATTCATTTCCACCTCAATAACAATAATTCATCAAAATAAATCATTGTCGGGTCGTCAGAGGGAGTATTAAGGGATTTTTCATTCTCAAAATTACCTCATAATCAAATATGACTTGGCACGCAACATAGTGGGGTGCAGAATATCCATTCCCATCTGAAAAACAATAATTCGTCAACAGAAATCATTGTCGGGTCGTTAGAAGGGGTATAGAGGGATTTTTCATTTTCAAAATTACCTCTAAATCAAATATGACTTGGCACGCAACATGGTGGGGTGCAGAATATCCATTTCCATGTGAATAACAATAATTCGTCAACAGAAATCATTGACAGGACGTTAAAGGGGGTATAGAGGGATTTTTCATTTTCAAAATTACCTCAAAATCAAATATGACTTGGCACGCAACATAGTGGGGTGCAGAATATCCATTTCCATCTGAATAAGAATAATTCGTCAACAGAAATTATTGTCGGGTCGTTAGAGGGGGTATACAGGGATTTTTCAATTTCAAAATGACTTCAAAAATCAAATATGACTTGGCACGCATCATGGTGGGGTACAGAATATTCATTTCCACCTCAATAACAATAATTCGTCAAAATAAATCATTGTCGGGTCGTCAGAGTGGGTATAGAGGGATTTTTCATTCTCAAAATTACCTCAGAATCAAATATGACTTGGCACGCATCATGGTGGGCTGCAGAATATCCATTTTCATCTGAATAACAATAATTTGTCAACAGAAATCATTGACGGGTCGTTAGAGGGGGGTATAGAGGGATTTTTCATTTTCAATATTTCTTCAAAAATCAAATATGACTTGGCACGCAACATAGTGGGGTGCAGAATATCCATTTTCATCTGAATAACAATAATTCGACAACAGAAATCATTGTCGAGTCGTCAGAAGGGGTATGGAGGGATTTTTCATCTTCAAAATTACCTCAAAATCAAATATGACTTGGCACGCAACATGGTGGGGTGCAGAATATCCATTTCTATCTGAATAACATTAATTCGTCGACAGAAATCATTGTCGGGTCGTTAGAGGGGGTATACAGGGATTTTTCAATTTCAATATTTCTTCAAAAATCCAATATGACTTGGCACGCATCATGGTAGTGTGCAGAATATCCATTTTCATCTGAATAACAATAATTCGTCAACAAAAATCATTGTCGTGTCGTCAGAGGGGAATGGAAGGATTTTTCATTTTCAAAATTACTTCAAAAATTCAATATGACTTGGCACGTATCATAGAGGGGTGCAAAGTATCCATATCCATCAAAATAACAATAATTCGTCAACAGAAATCATTTTCGGGTTGTTAGAGGGGGTATAGAGGGATTTTTCATTTTCAATATTTCTTCAAAAATGTAATATGACTTGGCACGCATCATGGTGGGGTGCAGAATATCCATTTCTATCTGAATAACAATAATTCCCTAACATAAATCATTGTCGTGTCGTCAGAGGGGTATAGAAGGATTTTTCATTTTCAAAATTATCTCAAAATCAAATATGACTTGTCACGCATCATGGTGGGGTGCAAAGTATTCATGTCCATCTGAATAACAATAATTCGTCAAAAGAAATCATTGTCGGGTTGTTAGAGGGGGTATAGAGGGATTTTTCATTTTCAATATTTCTTCAAAAATGTAATATGACTTGGCACGCATCATGGTGGGGTGCAGAATATCCATTTCTATCTGAATAACAATAATTCGTCAACAGAAATCATTGACGGGTCGTTAAAATGGGGTATAGAGGGATTTTTCATTTTCAAAATTATCTCAAAATCAAATATGACTTGTCACGCATCATGGTGGGGTGCAAAGTATTCATGTCCATCTGAATAACAATAATTCGTCTACAGAAATCATTGTCGGGTCGTTAGAAGGGGTATAGGGGGATTTTTCATTTTCAAAATTACCTCAAAATCAAATATGACTTGGCACGCAACATGGTGGGGTGCAGAATATCCATTTCCATCTGAATAACAATAATTCGTCAACAGAAATCATTGACGGGTCGTTAAAGGGGGTATAGAGGGATTTTTCATTTTCAAAATTACTTCAAAATCAAATATGACGTAGCACGCAACATGGTGGGGTGCAGAATATCCATTTCCATTTGAATAAGAATAATTCGTCGAAAGAAATCATTGTCGGGTCGTTAGAGGGGGTATACAGGGATTTTTCAATTTCAATATTTCTTCAAAAATCCAATATGACTTGGCACACATGATGACGGGGTGCAGAATATTCAATCCCATCTGAATAGCAATAATTCGTCAACGCAAATCATTGTCGTGTAGTCAGAGGGGGTATGGAGAGATTTTTCATTTTCAAAATTACTTCAAAAATCTAATAAAACTTGGCACGCATCATGGTGGGGTGCAAAGTATCAATTCCCATCTGAATAAAAATAATTCGTCAACTGAAATCATTGTCGTGTCGTCAAAAGGGGTATGGAGGGATTTTTCATTTTCAAAATTACCTCAAAATCAAGTATGACTTGGCACGCATCATGGTGGGGTGCAGAATATCCATTCCGATCTAAATAACAATAATTCGTCAACAGAAATCATTGGCGGGTCGTTAGAGGGGGTATAGAGGGATTTTTCGTTTTCAAAATTTCTTCAAAAATCTAATATGACTTGGCACGCATCATGGTGAGGTGCAGAATATCCATTCCCATCTGAATAACAATAATTCGTCAACAAAAATCATTGTCGTGCCGTCAGAGAGGAATGGAGGGATTTTTCATTTTCAAAATTTCTTCATAAATTCAATATGACTTGGCACGCAACATAGTGGGGTGCAAAGTATCCATATCCATTAAAATAACAATAAGTCGTCATCAGAAATCATAGTCAGGTCGTCGGAGGGGGTATAGAGGGATTTTTCATTCTCAAAATTACCTCAGAATCAAATATGACTTGGCACGCAACATAGTGGGGTGCAGAATATCCATTCCCATCTGAAAAACAATAATTCGTCAACAGAAATCATTGTCGGGTCGTTAGAAGGTGTATAGAGGGATTTTTCATTTTCAATATTTCTTCAAAAATCAAATATGACTTGGCACGCAACATAGTGGGGTGCAGAATATCCACTTTCATCTGAATAACAATAATTCGTCAACAGAAATCATTGACGGGTCGTTAAAGGGGGTATAGAGGGATTTTTCATTTTCAAAATTACCTCAGAATCAAATATGACTTGGCACGCAACATAGTGGGGTGCAGAATATCCATTCCCATCTGAAAAACAATAATTCGTCAACAGAAATCATTGTCGGGTCGTTAGAAGGGGTATAGAGGGATTTTTCATTTTCAATATTTCTTCAAAAATCATATATGACTTGGCACGCATCATGGTGGGCTGCAGAATATCCATTTTCATCTGAATAACAATAATTCCTCAACAGAAATCATTGACGGGTCGTTAAAGGGGGTATAGAGGGATTTTTCATTTTCAAAATTACCTCAAAATCAAATATGACTTGGCACGCAACATAGTGGGGTGCAGAATATCCATTCCTATCTGAAAAACAATAATTCGTCAACAGAAATCATTGTCGGGTCGTTAGAAGTGGTATAGAGGGATTTTTCATTTTCAATATTTCTTCAAAAATCAAATATGACTTGGCACGCAACATAGTGGGGTGCAGAATATCCATTTTCATATGAATAACAATAATTTGTCAACAGAAATCATTGACGGGTCGTTAAAGGGGGTATAGAGGTATTTTTCATTTTCAAAATTTGTTCAAAATTCTAATATGACTTGGCACACATGATGATGGGGTGCAGAATATTCAATCCCATCTGAATAACAATAATTCGTCAACGCAAATCATTGTCGTGTAGTCAGAGGGGGTATGGAGGGATTTTTCATTTTCAAAATTACTTCAAAAATCTAATAAAACTTGGCACGCATCATGGTGGGGTGCAAAGTATCCATTCCCATCTGAATAAAAATAATTAATCAACAGAAATCATTGTCGTGTCGTCAGAAGGGGTATGGAGGGATTTTTCATTTTCAAAATTACCTCAAAATCAAATATGACTTGGCACGCAACATAGTGGGGTGCAGAATATCCATTCCCATCTGAAAAACAATAATTCGTCAACAGAAATCATTGTCGGGTCGTTAGAAGGGGTATAGAGGGATTTCTCATTTTCAAAATTACCTCAAAATCAAATATGACTCGGCACGCAACATGGTGGGGTGCAGAATTTCCATTTCCATCTGAATAAGAATAATTCGTCAACAGAAATCATTGTCGGGTCGTTAGAGGGGGTATACAGGGATTTTTCAATTTCAATATTTCTTCAAAAATCTAATATGACTTGGCACGCAACATGGTGTGGTGCAGAATATCCATTTCCATCTGAATAAGAATAATTCGTCAACAGAAATCATTGTCGGGTCCTTAGAGGGGGTATACAGGGATTTTTCAATTTCAATATTTCTTCAAAAATCTAATATGACTTGGCACGCAACATGGTGGGGTGCAGAATATCCATTTTCATCTGAATAACAATAATTCCTCAACAGAAATCATTGACGGGTCGTTAAAGGGGGTATAGAGGGATTTTTCATTTTCAAAATTACCTCAAAATCAAATATGACTTGGCACGCAACATAGTGGGGTGCAGAATATCCATTTCCATCTGAATAACAATAATTCGTCAAAATAAATCATTGTCGGGTCTTCAGAGGGGGTATAGAGGGATTTTTCATTTTTAAAATTATCTCAAAATCAAATATGACTTTTCACGCATCATGGTGGGGTGCAAAGTATTCATGTCCATCTGAATAACAATTATTCGTCTACAGAATTCATTGTCGGGTCGTTAGAAGGGGTAAAGAGGGATTTTTCATTTTCAAAATTACCTCAAAATCAAATATGACTTGGCACGCAACATAGTGGGGTGCAGAATATCCATTTTCATCTGAATAACAATAATTCGTCAACTGAAATCATTGTCGTGTCGTCAGAAGGGGTATGGAGGGATTTTTCATCTTCAAAATTACCTCAAAATCAAATATGACTTGGCACGCAACATGGTGGGGTGCAGAATATCCATTTCCATCTGAATAACAATAATTCGTCGACAGAAATCATTGTCGGGTAGTCAGAGGGGGTATAGAGGGATTTTTCATTTTCAAAATTACCTCAAAATCAAATATGACTTGGCACGCATCATGGTGGGGTGCAGAATATCCATTTCGATCTAAATAACAATAATTCTTCAACAGAAATCATTGGCGGGTCGTTAGAGGGGGTATAGAGGGATTTTTCATTTTCAAAATGACTTCAAAAATCAAAAATGACTTGGCACGCGTCATGGTGGTGTACAGAATATCCATTTCCATCTCTATAAAAATAATTTGTCAACAGAAGTCATTGTCGGGACGTCAGAGGGGGTATAGAGGGATTTTTCATTTTCAAAATTACCTCAAAATCAAATATGACTTGGCACGCATCATGTTGAGGTGCAGAATATCCATTTCTATCTGAAAAACAATAATTCGTCAACAGAAATCATTGTCGTGTCGTCAGAGGGGAATGGAGGGATTTTTCATTTTCAATATTTCTTCAAAAATCAAATATGACTTGGCACGCAACATAGTGGGGTGCAGAATATCCATTTTCATCTGAATAACAATAATTCGTCAACAGAAATCATTGACGGGTCGTTAAAGGGGGTATAGAGGTATTTTTCATTTTCAAAATTTGTTCAAAATTTTAATATGACTTGGCACACATGATGATGGGGTGCAGAATATTCAATCCCATCTGAATAACAATAATTCGTCAACGCAAATCATTGTCGTGTAGTCAGAGGGGGTATGGAGGGATTTTTCATTTTCAAAATTACTTCAAAATTCTAATAAAACTTGGCACGCATCATGGTGGGGTGCAAAGTATCCATTCCCATCTGAATAAAAATAATTCATCAACAGAAATCATTGTCGTGTCGTCAGAAGGGGTATGGAGGGATTTTTCATCTTCAAAATTACCTCAAAATCAAATATGACTTGGCACGCAACATGGTGGGGTGCAGAATATCCATTTCCATCTGAATAACAATAATTCGTCAAAATAAATCAATGTCGGGTCGTCAGAGGTGGTATAGAGGGATTTTTCATTTTTAAAATTATCTCAAAATCAAATATGACTTGTCACGCATCATGGTGGGGTGCAAAGTATTCATGTCCATCTGAATAACAATAATTCGTCTACAGAATTCATTGTCGGGTCGTTAGAAGGGGTATAGAGGGATTTTTCATTTTCAAAATTACCTCAAAATCAAATATGACTTGGCACGCAACATGGTGGGGTGCAGAATATTCATTTCCATCTGAATAACAATAATTCGTCAACAGAAATCATTGACGGGTCGTTAAAGGGGGTATAGAGGGATTTTTCATTTTCAATATTTCTTCAAAAATCAAATATGACTTGGCACGCAACATAGTGGGGTGCAGAATATCCATTTTCATCTGAATAACAATAATTCGTCAACAGAAATCATTGTCGTGTCGTCAGAAGGGGTATGGAGGGATTTCTCATCTTCAAAATTACCTTAAAATCAAATATGACTTGGCACGCAACATGGTGGGGTGCAGAATATCCATTTCCATCTGAATAACAATAATTCGTCGACAGAAATCATTGTCGGGTCGTTAGAGGGGGTATACAGGGATTTTTCAATTTCAATATTTCTTCAAAAATCCAATATGACTTGGCACGCATCATGGTAGTGTGCAGAATATCCATTTTCATCTGAATAACAATAATTTGTCATCAGAAATCATTGTCGGGTCGTCTGAGGGGTTATAGAGAGATTTTTCATTTTCAAAATGACTTCAAAAATCAAATATGACTTGGCACGCAACATGGTGGGGTGCAGAATATTCATTTCCATCTGAATAACAATAATTCGTCAACAGAAATCATTGACGGGTCGTTAAAGGGGGTATAGAGGGATTTTTCATTTTCAATATTTCTTCAAAAATCAAATATGACTTGGCACGCAACATAGTGGGGTGCAGAATATCCATTTTCATCTGAATAACAATAATTCGTCAACAGAAATCATTGTCGTGTCGTCAGAAGGGGTATGGAGGGATTTCTCATCTTCAAAATTACCTTAAAATCAAATATGACTTGGCACGCAACATGGTGGGGTGCAGAATATCCATTTCCATCTGAATAACAATAATTCGTCGACAGAAATCATTGTCGGGTCGTTAGAGGGGGTATACAGGGATTTTTCAATTTCAATATTTCTTCAAAAATCCAATATGACTTGGCACGCATCATGGTAGTGTGCAGAATATCCATTTTCATCTGAATAACAATAATTTGTCATCAGAAATCATTGTCGGGTCGTCTGAGGGGTTATAGAGAGATTTTTCATTTTCAAAATGACTTCAAAAATCAAATATGACTTGGCACGCATCATGGTGGGGTACAGAATATTCATTTCCACCTCAATAACAATAATTCGTCAAAATAAATCATTGTCGGGTCGTCAGAGGGGGTATAGAGGGATTTTTCATTCTCAAAATTATCTCAGAATCAAATATGACTTGGCACGCATCATGGTGGGCTGCAGAATATCCATTTTCATCTAAATAACAATAATTCGTCGACAGAAATCATTGACGGGTCGTTAGAGGGGGGTATAGAGGGATTTTTCATTCTCAAAATTACCTCAGAATCAAATATGACTTGGCACGCATCATGGTGGGCTGCAGAATATCCATTTTCATCTGAATAACAATAATTTGTCATCAGAAATCATTGTCGGGTCGTTAGAGGGAGGTATAGAGGGATTTTTCATTTTCAATATTTCTTCAAAAATCAAATATGACTTGGCACGCAACATAGTGGGGTACAGAATATTCATTTCCACCTCAATAACAATAATTCGTCAAAATAAATCATTGTCGGGTCGTCAGAGGGGGTATAGAGGGATTTTTCATTCTCAAAATTACCTCAGAATCAAATATGACTTGGCACGCATCATGGTGGGCTGCAGAATCTCCATTTTCATCTGAATAACAACAATTCGTCAACAGAAATCATTGACGGGTCGTTAGAGGGGGGTATAGAGGGATTTTTCATTTTCAATATTTCTTCAAAAATCAAATATGACTTGGCACGCAACATAGTGGGGTGCAGAATATCCATTTTCATCTGAATAACAATAATTCGTCAACAGAAATCATTGTCGTGTCGTCAGAAGGGGTATGGAGGGATTTCTCATCTTCAAAATTACCTCAAAATCAAATATGACTTGGCACGCAACATGGTGGGGTGCAGAATATCCATTTCCATCTGAATAACAATAATTCGTCGACAGAAATCATTGTCGGGTCGTTAGAGGGGGTATACAGGGATTTTTCAATTTCAATATTTCTTCAAAAATCCAATATGACTTGGCACGCATCATGGTAGTGTGCAGAATATCCATTTTCATCTGAATAACAATAATTTGTCATCAGAAATCATTGTCGGGTCGTCTGAGGGGTTATAGAGAGATTTTTCATTTTCAAAATGACTTCAAAAATCAAATATGACTTGGCACGCATCATGGTGGGGTACAGAATATTCATTTCCACCTCAATAACAATAATTCGTCAAAATAAATCATTGTCGGGTCGTCAGAGGGGGTATAGAGGGATTTTTCATTCTCAAAATTATCTCAGAATCAAATATGACTTGGCACGCATCATGGTGGGCTGCAGAATATCCATTTTCATCTGAATAACAATAATTCGTCAACAGAAATCATTGACGGGTCGTTAGAGGGGGGTATAGAGGGATTTTTCATTTTCAAAATTACCTCAAAATCAAATATGACTTGGCACGCATCATGGTGGGGTGCAGAATATCCATTCCGATCTAAATAACAATAATTCGTCAACAGAAATCATTGGCGGGTCGTTAGAGGGGGTATAGAGGGATTTTTCATTTTCAAAATTTCTTCAAAAATCTAATATGACTTGGCACGCATCATGTTGAGGTGCAGAATATCCATTCCTATCTGAATAACAATAATTCGTCAACAAAAATCATTGTCGTGTCGTCAGAGGGGAATGGAGGGATTTTTCATTTTCAAAATTACCTCAAAAATTCAATATGACTTGGCACGCATCATAGTGGGGTGCAAAGTATCCATATCCATCTGAATAACAATAATTCGTCAACAGAAATCATTGTCGGGTCGTTAGAGGGGGTATAGAGGGATTTTACATTTTCAATATTTCTTCAAAAATCTAATATGACTTGGCACGCATCATGGTGGGGTGCAAAGTATTCATGTCCATCTGAATAACAATATTTCGTCAAAAGAAATCATTTTCGGGTTGTTAGAGGGGGTATAGAGGGATTTTTCATTTTCAATATTTCTTCAAAAATGTAATATGACTTGGCACGCATCATGGTGGGGTGCAGAATATCCATTTCCATCTGAATAACAATAATTCCCTAACATAAATCATTGTCGTGTCGTCAGAGGGGTATAGAGGGATTTTTATTTTCAAAATTTCTTCAAAAATCAAATATGACTTGGCACGCAACATAGTGGGGTGCAGAATATCCATTCCCATCTGAAAAACAATAATTCGTCAACAGAAATCATTGTCGGGTCGTTAGAAGGGGTATAGAGGGATTTTTCATTTTCAATATTTCTTCAAAAATCATATATGACTTGGCACGCATCATGGTGGGCTGCAGAATATCCATTTTCATCTGAATAACAATAATTCCTCAACAGAAATCATTGACGGGTCGTTAAAGGGGGTATAGAGGGATTTTTCATTTTCAAAATTACCTCAAAATCAAATATGACTTGGCACGCAACATAGTGGGATGCAGAATATCCATTTTCATATGAATAACAATAATTTGTCAACAGAAATCATTGACGGGTCGTTAAAGGGGGTATAGAGGTATTTTTCATTTTCAAAATTTGTTCAAAATTCTAATATGACTTGGCACACATGATGATGGGGTGCAGAATATTCAATCCCATCTGAATAACAATAATTCGTCAACGCAAATCATTGTCGTGTAGTCAGAGGGGGTATGGAGGGATTTTTCATTTTCAAAATTACTTCAAAAATCTAATAAAACTTGGCACGCATCATGGTGGGGTGCAAAGTATCCATTCCCATCTGAATAAAAATAATTAATCAACAGAAATCATTGTCGTGTCGTCAGAAGGGGTATGGAGGGATTTTTCATTTTCAAAATTACCTCAAAATCAAATATGACTTGGCACGCAACATAGTGGGGTGCAAAATATCCATTCCCATCTGAAAAACAATAATTCGTCAACAGAAATCATTGTCGGGTCGTTAGAAGGGGTATAGAGGGATTTCTCATTTTCAAAATTACCTCAAAATCAAATATGACTCGGCACGCAACATGGTGGGGTGCAGAATTTCCATTTCCATCTGAATAAGAATAATTCGTCAACAGAAATCATTGTCGGGTCGTTAGAGGGGGTATACAGGGATTTTTCAATTTCAATATTTCTTCAAAAATCTAATATGACTTGGCACGCAACATGGTGTGGTGCAGAATATCCATTTCCATCTGAATAAGAATAATTCGTCAACAGAAATCATTGTCGGGTCCTTAGAGGGGGTATACAGGGATTTTTCAATTTCAATATTTCTTCAAAAATCTAATATGACTTGGCACGCAACATGGTGGGGTGCAGAATATCCATTTCCATCTGAATAACAATAATTCGTCAAAATAAATCATTGTCGGGTCTTCAGAGGGGGTATAGAGGGATTTTTCATTTTTAAAATTATCTCAAAATCAAATATGACTTGTCACGCATCATGGTGGGGTGCAAAGTATTCATGTCCATCTGAATAACAATTATTCGTCTACAGAATTCATTGTCGGGTCGTTAGAAGGGGTAAAGAGGGATTTTTCATTTTCAAAATTACCTCAAAATCAAATATGACTTGGCACGCAACATAGTGGGGTGCAGAATATCCATTTTCATCTGAATAACAATAATTCGTCAACTGAAATCATTGTCGTGTCGTCAGAAGGGGTATGGAGGGATTTTTCATCTTCAAAATTACCTCAAAATCAAATATGACTTGGCACGCATCATGGTGGGGTGCAGAATATCCATTTCCATCTGAATAACAATAATTCGTCGACAGAAATCATTGTCGGGTAGTCAGAGGGGGTATAGAGGGATTTTTCATTTTCAAAATTACCTCAAAATCAAATATGACTTGGCACGCATCATGGTGGGGTGCAGAATATCCATTTCGATCTAAATAACAATAATTCGTCAACAGAAATCATTGGCGGGTCGTTAGAGGGGGTATAGAGGGATTTTTCATTTTCAAAATGACTTCAAAAATCAAAAATGACTTGGCACGCGTCATGGTGGTGTACAGAATATCCATTTCCATCTCTATAAAAATAATTTGTCAACAGAAGTCATTGTCGGGACGTCAGAGGGGGTATAGAGGGATTTTTCATTTTCAAAATTACCTCAAAATCAAATATGACTTGGCACGCATCATGTTGAGGTGCAGAATATCCATTTCTATCTGAAAAACAATAATTCGTCAACAGAAATCATTGTCGTGTCGTCAGAGGGGAATGGAGGGATTTTTCATTTTCAATATTTCTTCAAAAATCAAATATGACTTGGCACGCAACATAGTGGGGTGCAGAATATCCATTTTCATCTGAATAACAATAATTCGTCAACAGAAATCATTGACGGGTCGTTAAAGGGGGTATAGAGGTATTTTTCATTTTCAAAATTTGTTCAAAATTTTAATATGACTTGGCACACATGATGATGGGGTGCAGAATATTCAATCCCATCTGAATAACAATAATTCGTCAACGCAAATCATTGTCGTGTAGTCAGAGGGGGTATGGAGGGATTTTTCATTTTCAAAATTACTTCAAAATTCTAATAAAACTTGGCACGCATCATGGTGGGGTGCAAAGTATCCATTCCCATCTGAATAAAAATAATTCATCAACAGAAATCATTGTCGTGTCGTCAGAAGGGGTATGGAGGGATTTTTCATCTTCAAAATTACCTCAAAATCAAATATGACTTGGCACGCAACATGGTGGGGTGCAGAATATCCATTTCCATCTGAATAACAATAATTCGTCAAAATAAATCAATGTCGGGTCGTCAGAGGGGGTATAGAGGGATTTTTCATTTTTAAAATTATCTCAAAATCAAATATGACTTGTCACGCATCATGGTGGGGTGCAAAGTATTCATGTCCATCTGAATAACAATAATTCGTCTACAGAATTCATTGTCGGGTCGTTAGAAGGGGTATAGAGGGATTTTTCATTTTCAAAATTACCTCAAAATCAAATATGACTTGGCACGCAACATGGTGGGGTGCAGAATATTCATTTCCATCTGAATAACAATAATTCGTCAACAGAAATCATTGACGGGTCGTTAAAGGGGGTAGAGAGGGATTTTTCATTTTCAATATTTCTTCAAAAATCAAATATGACTTGGCACGCAACATAGTGGGGTGCAGAATATCCATTTTCATCTGAATAACAATAATTCGTCAACAGAAATCATTGTCGTGTCGTCAGAAGGGGTATGGAGGGATTTCTCATCTTCAAAATTACCTTAAAATCAAATATGACTTGGCACGCAACATGGTGGGGTGCAGAATATCCATTTCCATCTGAATAACAATAATTCGTCGACAGAAATCATTGTCGGGTCGTTAGAGGGGGTATACAGGGATTTTTCAATTTCAATATTTCTTCAAAAATCCAATATGACTTGGCACGCATCATGGTAGTGTGCAGAATATCCATTTTCATCTGAATAACAATAATTTGTCATCAGAAATCATTGTCGGGTCGTCTGAGGGGTTATAGAGAGATTTTTCATTTTCAAAATGACTTCAAAAATCAAATATGACTTGGCACGCATCATGGTGGGGTACAGAATATTCATTTCCACCTCAATAACAATAATTCGTCAAAATAAATCATTGTCGGGTCGTCAGAGGGGGTATAGAGGGATTTTTCATTCTCAAAATTACCTCAGAATCAAATATGACTTGGCACGCATCATGGTGGGCTGCAGAATATCCATTTTCATCTGAATAACAATAATTTGTCATCAGAAATCATTGTCGGGTCGTTAGAGGGAGGTATAGAGGGATTTTTCATTTTCAATATTTCTTCAAAAATCAAATATGACTTGGCACGCAACATAGTGGGGTACAGAATATTCATTTCCACCTCAATAACAATATTTCGTCAAAATAAATCATTGTCGGGTCGTCAGAGGGGGTATAGAGGGATTTTTCATTCTCAAAATTACCTCAGAATCAAATATGACTTGGCACGCATCATGGTGGGCTGCAGAATATCCATTTTCATCTGAATAACAACAATTCATCAACAGAAATCATTGACGGGTCGTTAGAGGGGGGTATAGAGAGATTTTTCATTTTCAATATTTCTTCAAAAATCAAATATGACTTGGCACGCAACATAGTGGGGTGCAGAATATCCATTTTCATCTGAATAACAATAATTCGTCAACAGAAATCATTGTCGTGTCGTCAGAAGGGGTATGGAGGGATTTCTCATCTTCAAAATTACCTAAAAATCAAATATGACTTGGCACGCAACATGGTGGGGTGCAGAATATCCATTTCCATCTGAATAACAATAATTCGTCGACAGAAATCATTGTCGGGTCGTTAGAGGGGGTATACAGGGATTTTTCAATTTCAATATTTCTTCAAAAATCCAATATGACTTGGCACGCATCATGGTAGTGTGCAGAATATCCATTTTCATCTGAATAACAATAATTTGTCATCAGAAATCATTGTCGGGTCGTCTGAGGGGTTATAGAGAGATTTTTCATTTTCAAAATGACTTCAAAAATCAAATATGACTTGGCACGCATCATGGTGGGGTACAGAATATTCATTTCCACCTCAATAACAATAATTCGTCAAAATAAATCATTGTCGGGTCGTCAGAGGGGGTATAGAGGGATTTTTCATTCTCAAAATTATCTCAGAATCAAATATGACTTGGCACGCATCATGGTGGGCTGCAGAATATCCATTTTCATCTGAATAACAATAATTCGTCAACAGAAATCATTGACGGGTCGTTAGAGGGGGGTATAGAGGGATTTTTCATTTTCAAAATTACCTCAAAATCAAATATGACTTGGCACGCATCATGGTGGGGTGCAGAATATCCATTCCGATCTAAATAACAATAATTCGTCAACAGAAATCATTGGCGGGTCGTTAGAGGGGGTATAGAGGGATTTTTCATTTTCAAAATTTCTTCAAAAATCTAATATGACTTGGCACGCATCATGTTGAGGTGCAGAATATCCATTCCTATCTGAATAACAATAATTCGTCAACAAAAATCATTGTCGTGTCGTCAGAGGGGAATGGAGGGATTTTTCATTTTCAAAATTACCTCAAAAATTCAATATGACTTGGCACGCATCATAGTGGGGTGCAAAGTATCCATATCCATCTGAATAACAATAATTCGTCAACAGAAATCATTGTCGGGTCGTTAGAGGGGGTATAGAGGGATTTTACATTTTCAATATTTCTTCAAAAATCTAATATGACTTGGCACGCATCATGGTAGGGTGCAAAGTATTCATGGCCATCTGAATAACAATAATTCGTCAAAAGAAATCATTTTCGGGTTGTTAGAGGGGGTATAGAGGGATTTTTCATTTTCAATATTTCTTCAAAAATGTAATATGACTTGGCACGCATCATGGTGGGGTGCAGAATATCCATTTCCATCTGAATAACAATAATTCCCTAACATAAATCATTGTCGTGTCGTCAGAGGGGTATAGAGGGATTTTTATTTTCAAAATTTTCTCAAAATCAAATATGACTTGGCACGCAACATAGTGGGGTGCAGAATATCCTATCTCATCTGAATAACAATAATTCGTCAACAGAAATCATTGTCGGGTCGTTAGAAGGGGTATAGAGGGATTTTTCATTTTCAAAATTACTTCAAAAATTCAATATGACTTGGCACGCATCATGGTAGTGTGCAGAATATCTAGTTTCATCTGAATAACAATAATTTGTCAACAGAAATCATTGTCGGGTCGTCAGAGGGGTTATAGAGGGATTTTTCATTTTCAAAATGACTTCAAAAATCAAATATGACTTGGCACGCATCATGGTGGGGTACAGAATATTCATTTCCACCTCAATAACAATAATTCGTCAAAATAAATCATTGTCGGGTCGTCAGAGGGGGTATAGAGGGATTTTTCATTTTTAAAATTATCTCAAAATCAAATATGACTTGGCACGCATCATGGTGGGGTGCAAAGTATTCATGTCCATCCGAATAACAATAATTCGTCAACACAAATCATTGTCGGGTCGTTAGAGGGGGGTATAGAGGGATTTTTCATTTTCAATATTTCTTCAAAAATAAAATATGACTTGGCACGCAACATAGTGGGGTGCAGAATATCCATTCCCATCTGAATAACAATAACTCGTCAACAGAAATCATTGTCGGGTCGTTAGAGGGGGTATACAGGAATTTTTCAATTTCAATATTTCTTCCAAAATCTAATATGACTTGGCACGCATCATGGTGGGGTACAGAATATTCATTTCCACCTCAATAACAATAATTCGTCAACAGATATCATTGTCGGGTCGTAAGAGGGGGTATACAGGGATTTTTCAATTTCAATACTTCTTCAAAAATCTAATTTGACTTGGCACGCATCATGGTAGTGTGCAGAATATCCATTTTCATCAGAATAACAATAATTTGTCAACAGAAATCATTGTCGGGTCGTCAGAGGGGTTATAGAGGGATTTTTCATTTTCAAAATGACTTCAAAAATCAAATATGACTTGGCACGCATCATGGTGGGGTACAGAATATTCATTTCCACCTCAATAACAATAATTCGTCAAAATAAATCATTGTCGGGTCGTCAGAGGGGGTATAGAGGGATTTTTCATTTTTAAAATTATCTCAAAATCAAATATGACTTGGCACGCATCATGGTGGGGTGCAAAGTATTCATGTCCATCCGAATAACAATAATTCGTCAACACAAATCATTGTCGGGTCGTTAGAGGGGGGTATAGAGGGATTTTTCATTTTCAATATTTCTTCAAAAATAAAATATGACTTGGCACGCAACATAGTGGGGTGCAGAATATCCATTCCCATCTGAATAACAATAACTCGTCAACAGAAATCATTGTCGGGTCGTTAGAGGGGGTATACAGGAATTTTTCAATTTCAATATTTCTTCCAAAATCTAATATGACTTGGCACGCATCATGGTAGTGTGCAGAATATTCATTTTCATCTGAATGACAATAATTTGTCAACAGAAATCATAGTCGGGTCGTCTGAGGGGTTATAGGGGGATTTCTCATTTTCAAAATGACTTCAAAATTCAAATATGACTTGGCACGCATCATCGTGGGGTACAGAATATTCATTTCCACCTCAATAACAATAATTCGTCAAAATAAATCATTGTCGGGTCGTCAGAGGGGGTATAGAGGGATTTTTCATTCTCAAAATTACCTCAGAATCAAATATGACTTGGCACGCATCATGGTGGGCTGCAGAATATCCATTTCCACCTCAATAACAATAATTCGTCAAAATAAATCATTGTCGGGTCGTCAGAGGGGGTATAGAGGGATTTTTCATTTTTAAAATTATCTCAAAATCAAATATGACTTGTCACGCAACATGGTGGGGTGCAAAGTATTCATGTCCATCTGAGTAACAATAATTCGTCTACAGAAATCATTGTCGGGTCGTTAGAGGGGGTACACAGGGATTTTTCAATTTCAATATTTCTTCAAAAATCTTATATGACTTGGCACGCATCATGGTAGTGTCCAGAATATCCATTTTCATCTGAATAACAATTATTTGTCAACAGAAATCATTGTCGGGTCGTTAGAAGGGGTATAGAGGGATTTTTCATTTTCAAAATTACCTCAAAATCAAATATGACTTGTCACGCATCATGGTGGGGTGCAAAGTATTCATGTCCATCTGAATAACAATAATTCGTCTACAGAAATCATTGTCGGGTCGTTAGAATGGGTATAGAGGAATTTTTCATATTCAAAATTACCTCAAAATCAAATATGACATGGCACGCAACATGGTGGGGTGCAGAATATCCATTTCCATATGAATAACAAGAATTCGTCAATAGAAATCATTGACGGGTCGTTAAAGGGGGTATAGAGGGATTTTTCATTTTCAAAATTACCTCAAAATGAAATATGACGTGGCACGCAACATGGTGGGGTGCAGAATATCCATTTCCATTTGAGTAAGAATAATTCGTCAACAGAAATCATTGTCGGGTCGTTAGAGGGGGTATAAAGGGATTTTTCAATTTCAATATTTCTTCAAAAATCCAATATGACTTGGCACGCATCATGGTAGTGTGCAGAATATCCATTTTCATCTGAATAACAATAATTTGTCATCAGAAATCATTGTCGGGTCGTCTGAGGGGTTATAGAGAGATTTTTCATTTTCAAAATGACTTCAAAAATCAAATATGACTTGGCACGCATCATGGTGGGGTACAGAATATTCATTTCCACCTCAATAACAATAATTTGTCAAAATAAATCATTGTCGGGTCGTCAGAGGGGGTATAGAGGGATTTTTCATTCTCAAAATTACCTCAGAATCAAATATGACTTGGCACGCATCATGGTGGGGTGCAGAATATCCATTTCCATCTGAATAACAATAATTCGTAAAAATAAATCATTGTCGGGTCGTCAGAGGGGGTATAGAGAGATTTTTCATTTTTAAAATTATCTCAAAATCAAATATGACTTGTCACGCATCATGGTGGGGTGCAAAGTATTCATGTCCATCTGAATAACAATAATTCGTCTACAGAATTCATTGTCGGGTCGTTAGAAGGGGTATAGAGGGATTTTTCATTTTCAAAATTACCTCAAAATCAAATATGACTTGGCACGCAACATGGTGGGGTGCAGAATATTCATTTCCATCTGAATAACAATAATTTGTCAACAGAAATCATTGACGGGTCGTTAAAGGGGGTATAGAGGGATTTTTCATTTTCAAAATTACCTCAAAATCAAATATGACTTGGCACGCAACATGGTGGGGTGCAGAATATTCATTTCCATCTGAATAACAATAATTTGTCTACAGAATTCATTGTCGGGTCGTTAGAAGGGGTATAGAGGGATTTTTCATTTTCAAAATTACATCAAAATCAAATATGACTTGGCACGCAACATGGTGGGGTGCAGAATATTTATTTCCATCTGAATAACAATAATTCGTCAACAGAAATCATTGACGGGTCGTTAAAGGGGGTATAGAGGGATTTTTCATTTTCAATATTTCTTCAAAAATCAAATATGACTTGGCACGCAACAAAGTGGGGTGCAGAATATCCATTTTCATCTGAATAACAATAATTCGTCAACAGAAATCATTGTCGTGTCGTCAGAAGGGGTATGGAGGGATTTCTCATCTTCAAAATTACCTCAAAATCAAATATGACTTGGCACGCAACATGGTGGGGTGCAGAATATCCATTTCCATCTGAATAACAATAATTCGTCGACAGAAATCATTGTCGGGTCGTTAGAGGGGGTATACAGGGATTTTTCAATTTCAATATTTCTTCAAAAATCCAATATGACTTGGCACGCATCATGGTAGTGTGCAGAATATCCATTTTCATCTGAATAAAAATAATTTGTCATCAGAAATCATTGTCGGGTCGTCTGAGGGGTTATAGAGAGATTTTTCATTTTCAAAATGACTTCAAAAATCAAATATGACTTGACACGCATCATGGTGGGGTACAGAATATTCATTTCCACCTCAATAACAATAATTCGTCAAAATAAATCATTGTCGGGTCGTCAGAGTGGGTATAGAGGGATTTTTCATTCTCAAAATTACTTCAGAATCAAATATGACTTGGCACGCATCATGGTGGGCTGCAGAATATCCATTTTTATCTGAATAACAATAATTTGTCAACAGAAATCATTGACGGGTCGTTAGAGGGGGGTATAGAGGGATTTTTCATTTTCAATATTTCTTCAAAAATCAAATATGACTTGGCACGCAACATAGTGGGGTGCAGAATATCCATTTTCATCTGAATAACAGTAATTCGACAACAGAAATCATTGTCGAGTCGTCAGAAGGGGTATGGAGGGATTTTTCATCTTCAAAATTACCTCAAAATCAAATATGACTTGGCACGCAACATGGTGGGGTGCAGAATATCCATTTCTATCTGAATAACAATATGTCGTCGACAGAAATCATTGTCGGGTCGTTAGAGGGGGTATACAGGGATTTTTCAATTTCAATATTTCTTCAAAAATCCAATATGACTTGGCACGCATCATGGTAGTGAGCAGAATATCCATTTTCATCTGAATAACAATAAGTCGTCAACAAAAATCATTGTCGTGTCGTCAGAGGGGAATGGAAGGATTTTTCATTTTCAAAATTACTTCAAAAATTCAATATGACTTGGCACGTATCATAGAGGGGTGCAAAGTATCCATATCCATCAAAATAACAATAATTCGTCAACAGAAATCATTTTCGTGTCGTTAGAGGGGGTATAGAGGGATTTTACATTTTCAATATTTCTTCAAAAATCTAATATGACTTGGCACGCATCATGGTAGGGTGCAAAGTATTCATGTCCATCTGAATAACAATAATTCGTCAAAAGAAATCATTGTCGGGTTGTTAGAGGGGGTATAGAGGGATTTTTCATTTTCAAAATTACCTCATAATCAAATATGACTTGGCACGCATCATGGTGGGGTGCAGAATATCCATTTCTATCTGAATAACAATAATTCCCTAACATAAATCATTGTCGTGTCGTCAGAGGGGTATAGAAGGATTTTTCATTTTCAAAATTTTCTCAGAATCAAATATGACTTGGCACGCAACATAGTGGGGTGCAGAATATCCTATCCCATCTGAATAACAATAATTCGTCAACAGAAATCATTGTCGGGTCGTTAGAAGGGGTATAGAGGGATTTTTCATTTTCAAAATTACTTCAAAAATCAAATATGACTTGGCACGCATCATGGTGGGGTACAGAATATTCATTTCCACCTCAATAACATTAATTCGTCAACAGAAATCATTGTCAGGTCGTTAGAGGGGGTATACAGGGATTTTTCAATTTCAATACTTCTTCAAAAATCTAATTTTACTTGGCACGCATCATGGTAGTGTGCAGAATATCCATTTTCATCTGAATAACAAAAATTTGTCAACAGAAATCATTGTCGGGTCGTCAGAGGGGTTATAGAGGGATTTTTCATTTTCAAAATGACTTCAAAAATCAAATATGACTTGGCACGCATCCTGGTGGGGTACAGAATATTCATTTCCACCTCAATAACAATAATTCGTCAAAATAAATCATTGTCGGGTCGTCAGAGGGGGTATAGAGGGATTTTTCATTTTTAAAATTATCTCAAAATCAAATATGACTTGGCACTCATCATGGTGGGGTGCAAAGTATTCATGTCCATCCGAATAACAATAATTCGTCAACACAAATCATTGTCGGGTCGTTAGAGGGGGGTATAGATGGATTTTTTCATTTTCAATATTTCTTCAAAAATAAAATATGACTTGGCACGCAACATAGTGGGGTGCAAAATATCCATTCCCATCTGAATAAGAATAATTCGTCCACAGAAATCATTGTCGGGTCGTTAGAGGGGGTATACAGGGATTTTTCAATTTCAATATTTCTTCAAAAATCGAATATAACTTGGCACGCATCATGGTAGTGTGCAGAATATTCATTTTCATCTGAATAACAATAATTTGTCAACAGAAATCATTGTCGGGTCGTCTGAGGGGTTATAGAGGGATTTCTCATTTTCAAAATGACTTCAAAAATCAAATATGACTTGGCACGCATCATCGTGGGGTACAGAATATTCATTTCCACCTCAATAACATTAATTTGTCAAAATAAATCATTGTCGGGTCGTCAGAGGGGGTATAGAGGGATTTTTCATTCTCAAAATTACCTCAGAATCAAATATGACTTGGCACGCAACATAGTGGGGTGCAGAATATCCATTCCCATCTGAAAAACTCAAATTCGTCAACAGAAATCATTGTCGGGTCGTTAGAAGGGGTATAGAGGGATTTTTCATTTTCAAAATTACCTCAAAATCAAATATGACTTGGCACGCAACATGGTGGGGTGCAGAATATCCATTTCCATCTGAATAAGAATAATTCGTCAACAGAAATCATTGTCAGGTCGTTAGAGGGGGTATACAGGGATTTTTCAATTTCAATATTTCTTCAAGAATCTAATATGACTTGGCACGCATCATGGTAGTGTGCAGAATATCCTTTTTCATCTGAATAACAATAATTTGTCAACAGAAATCATTTTCGGGTCGTCAGAGGGGTTATAGAGGGATTTTTCATTTTCAAAATGACTTCAAAAATCAAATATGACTTGGCACGCATCATGGTGGGGTACAGAATATTCATTTCCACCTCAATAACAATAATTCGTCAAATTAAATCATTCTCGGGTCGTCAGAGGGGGTATACAGGGATTTTTCAATTTCAATATTTCTTCAAAAATCCAATATGACTTGGCACGCATCATGGTAGTGTGCAGAATATCCATATTCATCTGAATAACAATAATTTGTCATCAGAAATCATTGTCAGGTCGTCGGAGGGGGTATAGAGGGATTTTTCATTCTCAAAATTACCTCAGAATCAAATATGACTTGGCACGCAACATAGTGGGGTGCAGAATATCCATTCCCATCTGAAAAACAATAATTCGTCAACAGAAATCATTGTCGGGTCGTTAGAAGGGGTATAGAGGGATTTTTCATTTTCAATATTTCTTCAAAAATCAAATATGACTTGGCACGCAACATAGTGGGGTGCAGAATATCCACTTTCATCTGAATAACAATAATTCGTCAACAGAAATCATTGACGGGTCGTTAAAGGGGGTATAGAGGGATTTTTCATTTTCAAAATTACCTCAGAATCAAATATGACTTGGCACGCAACATAGTGGGGTGCAGAATATCCATTCCCATCTGAAAAACAATAATTCGTCAACAGAAATCATTGTCGGGTCGTTAGAAGGAGTATAGAGGGATTTTTCATTTTCAATATTTCTTCAAAAATCAAATATGACTTGGCACGCATCATGGTGGGCTGCAGAATATCCATTTTCATCTGAATAACAATAATTCCCCAACAGAAATCATTGACGGGTCGTTAAAGGGGGTATAGAGGGATTTTTCAGTTTCAAAATTACCTCAAAATCAAATATGACTTGGCACGCAACATAGTGGGGTGCAGAATATCCATTCCCATCTGAAAAACAATAATTCGTCAACAGAAATCATTGTCGGGTCGTTAGAAGTGGTATAGAGGGATTTTTCATTTTCAATATTTCTTCAAAAATCAAATATGACTTGGCACGCAACATAGTGGGGTGCAGAATATCCATTTTCATATGGATAACAATAATTTGTCAACAGAAATCATTGACGGGTCGTTAAAGGTATAGAGGTATTTTTCATTTTCAAAATTTGTTCAAAATTCTAATATGACTTGGCACACATGATGATGGGGTGCAGAATATTCAATCCCATCTGAATAACAATAATTCGTCAACGCAAATCATTGTCGTGTAGTCAGAGGGGGTATGGAGGGATTTTTCATTTTCAAAATTACTTCAAAAATCTAATAAAACTTGGCACGCATCATGGTGGGGTGCAAAGTATCCATTCCCATCTGAATAAAAATAATTAATCAACAGAAATCATTGTCGTGTCGTCAGAAGGGGTATGGAGGGATTTTTCATTTTCAAAATTACCTCAAAATCAAATATGACTTGGCACGCAACATAGTGGGGTGCAGAATATCCATTCCCATCTGAAAAACAATAATTCGTCAACAGAAATCATTGTCGGGTCGTTAGAAGGGGTATAGAGGGATTTCTCATTTTCAAAATTACCTCAAAATCAAATATGACTCGGCACGCAACATGGTGGGGTGCAGAATTTCCATTTCCATCTGAATAAGAATAATTCGTCAACAGAAATCATTGTCGGGTCGTTAGAGGGGGTATACAGGGATTTTTCAATTTCAATATTTCTTCAAAAATCTAATATGACTTGGCACGCAACATGGTGGGGTGCAGAATATCCATTTCCATCTGAATAAGAATAATTCGTCAACAGAAATCATTGTCGGGTCCTTAGAGGGGGTATACAGGGATTTTTCAATTTCAATATTTCTTCAAAAATCTAATATGACTTGGCACGCAACATGGTGGGGTGCAGAATATCCATTTCCATCTGAATAACAATAATTCGTCAAAATAAATCATTGTCGGGTCTTCAGAGGGGGTATAGAGGGATTTTTCAATTTTAAAATTATCTCAAAATCAAATATGACTTGTCACGCATCATGGTGGGGTGCAAAGTATTCATGTCCATCTGAATAACAATTATTCGTCTACAGAATTCATTGTCGGGTCGTTAGAAGGGGTAAAGAGGGATTTTTCATTTTCAAAATCACCTCAAAATCAAATATGACTTGGCACGCAACATGGTGGGGTGCAGAATATCCATTTCCATCTGAATAACAATAATTCGTAAACAGAAATCATTGACGGGTCGTTAAAGGGGTTATAGAGGGATATTTCATTTTCAAAATTACCTCAAAATCAAATATGACTTGACACGCAACATGGTGGGGTGCAGAATATCCATTTCCATGTGAATAAGAATAATTCGTCATCAGAAATCATTGTCGGGTCGTCTGAGGGGTTATAGAGAGATTTTTCATTTTCAAAATGACTTCAAAAATCAAATATGACTTGGCACGCATCATGGTGGGGTACAGAATATTCATTTCCACCTCAATAACAATAATTCGTCAAAATAAATCATTGTCGGGTCGTCAGAGGGGGTATAGAGGGATTTTTCATTCTCAAAATTACCTCAGAATCAAATATGACTTGGCACGCAACATGGTGGGGTGCAGAATATTCATTTCCATCTGAATAACAATAATTCGTCAACACAAATCATTGACGGTTCGTTAGAGGGGGGTATAGAGGGATTTTTCATTTTCAATATTTCTTCAAAAATCAAATATGACTTGGCACGCAACATAGTGGGGTGCAGAATATCCATTTTCATCTGAATAACAATAATTCGTCAACTGAAATCATTGTCGTGTCGTCAGAAGGGGTATGGAGGGATTTTTCATCTTCAAAATTACCTCAAAATCAAATATGACTTGGCACGCAACATGGTGGGGTGCAGAATATCCATTTCCATCTGAATAACAATAATTCGTCGACAGAAATCATTGTCGGGTAGTCAGAGGGGGTATAGAGGGATTTTTCATTTTCAAAATTACCTCAAAATCAAATATGACTTGGCACGCATCATGGTGGGGTGCAGAATATCCTATTCGATCTAAATAACAATAATTCGTCAACAGAAATCATTGGCGGGTCATTAGAGGGGGTATAGAGGGATTTTTCATTTTCAAAATGACTTCAAAAATCAAAAATGACTTGGCACGCGTCACGGTGGTGTACAGAATATCCATTTCCATCTCTATAGAAATAATTTGTCAACAGAAGTCATTGTCGGGACGTCAGAGGGGGTATAGAGGGATTTTTCATTTTCAAAATTACCTCAAAATCAAATATGACTTGGCACGCATCATGTTGAGGTGCAGAATATCCATTTCCATCTGAAAAACAATAATTCGTCAACAGAAATCATTGTCGTGTCGTCAGAGGGGAATGGAGGAATTTTTCATTTTCAATATTTCTTCAAAAATCAAATATGACTTGGCACGCAACATAGTGGGGTGCAGAATATCCATTTTCATCTGAATAACAATAATTCGTCAACAGAAATCATTGACGTATCGTTAAAGGGGGTATAGAGGTATTTTTCATTTTCAAAATTTGTTCAAAATCCTAATATGACTTGGCACACATGATGATGGGGTGCAGAATATTCAATCCCATCTGAATAACAATAATTCGTCATCGCAAATCATTGTCGTGTAGTCAGAGGGGGTATGGAGGGATTTTTCATTTTCAAAATTACTTCAAAATTCTAATAAAACTTGGCACGCATCATGGTGGGGTGCAAAGTATCCATTCCCATCTGAATAAAAATAATTCATCAACAGAAATCATTGTCGTGTCGTCAGAAGGGGTATGGAGGGATTTCTCATCTTCAAAATTACCTCAAAATCATATATGACTTGGCACGCAACATGGTGGGGTGCAGAATATCCATTTCCATCTGAATAACAATAATTCGTCAAAATAAATCATTGTCGGGTCGTCAGAGGGGGTATAGAGGGATTTTTCATTTTTAAAATTATCTCAAAATCAAATATGACTTGTCACGCATCATGGTGGGGTGCAAAGTATTCATGTCCATCTGAATAACAATAATTCGTCTACAGAATTCATTGTCGGGTCGTTAGAAGGGGTATAGAGGGATTTTTCATTTTCAAAATTACCTCAAAATCAAATATGACTTGGCACGCAACATGGTGGGGTGCAGAATATTCATTTCCATCTGAATAACAATAATTCGTCAACAGAAATCATTGACGGGTCGTTAAAGGGGGTATAGAGGGATTTTTCATTTTCAATATTTATTCAAAAATCAAATATGACTGGGCACGCAACATAGTGGGGTGCAGAATATCCATTTTCATCTGAATAACAATAATTCGTCAACAGAAATCATTGTCGTGTCGTCAGAAGGGGTATGGAGGGATTTCTCATCTTCAAAATTACCTCAAAATCAAATATGACTTGGCACGCAACATGGTGGGGTGCAGAATATCCATTTCCATCTGATTAACAATAATTCGTCGACAGAAATCATTGTCGGGTCGTTAGAGGGGGTATACAGGGATTTTTCAATTTCAATATTTCTTCAAAAATCCAATATGACTTGGCACGCATCATGGTAGTGTGCAGAATATCCATTTTCACCTGAATAACAATAATTTGTTATCAGAAATCATTGTCGGGTCGTCTGAGGGGTTATAGAGAGCTTTTTCATTTTCAAAATGACTTCAAAAATCAAATATGACTTGGCACGCATCATGGTGGGGTACAGAATATTCATTTCCACCTCAATAACAATAATTCGTCAAAATAAATCATTGTCGGGTCGTCAGAGGGGGTATAGAGGGATTTTTCATTCTCAAAATTATCTCAGAATCAAATATGACTTGGCAAGCATCATGGTGGGCTGCAGAATATCCATTTTCATCTGAATAACAATAATTCGTCAACAGAAATCATTGACGGGTCGTTAGAGGGGGGTATAGAGGGATTTTTCATTTTCAAAATTACCTCAGAATCAAATATGACTTGGCACGCAACATGGTGGGCTGCAGAATATCCATTTTCATCTGAATAACAATAATTTGTCATCAGAAATCATTGTCGGGTCGTTAGAGGGGGGTATAGAGGGATTTTTCATTTTCAATATTTCTTCAAAAATCAAATATGACTTGGCACGCAACATAGTGGGGTACAGAATATTCATTTCCACCTCAATAACAATAATTCGTCAAAATAAATCATTGTCGGGTCGTCAGAGGGGGTATAGAGGGATTTTTCATTCTCAAAATTACCTCAGAATCAAATATGACTTGGCACGCATCATGGTGGGCTGCAGAATATCCATTTTCATCTGAATAACAACAATTCGTCAACAGAAATCATTGACGGGTCGTTAGAGGGGGGTATAGAGGGATTTTTCATTTTCAATATTTCTTCAAAAATCAAATATGACTTGGCACGCAACATAGTGGGGTGCAGAATATCCATTTTCATCTGAATAACAATAATTCGTCAACAGAAATCATTGTCGTGTCGTCAGAAGGGGTATGGAGGGATTTCTCATCTTCAAAATTACCTCAAAATCAAATATGACTTGGCACGCAACATGGTGGGGTGCAGAATATCCATTTCCATCTGAATAACAATAATTCGTCGACAGAAATCATTGTCGGGTCGTTAGAGGGGGTATACAGGGATTTTTCAATTTCAATATTTCTTCAATAATCCAATATGACTTGGCACGCATCATGGTAGTGTGCAGAATATCCATTTTCATCTGAATAACAATAATTTGTCATCAGAAATCATTGTCGGGTCGTCTGAGGGGTTATAGAGAGATTTTTCATTTTCAAAATGACTTCAAAAATCAAATATGACTTGGCACGCATCATGGTGGGGTACAGAATATTCATTTCCACCTCAATAACAATAATTCGTCGAAATAAATCATTGTCGGGTCGTCAGAGGGGGTATAGAGGGATTTTTCATTCTCAAAATTATCTCAGAATCAAATATGACTTGGCACGCATCATGGTGGGCTGCAGAATATCCATTTTCATCTGAATAACAATAATTCGTCAACAGAAATCATTGACGGGTCGTTAGAGGGGGGTATAGAGGGATTTTTCATTTTCAAAATTACCTCAAAATCAAATATGACTTGGCACGCATCATGGTGGGGTGCAGAATATCCATTCCGATCTAAATAACAATAATTCGTCAACAGAAATCATTGGCGGGTCGTTAGAGGGGGTATAGAGGGATTTTTCATTTTCAAAATTTCTTCAAAAATCTAATATGACTTGGCACGCATCATGTTGAGGTGCAGAATATCCATTCCCATCTGAATAACAATAATTCGTCAACAAAAATCATTGTCGTGTCGTCAGAGGGGAATGGAGGGATTTTTCATTTTCAAAATTACCTCAAAAATTCAATATGACTTGGCACGCATCATAGTGGGGTGCAAAGTATCCATATCCATCTGAATAACAATAATTCGTCAACAGAAATCATTGTCGGGTCGTTAGAGGGGGTATAGAGGGATTTTACATTTTCAATATTTCTTCAAAAATCTAATATGACTTGGCACGCATCATGGTGGGGTGCAAAGTATTCATGTCCATCTGAATAACAATAATTCGTCAAAAGAAATCATTTTCGGGTTGTTAGAGGGGGTATAGAGGGATTTTTCATTTTCAATATTTCTTCAAAAATGTAATATGACTTGGCACGCATCATGGTGGGGTGCAGAATATCCATTTCCATCTGAATAACAATAATTCCCTAACATAAATCATTGTCGTGTCGTCAGAGGGGTATAGAGGGATTTTTATTTTCAAAATTTTCTCAAAATCAAATATGACTTGGCACGCAACATAGTGGGGTGCAGAATATCCTATCTCATCTGAATAACAATAATTCGTCAACAGAAATCATTGTCGGGTCGTTAGAAGGGGTATAGAGGGATTTTTCATTTTCAAAATTACTTCAAAAATTCAATATGACTTGGCACGCATCATGGTAGTGTGCAGAATATCTAGTTTCATCTGAATAACAATAATTTGTCAACAGAAATCATTGTCGGGTCGTCAGGGGGGTTATAGAGGGATTTTTCATTTTCAAAATGACTTCAAAAATCAAATATGACTTGGCACGCATGATGGTGGGGTACAGAATATTCATTTCCACCTCAATAACAATAATTCGTCAACAGATATCATTGTCGGGTCGTAAGAGGGGGTATACAGGGATTTTTCAATTTCAATACTTCTTCAAGAATCTAATTTGACTTGGCACGCATCATGGTAGTGTGCAGAATATCCATTTTCATCTGAATAACAATAATTTGTCAACAGAAATCATTGTCGGGTCGTCAGAGGGGTTATAGAGGGATTTTTCATTTTCAAAATGACTTCAAAAATCAAATATGACTTGGCACGCATCATGGTGGGGTACAGAATATTCATTTCCACCTCAATAACAATAATTCGTCAAAATAAATCATTGTCGGGTCGTCAGAGGGGGTATTGAGGGATTTTTCATTTTTAAAATTATCTCAAAATCAAATATGACTTGGCACGCATCATGGTGGGGTGCAAAGTATTCATGTCCATCCGAATAACAATAATTCGTCAACACAAATCATTGTCGGGTCGTTAGAGGGGGGTATAGAGGGATTTTTCATTTTCAATATTTCTTCAAAAATAAAATATGACTTGGCACGCAACATAGTGGGGTGCAGAATATCCATTCCCATCTGAATAACAATAATTCGTCAACAGAAATCATTGTCGGGTCGTTAGAGGGGGTATACAGGGATTTTTCAATTTCAATATTTCTTCCAAAATCTAATATGACTTGGCACGCATCATGGTAGTGTGCAGAATATTCATTTTCATCTGAATAACAATTATTTGTCAACAGAAATCATAGTCGGGTCGTCTGAGGGGTTATAGGGGGATTTCTCATTTTCAAAATGACTTCAAAATTCAAATAAGACTTGGCACGCATCATCGTGGGGTAAAGAATATTCATTTCCACCTCAATAACAATAATTCGTCAAAATAAATCATTGTCGGGTCGTCAGAGGGGGTATAGAGGGATTTTTCATTCTCAAAATTACCTCAGAATCAAATATGACTTGGCACGCATCATGGTGGGCTGCAGAATATCCATTTCCACCTCAATAACAATAATTCGTCAAAATAAATCATTGTCGGGTCGTCAGAGGGGGTATAGAGGGATTTTTCATTTTTAAAATTATCTCAAAATCAAATATGACTTGTCACGCATCATGGTGGGGTGCAAAGTATTCATGTCCATCTGAATAACAATAATTCGTCTACAGAAATCATTGTCTGGTCGTTAGAGGGGGTACACAGGGATTTTTCAATTTCAATATTTCTTCAAAAATCTTATATGACTTGGCACGCATCATGGTAGTGTGCAGAATATCCATTTTCATCTGAATAACAATTATTTGTCAACAGAAATCATTGTCGGGTCGTTAGAAGGGGTATAGAGGGATTTTTCATTTTCAAAATTACCTCAAAATCAAATATGACTTTTCACGCATCATGATGGGGTGCAAAGTATTCTTGTACATCTGAATAACAATAATTCGTCTACAGAAATCATTGTCGGGTCGTTAGAAGGGGTATAGAGTAATTTTTCATTTTCAAAATTACCTCAAAATCAAATATGACTTGGCACGCAACATCGTGGGGTGCAGAATATCCATTTCCATCTGAATAACAAGAATTCGTCAATAGAAATCATTGACGGGTCGTTAAAGGGGGTATAGAGGGATTTTTCATTTTCAAAATTACCTCAAAATCAAATATGACGTGGCACGCAACATGGTGGGGTGCAGAATATCCATTTCCATCTGAGTAAGAATAATTCGTCAACAGAAATCATTGTCGGGTCGTTAGAGGGGGTATAAAGGGATTTTTCAATTTCAATATTTCTTCAAAAATCCAATATGACTTGGCACGCATCATGGTAGTGTGCAGAATATCCATTTTCATCTGAATAACAATAATTTGTCATCAGAAATCATTGTCGGGTCGTCTGAGGGGTTATAGAGAGATTTTTCATTTTCAAAATGACTTCAAAAATCAAATATGACTTGGCACGCATCATGGTGGGGTACAGAATATTCATTTCCACCTCAATAACAATAATTTGTCAAAATAAATCATTGTCGGGTCGTCAGAGGGGTTATAGAGAGATTTTTCATTTTCAAAATGACTTCAAAAATCAAATATGACTTGGCACGCATCATGGTGGGGTACAGAATATTCATTTCCACCTCAATAACAATAATTTGTCAAAATAAATCATTGTCGGGTCGTCAGAGGGGGTATAGAGAGATTTTTCATTTTTAAAATTATCTCAAAATCAAATATGACTTGTCACGCATCATGGTGGGGTGCAAAGTATTCATGTCCATCTGAATAACAATAATTCGTCTACAGAATTCATTGTCGGGTCGTTAGAAGGGGTATAGAGGGATTTTTCATTTTCAAAATTACCTCAAAATCAAATATGACTTGGCACGCAACATGGTGGGGTGCAGAATATTCATTTCCATCTGAATAACAATAATTCGTCAACAGAAATCATTGACGGGTCGTTAAAGGGGGTTTAGAGGGATTTTTCATTTTCAAAATTACCTCAAAATCAAATATGACTTGGCACGCAACATGGTGGGGTGCAGAATATTCATTTCCATCTGAATAACAATAATTTGTCTACAGAATTCATTGTCGGGTCGTTAGAAGGGGTATAGAGGGATTTTTCATTTTCAAAATTACATCAAAATCAAATATGACTTGGCACGCAACATGGTGGGGTGCAGAATATTCATTTCCATCTGAATAACAATAATTCGTCAACAGAAATCATTGACGGGTCGTTAAAGGGGGTATAGAGGGATTTTTCATTTTCAATATTTCTTCAAAAATCAAATATGACTTGGCACGCAACAAAGTGGGGTGCAGAATATCCATTTTCATCTGAATAACAATAATTCGTCAACAGAAATCATTGACGGGTCGTTAAAGGGGGTATAGAGGGATTTTTCATTTTCAATATTTCTTCAAAAATCAAATATGACTTGGCACGCAACAAAGTGGGGTGCAGAATATCCATTTCCATCTGAATAACAATAATTCGTCGACAGAAATCATTGTCGGGTCGTTAGAGGGGGTATACAGGGATTTTTCAATTTCAATATTTCTTCAAAAATCCAATATGACTTGGCACGCATCATGGTAGTGTGCAGAATATCCATTTTCATCTGAATAAAAATAATTTGTCATCAGAAATCATTGTCGGGTCGTCTGAGGGGTTATAGAGAGATTTTTCATTTTCAAAATGACTTCAAAAATCAAATATGACTTGACACGCATCATGGTGGGGTACAGAATATTCATTTCCACCTCAATAACAATAATTCATCAAAATAAATCATTGTCGGGTCGTCAGAGGGGAGTATAGAGGGATTTTTCATTTTCAAAATAACCTCAAAATCAAATATGACTTGGCACGCATCATGGTGGGGTGCAGAATATCCATTCCGATCTAAATAACAATAATTCGTCAACAGAAATCATTGTCGGGTCGTTAGAGGCGGTATAGAGGGATTTTACATTTTCAATATTTCTTCAAAAATGTAATATGACTTGGCACGCATCATGGTGATGTGCAAACTATCCATATCCATCAAAATAACAATAATTCGTCAACAGAAATCATTGACGGGTCGTTAGAGGGGAGTATAGAGGGATTTTTCATTTTCAAAATAACCTCAAAATCAAATATGACTTGGCACGCATCATGGTGGGGTGCAGAATATCCATTCCGATCTAAATAACAATAATTCGTCAACAGAAATCATTGTCGGGTCGTTAGAGGGGGTATAGAGGGATTTTACATTTTCAATATTTCTTCAAAAATGTAATATGACTTGGCACGCATCATGGTGGGGTGCAAACTATCCATATCCATCAAAATAACAATAATTCGTCAACAGAAATCATTGTCGGGTCGTTAGAGGGGGTATAGAGGGATTTTACATTTTCAATATTTCTTCAAAAATGTAATATGACTTGGCACGCATCATGGTGGGGTGCAGAATATCCATTTCCATCTGAATAACAATAATTCCCTAACATAAATCATTGTCGGGTCGTCAGAGGGGTATAGAGGGATTTTTCATTTTCAAAATTACTTCAAAAATTCAGTATGACTTGGCTAGCATCATGGTAGTGTGCAAAATATCTAGTTTCAACTGAATAACAATAATTTTTCAACAGAAATCATTGTCGGGTCGTCAGAGGAGTTATAGAGGGATTTTTCATTTTCAAAATGACTTCAAAAATCAAATATGACTTGGCACGCATCATGGTGGGGTACAGAATATTCATTTCCACCTCAATAACAATAATTCGTCAAAATAAATCATTGTCGGGTCGTCAGAGGGGGTATAGAGGGATTTTTCATTCTCAAAATTACCTCAAAATCAAATATGACTTGGCACGCAACATGGTGGGAAGCAGAATATCCATTTCCATCTGAATAAGAATAATTCGTCAACAGAAATCATTGTCGGGTCGTTAGAGGGGGTACACAGGAATTTTTCAATTTCAATATTTCTTCAAAAATCTAATATGACTTGGCACGCATCATGGTAGTGTGCAGAATATCCATTTTCATCTGAATAACAATAATTTGTCAACAGAAATCATTGTCGGGTCGTCAGAGGGGTTATAGAGGGATTTTTCATTTTCAAAATGACTTCAAAAATCAAATATGACTTGGCACGCATCATGGTGGGGTACAGAATATTCATTTCCACCTCAATAACAATGTCAAAATAAATCATTGTCGGGTCGTCAGAGGGGGTATAGAGGGATTTTTCATTTTTAAAATTATCTCAAAATCAAATATGACTTGTCACGCATCATGGTGGGGTGCAAAGTATTCATGTCCATCTGAATAACAATAATTCGTCTACAGAAATCATTGTCGGGTCATTAGAAGGGGTATAGAGGGATTTTTCATTTTCAAAATTACTTCAAAATCAAATATGACTTGGCACGCAACATGGTGGGGTGCAGAATATCCATTTCCATCTGAATAACAATGATTCGTCAACAGAAATCATTGACGGGTCGTTAAAGGGGGTATAGAGGGATTTTTCATTTTCAAAATTACCTCAAAATCAAATATGACGTGGCACGCAACATGGTGGGGTGCAGAATATCCATTTCCATGTGAATAAGAATAATTCGTCAACAGAAATCATTGTCGGGTCGTTAGAGGGGGTATACAGGGATTTTTCAATTTCAGTATTTCTTCAAAAATCCAATATGACTTGGCACGCATCATGGTAGTGTGCAGAATATCCATTTTCATCTGAATAACAATAATTTGTCATCAGAAATCATTGTCGGGTCGTCTGAGGGGTTATAGAGAGATTTTTCATTTTCAAAATGACTTCAAAAATCAAATATGACTTGGCACGCATCATGGTGGGGTACAGAATATTCATTCCCACCTCAATAACAATAATTCGTCAAAATAAATCATTGTCGGGTCGTCAGAGGGTTATAGAGGGATTTTTCATTTTTAAAATTATCTCAAAATCAAATATGACTTGTCACGCATGATGGTGGGGTGCAAAGTATTCATGTCCATCTGAATAACAATAATTCGTCTACAGAATTCATTGTCGGGTCGTTAGAAGGGGTATAGAGGGATTTTTCATTTTCAAAATTACATCAAAATCAAATATGACTTGGCACGCAACATGGTGGGGTGCAGAATATTCATTTCCATCTGAATAACAATAATTCGTCAACAGAAATCATTGACGGGTCGTTAAAGGGGGTATAGAGGGATTTTTCATTTTCAATATTTCTTCAAAAATAAAATATGACTTGGCACGCAACAAAGTGGGGTGCAGAATATCCATTTTCATCTGAATAACAATAATTCGTCAACAGAAATCATTGTCGTGTCGTCAGAAGGGGTATGGAGGGATTTCTCATCTTCAAAATTACCTCAAAATCAAATATGACTTGGCACGCAACATGGTGGGGTGCAGAATATACATTTCCATCTGAATAACAATAATTCGTCGACAGAAATCATTGTCGGGTCGTTAGAGGGGGTATACAGGGATTTTTCAATTTCAATATTTCTTCAAAAATCCAATATGACTTGGCACGCATCATGGTAGTGTGCAGAATATCCATTTTCATCTGAATAAAAATAATTTGTCATCAGAAATCATTGTCGGGTCGTCTGAGGGGTTATAGAGAGATTTTTCATTTTCAAAATGACTTCAAAAATCAAATATGACTTGACACGCATCATGGTGGGGTACAGAATATTCATTTCCACCTCAATAACAATAATTCGTCAAAATAAAGCATTGTCGGGTCGTCAGAGGGGGTATAGAGGGATTTTTCATTTTCAAAATTACCTCAAAATCAAATATGACTTGGCACGCATCATGGTGGGCTGCAGAATATCCATTTTCATCTGAATAACAATAATTCGTCAACAGAAATCATTGACGGGTCGTTAGAGGGGAGTATAGAGGGATTTTTCATTTTCAAAATAACCTCAAAATCAAATATGACTTGGCACGCATCATGGTGGGGTGCAGAATATCCATTCCGATCTAAATAACAATAATTCGTCAACAGAAATCATTGGCGGGTCGTTAGAGGGGGTATAGAGGGATTTTTCATTTTCAAAATTTCTTCAAAAATCTAATATGACTTGGCACGCATCATGTTGAGGTGCAGAATATCCATTCCCATCTGAATAAAAATAATTCGTCAACAAAAATCATTGTCGTGTCGTCAGAGGGGAATGGAGGGATTTTTCATTTTCAAAATTACTTCAAAAATTCAATATGACTTGGCACGCATCATAGTGGGGTGCAAACTATCCATATCCATCAAAATAACAATAATTCGTCAACAGAAATCATTGTCGGGTCGTTAGAGGGGGTATAGAGGGATTTTACATTTTCAATATTTCTTCAAAAATGTAATATGACTTGGCACGCATCATGGTGGGGTGCAGAATATCCATTTCCATCTGAATAACAATAATTCCCTAACATAAATCATTGTCGTGTCGTCAGAGGGGTATAGAGGGATTTTTCATTTTCAAAATTACTTCAAAAATTCAGTATGACTTGGCTAGCATCATGGTAGTGTGCAAAATATCTAGTTTCAACTGAATAACAATAATTTTTCAACAGAAATCATTGTCGGGTCGTCAGAGGAGTTATAGAGGGATTTTTCATTTTCAAAATGACTTCAAAAATCAAATATGACTTGGCACGCATCATGGTGGGGTACAGAATATTCATTTTCACCTCAATAACAATAATTCGTCAAAATAAATCATTGTCGGGTCGTCAGAGGGGGTATAGAGGGATTTTTCTTTCTCAAAATTACCTCAAAATCAAATATGACTTGGCACGCAACATGGTGGGGTGCAGAATATCCATTTCCATCTGAATAAGAATAATTCGTCAACAGAAATCATTGTCGGGTCGTTAGAGGGGGTACACAGGGATTTTTCAATTTCAATATTTCTTCAAAAATCTAATATGACTTGGCACGCATCATGGTAGTGTGCAGAATATCCATTTTCATCTGAATAACAATAATTTGTCAACAGAAATCATTGTCGGGTCGTCAGAGGGGTTATAGAGGGATTTTTCATTTTCAAAATGACTTCAAAAATCAAATATGACTTGGCACGCATCATGGTGGGGTACAGAATATTCATTTCCACCTCAATAACAAAGTCAAAATAAATCATTGTCGGGTCGTCAGAGGGGGTATAGAGGGATTTTTCATTTTCAAAATTATCTCAAAATCAAATATGACTTGTCACGCATCAAGGTGGGGTGCAAAGTATTCATGTCCATCTGAATAACAATAATTCGTCTACAGAAATCATTGTCGGGTCGTTAGAAGGGGTATAGAGGGATTTTTCATTTTCAAAATTACTTCAAAATCAAATATGACTTGGCACGCAACATGGTGGGGTGCAGAATATCCATTTCCATCTGAATAACAATGATTCGTCAACAGAAATCATTGACGGGTCGTTAAAGGGGGTATAGAGGGATTTTTCATTTTCAAAATTACCTCAAAATCAAATATGACGTGGCACGCAACATGGTGGGGTGCAGAATATCCATTTCCATCTGAATAAGAATAATTCGTCAACAGAAATCATTGTCGGGTCGTTAGAGGGGGTATACAGGGATTTTTCAATTTCAATATTTCTTCAAAAATCCAATATGACTTGGCACGCATCATGGTAGTGTGCAGAATATCCATTTTCATCTGAATAACAATAATTTGTCATCAGAAATCATTGTCGGGTCGTCTGAGGGGTTATAGAGAGATTTTTCATTTTCAAAATGACTTCAAAAATCAAATATGACTTGGCACGCATCATGGTGGAGTACAGAATATTCATTTCCACCTCAATAACAATAATTCGTCAAAATAAATCATTGTCGGGTCGTCAGAGGGGGTATAGAGGGATTTTTCATTCTCAAAATTACCTCAGAATCAAATATGACTTGGCACGCATCATGGTGGGCTGCAGAATATCCATTTTCATCTGAATAACAAAAATTCGTCAACAGAAATCATTGACGGGTCGTTAAAGGGGGTATAGAAGGATTTTTCATTTTCAAAATTTGTTCAAAATTCTAATATGACTTGGCACACATGATGATGGGGTGCAGAATATTCAATCCCATCTGAATAGCAATAATTCGTCAACGCAAATCATTGTCGTGTAGTCAGAGGGAGTATGGAGAGATTTTTCATTTTCAAAATTACTTCAAAAATCTAATAAAACTTGGCACGCATCATGGTGGGGTGCAAAGTATCCATTCCCATCTGAATAAAAATAATTCGTCAACTGAAATCATTGTCGTGTCGTCAGAAGGGGTATGGAGGGATTTTTCATCTTCAAAATTACCTCAAAATCAAATATGACTTGGCACGCAACATGGTGGGGTGCAGAATATCCATTTCCATCTGAATAACAATAATTCGTCAACAGAAATCATTGTCGGGTCGTCAGAGGGGGTATAGAGGGATTTTTCATTTTCAAAATTACCTCAAAATCAAATATGACTTGGCACGCATCATGGTGGGGTGCAGAATATCCATTCCAATCTAAATAACAATAATTCGTCAACAGAAATCATTGGCGGGTCGTTAGAGGGGGTATAGAGGGATATTTCATTTTCAAAATTTCTTCAAAAATGTAATATGACTTGGCACGCATCATGGTGAGGTGCAGAATATCCATTTCCATCTGAATAACAATAGTTCGTCAACAAAAATCATTGTCGTGTCGTCAGAGGGGAATGGAGGGATTTTTCATTTTCAAAATTTCTTCAAAAATTCAATATGACTTGGCACGCATCATAGTGGGGTGCAAAGTATCCATATCCATCAAAATAACAATAAGTCGTCAACAGAAATCATTGTCGGGTCGTTAGAGGGGGTATAGAGGAAATTTTCATTTTCAATATTTCTTCAAAAATCTAATATGACTTGGCACGCATCATGGTGGGGTGCAAAGTATTCATGTCCATCTGAATAACAATAATTCGTCAAAAGAAATAATTGTCGGGTTGTTAGAGGGGGTATACAGGGATTTTTCAATTTCAATACTTCTTCAAAAATCTAATTTGACTTGGCACGCATCATGGTAGTGTGCAGAATATCCATTTTCATCTGAATAACAATAATTTGTCAACAGAAATCATTGTCGGGTCGTCAGAGGGGTTATAGAGGGATTTTTCATTTTCAAAATGACTTCAAAAATCAAATATGACTTGGCACGCATCATGGTGGGGTACAGAATATTCATTTCCACCTCAATAACAATAATTCGTCAACAGAAATCATTGTCGGGTCGTTAGAGGGGGTATACAGGGATTTTTCAATTTCAATACTTCTTCAAAAATCTAATTTGACTTGGCACGCATCATGGTAGTGTGCAGAATATCCATTTTCATCTGAATAACAATAATTTGTCAACAGAAATCATTGTCGGGTCGTCAGAGGGGATATAGAGGGATTTTTCATTTTCAAAATGACTTCAAAAATCAAATATGACTTGGCACGCATCATGGTGGGGTACAGAATATTCATTTCTACCTCAATAACAATAATTCGTCAGAATAAATCATTGTCGGGTCGTCAGAGGGTGTATAGAGGGATTTTTCATTTTTAAAATTATCTCAAAATCAAATATGACTTGGCACGCATCATGGTGGGGTGCAAAGTATTCATGTCCATCCGAATAATAATAATTCGTCAACACAAATCATTGTCGGGTCGTTAGAGGGGGGTATAGAGGGATTTTTCATTTTCAATATTTCTTCAAAAATAAAATATGACTCGGCACGCAACATAGTGGGGTGCAGAATATCCATTTCCATCTGAATAACAATAATTCGTCAACAGAAATCATTGACGGGTCGTTAAAGGGGGTATAGAGGAATTTTTCATTTTCAAAATTACCTCAAAATCAAATATGACGTGGCACGCAACATGGTGGGGTGCAGAATATCCATTTCCATCTGAATAAGAATAATTCGTCAACAGAAATCATTGTCGGGTCGTTAGAGGGGGTATACAGGGATTTTTCAATTTCAATATTTCTTCAAAAATCCAATATGACTTGGCACGCATCATGGTAGTGTGCAGAATATCCATTTTCATCTGAATAACAATAATTTGTCATCAGAAATCATTGTCGGGTCGTCTGAGGGGTTATAGAGAGATTTTTCATTTTCAAAATGACTTCAAAAATCAAATATGACTTGGCACGCATCATGGTGGAGTACAGAATATTCATTTCCACCTCAATAACAATAATTCGTCAAAATAAATCATTGTCGGGTCGTCAGAGGGGGTATAGAGGGATTTTTCATTCTCAAAATTACCTCAGAATCAAATATGACTTGGCACGCATCATGGTGGGCTGCAGAATATCCATTTTCATCTGAATAACAAAAATTCGTCAACAGAAATCATTGACGGGTCGTTAAAGGGGGTATAGAAGGATTTTTCATTTTCAAAATTTGTTCAAAATTCTAATATGACTTGGCACACATGATGATGGGGTGCAGAATATTCAATCCCATCTGAATAGCAATAATTCGTCAACGCAAATCATTGTCGTGTAGTCAGAGGGAGTATGGAGAGATTTTTCATTTTCAAAATTACTTCAAAAATCTAATAAAACTTGGCACGCATCATGGTGGGGTGCAAAGTATCCATTCCCATCTGAATAAAAATAATTCGTCAACTGAAATCATTGTCGTGTCGTCAGAAGGGGTATGGAGGGATTTTTCATCTTCAAAATTACCTCAAAATCAAATATGACTTGGCACGCAACATGGTGGGGTGCAGAATATCCATTTCCATCTGAATAACAATAATTCGTCAACAGAAATCATTGTCGGGTCGTCAGAGGGGGTATAGAGGGATTTTTCATTTTCAAAATTACCTCAAAATCAAATATGACTTGGCACGCAACATGGTGGGGTGCAGAATATCCATTCCAATCTAAATAACAATAATTCGTCAACAGAAATCATTGGCGGGTCGTTAGAGGGGGTATAGAGGGATATTTCATTTTCAAAATTTCTTCAAAAATGTAATATGACTTGGCACGCATCATGGTGAGGTGCAGAATATCCATTTCCATCTGAATAACAATAATTCGTCAACAAAAATCATTGTCGTGTCGTCAGAGGGGAATGGAGGGATTTTTCATTTTCAAAATTTCTTCAAAAATTCAATATGACTTGGCAAGCATCATAGTGGGGTGCAAAGTATCCATATCCATCAAAATAACAATAAGTCGTCAACAGAAATCATTGTCGGGTCGTTAGAGGGGGTATAGAGGAATTTTTCATTTTCAATATTTCTTCAAAAATCTAATATGACTTGGCACGCATCATGGTGGGGTGCAAAGTATTCATGTCCATCTGAATAACAATAATTCGTCAAAAGAAATCATTGTCGGGTTGTTAGAGGGGGTATACAGGGATTTTTCAATTTCAATACTTCTTCAAAAATCTAATTTGACTTGGCACGCATCATGGTAGTGTGCAGAATATCCATTTTCATCTGAATAACAATAATTTGTCAACAGAAATCATTGTCGGGTCGTCAGAGGGGTTATAGAGGGATTTTTCATTTTCAAAATGACTTCAAAAATCAAATATGACTTGGCACGCATCATGGTGGGGTGCAGAATATTCATTTCCACCTCAATAACAATAATTCGTCAACAGAAATCATTGTCGGGTCGTTAGAGGGGGTATACAGGGATTTTTCAATTTCAATATTTCTTCAAAAATCTAATATGACTTGGCACGCATCATGGTAGTGTGCAGAATATTCATTTTCATCTGAATAACAATAATTTGTCAACAGAAATCATAGTCGGGTCGTCAGAGGGGTTATAGAGGGATTTTTCATTTTCAAAATGACTTTAAAAATCAAATATGACTTGGCACGCATCATGGTGGGGTACAGAATATTCATTTCCACCTCAATAACAATAATTCGTCAAAATAAATCATTGTCGGGTAGTCAGAGGGGGCATAGAGGGATTTTTCATTTTTAAAATTATCTCAAAATCAAATATGACTGGTCACGCATCATGGTGGGGTGCAAAGTATTCATGTCCATCTGAATAACAATAATTCGTCTACAGAAATCATTGTCGGGTCGTTAGAAGGGGTATAGAGGGATTTTTCATTTTCAAAATTACCTCAAAATCAAATATGACTTGGCACGCAACATGGTGGGGTGCAGAATATCCATTTCCATCTGAATAACAATAATTCGTCAACAGAAATCATTGACGGGTCGTTAAAGGGGGTATAGAGGAATTTTTCATTTTCAAAATTACCTCAAAATCAAATATGACGTGGCACGCAACATGGTGGGGTGCAGAATATCCATTTCCATCTGAATAAGAATAATTCGTCAACAGAAATCATTGTCGGGTCGTTAGAGGGGGTATACAGGGATATTTCAATTTCAATATTTCTTCAAAAATCCAATATGACTTGGCACGCATCATGGTAGTGTGCAGAATATCCATTTTCATCTGAATAACAATAATTTGTCATCAGAAATCATTGTCGGGTCGTCTGAGGGGTTATAGAGAGATTTTTCATTTTCAAAATGACTTCAAAAATCAAATATGACTTGGCACGCATCATGGTGGAGTACAGAATATTCATTTCCACCTCAATAACAATAATTCGTCAAAATAAATCATTGTCGGGTCGTCAGAGGGGGTATAGAGGGATTTTTCATTCTCAAAATTACCTCAGAATCAAATATGACTTGGCACTCATCATGGTGGGCTGCAGAATATCCATTTTCATCTGAATAACAAAAATTCGTCAACAGAAATCATTGACGGGTCGTTAAAGGGGGTATAGAAGGATTTTTCATTTTCAAAATTTGTTCAAAATTCTAATATGACTTGGCACACATGATGATGGGGTGCAGAATATTCAATCCCATCTGAATAGCAATAATTCGTCAACGCAAATCATTGTCGTGTAGTCAGAGGGAGTATGGAGAGATTTTTCATTTTCAAAATTACTTCAAAAATCTAATAAAACTTGGCACGCATCATGGTGGGGTGCAAAGTATCCATTCCCATCTGAATAATAATAATTCGTCAACTGAAATCATTGTCGTGTCGTCAGAAGGGGTATGGAGGGATTTTTCATTTTCAAAATTACCTCAAAATCAAATATAACTTGGCACGCATCATGGTGGGGTGCAGAATATCCATTCCAATCTAAATAACAATAATTCGTCAACAGAAATCATTGGCGGGTCGTTAGAGGGGGTATAGAGGGATTTTTCATTTTCAAAATTTCTTCAAAAATGTAATATGACTTGGCACGCATCATGGTGAGGTGCAGAATATCCATTTCCATCTGAATAACAATAATTCGTCAACAAAAATCATTGTCGGGTCGTCAGAGGGGGTATAGAGGGATTTTTCATTTTCAAAATTACCTCAAAATCAAATATGACTTGGCACGCATCATGGTGGGGTGCAGAATATCCATTCCAATCTAAATAACAATAATTCGTCAACAGAAATCATTGGCGGGTCGTTAGAGGGGGTATAGAGGGATTTTTCATTTTCAAAATTTCTTCAAAAATGTAATATGACTTGGCACGCATCATGGTGAGGTGCAGAATATCCATTTCCATCTGAATAACAATAATTCGTCAACAAAAATCATTGTCGTGTCGTCAGAGGGGAATGGAGGGATTTTTCATTTTCAAAATTTCTTCAAAAATTCAATATGACTTGGCACGCATCATAGTGGGGTGCAAAGTATCCATATCCATCAAAATAACAATAAGTCGTCAACAGAAATCATTGTCGGGTCGTTAGAGGGGGTATAGAGGAATTTTTCATTTTCAATATTTCTTCAAAAATCTAATATGACTTGGCACGCATCATGGTGGGGTGCAAAGTATTCATGTCCATCTGAATAACAATAATTCGTCAAAAGAAATCATTGTCGGGTCGTTAGAGGGGGTATACAGGGATTTTTCAATTTCAATACTTCTTCAAAAATCTAATTTGACTTGGCACGCATCATGGTAGTGTGCAGAATATCCATTTTCATCTGAATAACAATAATTTGTCAACAGAAATCATTGTCGGGTCGTCAGAGGGGTTATAGAGGGATTTTTCATTTTCAAAATGACTTCAAAAATCAAATATGACTTGGCACGCATCATGGTGGGGTACAGAATATTCATTTCCATCTCAATAACAATGATTCGTCAAAATAAATCATTGTCGGGTCGTCAGAGGGGGTATAGAGGGATATTTCATTTTTAAAATTATCTCAAAATCAAATATGACTTGGCACGCATCATGGTGGGGTGCAAAGTATTCATGTCCATCCGAATAATAATAATTCGTCAACACACATCATTGTCGGGTCGTTAGAGGGGGTTATAGAGGGATTTTTCATTTTCAATATTTCTTCAAAAATAAAATATGACTTGGCACGCATCATGGTAGTGTGCAGAATATCCATTTTCATCTAAATAACAATAATTCGTCAACAGAAATCATTGACGGGTCGTTAAAGGGGGTATAGAGGGATTTTTCATTTTCAAAATTACCTCAAAATCAAATATGACGTGGCACGCAACATGGTGGGGTGCAGAATATCCATTTCCATCTGAATAAGTATAATTCGTCAACAGAAATCATTGACGGGTCGTTAGAGGGGGGTATAGAGGGATTTTTCATTTTCAAAATTACCTCAAAATCAAATATGACTTGGCACGCATCATGGAGGGGTGCAGAATATCCATTACGATCTAAATAACAATAATTCGTCAACAGAAATCATTGGCGGGTCGTTAGAGGGGGTATAGAGGGATTTTTCATTTTCAAAAGTTCTTCAAAAATCTAATATGACTTGGCACGCATCATGCTGAGGTGCAGAATATCAATTTCCATCTGAATAACAATAATTCGTCAACAAAAATCATTGTCGTGTCGTTAGAGGGGGTATAGAGGGATTTTACATTTTCAATATTTCTTCAAAAATCTAATATGACTTGGCACGCATCATGGTGGGGTGCAAAGTATTCATGTCCATCTGAATAACAATAATTCGTCAAAAGAAATCATTGTCGGGTTGTTAGAGGGGGTATAGAGGGATTTTTCATTTTCAATATTTCTTCAAAAATGTAATATGACTTGGCACGCATCATGGTGGGGTGCAGAATATCCATTTCCATCTGAATAACAATAATTCCCTAACATAAATCATTGTCGTGTCGTCAGAGGGGTATAGAGGGATTATTCATATTCAAAATTTTCTCAAAATCAAATATGACTTGGCACGCAACATAGTGGGGTGCAGAATATCCTATCCCATCTGAATAACAATAATTCGTTAACAGAAATCATTGTCGTGTCGTCAGAGGGGAATGGAGGGATTTTTCATTTTCAAAATTTCTTCAAAAATTCAATATGACTTGGCAAGCATCATAGTGGGGTGCAAAGTATCCATATCCATCAAAATAACAATAAGTCGTCAACAGAAATCATTGTCGGGTCGTTAGAGGGGGTATAGAGGAATTTTTCATTTTCAATATTTCTTCAAAAATCTAATATGACTTGGCACGCATCATGGTGGGGTGCAAAGTATTCATGTCCATCTGAATAACAATAATTCGTCAAAAGAAATCATTGTCGGGTTGTTAGAGGGGGTATACAGGGATTTTTCAATTTCAATACTTCTTCAAAAATCTAATTTGACTTGGCACGCATCATGGTAGTGTGCAGAATATCCATTTTCATCTGAATAACAATAATTTGTCAACAGAAATCATTGTCGGGTCGTCAGAGGGGTTATAGAGGGATTTTTCATTTTCAAAATGACTTCAAAAATCAAATATGACTTGGCACGCATCATGGTGGGGTGCAGAATATTCATTTCCACCTCAATAACAATAATTCGTCAACAGAAATCATTGTCGGGTCGTTAGAGGGGGTATACAGGGATTTTTCAATTTCAATATTTCTTCAAAAATCTAATATGACTTGGCACGCATCATGGTAGTGTGCAGAATATTCATTTTCATCTGAATAACAATAATTTGTCAACAGAAATCATAGTCGGGTCGTCAGAGGGGTTATAGAGGGATTTTTCATTTTCAAAATGACTTTAAAAATCAAATATGACTTGGCACGCATCATGGTGGGGTACAGAATATTCATTTCCACCTCAATAACAATAATTCGTCAAAATAAATCATTGTCGGGTAGTCAGAGGGGGCATAGAGGGATTTTTCATTTTTAAAATTATCTCAAAATCAAATATGACTGGTCACGCATCATGGTGGGGTGCAAAGTATTCATGTCCATCTGAATAACAATAATTCGTCTACAGAAATCATTGTCGGGTCGTTAGAAGGGGTATAGAGGGATTTTTCATTTTCAAAATTACCTCAAAATCAAATATGACTTGGCACGCAACATGGTGGGGTGCAGAATATCCATTTCCATCTGAATAACAATAATTCGTCAACAGAAATCATTGACGGGTCGTTAAAGGGGGTATAGAGGAATTTTTCATTTTCAAAATTACCTCAAAATCAAATATGACGTGGCACGCAACATGGTGGGGTGCAGAATATCCATTTCCATCTGAATAAGAATAATTCGTCAACAGAAATCATTGTCGGGTCGTTAGAGGGGGTATACAGGGATATTTCAATTTCAATATTTCTTCAAAAATCCAATATGACTTGGCACGCATCATGGTAGTGTGCAGAATATCCATTTTCATCTGAATAACAATAATTTGTCATCAGAAATCATTGTCGGGTCGTCTGAGGGGTTATAGAGAGATTTTTCATTTTCAAAATGACTTCAAAAATCAAATATGACTTGGCACGCATCATGGTGGAGTACAGAATATTCATTTCCACCTCAATAACAATAATTCGTCAAAATAAATCATTGTCGGGTCGTCAGAGGGGGTATAGAGGGATTTTTCATTCTCAAAATTACCTCAGAATCAAATATGACTTGGCACTCATCATGGTGGGCTGCAGAATATCCATTTTCATCTGAATAACAAAAATTCGTCAACAGAAATCATTGACGGGTCGTTAAAGGGGGTATAGAAGGATTTTTCATTTTCAAAATTTGTTCAAAATTCTAATATGACTTGGCACACATGATGATGGGGTGCAGAATATTCAATCCCATCTGAATAGCAATAATTCGTCAACGCAAATCATTGTCGTGTAGTCAGAGGGAGTATGGAGAGATTTTTCATTTTCAAAATTACTTCAAAAATCTAATAAAACTTGGCACGCATCATGGTGGGGTGCAAAGTATCCATTCCCATCTGAATAATAATAATTCGTCAACTGAAATCATTGTCGTGTCGTCAGAAGGGGTATGGAGGGATTTTTCATTTTCAAAATTACCTCAAAATCAAATATAACTTGGCACGCATCATGGTGGGGTGCAGAATATCCATTCCAATCTAAATAACAATAATTCGTCAACAGAAATCATTGGCGGGTCGTTAGAGGGGGTATAGAGGGATTTTTCATTTTCAAAATTTCTTCAAAAATGTAATATGACTTGGCACGCATCATGGTGAGGTGCAGAATATCCATTTCCATCTGAATAACAATAATTCGTCAACAAAAATCATTGTCGGGTCGTCAGAGGGGGTATAGAGGGATTTTTCATTTTCAAAATTACCTCAAAATCAAATATGACTTGGCACGCATCATGGTGGGGTGCAGAATATCCATTCCAATCTAAATAACAATAATTCGTCAACAGAAATCATTGGCGGGTCGTTAGAGGGGGTATAGAGGGATTTTTCATTTTCAAAATTTCTTCAAAAATGTAATATGACTTGGCACGCATCATGGTGAGGTGCAGAATATCCATTTCCATCTGAATAACAATAATTCGTCAACAAAAATCATTGTCGTGTCGTCAGAGGGGAATGGAGGGATTTTTCATTTTCAAAATTTCTTCAAAAATTCAATATGACTTGGCACGCATCATAGTGGGGTGCAAAGTATCCATATCCATCAAAATAACAATAAGTCGTCAACAGAAATCATTGTCGGGTCGTTAGAGGGGGTATAGAGGAATTTTTCATTTTCAATATTTCTTCAAAAATCTAATATGACTTGGCACGCATCATGGTGGGGTGCAAAGTATTCATGTCCATCTGAATAACAATAATTCGTCAAAAGAAATCATTGTCGGGTCGTTAGAGGGGGTATACAGGGATTTTTCAATTTCAATACTTCTTCAAAAATCTAATTTGACTTGGCACGCATCATGGTAGTGTGCAGAATATCCATTTTCATCTGAATAACAATAATTTGTCAACAGAAATCATTGTCGGGTCGTCAGAGGGGTTATAGAGGGATTTTTCATTTTCAAAATGACTTCAAAAATCAAATATGACTTGGCACGCATCATGGTGGGGTACAGAATATTCATTTCCATCTCAATAACAATGATTCGTCAAAATAAATCATTGTCGGGTCGTCAGAGGGGGTATAGAGGGATATTTCATTTTTAAAATTATCTCAAAATCAAATATGACTTGGCACGCATCATGGTGGGGTGCAAAGTATTCATGTCCATCCGAATAATAATAATTCGTCAACACACATCATTGTCGGGTCGTTAGAGGGGGTTATAGAGGGATTTTTCATTTTCAATATTTCTTCAAAAATAAAATATGACTTGGCACGCATCATGGTAGTGTGCAGAATATCCATTTTCATCTAAATAACAATAATTCGTCAACAGAAATCATTGACGGGTCGTTAAAGGGGGTATAGAGGGATTTTTCATTTTCAAAATTACCTCAAAATCAAATATGACGTGGCACGCAACATGGTGGGGTGCAGAATATCCATTTCCATCTGAATAAGTATAATTCGTCAACAGAAATCATTGACGGGTCGTTAGAGGGGGGTATAGAGGGATTTTTCATTTTCAAAATTACCTCAAAATCAAATATGACTTGGCACGCATCATGGAGGGGTGCAGAATATCCATTACGATCTAAATAACAATAATTCGTCAACAGAAATCATTGGCGGGTCGTTAGAGGGGGTATAGAGGGATTTTTCATTTTCAAAAGTTCTTCAAAAATCTAATATGACTTGGCACGCATCATGCTGAGGTGCAGAATATCAATTTCCATCTGAATAACAATAATTCGTCAACAAAAATCATTGTCGTGTCGTTAGAGGGGGTATAGAGGGATTTTACATTTTCAATATTTCTTCAAAAATCTAATATGACTTGGCACGCATCATGGTGGGGTGCAAAGTATTCATGTCCATCTGAATAACAATAATTCGTCAAAAGAAATCATTGTCGGGTTGTTAGAGGGGGTATAGAGGGATTTTTCATTTTCAATATTTCTTCAAAAATGTAATATGACTTGGCACGCATCATGGTGGGGTGCAGAATATCCATTTCCATCTGAATAACAATAATTCCCTAACATAAATCATTGTCGTGTCGTCAGAGGGGTATAGAGGGATTATTCATATTCAAAATTTTCTCAAAATCAAATATGACTTGGCACGCAACATAGTGGGGTGCAGAATATCCTATCCCATCTGAATAACAATAATTCGTTAACAGAAATCATTGTCGGGTCGTTAGAAGGGGTATAGAGGGATTTTTCATTTTCAAAATTACTTCAAAAATTCAATATGACTTGGCACGCATCATGGTAGTGTGCAGAATATCTAGTTTCATCTGAATAACAATAATTTGTCAACAGAAATCATTGTCGGGTCGTCAGAGGGGTTATGGAGGGATTTTTCATTTTCAAAATGACTTCAAAAATCAAATATGACTTGGCACGCATCATGGTGGGGTACAGAATATTCATTTCCGCCTCAATAACAATAATTCGTCAACAGAAATCATTGTCGGGTAGTTAGAGGGGGTATACAGGGATTTTTCAATTTCAATACTTCTTCAAAAATCTAATTTGACTTGGCACGCATCATGGTAGTGTGCAGAATATCCATTTTCATCTGAATAACAATAATTTGTCAACAGAAATCATTGTCGGGTCGTCAGAGGGGTTATAGAGGGATTTTTCATTTTCAAAATGACTTCAAAAATCAAATATGACTTGGCACGCATAATGGTGGGGTACAGAATATTCATTTCCACCTCAATAACAATAATTCGTCAAAATAAATCATTGTCGGGTCGTCAGAGGGGGAATAGAGGGATTTTTCATTTTTAAAATTATCTCAAAATCAAATATGACTTGGCACGCATCATGGTGGGGTGCAAAGTATTCATGTCCATCCGAATAATAATAATTCGTCAACACAAATCATTGTCGGGTCGTTAGAGGGGGGTATAGAGGGATTTTTCATTTTCAATATTTCTTCAAAAATAAAATATGACTTGGCACGCAACATAGTGGGGTGCAGAATATCCATTCCCATCTGAATAACAATAATTCGTCTACAGAAATCATTGTCGGGTCGTTAGAGGGGGTATACAGGAATTTTTCAATTTCAATATTTCTTCAAAAATCTAATATGACTTGGCACGCATCATGGTAGTGTGCAGAATATTCATTTTCATCTGAATAACAATAATTTGTCAACAGAAATCATAGTCGGGTCGTCTGAGGGGTTATAGGGGGATTTCTCATTTTCAAAATGACTTCAAAAATCAAATATGACTTGGCACGCATCATGGAGGGGTGCAGAATATCCATTACGATCTAAATAACAATAATTCGTCTACAGAATTCATTGTCGGGTCGTTAGAAGGGGTATAGAGGGATTTTTCATTTTCAAAATTACCTCAAAATCAAATATGACTTGGCACGCAACATGGTGGGGTGCAGAATATTCATTTCCATCTGAATAACAATAATTCGTCAACAGAAATCATTGACGGGTCGTTAAAGGGGGTATAGAGGGATTTTTCATTTTCAATATTTATTCAAAAATCAAATATGACTGGGCACGCAACATAGTGGGGTGCAGAATATCCATTTTCATCTGAATAACAATAATTCGTCAACAGAAATCATTGTCGTGTCGTCAGAAGGGGTATGGAGGGATTTCTCATCTTCAAAATTACCTCAAAATCAAATATGACTTGGCACGCAACATGGTGGGGTGCAGAATATCCATTTCCATCTGATTAACAATAATTCGTCGACAGAAATCATTGTCGGGTCGTTAGAGGGGGTATACAGGGATTTTTCAATTTCAATATTTCTTCAAAAATCCAATATGACTTGGCACGCATCATGGTAGTGTGCAGAATATCCATTTTCACCTGAATAACAATAATTTGTTATCAGAAATCATTGTCGGGTCGTCTGAGGGGTTATAGAGAGCTTTTTCATTTTCAAAATGACTTCAAAAATCAAATATGACTTGGCACGCATCATGGTGGGGTACAGAATATTCATTTCCACCTCAATAACAATAATTCGTCAAAATAAATCATTGTCGGGTCGTCAGAGGGGGTATAGAGGGATTTTTCATTCTCAAAATTATCTCAGAATCAAATATGACTTGGCAAGCATCATGGTGGGCTGCAGAATATCCATTTTCATCTGAATAACAATAATTCGTCAACAGAAATCATTGACGGGTCGTTAGAGGGGGGTATAGAGGGATTTTTCATTTTCAAAATTACCTCAGAATCAAATATGACTTGGCACGCAACATGGTGGGCTGCAGAATATCCATTTTCATCTGAATAACAATAATTTGTCATCAGAAATCATTGTCGGGTCGTTAGAGGGGGGTATAGAGGGATTTTTCATTTTCAATATTTCTTCAAAAATCAAATATGACTTGGCACGCAACATAGTGGGGTACAGAATATTCATTTCCACCTCAATAACAATAATTCGTCAAAATAAATCATTGTCGGGTCGTCAGAGGGGGTATAGAGGGATTTTTCATTCTCAAAATTACCTCAGAATCAAATATGACTTGGCACGCATCATGGTGGGCTGCAGAATATCCATTTTCATCTGAATAACAACAATTCGTCAACAGAAATCATTGACGGGTCGTTAGAGGGGGGTATAGAGGGATTTTTCATTTTCAATATTTCTTCAAAAATCAAATATGACTTGGCACGCAACATAGTGGGGTGCAGAATATCCATTTTCATCTGAATAACAATAATTCGTCAACAGAAATCATTGTCGTGTCGTCAGAAGGGGTATGGAGGGATTTCTCATCTTCAAAATTACCTCAAAATCAAATATGACTTGGCACGCAACATGGTGGGGTGCAGAATATCCATTTCCATCTGAATAACAATAATTCGTCGACAGAAATCATTGTCGGGTCGTTAGAGGGGGTATACAGGGATTTTTCAATTTCAATATTTCTTCAATAATCCAATATGACTTGGCACGCATCATGGTAGTGTGCAGAATATCCATTTTCATCTGAATAACAATAATTTGTCATCAGAAATCATTGTCGGGTCGTCTGAGGGGTTATAGAGAGATTTTTCATTTTCAAAATGACTTCAAAAATCAAATATGACTTGGCACGCATCATGGTGGGGTACAGAATATTCATTTCCACCTCAATAACAATAATTCGTCGAAATAAATCATTGTCGGGTCGTCAGAGGGGGTATAGAGGGATTTTTCATTCTCAAAATTATCTCAGAATCAAATATGACTTGGCACGCATCATGGTGGGCTGCAGAATATCCATTTTCATCTGAATAACAATAATTCGTCAACAGAAATCATTGACGGGTCGTTAGAGGGGGGTATAGAGGGATTTTTCATTTTCAAAATTACCTCAAAATCAAATATGACTTGGCACGCATCATGGTGGGGTGCAGAATATCCATTCCGATCTAAATAACAATAATTCGTCAACAGAAATCATTGGCGGGTCGTTAGAGGGGGTATAGAGGGATTTTTCATTTTCAAAATTTCTTCAAAAATCTAATATGACTTGGCACGCATCATGTTGAGGTGCAGAATATCCATTCCCATCTGAATAACAATAATTCGTCAACAAAAATCATTGTCGTGTCGTCAGAGGGGAATGGAGGGATTTTTCATTTTCAAAATTACCTCAAAAATTCAATATGACTTGGCACGCATCATAGTGGGGTGCAAAGTATCCATATCCATCTGAATAACAATAATTCGTCAACAGAAATCATTGTCGGGTCGTTAGAGGGGGTATAGAGGGATTTTACATTTTCAATATTTCTTCAAAAATCTAATATGACTTGGCACGCATCATGGTGGGGTGCAAAGTATTCATGTCCATCTGAATAACAATAATTCGTCAAAAGAAATCATTTTCGGGTTGTTAGAGGGGGTATAGAGGGATTTTTCATTTTCAATATTTCTTCAAAAATGTAATATGACTTGGCACGCATCATGGTGGGGTGCAGAATATCCATTTCCATCTGAATAACAATAATTCCCTAACATAAATCATTGTCGTGTCGTCAGAGGGGTATAGAGGGATTTTTATTTTCAAAATTTTCTCAAAATCAAATATGACTTGGCACGCAACATAGTGGGGTGCAGAATATCCTATCTCATCTGAATAACAATAATTCGTCAACAGAAATCATTGTCGGGTCGTTAGAAGGGGTATAGAGGGATTTTTCATTTTCAAAATTACTTCAAAAATTCAATATGACTTGGCACGCATCATGGTAGTGTGCAGAATATCCATTTTCATCTGAATAACAATAATTTGTCAACAGAAATCATTGTCGGGTCGTCAGAGGGGTTATAGAGGGATTTTTCATTTTCAAAATGACTTCAAAAATCAAATATGACTTGGCACGCATCATGGTGGGGTACAGAATATTCATTTCCACCTCAATAACAATAATTCGTCAAAATAAATCATTGTCGGGTCGTCAGAGGGGGTATTGAGGGATTTTTCATTTTTAAAATTATCTCAAAATCAAATATGACTTGGCACGCATCATGGTGGGGTGCAAAGTATTCATGTCCATCCGAATAACAATAATTCGTCAACACAAATCATTGTCGGGTCGTTAAAGGGGGTATAGAAGGATTTTTCATTTTCAAAATTTCTTCAAAAATAAAATATGACTTGGCACGCAACATAGTGGGGTGCAGAATATCCATTCCCATCTGAATAACAATAATTCGTCAACAGAAATCATTGTCGGGTCGTTAGAGGGGGTATACAGGGATTTTTCAATTTCAATATTTCTTCCAAAATCTAATATGACTTGGCACGCATCATGGTAGTGTGCAGAATATTCATTTTCATCTGAATAACAATTATTTGTCAACAGAAATCATAGTCGGGTCGTCTGAGGGGTTATAGGGGGATTTTTCATTTTCAAAATGACTTCAAAAATCAAATATGACTTGGCACGCATCATGGTGGGGTGCAAAGTATTCATGTCCATCCGAATAATAATAATTCGTCAACACAAATCATTGTCGGGTCGTTAGAGGGGGTATAGAGGGATTTTACATTTTCAATATTTCTTCAAAAATCTAATATGACTTGGCACGCATCATGGTGGGGTGCAAAGTATTCATGTCCATCTGAATAACAATAATTCGTCAAAAGAAATCATTTTCGGGTTGTTAGAGGGGGTATAGAGGGATTTTTCATTTTCAATATTTCTTCAAAAATGTAATATGACTTGGCACGCATCATGGTGGGGTGCAGAATATCCATTTCCATCTGAATAACAATAATTCCCTAACATAAATCATTGTCGTGTCGTCAGAGGGGTATAGAGGGATTTTTATTTTCAAAATTTTCTCAAAATCAAATATGACTTGGCACGCAACATAGTGGGGTGCAGAATATCCTATCTCATCTGAATAACAATAATTCGTCAACAGAAATCATTGTCGGGTCGTTAGAAGGGGTATAGAGGGATTTTTCATTTTCAAAATTACTTCAAAAATTCAATATGACTTGGCACGCATCATGGTAGTGTGCAGAATATCCATTTTCATCTGAATAACAATAATTTGTCAACAGAAATCATTGTCGGGTCGTCAGAGGGGTTATAGAGGGATTTTTCATTTTCAAAATGACTTCAAAAATCAAATATGACTTGGCACGCATCATGGTGGGGTACAGAATATTCATTTCCACCTCAATAACAATAATTCGTCAAAATAAATCATTGTCGGGTCGTCAGAGGGGGTATTGAGGGATTTTTCATTTTTAAAATTATCTCAAAATCAAATATGACTTGGCACGCATCATGGTGGGGTGCAAAGTATTCATGTCCATCCGAATAACAATAATTCGTCAACACAAATCATTGTCGGGTCGTTAAAGGGGGTATAGAAGGATTTTTCATTTTCAAAATTTCTTCAAAAATAAAATATGACTTGGCACGCAACATAGTGGGGTGCAGAATATCCATTCCCATCTGAATAACAATAATTCGTCAACAGAAATCATTGTCGGGTCGTTAGAGGGGGTATACAGGGATTTTTCAATTTCAATATTTCTTCCAAAATCTAATATGACTTGGCACGCATCATGGTAGTGTGCAGAATATTCATTTTCATCTGAATAACAATTATTTGTCAACAGAAATCATAGTCGGGTCGTCTGAGGGGTTATAGGGGGATTTCTCATTTTCAAAATGACTTCAAAATTCAAATAAGACTTGGCACGCATCATCGTGGGGTACAGAATATTCATTTCCACCTCAATAACAATAATTCGTCAAAATAAATCATTGTCGGGTCGTCAGAGGGGGTATAGAGGGATTTTTCATTCTCAAAATTACCTCAGAATCAAATATGACTTGGCACGCATCATGGTGGGCTGCAGAATATCCATTTCCACCTCAATAACAATAATTCGTCAAAATAAATCATTGTCGGGTCGTCAGAGGGGGTATAGAGGGATTTTTCATTTTTAAAATTATCTCAAAATCAAATATGACTTGTCACGCATCATGGTGGGGTGCAAAGTATTCATGTCCATCTGAATAACAATAATTCGTCTACAGAAATCATTGTCTGGTCGTTAGAGGGGGTACACAGGGATTTTTCAATTTCAATATTTCTTCAAAAATCTTATATGACTTGGCACGCATCATGGTAGTGTGCAGAATATCCATTTTCATCTGAATAACAATTATTTGTCAACAGAAATCATTGTCGGGTCGTTAGAAGGGGTATAGAGGGATTTTTCATTTTCAAAATTACCTCAAAATCAAATATGACTTGTCACGCATCATGATGGGGTGCAAAGTATTCTTGTACATCTGAATAACAATAATTCGTCTACAGAAATCATTGTCGGGTCGTTAGAAGGGGTATAGAGGAATTTTTCATTTTCAAAATTACCTCAAAATCAAATATGACTTGGCACGCAACATCGTGGGGTGCAGAATATCCATTTTCATCTGAATAACAAGAATTCGTCAATAGAAATCATTGACGGGTCGTTAAAGGGGGTATAGAGGGATTTTTCATTTTCAAAATTACCTCAAAATCAAATATGACGTGGCACGCAACATGGTGGGGTGCAGAATATCCATTTCCATCTGAGTAAGAATAATTCGTCAACAGAAATCATTGTCGGGTCGTTAGAGGGGGTATAAAGGGATTTTTCAATTTCAATATTTCTTCAAAAATCCAATATGACTTGGCACGCATCATGGTAGTGTGCAGAATATCCATTTTCATCTGAATAACAATAATTTGTCATCAGAAATCATTGTCGGGTCGTCTGAGGGGTTATAGAGAGATTTTTCATTTTCAAAATGACTTCAAAAATCAAATATGACTTGGCACGCATCATGGTGGGGTACAGAATATTCATTTCCACCTCAATAACAATAATTTGTCAAAATAAATCATTGTCGGGTCGTCAGAGGGGTTATAGAGAGATTTTTCATTTTCAAAATGACTTCAAAAATCAAATATGACTTGGCACGCATCATGGTGGGGTACAGAATATTCATTTCCACCTCAATATCAATAATTTGTCAAAATAAATCATTGTCGGGTCGTCAGAGGGGGTATAGAGAGATTTTTCATTTTTAAAATTATCTCAAAATCAAATATGACTTGTCACGCATCATGGTGGGGTGCAAAGTATTCATGTCCATCTGAATAACAATAATTCGTCTACAGAATTCATTGTCGGGTCGTTAGAAGGGGTATAGAGGGATTTTTCATTTTCAAAATTACCTCAAAATCAAATATGACTTGGCACGCAACATGGTGGGGTGCAGAATATTCATTTCCATCTGAATAACAATAATTCGTCAACAGAAATCATTGACGGGTCGTTAAAGGGGGTTTAGAGGGATTTTTCATTTTCAAAATTACCTCAAAATCAAATATGACTTGGCACGCAACATGGTGGGGTGCAGAATATTAATTTCCATCTGAATAACAATAATTTGTCTACAGAATTCATTGTCGGGTCGTTAGAAGGGGTATAGAGGGATTTTTCATTTTCAAAATTACATCAAAATCAAATATGACTTGGCACGCAACATGGTGGGGTGCAGAATATTCATTTCCATCTGAATAACAATAATTCGTCAACAGAAATCATTGACGGGTCGTTAAAGGGGGTATAGAGGGATTTTTCATTTTCAATATTTCTTCAAAAATCAAATATGACTTGGCACGCAACAAAGTGGGGTGCAGAATATCCATTTTCATCTGAATAACAATAATTCGTCAACAGAAATCATTGACGGGTCGTTAAAGGGGGTATAGAGGGATTTTTCATTTTCAATATTTCTTCAAAAATCAAATATGACTTGGCACGCAACAAAGTGGGGTGCAGAATATCCATTTCCATCTGAATAACAATAATTCGTCAACAGATATCATTGTCGGGTCGTAAGAGGGGGTATACAGGGATTTTTCAATTTCAATACTTCTTCAAGAATCTAATTTGACTTGGCACGCATCATGGTAGTGTGCAGAATATCCATTTTCATCTGAATAACAATAATTTGTCAACAGAAATCATTGTCGGGTCGTCAGAGGGGTTATAGAGGGATTTTTCATTTTCAAAATGACTTCAAAAATCAAATATGACTTGGCACGCATCATGGTGGGGTACAGAATATTCATTTCCACCTCAATAACAATAATTCGTCAAAATAAATCATTGTCGGGTCGTCAGAGGGGGTATTGAGGGATTTTTCATTTTTAAAATTATCTCAAAATCAAATATGACTTGGCACGCATCATGGTGGGGTGCAAAGTATTCATGTCCATCCGAATAACAATAATTCGTCAACACAAATCATTGTCGGGTCGTTAAAGGGGGTATAGAAGGATTTTTCATTTTCAAAATTTCTTCAAAAATAAAATATGACTTGGCACGCAACATAGTGGGGTGCAGAATATCCATTCCCATCTGAATAACAATAATTCGTCAACAGAAATCATTGTCGGGTCGTTAGAGGGGGTATACAGGGATTTTTCAATTTCAATATTTCTTCCAAAATCTAATATGACTTGGCACGCATCATGGTAGTGTGCAGAATATTCATTTTCATCTGAATAACAATTATTTGTCAACAGAAATCATAGTCGGGTCGTCTGAGGGGTTATAGGGGGATTTCTCATTTTCAAAATGACTTCAAAATTCAAATAAGACTTGGCACGCATCATCGTGGGGTACAGAATATTCATTTCCACCTCAATAACAATAATTCGTCAAAATAAATCATTGTCGGGTCGTCAGAGGGGGTATAGAGGGATTTTTCATTCTCAAAATTACCTCAGAATCAAATATGACTTGGCACGCATCATGGTGGGCTGCAGAATATCCATTTCCACCTCAATAACAATAATTCGTCAAAATAAATCATTGTCGGGTCGTCAGAGGGGGTATAGAGGGATTTTTCATTTTTAAAATTATCTCAAAATCAAATATGACTTGTCACGCATCATTGTGGGGTGCAAAGTATTCATGTCCATCTGAATAACAATAATTCGTCTACAGAAATCATTGTCTGGTCGTTAGAGGGGGTACACAGGGATTTTTCAATTTCAATATTTCTTCAAAAATCTTATATGACTTGGCACGCATCATGGTAGTGTGCAGAATATCCATTTTCATCTGAATAACAATTATTTGTCAACAGAAATCATTGTCGGGTCGTTAGAAGGGGTATAGAGGGATTTTTCATTTTCAAAATTACCTCAAAATCAAATATGACTTGTCACGCATCATGATGGGGTGCAAAGTATTCTTGTACATCTGAATAACAATAATTCGTCTACAGAAATCATTGTCGGGTCGTTAGAAGGGGTATAGAGGAATTTTTCATTTTCAAAATTACCTCAAAATCAAATATGACTTGGCACGCAACATCGTGGGGTGCAGAATATCCATTTTCATCTGAATAACAAGAATTCGTCAATAGAAATCATTGACGGGTCGTTAAAGGGGGTATAGAGGGATTTTTCATTTTCAAAATTACCTCAAAATCAAATATGACGTGGCACGCAACATGGTGGGGTGCAGAATATCCATTTCCATCTGAGTAAGAATAATTCGTCAACAGAAATCATTGTCGGGTCGTTAGAGGGGGTATAAAGGGATTTTTCAATTTCAATATTTCTTCAAAAATCCAATATGACTTGGCACGCATCATGGTAGTGTGCAGAATATCCATTTTCATCTGAATAACAATAATTTGTCATCAGAAATCATTGTCGGGTCGTCTGAGGGGTTATAGAGAGATTTTTCATTTTCAAAATGACTTCAAAAATCAAATATGACTTGGCACGCATCATGGTGGGGTACAGAATATTCATTTCCACCTCAATAACAATAATTTGTCAAAATAAATCATTGTCGGGTCGTCAGAGGGGTTATAGAGAGATTTTTCATTTTCAAAATGACTTCAAAAATCAAATATGACTTGGCACGCATCATGGTGGGGTACAGAATATTCATTTCCACCTCAATAACAATAATTTGTCAAAATAAATCATTGTCGGGTCGTCAGAGGGGGTATAGAGAGATTTTTCATTTTTAAAATTATCTCAAAATCAAATATGACTTGTCACGCATCATGGTGAGGTGCAAAGTATTCATGTCCATCTGAATAACAATAATTCGTCTACAGAATTCATTGTCGGGTCGTTAGAAGGGGTATAGAGGGATTTTTCATTTTCAAAATTACCTCAAAATCAAATATGACTTGGCACGCAACATGGTGGGGTGCAGAATATTCATTTCCATCTGAATAACAATAATTCGTCAACAGAAATCATTGACGGGTCGTTAAAGGGGGTTTAGAGGGATTTTTCATTTTCAAAATTACCTCAAAATCAAATATGACTTGGCACGCAACATGGTGGGGTGCAGAATATTCATTTCCATCTGAATAACAATAATTTGTCTACAGAATTCATTGTCGGGTCGTTAGAAGGGGTATAGAGGGATTTTTCATTTTCAAAATTACATCAAAATCAAATATGACTTGGCACGCAACATGGTGGGGTGCAGAATATTCATTTCCATCTGAATAACAATAATTCGTCAACAGAAATCATTGACGGGTCGTTAAAGGGGGTATAGAGGGATTTTTCATTTTCAATATTTCTTCAAAAATCAAATATGACTTGGCACGCAACAAAGTGGGGTGCAGAATATCCATTTTCATCTGAATAACAATAATTCGTCAACAGAAATCATTGACGGGTCGTTAAAGGGGGTATAGAGGGATTTTTCATTTTCAATATTTCTTCAAAAATCAAATATGACTTGGCACGCAACAAAGTGGGGTGCAGAATATCCATTTCCATCTGAATAACAATAATTCGTCGACAGAAATCATTGTCGGGTCGTTAGAGGGGGTATACAGGGATTTTTCAATTTCAATATTTCTTCAAAAATCCAATATGACTTGGCACGCATCATGGTAGTGTGCAGAATATCCATTTTCATCTGAATAAAAATAATTTGTCATCAGAAATCATTGTCGGGTCGTCTGAGGGGTTATAGAGAGATTTTTCATTTTCAAAATGACTTCAAAAATCAAATATGACTTGACACGCATCATGGTGGGGTACAGAATATTCATTTCCACCTCAATAACAATAATTCATCAAAATAAATCATTGTCGGGTCGTCAGAGGGGAGTATAGAGGGATTTTTCATTTTCAAAATAACCTCAAAATCAAATATGACTTGGCACGCATCATGGTGGGGTGCAGAATATCCATTCCGATCTAAATAACAATAATTCGTCAACAGAAATCATTGTCGGGTCGTTAGAGGGGGTATAGAGGGATTTTACATTTTCAATATTTCTTCAAAAATGTAATATGACTTGGCACGCATCATGGTGATGTGCAAACTATCCATATCCATCAAAATAACAATAATTCGTCAACAGAAATCATTGACGGGTCGTTAGAGGGGAGTATAGAGGGATTTTTCATTTTCAAAATAACCTCAAAATCAAATATGACTTGGCACGCATCATGGTGGGGTGCAGAATATCCATTCCGATCTAAATAACAATAATTCGTCAACAGAAATCATTGTCGGGTCGTTAGAGGGGGTATAGAGGGATTTTACATTTTCAATATTTCTTCAAAAATGTAATATGACTTGGCACGCATCATGGTGGGGTGCAAACTATCCATATCCATCAAAATAACAATAATTCGTCAACAGAAATCATTGTCGGGTTGTTAGAGGGGGTATAGAGGGATTTTACATTTTCAATATTTCTTCAAAAATGTAATATGACTTGGCACGCATCATGGTGGGGTGCAGAATATCCATTTCCATCTGAATAACAATAATTCCCTAACATAAATCATTGTCGTGTCGTCAGAGGGGTATAGAGGGATTTTTCATTTTCAAAATTACTTCAAAAATTCAGTATGACTTGGCTAGCATCATGGTAGTGTGCAAAATATCTAGTTTCAACTGAATAACAATAATTTTTCAACAGAAATCATTGTCGGGTCGTCAGAGGAGTTATAGAGGGATTTTTCATTTTCAAAATGACTTCAAAAATCAAATATGACTTGGCACGCATCATGGTGGGGTACAGAATATTCATTTCCACCTCAATAACAATAATTCATCAAAATAAATCATTGTCGGGTCGTCAGAGGGGAGTATAGAGGGATTTTTCATTTTCAAAATAACCTCAAAATCAAATATGACTTGGCACGCATCATGGTGGGGTGCAGAATATCCATTCCGATCTAAATAACAATAATTCGTCAACAGAAATCATTGTCGGGTCGTTAGAGGGGGTATAGAGGGATTTTACATTTTCAATATTTCTTCAAAAATGTAATATGACTTGGCACGCATCATGGTGATGTGCAAACTATCCATATCCATCAAAATAACAATAATTCGTCAACAGAAATCATTGACGGGTCGTTAGAGGGGAGTATAGAGGGATTTTTCATTTTCAAAATAACCTCAAAATCAAATATGACTTGGCACGCATCATGGTGGGGTGCAGAATATCCATTCCGATCTAAATAACAATAATTCGTCAACAGAAATCATTGTCGGGTCGTTAGAGGGGGTATAGAGGGATTTTACATTTTCAATATTTCTTCAAAAATGTAATATGACTTGGCACGCATCATGGTGGGGTGCAAACTATCCATATCCATCAAAATAACAATAATTCGTCAACAGAAATCATTGTCGGGTTGTTAGAGGGGGTATAGAGGGATTTTACATTTTCAATATTTCTTCAAAAATGTAATATGACTTGGCACGCATCATGGTGGGGTGCAGAATATCCATTTCCATCTGAATAACAATAATTCCCTAACATAAATCATTGTCGTGTCGTCAGAGGGGTATAGAGGGATTTTTCATTTTCAAAATTACTTCAAAAATTCAGTATGACTTGGCTAGCATCATGGTAGTGTGCAAAATATCTAGTTTCAACTGAATAACAATAATTTTTCAACAGAAATCATTGTCGGGTCGTCAGAGGAGTTATAGAGGGATTTTTCATTTTCAAAATGACTTCAAAAATCAAATATGACTTGGCACGCATCATGGTGGGGTACAGAATATTCATTTCCACCTCAATAACAATAATTCGTCAAAATAAATCATTGTCGGGTCGTCAGAGGGGGTATAGAGGGATTTTTCATTCTCAAAATTACCTCAAAATCAAATATGACTTGGCACGCAACATGGTGGGAAGCAGAATATCCATTTCCATCTGAATAAGAATAATTCGTCAACAGAAATCATTGTCGGGTCGTTAGAGGGGGTACACAGGAATTTTTCAATTTCAATATTTCTTCAAAAATCTAATATGACTTGGCACGCATCATGGTAGTGTGCAGAATATCCATTTTCATCTGAATAACAATAATTTGTCAACAGAAATCATTGTCGGGTCGTCAGAGGGGTTATAGAGGGATTTTTCATTTTCAAAATGACTTCAAAAATCAAATATGACTTGGCACGCATCATGGTGGGGTACAGAATATTCATTTCCACCTCAATAACAATGTCAAAATAAATCATTGTCGGGTCGTCAGAGGGGGTATAGAGGGATTTTTCATTTTTAAAATTATCTCAAAATCAAATATGACTTGTCACGCATCATGGTGGGGTGCAAAGTATTCATGTCCATCTGAATAACAATAATTCGTCTACAGAAATCATTGTCGGGTCATTAGAAGGGGTATAGAGGGATTTTTCATTTTCAAAATTACTTCAAAATCAAATATGACTTGGCACGCAACATGGTGGGGTGCAGAATATCCATTTCCATCTGAATAACAATGATTCGTCAACAGAAATCATTGACGGGTCGTTAAAGGGGGTATAGAGGGATTTTTCATTTTCAAAATTACCTCAAAATCAAATATGACGTGGCACGCAACATGGTGGGGTGCAGAATATCCATTTCCATGTGAATAAGAATAATTCGTCAACAGAAATCATTGTCGGGTCGTTAGAGGGGGTATACAGGGATTTTTCAATTTCAGTATTTCTTCAAAAATCCAATATGACTTGGCACGCATCATGGTAGTGTGCAGAATATCCATTTTCATCTGAATAACAATAATTTGTCATCAGAAATCATTGTCGGGTCGTCTGAGGGGTTATAGAGAGATTTTTCATTTTCAAAATGACTTCAAAAATCAAATATGACTTGGCACGCATCATGGTGGGGTACAGAATATTCATTCCCACCTCAATAACAATAATTCGTCAAAATAAATCATTGTCGGGTCGTCAGAGGGTTATAGAGGGATTTTTCATTTTTAAAATTATCTCAAAATCAAATATGACTTGTCACGCATGATGGTGGGGTGCAAAGTATTCATGTCCATCTGAATAACAATAATTCGTCTACAGAATTCATTGTCGGGTCGTTAGAAGGGGTATAGAGGGATTTTTCATTTTCAAAATTACTTCAAAATCAAATATGACTTGGCACGCAACATGGTGGGGTGCAGAATATCCATTTCCATCTGAATAACAATGATTCGTCAACAGAAATCATTGACGGGTCGTTAAAGGGGGTATAGAGGGATTTTTCATTTTCAAAATTACCTCAAAATCAAATATGACGTGGCACGCAACATGGTGGGGTGCAGAATATCCATTTCCATGTGAATAAGAATAATTCGTCAACAGAAATCATTGTCGGGTCGTTAGAGGGGGTATACAGGGATTTTTCAATTTCAGTATTTCTTCAAAAATCCAATATGACTTGGCACGCATCATGGTAGTGTGCAGAATATCCATTTTCATCTGAATAACAATAATTTGTCATCAGAAATCATTGTCGGGTCGTCTGAGGGGTTATAGAGAGATTTTTCATTTTCAAAATGACTTCAAAAATCAAATATGACTTGGCACGCATCATGGTGGGGTACAGAATATTCATTCCCACCTCAATAACAATAATTCGTCAAAATAAATCATTGTCGGGTCGTCAGAGGGTTATAGAGGGATTTTTCATTTTTAAAATTATCTCAAAATCAAATATGACTTGTCACGCATGATGGTGGGGTGCAAAGTATTCATGTCCATCTGAATAACAATAATTCGTCTACAGAATTCATTGTCGGGTCGTTAGAAGGGGTATAGAGGGATTTTTCATTTTCAAAATTACATCAAAATCAAATATGACTTGGCACGCAACAAAGTGGGGTGCAGAATATCCATTTTCATCTGAATAACAATAATTCGTCAACAGAAATCATTGTCGTGTCGTCAGAAGGGGTATGGAGGGATTTCTCATCTTCAAAATTACCTCAAAATCAAATATGACTTGGCACGCAACATGGTGGGGTGCAGAATATACATTTCCATCTGAATAACAATAATTCGTCGACAGAAATCATTGTCGGGTCGTTAGAGGGGGTATACAGGGATTTTTCAATTTCAATATTTCTTCAAAAATCCAATATGACTTGGCACGCATCATGGTAGTGTGCAGAATATCCATTTTCATCTGAATAAAAATAATTTGTCATCAGAAATCATTGTCGGGTCGTCTGAGGGGTTATAGAGAGATTTTTCATTTTCAAAATGACTTCAAAAATCAAATATGACTTGACACGCATCATGGTGGGGTACAGAATATTCATTTCCACCTCAATAACAATAATTCGTCAAAATAAAGCATTGTCGGGTCGTCAGAGGGGGTATAGAGGGATTTTTCATTTTCAAAATTACCTCAAAATCAAATATGACTTGGCACGCATCATGGTGGGCTGCAGAATATCCATTTTCATCTGAATAACAATAATTCGTCAACAGAAATCATTGACGGGTCGTTAGAGGGGAGTATAGAGGGATTTTTCATTTTCAAAATAACCTCAAAATCAAATATGACTTGGCACGCATCATGGTGGGGTGCAGAATATCCATTCCGATCTAAATAACAATAATTCGTCAACAGAAATCATTGGCGGGTCGTTAGAGGGGGTATAGAGGGATTTTTCATTTTCAAAATTTCTTCAAAAATCTAATATGACTTGGCACGCATCATGTTGAGGTGCAGAATATCCATTCCCATCTGAATAAAAATAATTCGTCAACAAAAATCATTGTCGTGTCGTCAGAGGGGAATGGAGGGATTTTTCATTTTCAAAATTACTTCAAAAATTCAATATGACTTGGCACGCATCATAGTGGGGTGCAAACTATCCATATCCATCAAAATAACAATAATTCGTCAACAGAAATCATTGTCGGGTCGTTAGAGGGGGTATAGAGGGATTTTACATTTTCAATATTTCTTCAAAAATGTAATATGACTTGGCACGCATCATGGTGGGGTGCAGAATATCCATTTCCATCTGAATAACAATAATTCCCTAACATAAATCATTGTCGTGTCGTCAGAGGGGTATAGAGGGATTTTTCATTTTCAAAATTACTTCAAAAATTCAGTATGACTTGGCTAGCATCATGGTAGTGTGCAAAATATCTAGTTTCAACTGAATAACAATAATTTTTCAACAGAAATCATTGTCGGGTCGTCAGAGGAGTTATAGAGGGATTTTTCATTTTCAAAATGACTTCAAAAATCAAATATGACTTGGCACGCATCATGGTGGGGTACAGAATATTCATTTTCACCTCAATAACAATAATTCGTCAAAATAAATCATTGTCGGGTCGTCAGAGGGGGTATAGAGGGATTTTTCTTTCTCAAAATTACCTCAAAATCAAATATGACTTGGCACGCAACATGGTGGGGTGCAGAATATCCATTTCCATCTGAATAAGAATAATTCGTCAACAGAAATCATTGTCGGGTCGTTAGAGGGGGTACACAGGGATTTTTCAATTTCAATATTTCTTCAAAAATCTAATATGACTTGGCACGCATCATGGTAGTGTGCAGAATATCCATTTTCATCTGAATAACAATAATTTGTCAACAGAAATCATTGTCGGGTCGTCAGAGGGGTTATAGAGGGATTTTTCATTTTCAAAATGACTTCAAAAATCAAATATGACTTGGCACGCATCATGGTGGGGTACAGAATATTCATTTCCACCTCAATAACAAAGTCAAAATAAATCATTGTCGGGTCGTCAGAGGGGGTATAGAGGGATTTTTCATTTTTAAAATTATCTCAAAATCAAATATGACTTGTCACGCATCAAGGTGGGGTGCAAAGTATTCATGTCCATCTGAATAACAATAATTCGTCTACAGAAATCGTTGTCGGGTCGTTAGAAGGGGTATAGAGGGATTTTTCATTTTCAAAATTACTTCAAAATCAAATATGACTTGGCACGCAACATGGTGGGGTGCAGAATATCCATTTCCATCTGAATAACAGTGATTCGTCAACAGAAATCATTGACGGGTCGTTAAAGGGGGTATAGAGGGATTTTTCATTTTCAAAATTACCTCAAAATCAAATATGACGTGGCACGCAACATGGTGGGGTGCAGAATATCCATTTCCATCTGAATAAGAATAATTCGTCAACAGAAATCATTGTCGGGTCGTTAGAGGGGGTATACAGGGATTTTTCAATTTCAATATTTCTTCAAAAATCCAATATGACTTGGCACGCATCATGGTAGTGTGCAGAATATCCATTTTCATCTGAATAACAATAATTTGTCATCAGAAATCATTGTCGGGTCGTCTGAGGGGTTATAGAGAGATTTTTCATTTTCAAAATGACTTCAAAAATCAAATATGACTTGGCACGCATCATGGTGGAGTACAGAATATTCATTTCCACCTCAATAACAATAATTCGTCAAAATAAATCATTGTCGGGTCGTCAGAGGGGGTATAGAGGGATTTTTCATTCTCAAAATTACCTCAGAATCAAATATGACTTGGCACGCATCATGGTGGGCTGCAGAATATCCATTTTCATCTGAATAACAAAAATTCGTCAACAGAAATCATTGACGGGTCGTTAAAGGGGGTATAGAAGGATTTTTCATTTTCAAAATTTGTTCAAAATTCTAATATGACTTGGCACACATGATGATGGGGTGCAGAATATTCAATCCCATCTGAATAGCAATAATTCGTCAACGCAAATCATTGTCGTGTAGTCAGAGGGAGTATGGAGAGATTTTTCATTTTCAAAATTACTTCAAAAATCTAATAAAACTTGGCACGCATCATGGTGGGGTGCAAAGTATCCATTCCCATCTGAATAAAAATAATTCGTCAACTGAAATCATTGTCGTGTCGTCAGAAGGGGTATGGAGGGATTTTTCATCTTCAAAATTACCTCAAAATCAAATATGACTTGGCACGCAACATGGTGGGGTGCAGAATATCCATTTCCATCTGAATAACAATAATTCGTCAACAGAAATCATTGTCGGGTCGTCAGAGGGGGTATAGAGGGATTTTTCATTTTCAAAATTACCTCAAAATCAAATATGACTTGGCACGCATCATGGTGGGGTGCAGAATATCCATTCCAATCTAAATAACAATAATTCGTCAACAGAAATCATTGGCGGGTCGTTAGAGGGGGTATAGAGGGATATTTCATTTTCAAAATTTCTTCAAAAATGTAATATGACTTGGCACGCATCATGGTGAGGTGCAGAATATCCATTTCCATCTGAATAACAATAGTTCGTCAACAAAAATCATTGTCGTGTCGTCAGAGGGGAATGGAGGGATTTTTCATTTTCAAAATTTCTTCAAAAATTCAATATGACTTGGCACGCATCATAGTGGGGTGCAAAGTATCCATATCCATCAAAATAACAATAAGTCGTCAACAGAAATCATTGTCGGGTCGTTAGAGGGGGTATAGAGGAAATTTTCATTTTCAATATTTCTTCAAAAATCTAATATGACTTGGCACGCATCATGGTGGGGTGCAAAGTATTCATGTCCATCTGAATAACAATAATTCGTCAAAAGAAATAATTGTCGGGTTGTTAGAGGGGGTATACAGGGATTTTTCAATTTCAATACTTCTTCAAAAATCTAATTTGACTTGGCACGCATCATGGTAGTGTGCAGAATATCCATTTTCATCTGAATAACAATAATTTGTCAACAGAAATCATTGTCGGGTCGTCAGAGGGGTTATAGAGGGATTTTTCATTTTCAAAATGACTTCAAAAATCAAATATGACTTGGCACGCATCATGGTGGGGTACAGAATATTCATTTCCACCTCAATAACAATAATTCGTCAACAGAAATCATTGTCGGGTCGTTAGAGGGGGTATACAGGGATTTTTCAATTTCAATACTTCTTCAAAAATCTAATTTGACTTGGCACGCATCATGGTAGTGTGCAGAATATCCATTTTCATCTGAATAACAATAATTTGTCAACAGAAATCATTGTCGGGTCGTCAGAGGGGATATAGAGGGATTTTTCATTTTCAAAATGACTTCAAAAATCAAATATGACTTGGCACGCATCATGGTGGGGTACAGAATATTCATTTCTACCTCAATAACAATAATTCGTCAGAATAAATCATTGTCGGGTCGTCAGAGGGTGTATAGAGGGATTTTTCATTTTTAAAATTATCTCAAAATCAAATATGACTTGGCACGCATCATGGTGGGGTGCAAAGTATTCATGTCCATCCGAATAATAATAATTCGTCAACACAAATCATTGTCGGGTCGTTAGAGGGGGGTATAGAGGGATTTTTCATTTTCAATATTTCTTCAAAAATAAAATATGACTCGGCACGCAACATAGTGGGGTGCAGAATATCCATTTCCATCTGAATAACAATAATTCGTCAACAGAAATCATTGACGGGTCGTTAAAGGGGGTATAGAGGAATTTTTCATTTTCAAAATTACCTCAAAATCAAATATGACGTGGCACGCAACATGGTGGGGTGCAGAATATCCATTTCCATCTGAATAAGAATAATTCGTCAACAGAAATCATTGTCGGGTCGTTAGAGGGGGTATACAGGGATATTTCAATTTCAATATTTCTTCAAAAATCCAATATGACTTGGCACGCATCATGGTAGTGTGCAGAATATCCATTTTCATCTGAATAACAATAATTTGTCATCAGAAATCATTGTCGGGTCGTCTGAGGGGTTATAGAGAGATTTTTCATTTTCAAAATGACTTCAAAAATCAAATATGACTTGGCACGCATCATGGTGGAGTACAGAATATTCATTTCCACCTCAATAACAATAATTCGTCAAAATAAATCATTGTCGGGTCGTCAGAGGGGGTATAGAGGGATTTTTCATTCTCAAAATTACCTCAGAATCAAATATGACTTGGCACGCATCATGGTGGGCTGCAGAATATCCATTTTCATCTGAATAACAAAAATTCGTCAACAGAAATCATTGACGGGTCGTTAAAGGGGGTATAGAAGGATTTTTCATTTTCAAAATTTGTTCAAAATTCTAATATGACTTGGCACACATGATGATGGGGTGCAGAATATTCAATCCCATCTGAATAGCAATAATTCGTCAACGCAAATCATTGTCGTGTAGTCAGAGGGAGTATGGAGAGATTTTTCATTTTCAAAATTACTTCAAAAATCTAATAAAACTTGGCACGCATCATGGTGGGGTGCAAAGTATCCATTCCCATCTGAATAATAATAATTCGTCAACTGAAATCATTGTCGTGTCGTCAGAAGGGGTATGGAGGGATTTTTCATTTTCAAAATTACCTCAAAATCAAATATGACTTGGCACGCATCATGGTGGGGTGCAGAATATCCATTCCAATCTAAATAACAATAATTCGTCAACAGAAATCATTGGCGGGTCGTTAGAGGGGGTATAGAGGGATTTTTCATTTTCAAAATTTCTTCAAAAATGTAATATGACTTGGCACGCATCATGGTGAGGTGCAGAATATCCATTTCCATCTGAATAACAATAATTCGTCAACAAAAATCATTGTCGGGTCGTCAGAGGGGGTATAGAGGGATTTTTCATTTTCAAAATTACCTCAAAATCAAATATGACTTGGCACGCATCATGGTGGGGTGCAGAATATCCATTCCAATCTAAATAACAATAATTCGTCAACAGAAATCATTGGCGGGTCGTTAGAGGGGGTATAGAGGGATTTTTCATTTTCAAAATTTCTTCAAAAATGTAATATGACTTGGCACGCATCATGGTGAGGTGCAGAATATCCATTTCCATCTGAATAACAATAATTCGTCAACAAAAATCATTGTCGTGTCGTCAGAGGGGAATGGAGGGATTTTTCATTTTCAAAATTTCTTCAAAAATTCAATATGACTTGGCACGCATCATAGTGGGGTGCAAAGTATCCATATCCATCAAAATAACAATAAGTCGTCAACAGAAATCATTGTCGGGTCGTTAGAGGGGGTATAGAGGAATTTTTCATTTTCAATATTTCTTCAAAAATCTAATATGACTTGGCACGCATCATGGTGGGGTGCAAAGTATTCATGTCCATCTGAATAACAATAATTCGTCAAAAGAAATCATTTTCGGGTTGTTAGAGGGGGTATACAGGTATTTTTCAATTTCAATACTTCTTCAAAAATCTAATTTGACTTGGCACGCATCATGGTGGGGTACAGAATATTCATTTCCACCTCAATAACAATAATTCGTCAACAGAAATCATTGTCGGGTCGTTAGAGGGGGTATACAGGGATTTTTCAATTTCAATACTTCTTCAAAAATCTAATTTGACTTGGCACGCATCATGGTAGTGTGCAGAATATCCATTTTCATCTGAATAACAATAATTTGTCAACAGAAATCATTGTCGGGTCGTCAGAGGGGTTATAGAGGGATTTTTCATTTTCAAAATGACTTCAAAAATCAAATATGACTTGGCACGCATCATGGTGGGGTACAGAATATTCATTTCCACCTCAATAACCATAATTCGTCAACAGAAATCATTGTCGGGTCGTTAGAGGGGGTATACAGGGATTTTTCAATTTCAATACTTCTTCAAAAATCTAATTTGACTTGGCACGCATCATGGTAGTGTGCAGAATATCCATTTTCATCTGAATAACAATAATTTGTCAACAGAAATCATTGTCGGGTCGTCAGAGGGGTTATAGAGGGATTTTTCATTTTCAAAATGACTTCAAAAATCAAATATGACTTGGCACGCAACATAGTGGGGTGCAGAATATCCATTATCATCTGAATAACAATAATTCGTCAACAGAAATCATTGACGGGTCGTTAAAGGGGGTATAGAAGGATTTTTCATTTTCAAAATTTGTTCAAAATTCTAATATGACTTGGCACACATGATGATGGGGTGCAGAATATTCAATCCCATCTGAATAGCAATAATTCGTCAACGCAAATCATTGTCGTGTAGTCAGAGGGAGTATGGAGAGATTTTTCATTTTCAAAATTACTTCAAAAATCTAATAAAACTTGGCACGCATCATGGTGGGGTGCAAAGTATCCATTCCCATCTGAATAAAAATAATTCGTCAACTGAAATCATTGTCGTGTCGTCAGAAGGGGTATGGAGGGATTTTTCATCTTCAAAATTACCTCCAAATCAAATATGACTTGGCACGCAACATGGTGGGGTGCAGAATATCCATTTCCATCTGAATAACAATAATTCGTCAACAGAAATCATTGTCGGGTCGTCAGAGGGGGTATAGAGGGATTTTTCATTTTCAAAATTACCTCAAAATCAAATATGACTTGGCACGCATCATGGTGGGGTGCAGAATATCCATTCCAATCTAAATAACAATAATTCGTCAACAGAAATCATTGGCGGGTCGTTAGATGGGGTATAGAGGGATTTTTCATTTTCAAAATTTCTTCAAAAATGTAATATGACTTGGCACGCATCATGGTGAGGTGCAGAATATCCATTTCCATCTGAATAACAATAATTCGTCAACAAAAATCATTGTCGTGTCGTCAGAGGGGAATGGAGGGATTTTTCATTTTCAAAATTTCTTCAAAAATTCAATATGACTTGGCACGCATCATAGTGGGGTGCAAAGTATCCATATCCATCAAAATAACAATAAGTCGTCAACAGAAATCATTGTCGGGTCGTTAGAGGGGGTACAGAGGAATTTTTCATTTTCAATATTTCTTCAAAAATCTAATATGACTTGGCACGCATCATGGTGGGGTGCAAAGTATTCATGTCCATCTGAATAACAATAATTCGTCAAAAGAAATCATTGTCGGGTTGTTAGAGGGGGTATACAGGGATTTTTCAATTTCAATACTTCTTCAAAAATCTAATTTGACTTGGCACGTATTATGGTAGTGTGCAGAATATCCATTTTCATCTGAATAACAATAATTTGTCAACAGAAATCATTGTCGGGTCGTCAGAGGGGTTATAGAGGGATTTTTCATTTTCAAAATGACTTCAAAAATCAAATATGACTTGGCACGCATCATGGTGGGGTACAGAATATTCATTTCCACCTCAATAACAATAATTCGTCAACAGAAATCATTGTCGGGTCGTTAGAGGAGGTATACAGGGATTTTTCAATTTCAATACTTCTTCAAAAATCTAATTTGACTTGGCACGCATCATGGTAGTGTGCAGAATATCCATTTTCATCTGAATAACAATAATTTGTCAACAGAAATCATTGTCGGGTCGTCAGAGGGGTTATAGAGGGATTTTTCATTTTCAAAATGACTTCAAAAATCAAATATGACTTGGCACGCATCATGGTGGGGTACAGAATATTCATTTCCACCTCAATAACAATAATTCGTCAAAATAAATCATTGTCGGGTCGTCAGAGGGGGTATAGAGGGATTTTTCATTTTTAAAATTATCTCAAAATCAAATATGACTTGGCACGCATCATGGTGGGGTGCAAAGTATTCATTTCCATCCGAATAATAATTCGTCAACACAAATCATTGTCGGGTCGTTAGAGGGGGTATACAGGGATTTTTCAATTTCAATATTTCTTCAAAAATCTAATATGACTTGGCACGCATCATGGTAGTGTGCAGAATATTCATTTTCATCTGAATAACAATAATTTGTCAACAGAAATCATTGTCGGGTCGTCTGAGGGGTTATAGAAGGATTTTTCATTCTCAAAATTACCTCAGAATCAAATATGACTTGGCACGCATCATGGTGGGCTGCAGAATATCCATTTTCATCAAAATAACAATAATTCGTCAACAGAAATCATTGTCGGGTCGTTAGAGGGGGTATAGAGGGATTTTACATTTTCAGTATTTCTTCAAAAATCTAATATGACTTGGCACGCATCATGGTGGGGTGCAAAGTATTCATGTCCATCTGAATAACAATAATTCGTCAAAAGAAATCATTGTCGGGTTGTTAGAGGGGGTATAGAGTGATTTTTCATTTTCAATATTTCTTCAAAAATGTAATATGACTTGGCACGCATCATGGTGGGGTGCAGAATATCCATTTCCATCTGAATAACAATAAGTCCCTAACATAAATCATTGTCGTGTCGTCAGAGGGGTATAGAAGGATTTTTCATTTTCAAAATTTTCTCAAAATCAAATATGACTTGGCACGCAACATAGTGGGGTGCAGAATATCCTATCCCATCTGAATAACAATAATTCGTCAACAGAAATCATTGTCGGGTCGTCAGAGGGGTTATGGAGGGATTTTTCATATTCAAAATGACTTCAAAAATCAAATATGACTTGGCACGCATCATGGTGGGGTACAGAATATTCATTTCTACCTCAATAACAATAATTCGTCAACAGAAATCATTGTCGGGTCGTTAGAGGGGGTATACAGGGATTTTTCAATTTCAATACTTCTTCAAAAATCTAATTTGACTTGGCACGCATCATGGTAGTGTGCAGAATATCCATTTTCATCTGAATAACAATAATTTGTCAACAGAAATCATTGTCGGGTCGTCAGAGGGGTTATAGAGGGATTTTTCATTTTCAAAATGACTTCAAAAATCAAATATGACTTGGCACGCATCATGGTGGGGTACAGAATATTCATTTCCATCTCAATAACAATGATTCGTCAAAATAAATCATTGTCGGGTCGTCAGAGGGGGTATAGAGGGATATTTCATTTTTAAAATTATCTCAAAATCAAATATGACTTGGCACGCATCATGGTGGGGTGCAAAGTATTCATGTCCATCCGAATAATAATAATTCGTCAACACACATCATTGTCGGGTCGTTAGAGGGGGTTATAGAGGGATTTTTCATTTTCAATATTTCTTCAAAAATAAAATATGACTTGGCACGCATCATGGTAGTGTGCAGAATATCCATTTTCATCTAAATAACAATAATTCGTCAACAGAAATCATTGACGGGTCGTTAAAGGGGGTATAGAGGGATTTTTCATTTTCAAAATTACCTCAAAATCAAATATGACGTGGCACGCAACATGGTGGGGTGCAGAATATCCATTTCCATCTGAATAAGTATAATTCGTCAACAGAAATCATTGACGGGTCGTTAGAGGGGGGTATAGAGGGATTTTTCATTTTCAAAATTACCTCAAAATCAAATATGACTTGGCACGCATCATGGAGGGGTGCAGAATATCCATTACGATCTAAATAACAATAATTCGTCAACAGAAATCATTGGCGGGTCGTTAGAGGGGGTATAGAGGGATTTTTCATTTTCAAAAGTTCTTCAAAAATCTAATATGACTTGGCACGCATCATGCTGAGGTGCAGAATATCAATTTCCATCTGAATAACAATAATTCGTCAACAAAAATCATTGTCGTGTCGTTAGAGGGGGTATAGAGGGATTTTACATTTTCAATATTTCTTCAAAAATCTAATATGACTTGGCACGCATCATGGTGGGGTGCAAAGTATTCATGTCCATCTGAATAACAATAATTCGTCAAAAGAAATCATTGTCGGGTTGTTAGAGGGGGTATAGAGGGATTTTTCATTTTCAATATTTCTTCAAAAATGTAATATGACTTGGCACGCATCATGGTGGGGTGCAGAATATCCATTTCCATCTGAATAACAATAATTCCCTAACATAAATCATTGTCGTGTCGTCAGAGGGGTATAGAGGGATTATTCATATTCAAAATTTTCTCAAAATCAAATATGACTTGGCACGCAACATAGTGGGGTGCAGAATATCCTATCCCATCTGAATAACAATAATTCGTTAACAGAAATCATTGTCGGGTCGTTAGAAGGGGTATAGAGGGATTTTTCATTTTCAAAATTACTTCAAAAATTCAATATGACTTGGCACGCATCATGGTAGTGTGCAGAATATCTAGTTTCATCTGAATAACAATAATTTGTCAACAGAAATCATTGTCGGGTCGTCAGAGGGGTTATGGAGGGATTTTTCATTTTCAAAATGACTTCAAAAATCAAATATGACTTGGCACGCATCATGGTGGGGTACAGAATATTCATTTCCGCCTCAATAACAATAATTCGTCAACAGAAATCATTGTCGTTTAGTTAGAGGGGGTATACAGGGATTTTTCAATTTCAATACTTCTTCAAAAATCTAATTTGACTTGGCACGCATCATGGTAGTGTGCAGAATATCCATTTTCATCTGAATAACAATAATTTGTCAACAGAAATCATTGTCGGGTCGTCAGAGGGGTTATAGAGGGATTTTTCATTTTCAAAATGACTTCAAAAATCAAATATGACTTGGCACGCATAATGGTGGGGTACAGAATATTCATTTCCACCTCAATAACAATAATTCGTCAAAATAAATCATTGTCGGGTCGTCAGAGGGGGAATAGAGGGATTTTTCATTTTTAAAATTATCTCAAAATCAAATATGACTTGGCACGCATCATGGTGGGGTGCAAAGTATTCATGTCCATCCGAATAATAATAATTCGTCAACACAAATCATTGTCGGGTCGTTAGAGGGGGGTATAGAGGGATTTTTCATTTTCAATATTTCTTCAAAAATAAAATATGACTTGGCACGCAACATAGTGGGGTGCAGAATATCCATTCCCATCTGAATAACAATAATTCGTCAACAGAAATCATTGTCGGGTCGTTAGAGGGGGTATACAGGGATTTTTCAATTTCAATATTTCTTCAAAAATCTAATATGACTTGGCACGCATCATGGTAGTGTGCAGAATATTCATTTTCATCTGAATAACAATAATTTGTCAACAGAAATCATAGTCGGGTCGTCTGAGGGGTTATAGGGGGATTTCTCATTTTCAAAATGACTTCAAAAATCAAATACGACTTGGCACGCATCATCGTGAGGTACAGAATATTCATTTCCACCTCAATAACAATAATTCGCCAAGATAAATCATTGTCGGGTCGTCAGAGGGGAAATAGAGGGATTTTTCATTTTTAAAATTATCTCAAAATCAAATATGACTCGGCACGCATCATGGTGGGGTGCAAAGTATTCATTTCTATCCGAATAATAATTCGTCAACACAAATCATTGTCGGGTCGTTAGAGGGGGTATACAGGGATTTTTCAATTTCAATATTTCTTCAAAAATCTAATATGACTTGGCACGCATCATGGTAGTGTGCAGAATATTCATTTTCATCTGAATAACAATAATTTGTCAACAGAAATCATTGTCGGGTCGTCTGAGGGGTTATAGAGGGATTTTTCATTTTCAAAATGACTTCAAAAATCAAATATGACTTGGCACGCATCATCGTGGGGTACAGAATATTCATTTCCATCTCAATAACAATGATTCGTCAAAATAAATCATTGTCGGGTCGTCAGAGGGGGTATAGAGGGATATTTCATTTTTAAAATTATCTCAAAATCAAATATGACTTGGCACGCATCATGGTGGGGTACAGAATATTCATTTCTACCTCAATAACAATAATTCGTCAACAGAAATCATTGTCGGGTCGTTAGAGGGGGTATACAGGGATTTTTCAATTTCAATACTTCTTCAAAAATCTAATTTGACTTGGCACGCATCATGGTAGTGTGCAGAATATCCATTTTCATCTGAATAACAATAATTTGTCAACAGAAATCATTGTCGGGTCGTCAGAGGGGTTATAGAGGGATTTTTCATTTTCAAAATGACTTCAAAAATCAAATATGACTTGGCACGCATCATGGTGGGGTACAGAATATTCATTTCCATCTCAATAACAATGATTCGTCAAAATAAATCATTGTCGGGTCGTCAGAGGGGGTATAGAGGGATATTTCATTTTTAAAATTATCTCAAAATCAAATATGACTTGGCACGCATCATGGTGGGGTGCAAAGTATTCATGTCCATCCGAATAATAATAATTCGTCAACACACATCATTGTCGGGTCGTTAGAGGGGGTTATAGAGGGATTTTTCATTTTCAATATTTCTTCAAAAATAAAATATGACTTGGCACGCATCATGGTGGGGTGCAAAGTATTCATGTCCATCCGAATAATAATAATTCGTCAACACAAATCATTGTCGGGTCGTTAGAGGGGGGTATAGAGGGATTTTTCATTTTCAATATTTCTTCAAAAATAAAATATGACTTGGCACGCAACATAGTGGGGTGCAGAATATCCATTCCCATCTGAATAACAATAATTCGTCAACAGAAATCATTGTCGGGTCGTTAGAGGGGGTATACAGGGATTTTTCAATTTCAATATTTCTTCAAAAATCTAATATGACTTGGCACGCATCATGGTAGTGTGCAGAATATTCATTTTCATCTGAATAACAATAATTTGTCAACAGAAATCATAGTCGGGTCGTCTGAGGGGTTATAGGGGGATTTCTCATTTTCAAAATGACTTCAAAAATCAAATACGACTTGGCACGCATCATCGTGAGGTACAGAATATTCATTTCCACCTCAATAACAATAATTCGTCAAGATAAATCATTGTCGGGTCGTCAGAGGGGAAATAGAGGGATTTTTCATTTTTAAAATTATCTCAAAATCAAATATGACTCGGCACGCATCATGGTGGGGTGCAAAGTATTCATTTCTATCCGAATAATAATTCGTCAACACAAATCATTGTCGGGTCGTTAGAGGGGGTATACAGGGATTTTTCAATTTCAATATTTCTTCAAAAATCTAATATGACTTGGCACGCATCATGGTAGTGTGCAGAATATTCATTTTCATCTGAATAACAATAATTCGTCAACAGAAATCATTGACGGGTCGTTAAAGGGGGTATAGAGGGATTTTTCATTTTCAAAATTACCTCAAAATCAAATATGACGTGGCACGCAACATGGTGGGGTGCAGAATATCCATTTCCATCTGAATAAGAATAATTCGTCAACAGAAATCATTGACGGGTCGTTAGAGGGGGGTATAGAGGGATTTTTCATTTTCAAAATTACCTCAAAATCAAATATGACTTGGCACGCATCATGGTGGGGTGCAGAATATCCATTCCGATCTAAATAACAATAATTCGTCAACAGAAATCATTGGCGGGTCGTTAGAGGGGGTATAGAGGGATTTTTCATTTTCAAAAGTTCTTCAAAAATCTAATATGACTTGGCACGCATCATGTTGAGGTGCAGAATATCAATTTCCATCTGAATAACAATAATTCGTCAACAAAAATCATTGTCGTGTCGTTAGAGGGGGTATAGAGGGATTTTACATTTTCAATATTTCTTCAAAAATCTAATATGACTTGGCACGCATCATGGTGGGGTGCAAAGTATTCATGTCCATCTGAATAACAATAATTCGTCAAAAGAAATCATTGTCGGGTTGTTAGAGGGGGTATAGAGGGATTTTTCATTTTCAATATTTCTTCAAAAATGTAATATGACTTGGCACGCATCATGGTGGGGTGCAGAATATCCATTTCCATCTGAATAACAATAATTCCCTAACATAAATCATTGTCGTGTCGTCAGAGGGGTATAGAGGGATTTTTCATATTCAAAATTTTCTCAAAATCAAATATGACTTGGCACGCAACATAGTGGGGTGCAGAATATCCTATCCCATCTGAATAACAATAATTCGTTAACAGAAATCATTGTCGGGTCGTTAGAAGGGGTATAGAGGGATTTTTCATTTTCAAAATTACTTCAAAAATTCAATATGACTTGGCACGCATCATGGTAGTGTGCAGAATATCTAGTTTCATCTGAATAACAATAATTTGTCAACAGAAATCATTGTCGGGTCGTCAGAGGGGTTATGGAGGGATTTTTCATTTTCAAAATGACTTCAAAAATCAAATATGACTTGGCACGCATCATGGTGGGGTACAGAATATTCATTTCCGCCTCAATAACAATAATTCGTCAACAGAAATCATTGTCGGGTAGTTAGAGGGGGTATACAGGGATTTTTCAATTTCAATACTTCTTCAAAAATCTAATTTGACTTGGCACGCATCATGGTAGTGTGCAGAATATCCATTTTCATCCGAATAACAATAATTTGTCAACAGAAATCATTGTCGGGTCGTCAGAGGGGTTATAGAGGGATTTTTCATTTTCAAAATGACTTCAAAAATCAAATATGACTTGGCACGCATAATGGTGGGGTACAGAATATTCATTTCCACCTCAATAACAATAATTCGTCAAAATAAATCATTGTCGGGTCGTCAGAGGGGGAATAGAGGGATTTTTCATTTTTAAAATTATCTCAAAATCAAATATGACTTGGCACGCATCATGGTGGGGTGCAAAGTATTCATGTCCATCCGAATAATAATAATTCGTCAACACAAATCATTGTCGGGTCGTTAGAGGGGGGTATAGAGGGATTTTTCATTTTCAATATTTCTTCAAAAATAAAATATGACTTGGCACGCAACATAGTGGGGTGCAGAATATCCATTCCCATCTGAATAACAATAATTCGTCAACAGAAATCATTGTCGGGTCGTTAGAGGGGGTATACAGGGATTTTTCAATTTCAATATTTCTTCAAAAATCTAATATGACTTGGCACGCATCATGGTAGTGTGCAGAATATTCATTTTCATCTGAATAACAATAATTTGTCAACAGAAATCATAGTCGGGTCGTCTGAGGGGTTATAGGGGGATTTCTCATTTTCAAAATGACTTCAAAAATCAAATACGACTTGGCACGCATCATCGTGGGGTACAGAATATTCATTTTCACCTCAATAACAATAATTCGTCAAGATAAATCATTGTCGGGTCGTCAGAGGGGAAATAGAGGGATTTTTCATTTTTAAAATTATCTCAAAATCAAATATGACTCGGCACGCATCATGGTGGGGTGCAAAGTATTCATTTCTATCCGAATAATAATTCGTCAACACAAATCATTGTCGGGTCGTTAGAGGGGGTATACAGGGATTTTTCAATTTCAATATTTCTTCAAAAATCTAATATGACTTGGCACGCATCATGGTAGTGTGCAGAATATTCATTTTCATCTGAATAACAATAATTTGTCAACAGAAATCATTGTCGGGTCGTCTGAGGGGTTATAGAGGGATTTTTCATTTTCAAAATGACTTCAAAAATCAAATATGACTTGGCACGCATCATCGTGGGGTACACAATATTCATTTCCACCTCAATAACAATAATTCGTCAAAATAAATCATTTTCGGGTCGTCAGAGGGGGTATAGAAGGATTTTTCATTCTCAAAATTACCTCAGAATCAAATATGACTTGGCACGCATCATGGTGGGCTGCAGAATATCCATTTTCATCAAAATAACAATAATTCGTCAACAGAAATCATTGTCGGGTCGTTAGAGGGGGTATAGAGGGATTTTACATTTTCAGTATTTCTTCAAAAATCTAATATGACTTGGCACGCAACATAGTGGGGTGCAGAATATCCATTCCCATCTGAATAACAATAATTCGTCAACAGAAATCATTGTCGGGTCGTTAGAGGGGGTATACAGGGATTTTTCAATTTCAATATTTCTTCAAAAATCTAATATGACTTGGCACGCATCATGGTAGTGTGCAGAATATTCATTTTCATCTGAATAACAATAATTTGTCAACAGAAATCATAGTCGGGTCGTCTGAGGGGTTATAGGGGGATTTCTCATTTTCAAAATGACTTCAAAAATCAAATACGACTTGGCACGCATCATCGTGGGGTACAGAATATTCATTTTCACCTCAATAACAATAATTCGTCAAGATAAATCATTGTCGGGTCGTCAGAGGGGAAATAGAGGGATTTTTCATTTTTAAAATTATCTCAAAATCAAATATGACTCGGCACGCATCATGGTGGGGTGCAAAGTATTCATTTCTATCCGAATAATAATTCGTCAACACAAATCATTGTCGGGTCGTTAGAGGGGGTATACAGGGATTTTTCAATTTCAGTATTTCTTCAAAAATCCAATATGACTTGGCACGCATCATGGTAGTGTGCAGAATATCCATTTTCATCTGAATAACAATAATTTGTCATCAGAAATCATTGTCGGGTCGTCTGAGGGGTTATAGAGAGATTTTTCATTTTCAAAATGACTTCAAAAATCAAATATGACTTGGCACGCATCATGGTGGGGTACAGAATATTCATTCCCACCTCAATAACAATAATTCGTCAAAATAAATCATTGTCGGGTCGTCAGAGGGTTATAGAGGGATTTTTCATTTTTAAAATTATCTCAAAATCAAATATGACTTGTCACGCATGATGGTGGGGTGCAAAGTATTCATGTCCATCTGAATAACAATAATTCGTCTACAGAATTCATTGTCGGGTCGTTAGAAGGGGTATAGAGGGATTTTTCATTTTCAAAATTACATCAAAATCAAATATGACTTGGCACGCAACATGGTGGGGTGCAGAATATTCATTTCCATCTGAATAACAATAATTCGTCAACAGAAATCATTGACGGGTCGTTAAAGGGGGTATAGAGGGATTTTTCATTTTCAATATTTCTTCAAAAATCAAATATGACTTGGCACGCAACAAAGTGGGGTGCAGAATATCCATTTTCATCTGAATAACAATAATTCGTCAACAGAAATCATTGTCGTGTCGTCAGAAGGGGTATGGAGGGATTTCTCATCTTCAAAATTACCTCAAAATCAAATATGACTTGGCACGCAACATGGTGGGGTGCAGAATATACATTTCCATCTGAATAACAATAATTCGTCGACAGAAATCATTGTCGGGTCGTTAGAGGGGGTATACAGGGATTTTTCAATTTCAATATTTCTTCAAAAATCCAATATGACTTGGCACGCATCATGGTAGTGTGCAGAATATCCATTTTCATCTGAATAAAAATAATTTGTCATCAGAAATCATTGTCGGGTCGTCTGAGGGGTTATAGAGAGATTTTTCATTTTCAAAATGACTTCAAAAATCAAATATGACTTGACACGCATCATGGTGGGGTACAGAATATTCATTTCCACCTCAATAACAATAATTCGTCAAAATAAAGCATTGTCGGGTCGTCAGAGGGGGTATAGAGGGATTTTTCATTTTCAAAATTACCTCAAAATCAAATATGACTTGGCACGCATCATGGTGGGCTGCAGAATATCCATTTTCATCTGAATAACAATAATTCGTCAACAGAAATCATTGACGGGTCGTTAGAGGGGAGTATAGAGGGATTTTTCATTTTCAAAATAACCTCAAAATCAAATATGACTTGGCACGCATCATGGTGGGGTGCAGAATATCCATTCCGATCTAAATAACAATAATTCGTCAACAGAAATCATTGGCGGGTCGTTAGAGGGGGTATAGAGGGATTTTTCATTTTCAAAATTTCTTCAAAAATCTAATATGACTTGGCACGCATCATGTTGAGGTGCAGAATATCCATTCCCATCTGAATAAAAATAATTCGTCAACAAAAATCATTGTCGTGTCGTCAGAGGGGAATGGAGGGATTTTTCATTTTCAAAATTACTTCAAAAATTCAATATGACTTGGCACGCATCATAGTGGGGTGCAAACTATCCATATCCATCAAAATAACAATAATTCGTCAACAGAAATCATTGTCGGGTCGTTAGAGGGGGTATAGAGGGATTTTACATTTTCAATATTTCTTCAAAAATGTAATATGACTTGGCACGCATCATGGTGGGGTGCAGAATATCCATTTCCATCTGAATAACAATAATTCCCTAACATAAATCATTGTCGTGTCGTCAGAGGGGTATAGAGGGATTTTTCATTTTCAAAATTACTTCAAAAATTCAGTATGACTTGGCTAGCATCATGGTAGTGTGCAAAATATCTAGTTTCAACTGAATAACAATAATTTTTCAACAGAAATCATTGTCGGGTCGTCAGAGGAGTTATAGAGGGATTTTTCATTTTCAAAATGACTTCAAAAATCAAATATGACTTGGCACGCATCATGGTGGGGTACAGAATATTCATTTTCACCTCAATAACAATAATTCGTCAAAATAAATCATTGTCGGGTCGTCAGAGGGGGTATAGAGGGATTTTTCTTTCTCAAAATTACCTCAAAATCAAATATGACTTGGCACGCAACATGGTGGGGTGCAGAATATCCATTTCCATCTGAATAAGAATAATTCGTCAACAGAAATCATTGTCGGGTCGTTAGAGGGGGTACACAGGGATTTTTCAATTTCAATATTTCTTCAAAAATCTAATATGACTTGGCACGCATCATGGTAGTGTGCAGAATATCCATTTTCATCTGAATAACAATAATTTGTCAACAGAAATCATTGTCGGGTCGTCAGAGGGGTTATAGAGGGATTTTTCATTTTCAAAATGACTTCAAAAATCAAATATGACTTGGCACGCATCATGGTGGGGTACAGAATATTCATTTCCACCTCAATAACAAAGTCAAAATAAATCATTGTCGGGTCGTCAGAGGGGGTATAGAGGGATTTTTCATTTTTAAAATTATCTCAAAATCAAATATGACTTGTCACGCATCAAGGTGGGGTGCAAAGTATTCATGTCCATCTGAATAACAATAATTCGTCTACAGAAATCATTGTCGGGTCGTTAGAAGGGGTATAGAGGGATATTTCATTTTTAAAATTATCTCAAAATCAAATATGACTTGGCACGCATCATGGTGGGGTGCAAAGTATTCATGTCCATCCGAATAATAATAATTCGTCAACACACATCATTGTCGGGTCGTTAGAGGGGGTTATAGAGGGATTTTTCATTTTCAATATTTCTTCAAAAATAAAATATGACTTGGCACGCATCATGGTGGGGTGCAAAGTATTCATGTCCATCCGAATAATAATAATTCGTCAACACAAATCATTGTCGGGTCGTTAGAGGGGGGTATAGAGGGATTTTTCATTTTCAATATTTCTTCAAAAATAAAATATGACTTGGCACGCAACATAGTGGGGTGCAGAATATCCATTCCCATCTGAATAACAATAATTCGTCAACAGAAATCATTGTCGGGTCGTTAGAGGGGGTATACAGGGATTTTTCAATTTCAATATTTCTTCAAAAATCTAATATGACTTGGCACGCATCATGGTAGTGTGCAGAATATCCATTTTCATCTGAATAACAATAATTTGTCAACAGAAATCATAGTCGGGTCGTCTGAGGGGTTATAGGGGGATTTCTCATTTTCAAAATGACTTCAAAAATCAAATACGACTTGGCACGCATCATCGTGAGGTACAGAATATTCATTTCCACCTCAATAACAATAATTCGTCAAGATAAATCATTGTCGGGTCGTCAGAGGGGAAATAGAGGGATTTTTCATTTTTAAAATTATCTCAAAATCAAATATGACTCGGCACGCATCATGGTGGGGTGCAAAGTATTCATTTCTATCCGAATAATAATTCGTCAACACAAATCATTGTCGGGTCGTTAGAGGGGGTATACAGGGATTTTTCAATTTCAATATTTCTTCAAAAATCTAATATGACTTGGCACGCATCATGGTAGTGTGCAGAATATTCATTTTCATCTGAATAACAATAATTCGTCAACAGAAATCATTGACGGGTCGTTAAAGGGGGTATAGAGGGATTTTTCATTTTCAAAATTACCTCAAAATCAAATATGACGTGGCACGCAACATGGTGGGGTGCAGAATATCCATTTCCATCTGAATAAGAATAATTCGTCAACAGAAATCATTGACGGGTCGTTAGAGGGGGGTATAGAGGGATTTTTCATTTTCAAAATTACCTCAAAATCAAATATGACTTGGCACGCATCATGGTGGGGTGCAGAATATCCATTCCGATCTAAATAACAATAATTCGTCAACAGAAATCATTGGCGGGTCGTTAGAGGGGGTATAGAGGGATTTTTCATTTTCAAAAGTTCTTCAAAAATCTAATATGACTTGGCACGCATCATGTTGAGGTGCAGAATATCAATTTCCATCTGAATAACAATAATTCGTCAACAAAAATCATTGTCGTGTCGTTAGAGGGGGTATAGAGGGATTTTACATTTTCAATATTTCTTCAAAAATCTAATATGACTTGGCACGCATCATGGTGGGGTGCAAAGTATTCATGTCCATCTGAATAACAATAATTCGTCAAAAGAAATCATTGTCGGGTTGTTAGAGGGGGTATAGAGGGATTTTTCATTTTCAATATTTCTTCAAAAATGTAATATGACTTGGCACGCATCATGGTGGGGTGCAGAATATCCATTTCCATCTGAATAACAATAATTCCCTAACATAAATCATTGTCGTGTCGTCAGAGGGGTATAGAGGGATTTTTCATATTCAAAATTTTCTCAAAATCAAATATGACTTGGCACGCAACATAGTGGGGTGCAGAATATCCTATCCCATCTGAATAACAATAATTCGTTAACAGAAATCATTGTCGGGTCGTTAGAAGGGGTATAGAGGGATTTTTCATTTTCAAAATTACTTCAAAAATTCAATATGACTTGGCACGCATCATGGTAGTGTGCAGAATATCTAGTTTCATCTGAATAACAATAATTTGTCAACAGAAATCATTGTCGGGTCGTCAGAGGGGTTATGGAGGGATTTTTCATTTTCAAAATGACTTCAAAAATCAAATATGACTTGGCACGCATCATGGTGGGGTACAGAATATTCATTTCCGCCTCAATAACAATAATTCGTCAACAGAAATCATTGTCGGGTAGTTAGAGGGGGTATACAGGGATTTTTCAATTTCAATACTTCTTCAAAAATCTAATTTGACTTGGCACGCATCATGGTAGTGTGCAGAATATCCATTTTCATCTGAATAACAATAATTTGTCAACAGAAATCATTGTCGGGTCGTCAGAGGGGTTATAGAGGGATTTTTCATTTTCAAAATGACTTCAAAAATCAAATATGACTTGGCACGCATAATGGTGGGGTACAGAATATTCATTTCCACCTCAATAACAATAATTCGTCAAAATAAATCATTGTCGGGTCGTCAGAGGGGGAATAGAGGGATTTTTCATTTTTAAAATTATCTCAAAATCAAATATGACTTGGCACGCATCATGGTGGGGTGCAAAGTATTCATGTCCATCCGAATAATAATAATTCGTCAACACAAATCATTGTCGGGTCGTTAGAGGGGGGTATAGAGGGATTTTTCATTTTCAATATTTCTTCAAAAATAAAATATGACTTGGCACGCAACATAGTGGGGTGCAGAATATCCATTCCCATCTGAATAACAATAATTCGTCAACAGAAATCATTGTCGGGTCGTTAGAGGGGGTATACAGGGATTTTTCAATTTCAATATTTCTTCAAAAATCTAATATGACTTGGCACGCATCATGGTAGTGTGCAGAATATTCATTTTCATCTGAATAACAATAATTTGTCAACAGAAATCATAGTCGGGTCGTCTGAGGGGTTATAGGGGGATTTCTCATTTTCAAAATGACTTCAAAAATCAAATACGACTTGGCACGCATCATCGTGGGGTACAGAATATTCATTTTCACCTCAATAACAATAATTCGTCAAGATAAATCATTGTCGGGTCGTCAGAGGGGAAATAGAGGGATTTTTCATTTTTAAAATTATCTCAAAATCAAATATGACTCGGCACGCATCATGGTGGGGTGCAAAGTATTCATTTCTATCCGAATAATAATTCGTCAACACAAATCATTGTCGGGTCGTTAGAGGGGGTATACAGGGATTTTTCAATTTCAATATTTCTTCAAAAATCTAATATGACTTGGCACGCATCATGGTAGTGTGCAGAATATTCATTTTCATCTGAATAACAATAATTTGTCAACAGAAATCATTGTCGGGTCGTCTGAGGGGTTATAGAGGGATTTTTCATTTTCAAAATGACTTCAAAAATCAAATATGACTTGGCACGCATCATCGTGGGGTACAGAATATTCATTTCCACCTCAATAACAATAATTCGTCAAAATAAATCATTTTCGGGTCGTCAGAGGGGGTGTAGAAGGATTTTTCATTCTCAAAATTACCTCAGAATCAAATATGACTTGGCACGCATCATGGTGGGCTGCAGAATATCCATTTTCATCAAAATAACAATAATTCGTCAACAGAAATCATTGTCGGGTCGTTAGAGGGGGTATAGAGGGATTTTACATTTTCAGTATTTCTTCAAAAATCTAATATGACTTGGCACGCATCATGGTGGGGTGCAAAGTGTTCATGTCCATCTGAATAACAATAATTCGTCAAAAGAAATCATTGTCGGGTTGTTAGAGGGGGTATAGAGTGATTTTTCATTTTCAATATTTCTTCAAAAATGTAATATGACTTGGCACGCATCATGGTGGGGTGCAGAATATCCATTTCCATCTGAATAACAATAAGTCCCTAACATAAATCATTGTCGTGTCGTCAGAGGGGTATAGAAGGATTTTTCATTTTCAAAATTTTCTCAAAATCAAATATGACTTGGCACGCAACATAGTGGGGTGCAGAATATCCTATCCCATCTGAATAACAATAATTCGTCAACAGAAATCATTGTCGGGTCGTCAGAGGGGTTATGGAGGGATTTTTCATTTTCAAAATGACTTCAAAAATCAAATATGACTTGGCACGCATCATGGTGGGGTACAGAATATTCATTTCCACCTCAATAACAATAATTCGTCAACAGAAATCATTGTCGGGTCGTTAGAGGGGGTATACAGGGATTTTTCAATTTCAATACTTCTTCAAAAATCTAATTTGACTTGGCACGCATCATGGTAGTGTGCAGAATATCCATTTTCATCTGAATAACAATAATTTGTCAACAGAAATCATTGTCGGGTCGTCAGAGGGGTTATAGAGGGATTTTTCATTTTCAAAATGACTTCAAAAATCAAATATGACTTGGCACGCATCATGGTGGGGTGCAAAGTATTCATGTCCATCCGAATAATAATAATTCGTCAACACAAATCATTGTCGGGTCGTTAGAGGGGGGTATAGAGGGATTTTTCATTTTCAATATTTCTTCAAAAATAAAATATGACTTGGCACGCATCATGGTAGTGTGCAGAATAACCATTTTCATCTGAATAACAATAATTCGTCAACAGAAATCATTGACGGGTCGTTAAAGGGGGTATAGAGGGATTTTTCATTTTCAAAATTACCTCAAAATCAAATATGACGTGGCACGCAACATGGTGGGGTGCAGAATATCCATTTCCATCTGAATAAGTATAATTCGTCAACAGAAATCATTGTCGGGTCGTTAGAGGGGGTATACAGGGATTTTTCAATTTCAATATTTCTTCAAAAATCCAATATGACTTGGCACGCAACATGGTAGTGTGCAGAATATCCATTTTCATCTGAATAACAATAATTTGTCATCAGAAATCATTGTCGGGTCGTCTGAGGGGTTATAGAGAGATTTTTCATTTTCAAAATGACTTAAAAAATCAAATATGACTTGGCACGCAACATGGTGGGGTGCAGAATATTCATTTCCATCTGAATAACAATAATTCGTCAACAGAAATCATTGACGGGTAGTTAAAGGGGGTATAGAGGGATTTTTCATTTTCAAAATTACCTCAAAATCAAATATGACTTGGCACGCAACATGGTGGGGTGCCAAATATCCATTTCCATCTGAATAACAATAATTCATCGACAGAAATCATTGTCGGGTCGTCTGAGGGGTTATAGAGAGATTTTTCATTTTCAAAATGACTTCAAAAATCAAATATGACTTGGCACGCATCATGGTGGGGTACAGAATATTCATTTCCACCTCAATAACAATAATTCGTCAAATTTAATCATTGTCGGGTCGTCAGAGGGGGTATAGAGGGATTTTTCATTCTCAAAATTATCTCAGAATCAAATATGACTTGGCACGCATCATGGAGGGCTGCAGAATATCCATTTTCATCTGAATAACAATAATTCGTCTACAGAAATCATTGACGGGTCGTTAGAGGGGGGTATAGAGGGATTTATCATTTTCAAAATTACCTCAAAATCAAATATGACTTGGCACGCATCATGGTGGGGTGCAGAATATCCATTCCGATCTAAATAACAATAATTTGTCAACAGAAATCATTAGCGGGTCGTTAGAGGTGGTATAGAGGGATTTTTCATTTTCAAAAGTTCTTCAAAAATCTAATATGACTTGGCACGCATCATGTTGAGGTGCAGATTATCAATTTCCATCTGAATAACAATAATTCGTCAACAAAAATCATTGTCGTGTCGTTAGAGGGGGTATAGAGGGATTTTACAGTTTCAATATTTCTTCAAAAATCTAATATGACTTGGCACGCATCATGGTGGGGTGCAGAATATCCATTTCCATCTGAATAACAATAATTCCCTAACATAAATCATTGTCGTGTCGTCAGAGGGGTATAGAGGGATTTTTCATATTCAAAATTTTCTCAAAATCAAATATGACTTGGCACGCAACATAAAGGGGTGCAGAATATCCTATCCCATCTGAATAACAATAATTCGTTAACAGAAATCATTGTCGGGTCGTTAGAAGGGGTATAGAGGGATTTTTCATTTTCAAAATTACTTCAAAATTCATTATGACTTGGCACGCATCATGGTAGTGTGCAGAATATCTAGTTTCATCTGAATAACAATAATTTGTCAACAGAAATCATTGTCGGGTCGTCAGAGGGGTTATGGAGGGATTTTTCATTTTCAAAATGACTTCAAAAATCAAATATGACTTGGCACGCATCATGGTGGGGTACAGAATATTCATTTCCACCTCAATAACAATAATTCGTCAACAGAAATCATTGTCGGGTAGTTAGAGGGGGTATACAGGGATTTTTCAATTTCAATACTTCTTCAAAAATCTAATTTGACTTGGCACGCATCATGGTAGTGTGCAGAATATCCATTTTCATCTGAATAACAATAATTTGTCAACAGAAATCATTGTCGGGTCGTCAGAGGGGTTATAGAGGGATTTTTCATTTTCAAAATGACTTCAAAAATCAAATATGACTTGGCACGCAACATAGTGGGGTGCAGAATATCCATTATCATCTGAATAACAATAATTCGTCAACAGAAATCATTGACGGGTCGTTAAAGGGGGTATAGAAGGATTTTTCATTTTCAAAATTTGTTCAAAATTCTAATATGACTTGGCACACATGATGATGGGGTGCAGAATATTCAATCCCATCTGAATAGCAATAATTCGTCAACGCAAATCATTGTCGTGTAGTCAGAGGGAGTATGGAGAGATTTTTCATTTTCAAAATTACTTCAAAAATCTAATAAAACTTGGCACGCATCATGGAGGGGTGCAAAGTATCCATTCCCATCTGAATAAAAATAATTCGTCAACAGAAATCATTGACGGGTCGTTAAAGGGGGTATAGAGGGATTTTTCATTTTCAAAATTACCTCAAAATCAATATGACGTGGCACGCAACATGGTGGGGTGCAGAATATCCATTTCCATCTGAATAAGAATAATTCGTCAACAGAAATCATTGACGGGTCGTTAGAGGGGGGTATAGAGGGATTTTTCATTTTCAAAATTACCTCAAAATCAAATATGACTTGGCACGCATCATGGTGGGGTGCAGAATATCCATTCCGATCTAAATAACAATAATTCGTCAACAGAAATCATTGGCGGGTCGTTAGAGGGGGTATAGAGGGATTTTTCATTTTCAAAAGTTCTTCAAAAATCTAATATGACTTGGCACGCATCATGTTGAGGTGCAGAATATCAATTTCCATCTGAATAACAATAATTCGTCAACAAAAATCATTGTCGTGTCGTTAGAGGGGGTATAGAGGGATTTTACATTTTCAATATTTCTTCAAAAATCTAATATGACTTGGCACGCATCATGGTGGGGTGCAAAGTATTCATGTCCATCTGAATAACAATAATTCGTCAAAAGAAATCATTGTCGGGTTGTTAGAGGGGGTATAGAGGGATTTTTCATTTTCAATATTTCTTCAAAAATGTAATATGACTTGGCACGCATCATGGTGGGGTGCAGAATATCCATTTCCATCTGAATAACAATAATTCCCTAACATAAATCATTGTCGTGTCGTCAGAGGGGTATAGAGGGATTTTTCATATTCAAAATTTTCTCAAAATCAAATATGACTTGGCACGCAACATAGTGGGGTGCAGAATATCCTATCCCATCTGAATAACAATAATTTGTCAACAGAAATCATTGTCGGGTCGTCAGAGGGGTTATGGAGGGATTTTTCATTTTCAAAATGACTTCAAAAATCAAATATGACTTGGCACGCATCATGGTGGGGTACAGAATATTCATTTCCGCCTCAATAACAATAATTCGTCAACAGAAATCATTGTCGGGTAGTTAGAGGGGGTATACAGGGATTTTTCAATTTCAATACTTCTTCAAAAATCTAATTTGACTTGGCACGCATCATGGTAGTGTGCAGAATATCCATTTTCATCTGAATAACAATAATTTGTCAACAGAAATCATTGTCGGGTCGTCAGAGGGGTTATAGAGGGATTTTTCATTTTCAAAATGACTTCAAAAATCAAATATGACTTGGCACGCATAATGGTGGGGTACAGAATATTCATTTCCACCTCAATAACAATAATTCGTCAAAATAAATCATTGTCGGGTCGTCAGAGGGGGAATAGAGGGATTTTTCATTTTTAAAATTATCTCAAAATCAAATATGACTTGGCACGCATCATGGTGGGGTGCAAAGTATTCATGTCCATCCGAATAATAATAATTCGTCAACACTAATCATTGTCGGGTCGTTAGAGGGGGGTATAGAGGGATTTTTCATTTTCAATATTTCTTCAAAAATAAAATATGACTTGGCACGCAACATAGTGGGGTGCAGAATATCCATTCCCATCTGAATAACAATAATTCGTCAACAGAAATCATTGTCGGGTCGTTAGAGGGGGTATACAGGGATTTTTCAATTTCAATATTTCTTCAAAAATCTAATATGACTTGGCACGCATCATGGTAGTGTGCAGAATATTCATTTTCATCTGAATAACAATAATTTGTCAACAGAAATCATAGTCGGGTCGTCTGAGGGGTTATAGGGGGATTTCTCATTTTCAAAATGACTTCAAAAATCAAATACGACTTGGCACGCATCATCGTGGGGTACAGAATATTCATTTTCACCTCAATAACAATAATTCGTCAAGATAAATCATTGTCGGGTCGTCAGAGGGGAAATAGAGGGATTTTTCATTTTTAAAATTATCTCAAAATCAAATATGACTCGGCACGCATCATGGTGGGGTGCAAAGTATTCATTTCTATCCGAATAATAATTCGTCAACACAAATCATTGTCGGGTCGTTAGAGGGGGTATACAGGGATTTTTCAATTTCAATATTTCTTCAAAAATCTAATATGACTTGGCACGCATCATGGTAGTGTGCAGAATATTCATTTTCATCTGAATAACAATAATTTGTCAACAGAAATCATTGTCGGGTCGTCTGAGGGGTTATAGAGGGATTTTTCATTTTCAAAATGACTTCAAAAATCAAATATGACTTGGCACGCATCATCGTGGGGTACAGAATATTCATTTCCACCTCAATAACAATAATTCGTCAAAATAAATCATTTTCGGGTCGTCAGAGGGGGTATAGAAGGATTTTTCATTCTCAAAATTACCTCAGAATCAAATATGACTTGGCACGCATCATGGTGGGCTGCAGAGTATCCATTTTCATCAAAATAACAATAATTCGTCAACAGAAATCATTGTCGGGTCGTTAGAGGGGGTATAGAGGGATTTTACATTTTCAGTATTTCTTCAAAAATCTAATATGACTTGGCACGCATCATGGTGGGGTGCAAAGTGTTCATGTCCATCTGAATAACAATAATTCGTCAAAAGAAATCATTGTCGGGTTGTTAGAGAGGGTATAGAGTGATTTTTCATTTTCAATATTTCTTCAAAAATGTAATATGACTTGGCACGCATCATGGTGGGGTGCAGAATATCCATTTCCATCTGAATAACAATAAGTCCCTAACATAAATCATTGTCGTGTCGTCAGAGGGGTATAGAAGGAGTTTTCATTTTCAAAATTTTCTCAAAATCAAATATGACTTGGCACGCAACATAGTGGGGTGCAGAATATCCTATCCCATCTGAATAACAATAATTCGTCAACAGAAATCATTGTCGGGTCGTCAGAGGGGTTATGGAGGGATTTTTCATTTTCAAAATGACTTCAAAAATCAAATATGACTTGGCACGCATCATGGTGGGGTACAGAATATTCATTTCCACCTCAATAACAATAATTCGTCAACAGAAATCATTGTCGGGTCGTTAGAGGGGGTATACAGGGATTTTTCAATTTCAATACTTCTTCAAAAATCTAATTTGACTTGGCACGCATCATGGTAGTGTGCAGAATATCCATTTTCATCTGAATAACAATAATTTGTCAACAGAAATCATTGTCGGGTCGTCAGAGGGGTTATAGAGGGATTTTTCATTTTCAAAATGACTTCAAAAATCAAATATGACTTGGCACGCATCATGGTGGGGTGCAAAGTATTCATGTCCATCCGAATAATAATAATTCGTCAACACAAATCATTGTCGGGTCGTTAGAGGGGGGTATAGAGGGATTTTTCATTTTCAATATTTCTTCAAAAATAAAATATGACTTGGCACGCATCATGGTAGTGTGCAGAATAACCATTTTCATCTGAATAACAATAATTCGTCAACAGAAATCATTGACGGGTCGTTAAAGGGGGTATAGAGGGATTTTTCATTTTCAAAATTACCTCAAAATCAAATATGACGTGGCACGCAACATGGTGGGGTGCAGAATATCCATTTCCATCTGAATAAGTATAATTCGTCAACAGAAATCATTGTCGGGTCGTTAGAGGGGGTATACAGGGATTTTTCAATTTCAATATTTCTTCAAAAATCCAATATGACTTGGCACGCAACATGGTAGTGTGCAGAATATCCATTTTCATCTGAATAACAATAATTTGTCATCAGAAATCATTGTCGGGTCGTCTGAGGGGTTATAGAGAGATTTTTCATTTTCAAAATGACTTAAAAAATCAAATATGACTTGGCACGCATCATGGTGGGGTACAGAATATTCATTTCCACCTCAATAACAATAATTCGTCAAAATAAATCATTGTCGGGTCGTCAGAGGGGGTTTAGAGGGATTTTTCATTCTCAAAATTACCTCAGAATCAAATATGACTTGGCACGCAACATGGTGGGGTGCAGAATATTCATTTCCATCTGAATAACAATAATTCGTCAACAGAAATCATTGACGGGTAGTTAAAGGGGGTATAGAGGGATTTTTCATTTTCAAAATTACCTCAAAATCAAATATGACTTGGCACGCAACATGGTGGGGTGCAAAATATCCATTTCCATCTGAATAACAATAATTCATCGACAGAAATCATTGTCGGGTCGTCTGAGGGGTTATAGAGAGATTTTTCATTTTCAAAATGACTCCAAAAATCAAATATGACTTGGCACGCATCATGGTGGGGTACAGAATATTCATTTCCACCTCAATAACAATAATTCGTCAAATTTAATCATTGTCGGGTCGTCAGAGGGGGTATAGAGGGATTTTTCATTCTCAAAATTATCTCAGAATCAAATATGACTTGGCACGCATCATGGAGGGCTGCAGAATATCCATTTTCATCTGAATAACAATAATTTGTCAACAGAAATCATTGTCGGGTCGTCAGAGGGGTTATAGAGGGATTTTTCATTTTCAAAATGACTTCAAAAATCAAATATGACTTGGCACGCATCATGGTGGGGTACAGAATATTCATTTCCACCTCAATAACAATAATTCGTCAACAGAAATCATTGTCGGGTCGTTAGAGGAGGTATACAGGGATTTTTCAATTTCAATACTTCTTCAAAAATCTAATTTGACTTGGCACGCATCATGGTAGTGTGCAGAATATCCATTTTCATCTGAATAACAATAATTTGTCAACAGAAATCATTGTCGGGTCGTCAGAGGGGTTATAGAGGGATTTTTCATTTTCAAAATGACTTCAAAAATCAAATATGACTTGGCACGCATCATGGTGGGGTACAGAATATTCATTTCCACCTCAATAACAATAATTCGTCAAAATAAATCATTGTCGGGTCGTCAGAGGGGGTATAGAGGGATTTTTCATTTTTAAAATTATCTCAAAATCAAATATGACTTGGCACGCATCATGGTGGGGTGCAAAGTATTCATTTCCATCCGAATAATAATTCGTCAACACAAATCATTGTCGGGTCGTTAGAGGGGGTATACAGGGATTTTTCAATTTCAATATTTCTTCAAAAATCTAATATGACTTGGCACGCATCATGGTAGTGTGCAGAATATTCATTTTCATCTGAATAACAATAATTTGTCAACAGAAATCATTGTCGGGTCGTCTGAGGGGTTATAGAAGGATTTTTCATTCTCAAAATTACCTCAGAATCAAATATGACTTGGCACGCATCATGGTGGGCTGCAGAATATCCATTCCGATCTAAATAACAATAATTTGTCAACAGAAATCATTAGCGGGTCGTTAGAGGGGGTATAGAGGGATTTTTCATTTTCAAAAGTTCTTCAAAAATCTAATATGACTTGGCACGCATCATGGTGGGGTGCAAAGTATTCATGTCCATCTGAATAACAATAATTCGTCAAAAGAAATCATTGTCGGGTTGTTAGAGGGGGTATAGAGTGATTTTTCATTTTCAATATTTCTTCAAAAATGTAATATGACTTGGCACGCATCATGGTGGGGTGCAGAATATCCATTTCCATCTGAATAACAATAAGTCCCTAACATAAATCATTGTCGTGTCGTCAGAGGGGTATAGAAGGATTTTTCATTTTCAAAATTTTCTCAAAATCAAATATGACTTGGCACGCAACATAGTGGGGTGCAGAATATCCTATCCCATCTGAATAACAATAATTCGTCAACAGAAATCATTGTCGGGTCGTCAGAGGGGTTATGGAGGGATTTTTCATATTCAAAATGACTTCAAAAATCAAATATGACTTGGCACGCATCATGGTGGGGTACAGAATATTCATTTCTACCTCAATAACAATAATTCGTCAACAGAAATCATTGTCGGGTCGTTAGAGGGGGTATACAGGGATTTTTCAATTTCAATACTTCTTCAAAAATCTAATTTGACTTGGCACGCATCATGGTAGTGTGCAGAATATCCATTTTCATCTGAATAACAATAATTTGTCAACAGAAATCATTGTCGGGTCGTCAGAGGGGTTATAGAGGGATTTTTCATTTTCAAAATGACTTCAAAAATCAAATATGACTTGGCACGCATCATGGTGGGGTACAGAATATTCATTTCCATCTCAATAACAATGATTCGTCAAAATAAATCATTGTCGGGTCGTCAGAGGGGGTATAGAGGGATATTTCATTTTTAAAATTATCTCAAAATCAAATATGACTTGGCACGCATCATGGTGGGGTGCAAAGTATTCATGTCCATCCGAATAATAATAATTCGTCAACACACATCATTGTCGGGTCGTTAGAGGGGGTTATAGAGGGATTTTTCATTTTCAATATTTCTTCAAAAATAAAATATGACTTGGCACGCATCATGGTAGTGTGCAGAATATCCATTTTCATCTAAATAACAATAATTCGTCAACAGAAATCATTGACGGGTCGTTAAAGGGGGTATAGAGGGATTTTTCATTTTCAAAATTACCTCAAAATCAAATATGACGTGGCACGCAACATGGTGGGGTGCAGAATATCCATTTCCATCTGAATAAGTATAATTCGTCAACAGAAATCATTGACGGGTCGTTAGAGGGGGGTATAGAGGGATTTTTCATTTTCAAAATTACCTCAAAATCAAATATGACTTGGCACGCATCATGGAGGGGTGCAGAATATCCATTACGATCTAAATAACAATAATTCGTCAACAGAAATCATTGGCGGGTCGTTAGAGGGGGTATAGAGGGATTTTTCATTTTCAAAAGTTCTTCAAAAATCTAATATGACTTGGCACGCATCATGCTGAGGTGCAGAATATCAATTTCCATCTGAATAACAATAATTCGTCAACAAAAATCATTGTCGTGTCGTTAGAGGGGGTATAGAGGGATTTTACATTTTCAATATTTCTTCAAAAATCTAATATGACTTGGCACGCATCATGGTGGGGTGCAAAGTATTCATGTCCATCTGAATAACAATAATTCGTCAAAAGAAATCATTGTCGGGTTGTTAGAGGGGGTATAGAGGGATTTTTCATTTTCAATATTTCTTCAAAAATGTAATATGACTTGGCACGCATCATGGTGGGGTGCAGAATATCCATTTCCATCTGAATAACAATAATTCCCTAACATAAATCATTGTCGTGTCGTCAGAGGGGTATAGAGGGATTATTCATATTCAAAATTTTCTCAAAATCAAATATGACTTGGCACGCAACATAGTGGGGTGCAGAATATCCTATCCCATCTGAATAACAATAATTCGTTAACAGAAATCATTGTCGGGTCGTTAGAAGGGGTATAGAGGGATTTTTCAATTTCAAAATTACTTCAAAAATTCAATATGACTTGGCACGCATCATGGTAGTGTGCAGAATATCTAGTTTCATCTGAATAACAATAATTTGTCAACAGAAATCATTGTCGGGTCGTCAGAGGGGTTATGGAGGGATTTTTCATTTTCAAAATGACTTCAAAAATCAAATATGACTTGGCACGCATCATGGTGGGGTACAGAATATTCATTTCCGCCTCAATAACAATAATTCGTCAACAGAAATCATTGTCGGGTAGTTAGAGGGGGTATACAGGGGTTTTTCAATTTCAATACTTCTTCAAAAATCTAATTTGACTTGGCACGCATCATGGTAGTGTGCAGAATATCCATTTTCATCTGAATAACAATAATTTGTCAACAGAAATCATTGTCGGGTCGTCAGAGGGGTTATAGAGGGATTTTTCATTTTCAAAATGACTTCAAAAATCAAATATGACTTGGCACGCATAATGGTGGGGTACAGAATATTCATTTCCACCTCAATAACAATAATTCGTCAAAATAAATCATTGTCGGGTCGTCAGAGGGGGAATAGAGGGATTTTTCATTTTTAAAATTATCTCAAAATCAAATATGACTTGGCACGCATCATGGTGGGGTGCAAAGTATTCATGTCCATCCGAATAATAATAATTCGTCAACACAAATCATTGTCGGGTCGTTAGAGGGGGGTATAGAGGGATTTTTCATTTTCAATATTTCTTCAAAAATAAAATATGACTTGGCACGCAACATAGTGGGGTGCAGAATATCCATTCCCATCTGAATAACAATAATTCGTCAACAGAAATCATTGTCGGGTCGTTAGAGGGGGTATACAGGGATTTTTCAATTTCAATATTTCTTCAAAAATCTAATATGACTTGGCACGCATCATGGTAGTGTGCAGAATATTCATTTTCATCTGAATAACAATAATTTGTCAACAGAAATCATAGTCGGGTCGTCTGAGGGGTTATAGGGGGATTTCTCATTTTCAAAATGACTTCAAAAATCAAATACGACTTGGCACGCATCATCGTGAGGTACAGAATATTCATTTCCACCTCAATAACAATAATTCGCCAAGATAAATCATTGTCGGGTCGTCAGAGGGGAAATAGAGGGATTTTTCATTTTTAAAATTATCTCAAAATCAAATATGACTCGGCACGCATCATGGTGGGGTGCAAAGTATTCATTTCTATCCGAATAATAATTCGTCAACACAAATCATTGTCGGGTCGTTAGAGGGGGTATACAGGGATTTTTCAATTTCAATATTTCTTCAAAAATCTAATATGACTTGGCACGCATCATGGTAGTGTGCAGAATATTCATTTTCATCTGAATAACAATAATTTGTCAACAGAAATCATTGTCGGGTCGTCTGAGGGGTTATAGAGGGATTTTTCATTTTCAAAATGACTTCAAAAATCAAATATGACTTGGCACGCATCATCGTGGGGTACAGAATATTCATTTCCATCTCAATAACAATGATTCGTCAAAATAAATCATTGTCGGGTCGTCAGAGGGGGTATAGAGGGATATTTCATTTTTAAAATTATCTCAAAATCAAATATGACTTGGCACGCATCATGGTGGGGTACAGAATATTCATTTCTACCTCAATAACAATAATTCGTCAACAGAAATCATTGTCGGGTCGTTAGAGGGGGTATACAGGGATTTTTCAATTTCAATACTTCTTCAAAAATCTAATTTGACTTGGCACGCATCATGGTAGTGTGCAGAATATCCATTTTCATCTGAATAACAATAATTTGTCAACAGAAATCATTGTCGGGTCGTCAGAGGGGTTATAGAGGGATTTTTCATTTTCAAAATGACTTCAAAAATCAAATATGACTTGGCACGCATCATGGTGGGGTACAGAATATTCATTTCCATCTCAATAACAATGATTCGTCAAAATAAATCATTGTCGGGTCGTCAGAGGGGGTATAGAGGGATATTTCATTTTTAAAATTATCTCAAAATCAAATATGACTTGGCACGCATCATGGTGGGGTGCAAAGTATTCATGTCCATCCGAATAATAATAATTCGTCAACACACATCATTGTCGGGTCGTTAGAGGGGGTTATAGAGGGATTTTTCATTTTCAATATTTCTTCAAAAATAAAATATGACTTGGCACGCATCATGGTGGGGTGCAAAGTATTCATGTCCATCCGAATAATAATAATTCGTCAACACAAATCATTGTCGGGTCGTTAGAGGGGGGTATAGAGGGATTTTTCATTTTCAATATTTCTTCAAAAATAAAATATGACTTGGCACGCAACATAGTGGGGTGCAGAATATCCATTCCCATCTGAATAACGATAATTCGTCAACAGAAATCATTGTCGGGTCGTTAGAGGGGGTATACAGGGATTTTTCAATTTCAATATTTCTTCAAAAATCTAATATGACTTGGCACGCATCATGGTAGTGTGCAGAATATTCATTTTCATCTGAATAACAATAATTTGTCAACAGAAATCATAGTCGGGTCGTCTGAGGGGTTATAGGGGGATTTCTCATTTTCAAAATGACTTCAAAAATCAAATACGACTTGGCACGCATCATCGTGAGGTACAGAATATTCATTTCCACCTCAATAACAATAATTCGTCAAGATAAATCATTGTCGGGTCGTCAGAGGGGAAATAGAGGGATTTTTCATTTTTAAAATTATCTCAAAATCAAATATGACTCGGCACGCATCATGGTGGGGTGCAAAGTATTCATTTCTATCCGAATAATAATTCGTCAACACAAATCATTGTCGGGTCGTTAGAGGGGGTATACAGGGATTTTTCAATTTCAATATTTCTTCAAAAATCTAATATGACTTGGCACGCATCATGGTAGTGTGCAGAATATTCATTTTCATCTGAATAACAATAATTCGTCAACAGAAATCATTGACGGGTCGTTAAAGGGGGTATAGAGGGATTTTTCATTTTCAAAATTACCTCAAAATCAAATATGACGTGGCACGCAACATGGTGGGGTGCAGAATATCCATTTCCATCTGAATAAGAATAATTCGTCAACAGAAATCATTGACGGGTCGTTAGAGGGGGGTATAGAGGGATTTTTCATTTTCAAAATTACCTCAAAATCAAATATGACTTGGCACGCATCATGGTGGGGTGCAGAATATCCATTCCGATCTAAATAACAATAATTCGTCAACAGAAATCATTGGCGGGTCGTTAGAGGGGGTATAGAGGGATTTTTCATTTTCAAAAGTTCTTCAAAAATCTAATATGACTTGGCACGCATCATGTTGAGGTGCAGAATATCAATTTCCATCTGAATAACAATAATTCGTCAACAAAAATCATTGTCGTGTCGTTAGAGGGGGTATAGAGGGATTTTACATTTTCAATATTTCTTCAAAAATCTAATATGACTTGGCACGCATCATGGTGGGGTGCAAAGTATTCATGTCCATCTGAATAACAATAATTCGTCAAAAGAAATCATTGTCGGGTTGTTAGAGGGGGTATAGAGGGATTTTTCATTTTCAATATTTCTTCAAAAATGTAATATGACTTGGCACGCATCATGGTGGGGTGCAGAATATCCATTTCCATCTGAATAACAATAATTCCCTAACATAAATCATTGTCGTGTCGTCAGAGGGGTATAGAGGGATTTTTCATATTCAAAATTTTCTCAAAATCAAATATGACTTGGCACGCAACATAGTGGGGTGCAGAATATCCTATCCCATCTGAATAACAATAATTCGTTAACAGAAATCATTGTCGGGTCGTTAGAAGGGGTATAGAGGGATTTTTCATTTTCAAAATTACTTCAAAAATTCAATATGACTTGGCACGCATCATGGTAGTGTGCAGAATATCTAGTTTCATCTGAATAACAATAATTTGTCAACAGAAATCATTGTCGGGTCGTCAGAGGGGTTATGGAGGGATTTTTCATTTTCAAAATGACTTCAAAAATCAAATATGACTTGGCACGCATCATGGTGGGGTACAGAATATTCATTTCCGCCTCAATAACAATAATTCGTCAACAGAAATCATTGTCGGGTAGTTAGAGGGGGTATACAGGGATTTTTCAATTTCAATACTTCTTCAAAAATCTAATTTGACTTGGCACGCATCATGGTAGTGTGCAGAATATCCATTTTCATCTGAATAACAATAATTTGTCAACAGAAATCATTGTCGGGTCGTCAGAGGGGTTATAGAGGGATTTTTCATTTTCAAAATGACTTCAAAAATCAAATATGACTTGGCACGCATAATGGTGGGGTACAGAATATTCATTTCCACCTCAATAACAATAATTCGTCAAAATAAATCATTGTCGGGTCGTCAGAGGGGGAATAGAGGGATTTTTCATTTTTAAAATTATCTCAAAATCAAATATGACTTGGCACGCATCATGGTGGGGTGCAAAGTATTCATGTCCATCCGAATAATAATAATTCGTCAACACAAATCATTGTCGGGTCGTTAGAGGGGGGTATAGAGGGATTTTTCATTTTCAATATTTCTTCAAAAATAAAATATGACTTGGCACGCAACATAGTGGGGTGCAGAATATCCATTCCCATCTGAATAACAATAATTCGTCAACAGAAATCATTGTCGGGTCGTTAGAGGGGGTATACAGGGATTTTTCAATTTCAATATTTCTTCAAAAATCTAATATGACTTGGCACGCATCATGGTAGTGTGCAGAATATTCATTTTCATCTGAATAACAATAATTTGTCAACAGAAATCATAGTCGGGTCGTCTGAGGGGTTATAGGGGGATTTCTCATTTTCAAAATGACTTCAAAAATCAAATACGACTTGGCACGCATCATCGTGGGGTACAGAATATTCATTTTCACCTCAATAACAATAATTCGTCAAGATAAATCATTGTCGGGTCGTCAGAGGGGAAATAGAGGGATTTTTCATTTTTAAAATTATCTCAAAATCAAATATGACTCGGCACGCATCATGGTGGGGTGCAAAGTATTCATTTCTATCCGAATAATAATTCGTCAACACAAATCATTGTCGGGTCGTTAGAGGGGGTATACAGGGATTTTTCAATTTCAATATTTCTTCAAAAATCTAATATGACTTGGCACGCATCATGGTAGTGTGCAGAATATTCATTTTCATCTGAATAACTATAATTTGTCAACAGAAATCATTGTCGGGTCGTCTGAGGGGTTATAGAGGGATTTTTCATTTTCAAAATGACTTCAAAAATCAAATATGACTTGGCACGCATCATCGTGGGGTACACAATATTCATTTCCACCTCAATAACAATAATTCGTTAAAATAAATCATTTTCGGGTCGTCAGAGGGGGTATAGAAGGATTTTTCATTCTCAAAATTACCTCAGAATCAAATATGACTTGGCACGCATCATGGTGGGCTGCAGAATATCCATTTTCATCAAAATAACAATAATTCGTCAACAGAAATCATTGTCGGGTCGTTAGAGGGGGTATAGAGGGATTTTACATTTTCAGTATTTCTTCAAAAATCTAATATGACTTGGCACGCATCATGGTGGGGTGCAAAGTGTTCATGTCCATCTGAATAACAATAATTCGTCAAAAGAAATCATTGTCGGGTTGTTAGAGGGGGTATAGAGTGATTTTTCATTTTCAATATTTCTTCAAAAATGTAATATGACTTGGCACGCATCATGGTGGGGTGCAGAATATCCATTTCCATCTGAATAACAATAAGTCCCTAACATAAATCATTGTCGTGTCGTCAGAGGGGTATAGAAGGATTTTTCATTTTCAAAATTTTCTCAAAATCAAATATGACTTGGCACGCAACATAGTGGGGTGCAGAATATCCTATCCCATCTGAATAACAATAATTCGTCAACAGAAATCATTGTCGGGTCGTCAGAGGGGTTATGGAGGGATTTTTCATTTTCAAAATGACTTCAAAAATCAAATATGACTTGGCACGCATCATGGTGGGGTACAGAATATTCATTTCCACCTCAATAACAATAATTCGTCAACAGAAATCATTGTCGGGTCGTTAGAGGGGGTATACAGGGATTTTTCAATTTCAATACTTCTTCAAAAATCTAATTTGACTTGGCACGCATCATGGTAGTGTGCAGAATATCCATTTTCATCTGAATAACAATAATTTGTCAACAGAAATCATTGTCGGGTCGTCAGAGGGGTTATAGAGGGATTTTTCATTTTCAAAATGACTTCAAAAATCAAATATGACTTGGCACGCATCATGGTGGGGTGCAAAGTATTCATGTCCATCCGAATAATAATAATTCGTCAACACAAATCATTGTCGGGTCGTTAGAGGGGGGTATAGAGGGATTTTTCATTTTCAATATTTCTTCAAAAATAAAATATGACTTGGCACGCATCATGGTAGTGTGCAGAATAACCATTTTCATCTGAATAATTTTAATTCGTCAACAGAAATCATTGACGGGTCGTTAAAGGGGGTATAGAGGGATTTTTCATTTTCAAAATTACCTCAAAATCAAATATGACGTGGCACGCAACATGGTGGGGTGCAGAATATCCATTTCCATCTGAATAAGTATAATTCGTCAACAGAAATCATTGTCGGGTCGTTAGAGGGGGTATACAGGGATTTTTCAATTTCAATATTTCTTCAAAAATCCAATATGACTTGGCACGCAACATGGTAGTGTGCAGAATATCCATTTTCATCTGAATAACAATAATTTGTCATCAGAAATCATTGTCGGGTCGTCTGAGGGGTTATAGAGAGATTTTTCATTTTCAAAATGACTTAAAAAATCAAATATGACTTGGCACGCATCATGGTGGGGTACAGAATATTCATTTCCACCTTAATAACAATAATTCGTCAAAATAAATCATTGTCGGGTCGTCAGAGGGGGTTTAGAGGGATTTTTCATTCTCAAAATTACCTCAGAATCAAATATGACTTGGCACGCAACATGGTGGGGTGCAGAATATTCATTTCCATCTGAATAACAATAATTCGTCAACAGAAATCATTGACGGGTAGTTAAAGGGGGTATAGAGGGATTTTTCATTTTCAAAATTACCTCAAAATCAAATATGACTTGGCACACATGATGATGGGGTGCAGAATATTCAATCCCATCTGAATAGCAATAATTCGTCAACGCAAATCATTGTCGTGTAGTCAGAGGGAGTATGGAGAGATTTTTCATTTTCAAAATTACTTCAAAAATCTAATAAAACTTGGCACGCATCATGGTGGGGTGCAAAGTATCCATTCCCATCTGAATAAAAATAATTCGTCAACAGAAATCATTGACGGGTCGTTAAAGGGGGTATAGAGGGATTTTTCATTTTCAAAATTACCTCAAAATCAAATATGACGTGGCACGCAACATGGTGGGGTGCAGAATATCCATTTCCATCTGAATAAGAATAATTCGTCAACAGAAATCATTGACGGGTCGTTAGAGGGGGGTATAGGGGGATTTTTCATTTTCAAAATTACCTCAAAATCAAATATGACTTGGCACGCATCATGGTGGGGTGCAGAATATCCATTCCGATCTAAATAACAATAATTCGTCAACAGAAATCATTGGCGGGTCGTTAGAGGGGGTATAGAGGGATTTTTCATTTTCAAAAGTTCTTCAAAAATCTAATATGACTTGGCACGCATCATGTTGAGGTGCAGAATATCAATTTCCATCTGAATAACAATAATTCGTCAACAAAAATCATTGTCGTGTCGTTAGAGGGGGTATAGAGGGATTTTACATTTTCAATATTTCTTCAAAAATCTAATATGACTTGGCACGCATCATGGTGGGGTGCAAAGTATTCATGTCCATCTGAATAACAATAATTCGTCAAAAGAAATCATTGTCGGGTTGTTAGAGGGGGTATAGAGGGATTTTTCATTTTCAATATTTCTTCAAAAATGTAATATGACTTGGCACGCATCATGGTGGGGTGCAGAATATCCATTTCCATCTGAATAACAATAATTCCCTAACATAAATCATTGTCGTGTCGTCAGAGGGGTATAGAGGGATTTTTCATATTCAAAATTTTCTCAAAATCAAATATGACTTGGCACGCAACATAGTGGGGTGCAGAATATCCTATCCCATCTGAATAACAATAATTCGTTAACAGAAATCATTGTCGGGTCGTTAGAAGGGGTATAGAGGGATTTTTCATTTTCAAAATTACTTCAAAAATTCAATATGACTTGGCACGCATCATGGTAGTGTGCAGAATATCTAGTTTCATCTGAATAACAATAATTTGTCAACAGAAATCATTGTCGGGTCGTCAGAGGGGTTATGGAGGGATTTTTCATTTTCAAAATGACTTCAAAAATCAAATATGACTTGGCACGCATCATGGTGGGGTACAGAATATTCATTTCCGCCTCAATAACAATAATTCGTCAACAGAAATCCTTGTCGGGTAGTTAGAGGGGGTATACAGGGATTTTTCAATTTCAATACTTCTTCAAAAATCTAATTTGACTTGGCACGCATCATGGTAGTGTGCAGAATATCCATTTTCATCTGAATAACAATAATTTGTCAACAGAAATCATTGTCGGGTCGTCAGAGGGGTTATAGAGGGATTTTTCATTTTCAAAATGACTTCAAAAATCAAATATGACTTGGCACGCATAATGGTGGGGTACAGAATATTCATTTCCACCTCAATAACAATAATTCGTCAAAATAAATCATTGTCGGGTCGTCAGAGGGGGAATAGAGGGATTTTTCATTTTTAAAATTATCTCAAAATCAAATATGACTTGGCACGCATCATGGTGGGGTGCAAAGTATTCATGTCCATCCGAATAATAATAATTCGTCAACACAAATCATTGTCGGGTCGTTAGAGGGGGGTATAGAGGGATTTTTCATTTTCAATATTTCTTCAAAAATAAAATATGACTTGGCACGCAACATAGTGGGGTGCAGAATATCCATTCCCATCTGAATAACAATAATTCGTCAACAGAAATCATTGTCGGGTCGTTAGAGGGGGTATACAGGGATTTTTCAATTTCAATATTTCTTCAAAAATCTAATATGACTTGGCACGCATCATGGTAGTGTGCAGAATATTCATTTTCATCTGAATAACAATAATTTGTCAACAGAAATCATAGTCGGGTCGTCTGAGGGGTTATAGGGGGATTTCTCATTTTCAAAATGACTTCAAAAATCAAATACGACTTGGCACGCATCATCGTGGGGTACAGAATATTCATTTTCACCTCAATAACAATAATTCGTCAAGATAAATCATTGTCGGGTCGTCAGAGGGGAAATAGAGGGATTTTTCATTTTTAAAATTATCTCAAAATCAAATATGACTCGGCACGCATCATGGTGGGGTGCAAAGTATTCATTTCTATCCGAATAATAATTCGTCAACACAAATCATTGTCGGGTCGTTAGAGGGGGTATACAGGGATTTTTCAATTTCAATATTTCTTCAAAAATCTAATATGACTTGGCACGCATCATGGTAGTGTGCAGAATATTCATTTTCATCTGAATAACAATAATTTGTCAACAGAAATCATTGTCGGGTCGTCTGAGGGGTTATAGAGGGATTTTTCATTTTCAAAATGACTTCAAAAATCAAATATGACTTGGCACGCATCATCGTGGGGTACAGAATATTCATTTCCACCTCAATAACAATAATTCGTCAAAATAAATCATTTTCGGGTCGTCAGAGGGGGTGTAGAAGGATTTTTCATTCTCAAAATTACCTCAGAATCAAATATGACTTGGCACGCATCATGGTGGGCTGCAGAATATCCATTTTCATCAAAATAACAATAATTCGTCAACAGAAATCATTGTCGGGTCGTTAGAGGGGGTATAGAGGGATTTTACATTTTCAGTATTTCTTCAAAAATCTAATATGACTTGGCACGCATCATGGTGGGGTGCAAAGTGTTCATGTCCATCTGAATAACAATAATTCGTCAAAAGAAATCATTGTCGGGTTGTTAGAGGGGGTATAGAGTGATTTCTCATTTTCAATATTTCTTCAAAAATGTAATATGACTTGGCACGCATCATGGTGGGGTGCAGAATATCCATTTCCATCTGAATAACAATAAGTCCCTAACATAAATCATTGTCGTGTCGTCAGAGGGGTATAGAAGGATTTTTCATTTTCAAAATTTTCTCAAAATCAAATATGACTTGGCACGCAACATAGTGGGGTGCAGAATATCCTATCCCATCTGAATAACAATAATTCGTCAACAGAAATCATTGTCGGGTCGTCAGAGGGGTTATGGAGGGATTTTTCATTTTCAAAATGACTTCAAAAATCAAATATGACTTGGCACGCATCATGGTGGGGTACAGAATATTCATTTCCACCTCAATAACAATAATTCGTCAACAGAAATCATTGTCGGGTCGTTAGAGGGGGTATACAGGGATTTTTCAATTTCAATACTTCTTCAAAAATCTAATTTGACTTGGCACGCATCATGGTAGTGTGCAGAATATCCATTTTCATCTGAATAACAATAATTTGTCAACAGAAATCATTGTCGGGTCGTCAGAGGGGTTATAGAGGGATTTTTCATTTTCAAAATGACTTCAAAAATCAAATATGACTTGGCACGCATCATGGTGGGGTGCAAAGTATTCATGTCCATCCGAATAATAATAATTCGTCAACACAAATCATTGTCGGGTCGTTAGAGGGGGGTATAGAGGGATTTTTCATTTTCAATATTTCTTCAAAAATAAAATATGACTTGGCACGCATCATGGTAGTGTGCAGAATAACCATTTTCATCTGAATAACAATAATTCGTCAACAGAAATCATTGACGGGTCGTTAAAGGGGGTATAGAGGGATTTTTCATTTTCAAAATTACCTCAAAATCAAATATGACGTGGCACGCAACATGGTGGGGTGCAAAATATCCATTTCCATCTGAATAAGTATAATTCGTCAACAGAAATCATTGTCGGGTCGTTAGAGGGGGTATACAGGGATTTTTCAATTTCAATATTTCTTCAAAAATCCAATATGACTTGGCACGCAACATGGTAGTGTGCAGAATATCCATTTTCATCTGAATAACAATAATTTGTCATCAGAAATCATTGTCGGGTCGTCTGAGGGGTTATAGAGAGATTTTTCATTTTCAAAATGACTTAAAAAATCAAATATGACTTGGCACGCAACATGGTGGGGTGCAGAATATTCATTTCCATCTGAATAACAATAATTCGTCAACAGAAATCATTGACGGGTAGTTAAAGGGGGTATAGAGGGATTTTTCATTTTCAAAATTACCTCAAAATCAAATATGACTTGGCACGCAACATGGTGGGGTGCAAAATATCCATTTCCATCTGAATAACAATAATTCATCGACAGAAATCATTGTCGGGTCGTTAAAGGGGGTATAGAGGGATTTTTCATTTTCAAAATTACCTCAAAATCAAATATGACGTGGCACGCAACATGGTGGGGTGCAGAATATCCATTTCCATCTGAATAAGTATAATTTGTCATCAGAAATAATTGTCGGGTCGTCTGAGGGGTTATAGAGAGATTTTTCATTTTCAAAATGACTTCAAAAATCAAATATGACTTGGCACGCATCATGGTGGGGTACAGAATATTCATTTCCACCTCAATAACAATAATTCGTCAAATTTAATCATTGTCGGGTCGTCAGAGGGGGTATAGAGGGATTTTTCATTCTCAAAATTATCTCAGAATCAAATATGACTTGGCACGCATCATGGAGGGCTGCAGAATATCCATTTTCATCTGAATAACAATAATTCGTCTACAGAAATCATTGACGGGTCGTTAGAGGGGGGTATAGAGGGATTTATCATTTTCAAAATTACCTCAAAATCAAATATGACTTGGCACGCATCATGGTGGGGTGCAGAATATCCATTCCGATCTAAATAACAATAATTTGTCAACAGAAATCATTAGCGGGTCGTTAGAGGGGGTATAGAGGGATTTTTCATTTTCAAAAGTTCTTCAAAAATCTAATATGACTTGGCACGCATCATGTTGAGGTGCAGATTATCAATTTCCATCTGAATAACAATAATTCGTCAACAAAAATCATTCTCGTGTCGTTAGAGGGGGTATAGAGGGATTTTACAGTTTCAATATTTCTTCAAAAATCTAATATGACTTGGCACGCATCATGGTGGGGTGCAGAATATCCATTTCCATCTGAATAACAATAATTCCCTAACATAAATCATTGTCGTGTCGTCAGAGGGGTATAGAGGGATTTTTCACATTCAAAATTTTCTCAAAATCAAATATGACTTGGCACGCAACATAAAGGGGTGCAGAATATCCTATCCCATCTGAATAACAATAATTCGTTAACAGAAATCATTGTCGGGTCGTTAGAAGGGGTATAGAGGGATTTTTCATTTTCAAAATTACTTCAAAAATTCATTATGACTTGGCACGCATCATGGTAGTGTGCAGAATATCTAGTTTCATCTGAATAACAATAATTTGTCAACAGAAATCATTGTCGGGTCGTCAGAGGGGTTATGGAGGGATTTTTCATTTTCAAAATGACTTCAAAAATCAAATATGACTTGGCACGCATCATGGTGGGGTACAGAATATTCATTTCCACCTCAATAACAATAATTCGTCAACAGAAATCATTGTCGGGTAGTTAGAGGGGGTATACAGGGATTTTTCAATTTCAATACTTCTTCAAAAATCTAATTTGACTTGGCACGCATCATGGTAGTGTGCAGAATATCCATTTTCATCTGAATAACAATAATTTGTCAACAGAAATCATTGTCGGGTCGTCAGAGGGGTTATAGAGGGATTTTTCATTTTCAAAATGACTTCAAAAATCAAATATGACTTGGCACGCAACATAGTGGGGTGCAGAATATCCATTATCATCTGAATAACAATAATTCGTCAACAGAAATCATTGACGGGTCGTTAAAGGGGGTATAGAAGGATTTTTCATTTTCAAAATTTGTTCAAAATTCTAATATGACTTGGCACACATGATGATGGGGTGCAGAATATTCAATCCCATCTGAATAGCAATAATTCGTCAACGCAAATCATTGTCGTGTAGTCAGAGGGAGTATGGAGAGATTTTTCATTTTCAAAATTACTTCAAAAATCTAATAAAACTTGGCACGCATCATGGTGGGGTGCAAAGTATCCATTCCCATCTGAATAAAAATAATTCGTCAACAGAAATCATTGACGGGTCGTTAAAGGGGGTATAGAGGGATTTTTCATTTTCAAAATTACCTCAAAATCAAATATGACGTGGCACGCAACATGGTGGGGTGCAGAATATCCATTTCCATCTGAATAAGAATAATTCGTCAACAGAAATCATTGACGGGTCGTTAGAGGGGGGTATAGAGGGATTTTTCATTTTCAAAATTACCTCAAAATCAAATATGACTTGGCACGCATCATGGTGGGGTGCAGAATATCCATTCCGATCTAAATAACAATAATTCGTCAACAGAAATCATTGGCGGGTCGTTAGAGGGGGTATAGAGGGATTTTTCATTTTCAAAAGTTCTTCAAAAATCTAATATGACTTGGCACGCATCATGTTGAGGTGCAGAATATCAATTTCCATCTGAATAACAATAATTCGTCAACAAAAATCATTGTCGTGTCGTTAGAGGGGGTATAGAGGGATTTTACATTTTCAATATTTCTTCAAAAATCTAATATGACTTGGCACGCATCATGGTGGGGTGCAAAGTATTCATGTCCATCTGAATAACAATAATTCGTCAAAAGAAATCATTGTCGGGTTGTTAGAGGGGGTATAGAGGGATTTTTCATTTTCAATATTTCTTCAAAAATGTAATATGACTTGGCACGCATCATGGTGGGGTGCAGAATATCCATTTCCATCTGAATAACAATAATTCCCTAACATAAATCATTGTCGTGTCGTCAGAGGGGTATAGAGGGATTTTTCATATTCAAAATTTTCTCAAAATCAAATATGACTTGGCACGCAACATAGTGGGGTGCAGAATATCCTATCCCATCTGAATAACAATAATTTGTCAACAGAAATCATTGTCGGGTCGTCAGAGGGGTTATGGAGGGATTTTTCATTTTCAAAATGACTTCAAAAATCAAATATGACTTGGCACGCATCATGGTGGGGTACAGAATATTCATTTCCGCCTCAATAACAATAATTCATCAACAGAAATCATTGTCGGGTAGTTAGAGGGGGTATACAGGGATTTTTCAATTTCAATACTTCTTCAAAAATCTAATTTGACTTGGCACGCATCATGGTAGTGTGCAGAATATCCATTTTCATCTGAATAACAATAATTTGTCAACAGAAATCATTGTCGGGTCGTCAGAGGGGTTATAGAGGGATTTTTCATTTTCAAAATGACTTCAAAAATCAAATATGACTTGGCACGCATAATGGTGGGGTACAGAATATTCATTTCCACCTCAATAACAATAATTCGTCAAAATAAATCATTGTCGGGTCGTCAGAGGGGGAATAGAGGGATTTTTCATTTTTAAAATTATCTCAAAATCAAATATGACTTGGCACGCATCATGGTGGGGTGCAAAGTATTCATGTCCATCCGAATAATAATAATTCGTCAACACAAATCATTGTCGGGTCGTTAGAGGGGGGTATAGAGGGATTTTTCATTTTCAATATTTCTTCAAAAATAAAATATGACTTGGCACGCAACATAGTGGGGTGCAGAATATCCATTCCCATCTGAATAACAATAATTCGTCAACAGAAATCATTGTCGGGTCGTTAGAGGGGGTATACAGGGATTTTTCAATTTCAATATTTCTTCAAAAATCTAATATGACTTGGCACGCATCATGGTAGTGTGCAGAATATTCATTTTCATCTGAATAACAATAATTTGTCAACAGAAATCATAGTCGGGTCGTCTGAGGGGTTATAGGGGGATTTCTCATTTTCAAAATGACTTCAAAAATCAAATACGACTTGGCACGCATCATCGTGGGGTACAGAATATTCATTTTCACCTCAATAACAATAATTCGTCAAGATAAATCATTGTCGGGTCGTCAGAGGGGAAATAGAGGGATTTTTCATTTTTAAAATTATCTCAAAATCAAATATGACTCGGCACGCATCATGGTGGGGTGCAAAGTATTCATTTCTATCCGAATAATAATTCGTCAACACAAATCATTGTCGGGTCGTTAGGGGGGGTATACAGGGATTTTTCAATTTCAATATTTCTTCAAAAATCTAATATGACTTGGCACGCATCATGGTAGTGTGCAGAATATTCATTTTCATCTGAATAACAATAATTTGTCAACAGAAATCATTGTCGGGTCGTCTGAGGGGTTATAGAGGGATTTTTCATTTTCAAAATGACTTCAAAAATCAAATATGACTTGGCACGCATCATCGTGGGGTACAGAATATTCATTTCCACCTCAATAACAATAATTCGTCAAAATAAATCATTTTCGGGTCGTCAGAGGGGGTATAGAAGGATTTTTCATTCTCAAAATTACCTCAGAATCAAATATGACTTGGCACGCATCATGGTGGGCTGCAGAATATCCATTTTCATCAAAATAACAATAATTCGTCAACAGAAATCATTGTCGGGTCGTTAGAGGGGGTATAGAGGGATTTTACATTTTCAGTATTTCTTCAAAAATCTAATATGACTTGGCACGCATCATGGTGGGGTGCAAAGTGTTCATGTCCATCTGAATAACAATAATTCGTCAAAAGAAATCATTGTCGGGTTGTTAGAGGGGGTATAGAGTGATTTTTCATTTTCAATATTTCTTCAAAAATGTAATATGACTTGGCACGCATCATGGTGGGGTGCAGAATATCCATTTCCATCTGAATAACAATAAGTCCCTAACATAAATCATTGTCGTGTCGTCAGAGGGGTATAGAAGGAGTTTTCATTTTCAAAATTTTCTCAAAATCAAATATGACTTGGCACGCAACATAGTGGGGTGCAGAATATCCTATCCCATCTGAATAACAATAATTCGTCAACAGAAATCATTGTCGGGTCGTCAGAGGGGTTATGGAGGGATTTTTCATTTTCAAAATGACTTCAAAAATCAAATATGACTTGGCACGCATCATGGTGGGGTACAGAATATTCATTTCCACCTCAATAACAATAATTCGTCAACAGAAATCATTGTCGGGTCGTTAGAGGGGGTATACAGGGATTTTTCAATTTCAATACTTCTTCAAAAATCTAATTTGACTTGGCACGCATCATGGTAGTGTGCAGAATATCCATTTTCATCTGAATAACAATAATTTGTCAACAGAAATCATTGTCGGGTCGTCAGAGGGGTTATAGAGGGATTTTTCATTTTCAAAATGACTTCAAAAATCAAATATGACTTGGCACGCATCATGGTGGGGTGCAAAGTATTCATGTCCATCCGAATAATAATAATTCGTCAACACAAATCATTGTCGGGTCGTTAGAGGGGGGTATAGAGGGATTTTTCATTTTCAATATTTCTTCAAAAATAAAATATGACTTGGCACGCATCATGGTAGTGTGCAGAATAACCATTTTCATCTGAATAACAATAATTCGTCAACAGAAATCATTGACGGGTCGTTAAAGGGGGTATAGAGGGATTTTTCATTTTCAAAATTACCTCAAAATCAAATATGACGTGGCACGCAACATGGTGGGGTGCAGAATATCCATTTCCATCTGAATAAGTATAATTCGTCAACAGAAATCATTGTCGGGTCGTTAGAGGGGGTATACAGGGATTTTTCAATTTCAATATTTCTTCAAAAATCCAATATGACTTGGCACGCAACATGGTAGTGTGCAGAATATCCATTTTCATCTGAATAACAATAATTTGTCATCAGAAATCATTGTCGGGTCGTCTGAGGGGTTATAGAGAGATTTTTCATTTTCGAAATGACTTAAAAAATCAAATATGACTTGGCACGCATCATGGTGGGGTACAGAATATTCATTTCCACCTCAATAACAATAATTCGTCAAAATAAATCATTGTCGGGTCGTCAGAGGGGGTTTAGAGGGATTTTTCATTCTCAAAATTACCTCAGAATCAAATATGACTTGGCACGCAACATGGTGGGGTGCAGAATATTCATTTCCATCTGAATAACAATAATTCGTCAACAGAAATCATTGACGGGTAGTTAAAGGGGGTATAGAGGGATTTTTCATTTTCAAAATTACCTCAAAATCAAATATGACTTGGCACGCAACATGGTGGGGTGCAAAATATCCATTTCCATCTGAATAACAATAATTCATCGACAGAAATCATTGTCGGGTCGTCTGAGGGGTTATAGAGAGATTTTTCATTTTCAAAATGACTCCAAAAATCAAATATGACTTGGCACGCATCATGGTGGGGTACAGAATATTCATTTCCACCTCAATAACAATAATTCGTCAAATTTAATCATTGTCGGGTCGTCAGAGGGGGTATAGAGGGATTTTTCATTCTCAAAATTATCTCAGAATCAAATATGACTTGGCACGCATCATGGAGGGCTGCAGAATATCCATTTTCATCTGAATAACAATAATTCGTCTACAGAAATCATTGACGGGTCGTTAGAGGGGGGTATAGAGGGATTTATCATTTTCAAAATTACCTCAAAATCAAATATGACTTGGCACGCATCATGGTGGGGTGCAGAATATCCATTCCGATCTAAATAACAATAATTTGTCAACAGAAATCATTAGCGGGTCGTTAGAGGGGGTATAGAGGGATTTTTCATTTTCAAAAGTTCTTCAAAAATCTAATATGACTTGGCACGCATCATGTTGAGGTGCAGAATATCAATTTCCATCTGAATAACAATAATTCGTCAACAAAAATCATTGTCGTGTCGTTAGAGGGGGTATAGAGGGATTTTACAGTTTCAATATTTCTTCAAAAATCTAATATGACTTGGCACGCATCATGGTGGGGTGCAGAATATCCATTTCCATCTGAATAACAATAATTCCCTAACATAAATCATTGTCGTGTCGTCAGAGGGGTATAGAGGGATTTTTCATATTCAAAATTTTCTCAAAATCAAATATGACTTGGCACGCAACATAAAGGGGTGCAGAATATCCTATCCCATCTGAATAACAATAATTCGTTAACAGAAATCATTGTCGGGTCGTTAGAAGGGGTATAGAGGGATTTTTCATTTTCAAAATTACTTCAAAAATTCATTATGACTTGGCACGCATCATGGTAGTGTGCAGAATATCTAGTTTCATCTGAATAACAATAATTTGTCAACAGAAATCATTGTCGGGTCGTCAGAGGGGTTATGGAGGGATTTTTCATTTTCAAAATGACTTCAAAAATCAAATATGACTTGGCACGCATCATGGTGGGGTACAGAATATTCATTTCCACCTCAATAACAATAATTCGTCAACAGAAATCATTGTCGGGTAGTTAGAGGGGGTATACAGGGATTTTTCAATTTCAATACTTCTTCAAAAATCTAATTTGACTTGGCACGCATCATGGTAGTGTGCAGAATATCCATTTTCATCTGAATAACAATAATTTGTCAACAGAAATCATTGTCGGGTCGTCAGAGGGGTTATAGAGGGATTTTTCATTTTCAAAATGACTTCAAAAATCAAATATGACTTGGCACGCAACATAGTGGGGTGCAGAATATCCATTATCATCTGAATAACAATAATTCGTCAACAGAAATCATTGACGGGTCGTTAAAGGGGGTATAGAAGGATTTTTCATTTTCAAAATTTGTTCAAAATTCTAATATGACTTGGCACACATGATGATAGGGTGCAGAATATTCAATCCCATCTGAATAGCAATAATTCGTCAACGCAAATCATTGTCGTGTAGTCAGAGGGAGTATGGAGAGATTTTTCATTTTCAAAATTACTTCAAAAATCTAATAAAACTTGGCACGCATCATGGTGGGGTGCAAAGTATCCATTCCCATCTGAATAAAAATAATTCGTCAACTGAAATCATTGTCGTGTCGTCAGAAGGGGTATGGAGGGATTTTTCATCTTCAAAATTACCTCAAAATCAAATATGACTTGGCACGCAACATGGTGGGGTGCAGAATATCCATTTCCATCTGAATAACAATAATTCGTCAACAGAAATCATTGTCGGGTCGTCAGAGGGGGTATAGAGGGATTTTTCATTTTCAAAATTACCTCAAAATCAAATATGACTTGGCACGCATCATGGTGGGGTGCAGAATATCCATTCCAATCTAAATAACAATAATTCGTCAACAGAAATCATTGGCGGGTCGTTAGAGGGGGTATAGAGGGATTTTTCATTTTCAAAATTTCTTCAAAAATGTAATATGACTTGGCACGCATCATGGTGAGGTGCAGAATATCCATTTCCATCTGAATAACAATAATTCGTCAACAAAAATCATTGTCGTGTCGTCAGAGGGGAATGGAGGGATTTTTCATTTTCAAAATTTCTTCAAAAATTCAATATGACTTGGCACGCATCATAGTGGGGTGCAAAGTATCCATATCCATCAAAATAACAATAAGTCGTCAACAGAAATCATTGTCGGGTCGTTAGAGGGGGTATAGAGGAATTTTTCATTTTCAATATTTCTTCAAAAATCTAATATGATGATGATGATGATGATGATGAATATATGTTCATTGTACATAAGAATAAATTCTTGTCGACAAACACAGGTAAAAATATAAAAAAAAACATGTATATACAAACTCTTACAATTTAAAATTTAAAACATAGCAAAATAATAGCAAGCATGAAATATGTCAAATATAAAGTTCATTGTTTCACAATTATAAATGTAAACATTAAAATGTATCGTCATAAAACTCCGATAAATTATAATATGCCTTATCACTAAGAAGTTTTTTTGTCATATTTCTAAAAATATTGTACCTTTTTTCCTTAATTTCCCAAGGTAATTTATTATACATTTTCACCCCATTATAGATCAGAGAATCTTTTATTAGATTTGTTACGGGAATGGGGATCTTTAAACTATTTTCGTTTTGACGAGTATAATAGGTGACATCATTTACTCCGTAATCTAATCTATTTTTGTGGATTAATGAAACTGTTTCTAATATATAATATATATAGTATAATATATATGACTTGGCACGCATCATGGTGGGGTGCAAAGTATTCATGTCCATCTGAATAACAATAATTCGTCAAAAGAAATCATTGTCGGGTTGTTAGAGGGGGTATACAGGGATTTTTCAATTTCAATACTTCTTCAAAAATCTAATTTGACTTGGCACGCAACATGGTAGTGTGCAGAATATCCATTTTCATCTGAATAACAATGATTTGTCAACAGAAATCATTGTCGGGTCGTCAGAGGGGTTATAGAGGGATTTTTCATTTTCAAAATGACTTCAAAAATCAAATATGACTTGGCACGCATCATGGTGGGGTGCAAAGTATTCATGTCCATCCGAATAATAATAATTCGTCAACACAAATCATTGTCGGGTCGTTAGAGGGGGGTATAGAGGGATTTTTCATTTTCAATATTTCTTCAAAAATAAAATATGACTTGGCACGCATCATGGTAGTGTGCAGAATATCCATTTTCATCTGAATAACAATAATTCGTCAACAGAAATCATTGACGGGTCGTTAAAGGGGGTATAGAGGGATTTTTCATTTTCAAAATTACCTCAAAATCAAATATGACGTGGCACGCAAAATGGTGGGGTGCAGAATATCCATTTCCATCTGAATAAGTATAATTCGTCAACAGAAATCATTGTCGGGTCGTTAGAGGGGGTATACAGGGATTTTTCAATTTCAATATTTCTTCAAAAATCCAATATGACTTGGCACGCATCATCGTGGGGTACAGAATATTCATTTCCACCTCAATAACAATAATTCGTCAAAATAAATCATTTTCGGGTCGTCAGAGGGGGTATAGAAGGATTTTTCATTCTCAAAATTACCTCAGAATCAAATATGACTTGGCACGCATCATGGTGGGCTGCAGAATATCCATTTTCATCAAAATAACAATAATTCGTCAACAGAAATCATTGTCGGGTTGTTAGAGGGGGTATAGAGTGATTTTTCATTTTCAATATTTCTTCAAAAATGTAATATGACTTGGCACGCATCATGGTGGGGTGCAGAATATCCATTTCCATCTGAATAACAATAAGTCCCTAACATAAATCATTGTCGTGTCGTCAGAGGGGTATAGAGGGATTTTTCATTTTCAAAATTTTCTCAAAATCAAATATGACTTGGCACGCAACATAGTGGGGTGCAGAATATCCTATCCCATCTGAATAACAATAATTCGTCAACAGAAATCATTGTCGGGTCGTCAGAGGGGTTATGGAGGGATTTTTCATTTTCAAAATGACTTCAAAAATCAAATATGACTTGGCACGCATCATGGTGGGGTACAGAATATTCATTTCCACCTCAATAACAATAATTCGTCAACAGAAATCATTGTCGGGTCGTTAGAGGGGGTATACAGGGATTTTTCAATTTCAATACTTCTTCAAAAATCTAATTTGACTTGGCACGCATCATGGTAGTGTGCAGAATATCCATTTTCATCTGAATAACAATAATTTGTCAACAGAAATCATTGTCGGGTCGTCAGAGGGGTTATAGAGGGATTTTTCATTTTCAAAATGACTTCAAAAATCAAATATGACTTGGCACGCATCATGGTGGGGTACAGAATATTCATTTCCATCTCAATAACAATAATTCGTCAAAATAAATCATTGTCGGGTCGTCAGAGGGGGTATAGAGGGATTTTTCATTTTTAAAATTATCTCAAAATCAAATATGACTTGGCACGCATCATGGTGGGGTGCAAAGTATTCATGTCCATCCGAATAATAATAATTCGTCAACACACATCATTGTCGGGTCGTTAGAGGGGGGTATAGAGGGATTTTTCATTTTCAATATTTCTTTAAAAATAAAATATGACTTGGCACGCATCATGGTAGTGTGCAGAATATCCATTTTCATCTGAATAACAATAATTCGTCAACAGAAATCATTGACGGGTCGTTAAAGGGGGTATAGAGGGATTTTTCATTTTCAAAATTACCTCAAAATCAAATATGACGTGGCACGCAACATGGTGGGGTGCAGAATATCCATTTCCATCTGAATAAGTATAATTCGTCAACAGAAATCATTGTCGGGTCGTTAGAGGGGGTATACAGGGATTTTTCAATTTCAATATTTCTTCAAAAATCCAATATGACTTGGCACGCAACATGGTAGTGTGCAGAATATCCATTTTCATCTGAATAACAATAATTTGTCATCAGAAATCATTGTCGGGTCGTCTGAGGGGTTATAGAGAGATTTTTCATTTTCAAAATGACTTAAAAAATCAAATATGACTTGGCACGCATCATGTTGGGGTACAGAATATTCATTTCCACCTCAAGAACAATAATTCGTCAAAATAAATCATTGTCGGGTCGTCAGAGGGGGTTTAGAGGGATTTTTCATTCTCAAAATTACCTCAGAATCAAATATGACTTGGCACGCAACATGGTGGGGTGCAGAATATTCATTTCCATCTGAATAACAATAATTCGTCAACAGAAATCATTGACGGGTCGTTAAAGGGGGTATAGAGGGATTTTTCATTTTCAAAATTACCTCAAAATCAAATATGACTTGGCACGCAACATGGTGGGGTGCAGAATATCCATTTCCATCTGAATAACAATAGTTCGTCGACAGAAATCATTGTCGGGTCGTCTGAGGGGTTATAGAGAGATTTTTCATTTTCAAAATGACTTCAAAAATCAAATATGACTTGGCACGCATCATGGTGGGGTACAGAATATTCATTTCCACCTCAATAACAATAATTCGTCAAATTTAATCATTGTCGGGTCGTCAGAGGGGGTATAGAGGGATTTTTCATTCTCAAAATTATCTCAGAATCAAATATGACTTGGCACGCATCATGGAGGGCTGCAGAATATCCATTTTCATCTGAATAACAATAATTTGTCTACAGAAATCATTGACGGGTCGTTAGAGGGGGGTATAGAGGGATTTTTCATTTTCAAAATTACCTCAAAATCAAATATGACTTGGCACGCATCATGGTGGGGTGCAGAATATACATTCCGATCTAAATAACAATAATTCGTCAACAGAAATCATTGGCGGGTCGTTAGAGGGGGTATAGAGGGATTTTTCATTTTCAAAAGTTCTTCAAAAATCTAATATGACTTGGCACGCATCATGTTGAGGTGCAGAATATCAATTTCCATCTGAATAACTATAATTCGTCAACAAAAATCATTGTCGTGTCGTTAGAGGGGGTATAGAGGGATTTTACATTTTCAATATTTCTTCAAAAATCTAATATGACTTGGCACGCATAATGGTGGGGTGCAAAGTATTCATGTCCATCTGAATAACAATAATTCGTCAAAAGAAATCATTGTCGGGTTGTTAGAGGGGGTATAGAGGGATTTTTCATTTTCAATATTTCTTCAAAAATGTAATATGACTTGGCACGCATCATGGTGGGGTGCAGAATATCCATTTCCATCTGAATAACAATAATTCCCTAACATAAATCATTGTCGTGTCGTCAGAGGGGTATAGAGGGATTTTTCATATTCAAAATTTTCTCAAAATCAAATATGACTTGGCACGCAACATAGTGGGGTGCAGAATATCCTATCCCATCTGAATAACAATAATTCGTTAACAGAAATCATTGTCGGGTCGTTAGAAGGGGTATAGAGGGATTTTTCATTTTCAAAATTACTTCAAAAATTCAATATGACTTGGCACGCATCATGGTAGTGTGCAGAATATCTAGTTTCATCTGAATAACAATAATTTGTCAACAGAAATCATTGTCGGGTCGTCAGAGGGGTTATGGAGGGATTTTTCATTTTCAAAATGACTTCAAAAATCAAATATGACTTGGCACGCATCATGGTGGGGTACAGAATATTCATTTCCGCCTCAATAACAATAATTCGTCAACAGAAATCATTGTCGGGTAGTTAGAGGGGGTATACAGGGATTTTTCAATTTCAATACTTCTTCAAAAATCTAATTTGACTTGGCACGCATCATGGTAGTGTGCAGAATATCCAATTTCATCTGAATAACAATAATTTGTCAACAGAAATCATTGTCGGGTCGTCAGAGGGGTTATAGAGGGATTTTTCATTTTCAAAATGACTTCAAAAATCAAATATGACTTGGCACGCATAATGGTGGGGTGCAGAATATCCATTTTCATCAAAATAACAATAATTCGTCAACAGAAATCATTGTCGGGTAGTTAGAGGGGGTATACAGGGATTTTTCAATTTCAATACTTCTTCAAAAATCTAATTTGACTTGGCACGCATCATGGTAGTGTGCAGAATATCCATTTTCATCTGAATAACAATAATTTGTCAACAGAAATCATTGTCGGGTCGTCAGAGGGGTTATAGAGGGATTTTTCATTTTCAAAATGACTTCAAAAATCAAAAATGACTTGGCACGCATCATGGTGGGCTGCAGAATATCCATTTCCATCAAAATAACAATAATTCGTCAACAGAAATCATTGTCGGGTCGTTAGAGGGGGTATAGAGGGATTTTACATTTTCAGTATTTCTTCAAAAATCTAATATGACTTGGCACGCATCATGGTGGGGTGCAAAGTATTCATGTCCATCTGAATAACAATAATTCGTCAAAAGAAATCATTGTCGGGTTGTTAGAGGGGGTATAGAGTGATTTTTCATTTTCAATATTTCTTCAAAAATGTAATATGACTTGGCACGCGTCATGGTGGGGTGCAGAATATCCATTTCCATCTGAATAACAATAAGTCCCTAACATAAATCATTGTCGTGTCGTCAGAGGGGTATAGAAGGATTTTTCATTTTCAAAATTTTCTCAAAATCAAATATGACTTGGCACGCAACATAGTGGGGTGCAGAATATCCTATCCCATCTGAATAACAATAATTCGTCAACAGAAATCATTGTCGGGTCGTCAGAGGGGTTATGGAGGGATTTTTCATTTTCAAAATGACTTCAAAAATCAAATATGACTTGGCACGCATCATGGTGGGGTACAGAATATTCATTTCCACCTCAATAACAATAATTCGTCAACAGAAATCATTGTCGGGTCGTTAGAGGGGGTATACAGGGATTTTTCAATTTCAATACTTCTTCAAATATCTAATTTGACTTGGCACGCATCATGGTAGTGTGCAGAATATCCATTTTCATCTGAATAACAATAATTTGTCAACAGAAATCATTGTCGGGTCGTCAGAGGGGTTATAGAGGGATTTTTCATTTTCAAAATGACTTCAAAAATCAAATATGACTTGGCACGCATCATGGTGGGGTGCAAAGTATTCATGTCCATCCGAATAATAATAATTCGTCAACACAAATCATTGTCGGGTCGTTAGAGGGGGGTATAGAGGGATTTTTCATTTTCAATATTTCTTCAAAAATAAAATATGACTTGGCACGCATCATGGTAGTGTGCAGAATATCCATTTTCATCTGAATAACAATAATTCGTCAACAGAAATCATTGACGGGTCGTTAAAGGGGGTATAGAGGGATTTTTCATTTTCAAAATTACCTCAAAATCAAATATGACGTGGCACGCAACATGGTGGGGTGCAGAATATCCATTTCCATCTGAATAAGTATAATTCGTCAACAGAAATCATTGTCGGGTCGTTAGAGGGGGTATACAGGGATTTTTCAATTTCAATATTTCTTCAAAAATCCAATATGACTTGGCACGCAACATGGTAGTGTGCAGAATATTCATTTTCATCTGAATAACAATAATTTGTCATCAGAAATCATTGTCGGGTCGTCTGAGGGGTTATAGAGAGATTTTTCATTTTCAAAATGACTTAAAAAATCAAATATGACTTGGCACGCATCATGGTGGGGTACAGAATATTCATTTCCACCTCAATAACAATAATTCGTCAAAATAAATCATTGTCGGGTCGTCAGAGGGGGTTTAGAGGGATTTTTCATTCTCAAAATTACCTCAGAATCAAATATGACTTGGCACGCAACATGGTGGGGTGCAGAATATTCATTTCCATCTGAATAACAATAATTCGTCAACAGAAATCATTGACGGGTCGTTAAAGGGGGTATAGAGGGATTTTTCATTTTCAAAATTACCTCAAAATCAAATATGACTTGGCACGCAACATGGTGGGGTGCAAAATATCCATTTCCATCTGAATAACAATAATTCGTCGACAGAAATCATTGTCGGGTCGTCTGAGGGGTTATAGAGAGATTTTTCATTTTCAAAATGACTTCAAAAATCAAATATGACTTGGCACGCATCATGGTGAGGTACAGAATATTCATTTCCACCTCAATAACAATAATTCGTCAAATTTAATCATTGTCGGGTCGTCAGAGGGGGTATAGAGGGATTTTTCATTCTCAAAATTATCTCAGAATCAAATATGACTTGGCACGCATCATGGAGGGCTGCAGAATATCCATTTTCATCTGAATAACAATAATTCGTCTACAGAAATCATTGACGGGTCGTTAGAGGAAGGTATAGAGGGATTTTTCATTTTCAAAATTACCTCAAAATCAAATATGACTTGGCACGCATCATGGTGGGGTGCAGAATATCCATTCCGATCTAAATAACAATAATTCGTCAACAGAAATCATTAGCGGGTCGTTAGAGGGGGTATAGAGGGATTTTTCATTTTCAAAAGTTCTTCAAAAATCTAATATGACTTGGCACGCATCATGTTGAGGTGCAGAATATCAATTTCCATCTGAATAACAATAATTCGTCAACAAAAATAATTGTCGTGTCGTTAGAGGGGGTATAGAGGGATTTTACATTTTCAATATTTCTTCAAAAATCTAATATGACTTGGCACGCATCATGGTGGGGTGCAGTATATCCATTTCCATCTGAATAACAATAATTCCCTAACATAAATCATTGTCGTGTCGTCAGAGGGGTATAGAGGGATTTTTCATATTCAAAATTTTCTCAAAATCAAATATGACTTGGCACGCAACATAGTGGGGTGCAGAATATCCTATCCCATCTGAATAACGATAATTCGATAACAGAAATCATTGTCGGGTCGTTAGAAGGGGTATAGAGGGATTTTTCATTTTCAAAATTACTTCAAAAATTCAATATGACTTGGCACGCATCTTGGTAGTGTGCAGAATATCTAGTTTCATCTGAATAACAATAATTTGTCAACAGAAATCATTGTCGGGTCGTCAGAGGGGTTATGGAGGGATTTTTCATTTTCAAAATGACTTCAAAAATCAAATATGACTTGGCACGCATCTTGGTGGGGTACAGAATATTCATTTCCACCTCAATAACAATAATTCGTCAACAGAAATCATTGTCGGGTAGTTAGAGGGGGTATACAGGGATTTTTCAATTTCAATACTTCTTCAAAAATCTAATTTGACTTGGCACGCATCATGGTAGTGTGCAGAATATCCATATTCATCTGAATAACAATAATTTGTCAACAGAAATCATTGTCGGGTCGTCAGAGGGGTTATAGAGGGATTTTTCATTTTCAAAATGACTTCAAAAATCAAATATGACTTGGCACGCATAATGGTGGGGTACAGAATATTCATTTCCACCTCATTAACAATAATTCGTCAAAATAAATCATTGTCGGGTCGTCAGAGGGGGAATAGAGGGATTTTTCATTTTTAAAATTATCTCAAAATCAAATATGACTTGGCACGCATCATGGTGGGGTGCAAAGTATTCATGTCCATCCAAATAATAATAATTCGTCAACACAAATCATTGTCGGGTCGTTAGAGGGGGGTATAGAGGGATTTTTCATTTTCAATATTTCTTCAAAAATAAAATATGACTTGGCACGCAACATAGTGGGGTGCAGAATATCCATTCCCATCTGAATAACAATAATTCGTCAACAGAAATCATTGTCGGGTCGTTAGAGGGGGTATACAGGGATTTTTCAATTTCAATATTTCTTCAAAAATCTAATATGACTTGGCACGCATCATGGTAGTGTGCAGAATATTCATTTTCATCTGAATAACAATAATTTGTCAACAAAAATCATAGTCGGGTCGTCTGAGGGGTTATAGGGGGATTTCTCATTTTCAAAATGACTTCAAAAATCAAATACGACTTGGCACGCATCATCGTGGGGTACAGAATATTCATTTCCACCTCAATAACAATAATTCGTCAAAATAAATCATTGTCGGGTCGTCAGAGGGGGAATAGAGGGATTTTTCATTTTTAAAATTATCTCAAAATCAAATATGACTTGGCACGCATCATGGTGGGGTGCAAAGTATTCATTTCCATCAGAATAATAAATCGTCAACACAAATCATTGTCGGGTCGTTAGAGGGGGTATACAGGGATTTTTCAATTTCAATATTTCTTCAAAAATCTAATATGACTTGGCACGCATCATGGTAGTGTGCAGAATATTCATTTTCATCTGAATAACAATGATTTGTCAACAGAAATCATTGTCGGGTCGTCTGAGGGGTTATAGAGGGATTTTTCTTTTTCAAAATGACTTCAAAAATCAAATATGACTTGGCACGCATCATCGTGGGGTACAGAATATTCATTTCCACCTCAATAACAATAATTCGTCAAAATAAATCATTTTCGGGTCGTCAGAGGGGGTATAGAAGGATTTTTCATTCTCAAAATTACCTCAGAATCAAATATGACTTGGCACGCATCATGGTGGGCTGCAGAATATCCATTTTCATCAAAATAACAATAATTCGTCAACAGAAATCATTGTCGGGTCGTTAGAGGGGGTATAGAGGGATTTTACATTTTCAGTATTTCTTCAAAAATCTAATATGACTTGGCACGCATCATGGTGGGGTGCAAAGTATTCATGTCCATCTGAATAACAATAATTCGTCAAAAGAAATCATTGTCGGGTTGTTAGAGGGGGTATAGAGTGATTTTTCATTTTCAATATTTCTTCAAAAATGTAATATGACTTGGCATGCATCATGGTGGGGTGCAGAATATCCATTTCCATCTGAATAACAATAAGTCCCTAACATAAATCATTGTCGTGTCGTCAGAGGGGTATAGAAGGATTTTTCATTTTCAAAATTTTCTCAAAATCAAATATGACTTGGCACGCAACATAGTGGGGTGCAGAATATCCTATCCCATCTGAATAACAATAATTCGTCAACAGAAATCATTGTCGGGTCGTCAGAGGGGTTATGGAGGGATTTTTCATTTTCAAAATGACTTCAAAAATCAAATATGACTTGGCACGCATCATGGTGAGGTACAGAATATTCAATTCCACTTCAATAACAATAATTCGTCAACAGAAATCATTGTCGGGTCGTTAGAGGGGGTATACAGGGATTTCTCAATTTCAATACTTCTTCAAAAATCTAATTTGACTTGGCACGCATCATGGTAGTGTGCAGAATATCCATTTTCATCTGAATAACAATAATTTGTCAACAGAAATCATTGTCGGGTCGTCAGAGGGGTTATAGAGGGATTTTTCATTTTCAAAATGACTTCAAAAATCAAATATGACTTGGCACGCATCATGGTGGGGTGCAAAGTATTCATGTCCATCCGAATAATAATAATTTGTCAACACAAATCATTGTCGGGTCGTTAGAGGGGGGTATAGAGGGATTTTTCATTTTCAATATTTCTTCAAAAATAAAATATGACTTGGCACGCATCATGGTAGTGTGCAGAATATCCATTTTCATCTGAATAACAATAATTCGTCAACAGAAATCATTGACGGGTCGTTAAAGGGGGTATAGAGGGATTTTTCATTTTCAAAATTACCTCAAAATCAAATATGACTTGGCACGCAACATGGTGGGGTACAAAATATCCATTTCCATCTGAATAACAATAATTCGTCGACAGAAATCATTGTCGGGTTGTCTGAGGGGTTATAGAGAGATTTTTCATTTTCAAAATGACTTCAAAAATCAAATATGACTTGGCACGCATCATGGTGGGGTACAGAATATTCATTTCCACCTCAATAACAATAATTCGTCAAATTTAATCATTGTCGAGTCGTCAGAGGGGGTATAGAGGGATTTTTCATTCTCAAAATTATCTCAGAATCAAATATGACTTGGCACGCATCATGGAGGGCTGCAGAATATCCATTTCCATCTGAATAACAATAATTCGTCAACAGAAATCATTGACGGGTCGTTAAAGGGGGTATAGAGGGATTTTTCATTTTCAAAATTACCTCAAAATCAAATATGACTTGGCACGCAACATGGTGGGGTACAAAATTTCCATTTCCATCTGAATAACAATAATTCGTCGACAGAAATCATTGTCGGGTTGTCTGAGGGGTTATAGAGAGATTTTTCATTTTCAAAATGACTTCAAAAATCAAATATGACTTGGCACGCATCATGGTGGGGTACAGAATATTCATTTCCACCTCAATAACAATAATTCGTCAAATTTAATCATTGTCGTGTCGTCAGAGGGGGTATAGAGGGATTTTTCATTCTCAAAATTATCTCAGAATCAAATATGACTTGGCACGCATCATGGAGGGCTGCAGAATATCCATTTTCATCTGAATAACAATAATTCGTCAACAGAAATCATTGTCGGGTCGTCAGAGGGGTTATAGAGGGATTTTTCATTTTCAAAATGATTTCAAAAATCAAATATGACTTGGCACGCATCATGGTGGGGTACAGAATATTCATTTCCACCTCAACAACAATAATTCGTCAAAATAAATCATTGTCGGGTCGTCAGGAGGGTATAGAGGGATTTTTGAATTTTAAAATTATCTCAAAATCAAATATGACTTGGCACGCATCATGGTGGGGTGCAAAGTATTCATGTCCATCCGAATAATAATAATTCGTCAACACAAATCATTGTCGGGTCGTTAGAGGGGGGTATAGAGGGATTTTTCATTTTCAATATTTCTTCAAAAATAAAATATGACTTGGCACGCAACATAGTGGGGTGCGGAATATCCATTCCCATCTGAATAACAGTAATTCGTCAACAGAAATCATTGTCGGGTCGTTAGAGGGGGTATACAGGGATTTTTCAATTTCAATATTTCTTCAAAAATCTAATATGACTTGGCACGCATCATGGTAGTGTGCAGAATATTCATTTTCATCTGAATAACAATAATTTGTCAACAGAAATCATAGTCGGGTCGTCTGAGGGGTTATAGGGGGATTTCTCATTTTCAAAATGACTTCAAAAATCAAATATGACTTGACACGCATCATCGTGGGGTACAGAATACTCATTCCCACCTCATTAACAATAATTCGTCAAAATAATTCATTGTCGGGTCGTCAGAGGGGGTATAGAGGGATTTTTCATTCTCAAAATTACCTCAGAATCAAATATGACTTGGCACGCATCATAATGGGCTGCAGAATATCCATTTTCATCTGAATAACAATAATTCGTCAACAGAAATCATTGACGGGTCGTTAAAGGGGGTATAGAGGAATTTTTCATTTTCAAAATTACCTCAAAATCAAATATGACTTGGCACGCAACATAGCGGGGTGCAGAATATCCATTCCCATCTGAAAAACAATAATTCGTCAACAGAAATCATTGTCGGGTCGTTAGAAGGGGTATAGAGGGATTTTTCATTTTCAAAATTACCTCAAAATCAAATATGACTTGGCACGCAACATGGTGGGGTGCAGAATATTCATTTCCATCTGAATAAGAATAATTCGTCAACAGAAATCATTGTCGGGTCGTTAGAGGGGGTACACAGGGATTTTTCAATTTCAATATTTCTTCAAAAATCTAATATGACTTGGCACGCATCATGGTAGTGTGCAGAATATCCATTTTCATCTGAATAACAATAATTTGTCAACAGAAATCATTGTCGGGTCGTCAGAGGGGTTATAGAGGGATTTTTCATTTTCAAAATGACTTCAAAAATCAAATATGACTTGGCACGCATCATGGTGATGTACAGAATATTCATTTCCACCTCAATAACAATAATTCGTCAAAATAAATCATTGTCGGGTCGTCAGAGGGGGTATAGAGGGATTTTTCATTTTTAAAATTATCTCAAAACCAAATATGACTTGTCACGCATCATGGTGGGGTGCAAAGTATTCATGTCCATCTGAATAACAATAATTCGTCTACAGAAATCATTGTCGGGTCGTTAGAAGGGGTATAGAGGGATTTTTCATTTTCAAAATTACCTCAAAATCAAATATGACTTGGCACGCAACATGGTGGGGTGCAGAATATCCATTTACATCTGAATAACAATAATTCGTCAACAGAAATCATTGACGGGTCGTTAATGGGGGTATAGAGGGATTTTTCATTTTCAAAATTACCTCAAAATCAAATATGACGTGGCACGCAACATGGTGGGGTGCAGAATATTAATTTCTATGTGAATAAGAATAATTTGTCAACAGAAATCATTGTCGGGTCGTTAGAGGGGGTATACAGGGATTTTTCAATTTCAATATTTCTTCAAAAATCCAATATGACTTGGCATGCATCATGGTAGTGTGCAGAATATCCATTTTCATCTGAATAACAATAATTTGTCATCAGAAATCATTGTCGGGTCGTCTGAGGGGTTATAGAGAGATTTTTCATTTTCAAAATGACTTCAAAAATCAAATATGACTTGGCACGCATCATGGTGGGGTACAGAATATTCATTTCCACCTCAATAACAATATTTCGTCAAAATAAATCATTGTCGGGTCGTCAGAGGGGGTATAGAGGGATTTTTCATGCTCAAAATTACCTCAGAATCAAATATGACTTGGCACGCATCATGGTGGGCTGCAGAATATCCATTTTCATCTGAATAACAAAAATTCGTCTACAGAAATCATTGACGGGTCGTTAGAGGGGGTATAGAGGGATTTTTCATTTACAATATTTCTTCAAAAATCAAATATGACTTGGCACGCAACATAGTGGGGTGCAGAATATCCATTTTCATCCGAATAACAATAATTCGTCAACAGAAATCATTGTCGGGTCGTTATAGGGGGTATAGAGGGATTTTTCATTTTCAAAATAGCTTCAAAAATCAAATATGACTTGGCACGTATCATGGTGGAGTGCATAATATCCATTTCTATCTGAATATCAATAATTCGTCAACAGAAATCATTGTCGGGTCGTCAGAGGGGGTATAGAGGGATTTTTCATCTTCAGAATGACTTCAAAAATCAAATATGACTTGGCACGCATCATGGTGGGGTACAGAATATTCATTTTCATCTCAATACCAATAATTTTTCAAAAGAAAACATTGTCGGGTCGTCAGAGGGGGTATAGAGGGATTTTTCATTTTCAAAATTACCTCAAAATCAAATATGACTTGGCACGAATCATTGTGGGGTGCAGTATATCCATTTCCATCTGAATAACAGTAATTTGTCAACAGAAATCATTGCCGGGTCGTCAGAGGGATTATAGAGGGATTTTTCATTTTCAAAATTACCTCAAAGTCTAATATGACTTGGCACGCATCATGGTTGGGTGCAGAGTATCCATTTCCATCTGAATAACAATAATTCGTCAACAGAAATCATTGACGGGTCGTTAGAAGTGGTATAGAGTGATTTTTCATTTTCAAAGTTACTTCAAAAATCTAATATGACTAGGCACGCATCATGGTGGGGTGCAAAGTATCCATGTCCATCTGAATAACAATAAGTCGTCAACAGAAATCATTGTCGGGTCGTCAGAAGGGGTATAGAGGGAATTTTCATCTTTAAAATTACTTCAAAAATCAAATATGACTTGGCACGCATCATTGTGGGGTACAGAATATTCATTTCCATCTCAATACCAATAAATTTTCAAATGAAATCATTGTCGGGTCGTCAGATGGGGTATAGAGAGATTTTTCATTTTCAAAATTACCTCAAAATCAAATATGACTTTGCACGCAACATGGTGGAATGCAGAATATCCATTTCCATCTGAATAACAATAATTCGTCAACAGAAATCATTGACGGGTCGTTAGAAGTGGTATAGAGTTATTTTTCATTTTCAAAATTACTTCAAAAATCTAATATGACTTGGCACGCATCATCGTGGGGTGCAAAATATCCATTTCTATCTGAATATCAATAATTCGTCAACAGAAATCATTGTCGGGTCGTCAGAGGGGGATAGAGGAATTTTTCATCTTCATAATGACTTAAAAAATCAAATATGACTTGGCACGCATCATGGTGGGGTACAGAATATTCATTTCCATCTCAATACCAATAATTTTTCAAAGGAAAACATTATCGGGTCGTCAGAGGGGGTATAGAGGGATTTTTCATTTTCAAAATTACCTCAAAATCAAATATGACTTGGCACGCATGATGGTGGGGTGCAGAATATCCATTTCCATCTGAATAACAATAATTCGTCAACAGAAATCATTGACGGGTCGTTAGAGGGGGTATAGAGGGATTTTTCATTTTCAAAATTTCTTCAAAAATCTAATATGACTTGGCACGCATCATGGTGGGGTGCAGAATATTTATTCCCATCTGAATAACAATAATTTGTCAACAGAAATCATTGTCGTGTCGTCAGAGGGGGTATGGAGGGATTTTTCATATTCAAAATTACTTCAAGAATCTAATATGACTTGGCACTCATCATGGTGGGGTGCAAAGTATCCATTCCCATCTGAATAATAATAATTTGGCAACAGAAATCATTGTCGTGTCGTCAGAGGGGGTATGGAAGGATTTTTCAATTTCAAAATGACTTCAAATATCAAATATGACTTGGCACGCATCATGGTGGGGTACAGAATATCCATTTCCATCTCAATAACAATAATTTGTCAACAGAAATCATTGTCGGGTCGTCAGAGGGGGTATAGAGGGATTTTTCATTTTAAAAATTTCTTCAAAAATCTAATATGACTTGGCACGCATCATGGTGGGGAGCAGAATATTTATTCCCATCTAAATAACAATAATTCGTCAACAGAAATCATTGTCGTATCGTCAGAGGGGGTATGGAGGGATTTTTCATTTTCAAAATGACTTCAAAAATCAAATATGACTTGGCACGCATCATGGTGGGGTACAGAATATCCATTTCCATTTCAATAACAATAATTTGTCAACAGAAATCATTGTCGGGTCGTCAGAGGGGGTATAGAGGGATTTTTCATTTTTAAAATTACCTCAAGATCAAATATGACTTAGCACGCATCATGGTGGGCTGCAGAATATTCATTTCCATCTGAATAACAATAATTCGTCAACAGAAATCATTGACGGGTCGTTAGAGGGGGTATAGAGGGATTTTTCATTTTCAAAATTACCTCGAAATCAAATGTGACTTGGCACGCATCATGGTGGGGTGCAGAATATCCATTTCTATCTGAATAAATATAATTCGTCAACAGAAATCATTGTCGTGTCGTCAGAGGTGGTATGGAGGGATTTTTCATTTTCTAAATTACTTCAAAAATCAAATATATCTTGGCACGCATCATAGTAGGGTGCGAAATATTCATTTCCATCTGAATAACAATAATTCTTCAACAGAAATCATTGTCGGGTCGTCGGAGGTGGTATAGAGTGATTTTTCATTTTCAAAATTACTTCAAAAATCTAATATGACTAGGCACGCATCATAGTAGGGTGCAAAATATTCATTTCCATCTGAATAACAATAATTCTTCAACAGAAATCATTGTCGGGTCGTCAGAGGGGGTATAGAGGGATTTTTCAATATCAAAATGACTTCAAAAATCAAATATGACATGGAACGCATCATAGTAGGGTGCAAAACATCCATTTCCATCTAAATAACAATAATTTGTCGACAAAAATCATTGTCGGGTCGTCAGAGGTGGTATAGAGTGATTTTTCATTTTCAAAATTACTTCAAAAATCTAATATGACTAGGCACACATCATGGTGGGGTGCAAAGTATCCATGTCCATCTGAATAACAATAATTCGTCAACAGAAATCATTGTCGGGTCGTTATAGGGGGTATAGAGGGATTTTTCATTTTCAAAATAGCTTCAAAAATCAAATATGACTTGGCACGTATCATGGTGGAGTGCATAATATCCATTTCTATCTGAATATCAATAATTCGTCAACAGAAATCATTGTCGGGTCGTCAGAGGGGGTATAGAGGGATTTTTCATCTTCAGAATGACTTCAAAAATCAAATATGACTTGGCACGCATCATGGTAGGGTACAGAATATTCATTTTCATCTCAATACCAATAATTTTTCAAAAGAAAACATTGTCGGTCGTCAGAGGGGGTATAGAGGGATTTTTCATTTTCAAAATTACCTCAAAATCAAATATGACTTGGCACGAATCATTGTGGGGTGCAGTATATCCATTTCCATCTGAATAACAGTAATTTGTCAACAGAAATCATTGTCGGGTCGTCAGAGGGATTATAGAGGGATTTTTCATTTTCAAAATTACCTCAAAGTCTAATATGACTTGGCACGCATCATGGTGGGGTGCAGAGTATCCATTTCCATCTGAATAACAATAATTCGTCAACAGAAATCATTGACGGGTCGTTAGAAGTGGTATAGAGTGATTTTTCATTTTCAAAGTTACTTCGAAAATCTAATATGACTAGGCACGCATCATGGTGGGGTGCAAAGTATCCATGTCCATCTGAATAACAATAAGTCGTCAACAGAAATCATTGTCGGGTCGTCAGAAGGGGTATAGAGGGATTTTTCATCTTTAAAATTACTTCAAAAATCAAATATGACTTGGCACGCATCATTGTGGGGTACAGAATATTCATTTCCATCTCAATACCGATAAATTTTCAAATGAAATCATTGTCGGGTCGTCAGATGGGGTATAGAGAGATTTTTCATTTTCAAAATTACCTCAAAATCAAATATGACTTTGCACGCAACATGGTGGAATGCAGAATATCCATTTCCATCTGAATAACAATAATTCGTCAACAGAAATCATTGACGGGTCGTTAGAAGTGGTATAGAGTTATTTTTCATTTTCAAAATTACTTCAAAAATCTAATATGACTAGGCACGCACCATGGTGGGGTGCAAAGTATCCATGTCCATCTGAATAACAATAATTCGTCATCACAAATCATTGTCGTGTCGTCATAGGGGGTATAGAGAGATTTATCCTTTTCAATATTTCTTCAAAAATCTAATATGACTTGGCACGCATCATCGTGGGGTGCAAAATATCCATTTCTATCTGAATATCAATAATTCGTCAACAGAAATCATTGTCGGGTCGTCAGAGGGGGATAGAGGGATTTTTCATCTTCAAAATGACTTCAAAAATCAAATATGACTTGGCACGCATCATGGTGGGGTACAGAATATTCATTTCCATCTCAATACCAATAATTTTTCAAAGGAAAACATTGTCGGGTCCTCAGAGGGGGTATAGAGGGATTTTTCATTTTCAAAATTACCTCAAAATCAAATATGACTTGGCACGCATCATGGTGGGGTGCAGAATATCCATTTCCATCTGAATAACAATAATTCGTCAACAGAAATCATTGACGGGTCGTTAGAGGGGGTATAGAGGGATTTTTCATTTTCAAAATTTCTTCAAAAATCTAATATGACTTGGCACGCATCATGGTGGGGTGCAGAATATTTATTCCCATCTGAATAACAATAATTCGTCAACAGAAATCATTGTCGTGTCGTCAGAGGGGGTATGGAGGGATTTTTCATATTCAAAATTACTTCAAGAATCTAATATGACTTGGCACTCATCATGGTGGGGTGCAAAGTATCCATTCCCATCTGAATAATAATAATTTGGCAACAGAAATCATTGTCGTGTCGTCAGAGGGGGTATGGAAGGATTTTTCAATTTCAAAATGACTTCAAATATCAAATATGACTTGGCACGCATCATGGTGGGGTACAGAATATCCATTTCCATCTCAATAACAATAATTTGTCAACAGAAATCATTGTCGGGTCGTCAGAGGGGGTATAGAGGGATTTTTCATTTTCAAAATATCTTCAAAAATCTAATATGACTTGGCACGCATCATGGTGGGGAGCAGAATATTCATTCCCATCTAAATAACAATAATTCGTCAACAGAAATCATTGACGGGTCGTTAGAGGGGGTATAGAGGGATTTTTCATTTTCAAAATTTCTTCAAAAATCTAATATGACTTGGCACGCATCATGGTGGGGTGCAGAATATTTATTCCCATCTGAATAACAATAATTTGTCAACAGAAATCATTGTCGTGTCGTCAGAGGGGGTATGGAGGGATTTTTCATATTCAAAATTACTTCAAGAATCTAATATGACTTGGCACTCATCATGGTGGGGTGCAAAGTATCCATTCCCATCTGAATAATAATAATTTGGCAACAGAAATCATTGTCGTGTCGTCAGAGGGGGTATGGAAGGATTTTTCAATTTCAAAATGACTTCAAATATCAAATATGACTTGGCACGCATCATGGTGGGGTACAGAATATCCATTTCCATCTCAATAACAATAATTTGTCAACAGAAATCATTGTCGGGTCGTCAGAGGGGGTATAGAGGGATTTTTCATTTTCAAAATTTCTTCAAAAATCTAATATGACTTGGCACGCATCATGGTGGGGAGCAGAATATTTATTCCCATCTAAATAACAATAATTCGTCAACAGAAATCATTGTCGTATCGTCAGAGGGGGTATGGAGGGATTTTTCATTTTCAAAATGACTTCAAAAATCAAATATGACTTGGCACGCATCATGGTGGGGTACAGAATATCCATTTCCATTTCAATAACAATAATTTGTCAACAGAAATCATTGTCGGGTCGTCAGAGGGGGTATAGAGGGATTTTTCATTTTTAAAATTACCTCAAGATCAAATATGACTTAGCACGCATCATGGTGGGCTGCAGAATATTCATTTCCATCTGAATAACAATAATTCGTCAACAGAAATCATTGACGGGTCGTTAGAGGGGGTATAGAGGGATTTTTCATTTTCAAAATTACCTCGAAATCAAATGTGACTTGGCACGCATCATGGTGGGGTGCAGAATATCCATTTCTATCTGAATAAATATAATTCGTCAACAGAAATCATTGTCGTGTCGTCAGAGGTGGTATGGAGGGATTTTTCATTTTCTAAATTACTTCAAAAATCAAATATATCTTGGCACGCATCATAGTAGGGTGCGAAATATTCATTTCCATCTGAATAACAATAATTCTTCAACAGAAATCATTGTCGGGTCGTCGGAGGTGGTATAGAGTGATTTTTCATTTTCAAAATTACTTCAAAAATCTAATATGACTAGGCACGCATCATAGTAGGGTGCAAAATATTCATTTCCATCTGAATAACAATAATTCTTCAACAGAAATCATTGTCGGGTCGTCAGAGGGGGTATAGAGGGATTTTTCAATATCAAAATGACTTCAAAAATCAAATATGACATGGAACGCATCATAGTAGGGTGCAAAACATCCATTTCCATCTAAATAACAATAATTTGTCGACAAAAATCATTGTCGGGTCGTCAAAGGTGGTATAGAGTGATTTTTCATTTTCAAAATTACTTCAAAAATCTAATATGACTAGACACACATCATGGTGGGGTGCAAAGTATCCATGTCCATCTGAATAACAATAATTCGTCAACAGAAATCATTGTCGGGTCGTTATAGGGGGTATAGAGGGATTTTTCATTTTCAAAATAGCTTCAAAAATCAAATATGACTTGGCACGTATCATGGTGGAGTGCATAATATCCATTTCTATCTGAATATCAATAATTCGTCAACAGAAATCATTGTCGGGTCGTCAGAGGGGGTATAGAGGGATTTTTCATCTTCAGAATGACTTCAAAAATCAAATATGACTTGGCACGCATCATGGTAGGGTACAGAATATTCATTTTCATCTCAATACCAATAATTTTTCAAAAGAAAACATTGTCGGTCGTCAGAGGGGGTATAGAGGGATTTTTCATTTTCAAAATTACCTCAAAATCAAATATGACTTGGCACGAATCATTGTGGGGTGCAGTATATCCATTTCCATCTGAATAACAGTAATTTGTCAACAGAAATCATTGTCGGGTCGTCAGAGGGATTATAGAGGGATTTTTCATTTTCAAAATTACCTCAAAGTCTAATATGACTTGGCACGCATCATGGTGGGGTGCAGAGTATCCATTTCCATCTGAATAACAATAATTCGTCAACAGAAATCATTGACGGGTCGTTAGAAGTGGTATAGAGTGATTTTTCATTTTCAAAGTTACTTCGAAAATCTAATATGACTAGGCACGCATCATGGTGGGGTGCAAAGTATCCATGTCCATCTGAATAACAATAAGTCGTCAACAGAAATCATTGTCGGGTCGTCAGAAGGGGTATAGAGGGATTTTTCATCTTTAAAATTACTTCAAAAATCAAATATGACTTGGCACGCATCATTGTGGGGTACAGAATATTCATTTCCATCTCAATACCAATAAATTTTCAAATGAAATCATTGTCGGGTCGTCAGATGGGGTATAGAGAGATTTTTCATTTTCAAAATTACCTCAAAATCAAATATGACTTTGCACGCAACATGGTGGAATGCAGAATATCCATTTCCATCTGAATAACAATAATTCGTCAACAGAAATCATTGACGGGTCGTTAGAAGTGGTATAGAGTTATTTTTCATTTTCAAAATTACTTCAAAAATCTAATATGACTAGGCACGCACCATGGTGGGGTGCAAAGTATCCATGTCCATCTGAATAACAATAATTCGTCATCACAAATCATTGTCGTGTCGTCATAGGGGGTATAGAGAGATTTATCCTTTTCAATATTTCTTCAAAAATCTAATATGACTTGGCACGCATCATCGTGGGGTGCAAAATATCCATTTCTATCTGAATATCAATAATTCGTCAACAGAAATCATTGTCGGGTCGTCAGAGGGGGATAGAGGGATTTTTCATCTTCAAAATGACTTCAAAAATCAAATATGACTTGGCACGCATCATGGTGGGGTACAGAATATTCATTTCCATCTCAATACCAATAATTTTTCAAAGGAAAACATTGTCGGGTCCTCAGAGGGGGTATAGAGGGATTTTTCATTTTCAAAATTACCTCAAAATCAAATATGACTTGGCACGCATCATGGTGGGGTGCAGAATATCCATTTCCATCTGAATAACAATAATTCGTCAACAGAAATCATTGACGGGTCGTTAGAGGGGGTATAGAGGGATTTTTCATTTTCAAAATTTCTTCAAAAATCTAATATGACTTGGCACGCATCATGGTGGGGTGCAGAATATTTATTCCCATCTGAATAACAATAATTCGTCAACAGAAATCATTGTCGTGTCGTCAGAGGGGGTATGGAGGGATTTTTCATATTCAAAATTACTTCAAGAATCTAATATGACTTGGCACTCATCATGGTGGGGTGCAAAGTATCCATTCCCATCTGAATAATAATAATTTGGCAACAGAAATCATTGTCGTGTCGTCAGAGGGGGTATGGAAGGATTTTTCAATTTCAAAATGACTTCAAATATCAAATATGACTTGGCACGCATCATGGTGGGGTACAGAATATCCATTTCCATCTCAATAACAATAATTTGTCAACAGAAATCATTGTCGGGTCGTCAGAGGGGGTATAGAGGGATTTTTCATTTTCAAAATTTCTTCAAAAATCTAATATGACTTGGCACGCATCATGGTGGGGAGCAGAATATTTATTCCCATCTAAATAACAATAATTCGTCAACAGAAATCATTGTCGTGTCGTCAGAGGGGGTATGGAGGGATTTTTCATTTTCAAAATGACTTCAAAAATCAAATATGACTTGGCACGCATCATGGTGGAGTACAGAATATCCATTTCCATTTCAATAACAATAATTTGTCAACAGAAATCATTGTCGGGTCGTCAGAGGGGGTATAGAGGGATTTTTCATTTTCAAAATGACTTCAAAAATCAAATATGACTTGGCACGCATCATGGTGGGGTACAGAATATTCATTTCCATCTGAATAACAATAATTCGTCGACAGAAATCATTGTCGGGTCGTCTGAGGGGTTATAGAGAGATTTTTCATTTTCAAAATGACTTCAAAAATCAAATATGACTTGGCACGCATCATGGTGGGGTACAGAATATTCATTTCCACATCAATAACAATAATTCGTCAAATTTAATCATTGTCGGGTCGTCAGAGGGGGTATAGAGGGATTTTTCATTCTCAAAATTATCTCAGAATCAAATATGACTTGGCACGCATCATGGTGGGGTGCAGAATATCCATTCCGATCTAAATAACAATAATTCGTCAACAGAAATCATTGGCGGGTCGTTAGAGGGGGTATAGAGGGATTTTTCATTTTCAAAAGTTCTTCAAAAATCTAATATGACTTGGCACGCATCATGTTGAGGTGCAGAATATCAATTTCCATCTGAATAACTATAATTCGTCAACAAAAATCATTGTCGTGTCGTTAGAGGGGGTATAGAGGGATTTTACATTTTCAATATTTCTTCAAAAATCTAATATGACTTGGCACGCATAATGGTGGGGTGCAAAGTATTCATGTCCATCTGAATAACAATAATTCGTCAAAAGAAATCATTGTCGGGTTGTTAGAGGGGGTATAGAGGGATTTTTCATTTTCAATATTTCTTCAAATATGTAATATGACTTGGCACGCATCATGGTGGGGTGCAGAATATCCATTTCCATCTGAATAACAATAATTCCCTAACATAAATCATTGTCGTGTCGTCAGAGGGGTATAGAGGGATTTTTCATATTCAAAATTTTCTCAAAATCAAATATGACTTGGCACGCAACATAGTGGGGTGCAGAATATCCTATCCCATCTGAATAACAATAATTCGTTAACAGAAATCATTGTCGGGTCGTTAGAAGGGGTATAGAGGGATTTTTCATTTTCAAAATTACTTCAAAAATTCAATATGACTTGGCACGCATCATGGTAGTGTGCAGAATATCTAGTTTCATCTGAATAACAATAATTTGTCAACAGAAATCATTGTCGGGTCGTCAGAGGGGTTATGGAGGGATTTTTCATTTTCAAAATGACTTCAAAAATCAAATATGACTTGGCACGCATCATGGTGGGGTACAGAATATTCATTTCCGCCTCAATAACAATAATTCGTCAACAGAAATCATTGTCGGGTAGTTAGAGGGGGTATACAGGGATTTTTCAATTTCAATACTTCTTCAAAAATCTAATTTGACTTGGCACGCATCATGGTAGTGTGCAGAATATCCAATTTCATCTGAATAACAATAATTTGTCAACAGAAATCATTGTCGGGTCGTCAGAGGGGTTATAGAGGGACTTTTCATTTTCAAAATGACTTCAAAAATCAAATATGACTTGGCACGCATAATGGTGGGGTGCAGAATATCCATTTTCATCAAAATAACAATAATTCGTCAACAGAAATCATTGTCGGGTAGTTAGAGGGGGTATACAGGGATTTTTCAATTTCAATACTTCTTCAAAAATCTAATTTGACTTGGCACGCATCATGGTAGTGTGCAGAATATCCATTTTCATCTGAATAACAATAATTTGTCAACAGAAATCATTGTCGGGTCGTCAGAGGGGTTATAGAGGGATTTTTCATTTTCAAAATGACTTCAAAAATCAAAAATGACTTGGCACGCATCATGGTGGGCTGCAGAATATCCATTTCCTTCAAAATAACAATAATTCGTCAACAGAAATCATTGTCGGGTCGTTAGAGGGGGTATAGAGGGATTTTACATTTTCAGTATTTCTTCAAAAATCTAATATGACTTGGCACGCATCATGGTGGGGTGCAAAGTATTCATGTCCATCTGAATAACAATAATTCGTCAAAAGAAATCATTGTCGGGTTGTTAGAGGGGGTATAGAGTGATTTTTCATTTTCAATATTTCTTCAAAAATGTAATATGACTTGGCACGCGTCATGGTGGGGTGCAGAATATCCATTTCCATCTGAATAACAATAAGTCCCTAACATAAATCATTGTCGTGTCGTCAGAGGGGTATAGAAGGATTTTTCATTTTCAAAATTTTCTCAAAATCAAATATGACTTGGCACGCAACATAGTGGGGTGCAGAATATCCTATCCCATCTGAATAACAATAATTCGTCAACAGAAATCATTGTCGGGTCGTCAGAGGGGTTATGGAGGGATTTTTCATTTTCAAAATGACTTCAAAAATCAAATATGACTTGGCACGCATCATGGTGGGGTACAGAATATTCATTTCCACCTCAATAACAATAATTCGTCAACAGAAATCATTGTCGGGTCGTTAGAGGGGGTATACAGGGATTTTTCAATTTCAATACTTCTTCAAATATCTAATTTGACTTGGCACGCATCATGGTAGTGTGCAGAATATCCATTTTCATCTGAATAACAATAATTTGTCAACAGAAATCATTGTCGGGTCGTCAGAGGGGTTATAGAGGGATTTTTCATTTTCAAAATGACTTCAAAAATCAAATATGACTTGGCACGCATCATGGTGGGGTGCAAAGTATTCATGTCCATCCGAATAATAATAATTCGTCAACACAAATCATTGTCGGGTCGTTAGAGGGGGGTATAGAGGGATTTTTCATTTTCAATATTTCTTCAAAAATAAAATATGACTTGGCACGCATCATGGTAGTGTGCAGAATATCCATTTTCATCTGAATAACAATAATTCGTCAACAGAAATCATTGACGGGTCGTTAAAGGGGGTATAGAGGGATTTTTCATTTTCAAAATTACCTCAAAATCAAATATGACGTGGCACGCAACATGGTGGGGTGCAGAATATCCATTTCCATCTGAATAAGTATAATTCGTCAACAGAAATCATTGTCGGGTCGTTAGAGGGGGTATACAGGGATTTTTCAATTTCAATATTTCTTCAAAAATCCAATATGACTTGGCACGCAACATGGTAGTGTGCAGAATATTCATTTTCATCTGAATAACAATAATTTGTCATCAGAAATCATTGTCGGGTCGTCTGAGGGGTTATAGAGAGATTTTTCATTTTCAAAATGACTTAAAAAATCAAATATGACTTGGCACGCATCATGGTGGGGTACAGAATATTCATTTCCACCTCAATAACAATAATTCGTCAAAATAAATCATTGTCGGGTCGTCAGAGGGGGTTTAGAGGGATTTTTCATTCTCAAAATTACCTCAGAATCAAATATGACTTGGCACGCAACATGGTGGGGTGCAGAATATTCATTTCCATCTGAATAACAATAATTCGTCAACAGAAATCATTGACGGGTCGTTAAAGGGGGTATAGAGGGATTTTTCATTTTCAAAATTACCTCAAAATCAAATATGACTTGGCACGCAACATGGTGGGGTGCAAAATATCCAATTCCATCTGAATAACAATAATTCGTCGACAGAAATCATTGTCGGGTCGTCTGAGGGGTTATAGAGAGATTTTTCATTTTCAAAATGACTTCAAAAATCAAATATGACTTGGCACGCATCATGGTGAGGTACAGAATATTCATTTCCACCTCAATAACAATAATTCGTCAAATTTAATCATTGTCGGGTCGTCAGAGGGGGTATAGAGGGATTTTTCATTCTCAAAATTATCTCAGAATCAAATATGACTTGGCACGCATCATGGAGGGCTGCAGAATATCCATTTTCATCTGAATAACAATAATTCGTCTACAGAAATCATTGACGGGTCGTTAGAGGAAGGTATAGAGGGATTTTTCATTTTCAAAATTACCTCAAAATCAAATATGACTTGGCACGCATCATGGTGGGGTGCAGAATATCCATTCCGATCTAAATAACAATAATTCGTCAACAGAAATCATAAGCGGGTCGTTAGAGGGGGTATAGAGGGATTTTTCATTTTCAAAAGTTCTTCAAAAATCTAATATGACTTGGCACGCATCATGTTGAGGTGCAGAATATCAATTTCCATCTGAATAACAATAATTCGTCAACAAAAATCATTGTCGTGTCGTTAGAGGGGGTATAGAGGGATTTTACATTTTCAATATTTCTTCAAAAATCTAATATGACTTGGCACGCATCATGGTGGGGTGCAGAATATCCATTTCCATCTGAATAACAATAATTCCCTAACATAAATCATTGTCGTGTCGTCAGAGGGGTATAGAGGGATTTTTCATATTCAAAATTTTCTCAAAATCAAATATGACTTGGCACGCAACATAGTGGGGTGCAGAATATCCTATCCCATCTGAATAACGATAATTCGTTAACAGAAATCATTGTCGGGTCGTTAGAAGGGGTATAGAGGGATTTTTCATTTTCAAAATTACTTCAAAAATTCAATATGACTTGGCACGCATCATGGTAGTGTGCAGAATATCTAGTTTCATCTGAATAACAATAATTTGTCAACAGAAATCATTGTCGGGTCGTCAGAGGGGTTATGGAGGGATTTTTCATTTTCAAAATGACTTCAAAAATCAAATATGACTTGGCACGCATCATGGTGGGGTACAGAATATTCATTTCCACCTCAATAACAATAATTCGTCAACAGAAATCATTGTCGGGTAGTTAGAGGGGGTATACAGGGATTTTTCAATTTCAATACTTCTTCAAAAATCTAATTTGACTTGGCACGCATCATGGTAGTGTGCAGAATATCCATATTCATCTGAATAACAATAATTTGTCAACAGAAATCATTGTCGGGTCGTCAGAGGGGTTATAGAGGGATTTTTCATTTTCAAAATGACTTCAAAAATCAAATATGACTTGGCACGCATAATGGTGGGGTACAGAATATTCATTTCCACCTCATTAACAATAATTCGTCAAAATAAATCATTGTCGGGTCGTCAGAGGGGGAATAGAGGGATTTTTCATTTTTAAAATTATCTCAAAATCAAATATGACTTGGCACGCATCATGGTGGGGTGCAAAGTATTCATGTCCATCCGAATAATAATAATTCGTCAACACAAATCATTGTCGGGTCGTTAGAGGGGGGTATAGAGGGATTTTTCATTTTCAATATTTCTTCAAAAATAAAATATGACTTGGCACGCAACATAGTGGGGTGCAGAATATCCATTCCCATCTGAATAACAATAATTCGTCAACAGAAATCATTGTCGGGTCGTTAGAGGGGGTATACAGGGATTTTTCAATTTCAATATTTCTTCAAAAATCTAATATGACTTGGCACGCATCATGGTAGTGTGCAGAATATTCATTTTCATCTGAATAACAATAATTTGTCAACAGAAATCATAGTCGGGTCGTCTGAGGGGTTATAGGGGGATTTCTCATTTTCAAAATGACTTCAAAAATCAAATACGACTTGGCACGCATCATCGTGGGGTACAGAATATTCATTTCCACCTCAATAACAATAATTCGTCAAAATAAATCATTGTCGGGTCGTCAGAGGGGGAATAGAGGGATTTTTCATTTTTAAAATTATCTCAAAATCAAATATGACTTGGCACGCATCATGGTGGGGTGCAAAGTATTCATTTCCATCAGAATAATAAATCGTCAACACAAATCATTGTCGGGTCGTTAGAGGGGGTATACAGGGATTTTTCAATTTCAATATTTCTTCAAAAATCTAATATGACTTGGCACGCATCATGGTAGTGTGCAGAATATTCATTTTCATCTGAATAACAATGATTTGTCAACAGAAATCATTGTCGGGTCGTCTGAGGGGTTATAGAGGGATTTTTCTTTTTCAAAATGACTTCAAAAATCAAATATGACTTGGCACGCATCATCGTGGGGTACAGAATATTCATTTCCACCTCAATAACAATAATTCGTCAAAATAAATCATTTTCGGGTCGTCAGAGGGGGTATAGAAGGATTTTTCATTCTCAAAATTACCTCAGAATCAAATATGACTTGGCACGCATCATGGTGGGCTGCAGAATATCCATTTTCATCAAAATAACAATAATTCGTCAACAGAAATCATTGTCGGGTCGTTAGAGGGGGTATAGAGGGATTTTACATTTTCAGTATTTCTTCAAAAATCTAATATGACTTGGCACGCATCATGGTGGGGTGCAAAGTATTCATGTCCATCTGAATAACAATAATTCGTCAAAAGAAATCATTGTCGGGTTGTTAGAGGGGGTATAGAGTGATTTTTCATTTTCAATATTTCTTCAAAAATGTAATATGACTTGGCACGCATCATGGTGGGGTGCAGAATATCCATTTCCATCTGAATAACAATAAGTCCCTAACATAAATCATGGTCGTGTCGTCAGAGGGGTATAGAAGGATTTTTCATTTTCAAAATTTTCTCAAAATCAAATATGACTTGGCACGCAACATAGTGGGGTGCAGAATATCCTATCCCATCTGAATAACAATAATTCGTCAACAGAAATCATTGTCGGGTCGTCAGAGGGGTTATGGAGGGATTTTTCATTTTCAAAATGACTTCAAAAATCAAATATGACTTGGCACGCATCATGGTGAGGTACAGAATATTCAATTCCACTTCAATAACAATAATTCGTCAACAGAAATCATTGTCGGGTCGTTAGAGGGGGTATACAGGGATTTTTCAATTTCAATACTTCTTCAAAAATCTAATTTGACTTGGCACGCATCATGGTAGTGTGCAGAATATCCATTTTCATCTGAATAACAATAATTTGTCAACAGAAATCATTGTCGGGTCGTCAGAGGGGTTATAGAGGGATTTTTCATTTTCAAAATGACTTCAAAAATCAAATATGACTTGGCACGCATCATGGTGGGGTGCAAAGTATTCATGTCCATCCGAATAATAATAATTCGTCAACACAAATCATTGTCGGGTCGTTAGAGGGGGGTATAGAGGGATTTTTCATTTTCAATATTTCTTCAAAAATAAAATATGACTTGGCACGCATCATGGTAGTGTGCAGAATATCCATTTTCATCTGAATAACAATAATTCGTCAACAGAAATCATTGACGGGTCGTTAAAGGGGGTATAGAGGGATTTTTCATTTTCAAAATTACCTCAAAATCAAATATGACGTGGCACGCAACATGGTGGGGTGCAGAATATCCATTTCCATCTGAATAAGTATAATTCGTCAACAGAAATCATTGTCGGGTCGTTAGAGGGGGTATACAGGGATTTTTCAATTTCAATATTTCTTCAAAAATCCAATATGACTTGGCACGCAACATGGTAGTGTGCAGAATATTCATTTTCATCTGAATAACAATAATTTGTCATCAGAAATCATTGTCGGGTCGTCTGAGGGGTTATAGAGAGATTTTTCATTTTCAAAATGACTTAAAAAATCAAATATGACTTGGCACGCATCATGGTGGGGTACAGAATATTCATTTCTACCTCAATAACAATAATTCGTCAAAATAAATCATTGTCGGGTCGTCAGAGGGGGTTTAGAGGGATTTTTCATTCTCAAAATTACCTCAGAATCAAATATGACTTGGCACGCAACATGGTGGGGTGCAGAATATTCATTTCCATCTGAATAACAATAATTTGTCAACAGAAATCATTGACGGGTCGTTAAAGGGGGTATAGAGGGATTTTTCATTTTCAAAATTACCTCAAAATCAAATATGACTTGGCACGCAACATGGTGGGGTACAAAATATCCATTTCCATCTGAATAACAATAATTCGTCAACAGAAATCATTGTCGGGTTGTCTGAGGGGTTATAGAGAGATTTTTCATTTTCAAAATGACTTCAAAAATCAAATATGACTTGACACGCATCATGGTGGGGTACAGAATATTCATTTCCACCTCAATAACAATAATTCGTCAAATTTAATCATTGTCGGGTCGTCAGAGGGGGTATAGAGGGATTTTTCATTCTCAAAATTATCTCAGAATCAAATATGACTTGGCACGCATCATGGAGGGCTGCAGAATATCCATTTTCATCTGAATAACAATAATTCGTCTACAGAAATCATTGACGGGTCGTTAGAGGGGGGTATAGAGGGATTTTTCATTTTCAAAATTACCTCAAAATCAAATATGACTTGGCACGCATCATGGTGGGGTGCAGAATATCCATTCCGATCTAAATAACAATAATTCGTCAACAGAAATCAATAGCGGGTCGTTAGAGGGGGTATAGAGGGATTTTTCATTTTCAAAAGTTCTTCAAAAATCTAATATGACTTGGCACGCATCATGTTGAGGTGCAGAATATCAATTTCCATCTGAATAACAATAATTCGTCAACAAAAATCATTGTCGTGTCGTTAGAGGGGGTATAGAGGGATTTTACATTTTCAATATTTCTTCAAAAATCTAATATGACTTGGCACGCATCATGGTGGGGTGCAGAATATCCATTTCCATCTGAATAACAATAATTCCCTAACATAAATCATTGTCGTGTCGTCAGAGGGGTATAGAGGGATTTTTCATATTCAAAATTTTCTCAAAATCAAATATGACTTGGCACGCAACATAGTGGGGTGCAGAATATCCTATCCCATCTGAATAACAATAATTCGTTAACAGAAATCATTGTCGGGTCGTTAGAAGGGGTATAGAGGGATTTTTCATTTTCAAAATTACTTCAAAAATTCAATATGACTTTGCACGCATCATGGTAGTGTGCAGAATATCTAGTTTCATCTGAATAACAATAATTTGTCAACAGAAATCATTGTCGGGTCGTCAGAGGGGTTATGGAGGGATTTTTCATTTTCAAAATGACTTCAAAAATCAAATATGACTTGGCACGCATCATGGTGGGGTACAGAATATTCATTTCCACCTCAATAACAATAATTCGTCAACAGAAATCATTGTCGGGTAGTTAGAGGGGGTATACAGGGATTTTTCAATTTCAATACTTCTTCAAAAATCTAATTTGACTTGACACGCATCATGGTAGTGTGCAGAATATCCATATTCATCTGAATAACAGTAATTTGTCAACAGAAATCATTGTCGGGTCGTCAGAGGGGTTATAGAGGGATTTTTCATTTTCAAAATGACTTCAAAAATCAAATATGACTTGGCACGCATAATGGTGGGGTACAGAATATTCATTTCCACCTCAATAACAATAATTCGTCAAAATAATTCATTGTCGGGTCGTCAGAGGGGGAATAGAGGGATTTTTCATTTTTAAAATTATCTCAAAATCAAATATGACTTGGCACGCATCATGGTGGGGTGCAAAGTATTCATGTCCATCCGAATAATAATAATTCGTCAACACAAATCATTGTCGGGTCGTTAGAGGGGGGTATAGAGGGATTTTTCATTTTCAATATTTCTTCAAAAATAAAATATGACTTGGCACGCAACATAGTGGGGTGCAGAATATCCATTCCCATCTGAATAACAATAATTCGTCAACAGAAATCATTGTCGGGTCGTTAGAGGGGGTATACAGGAATTTTTCAATTTCAATATTTCTTCAAAAATCTAATATGACTTGGCACGCATCATGGTAGTGTGCAGAATATTCATTTTCATCTGAATAACAATAATTTGTCAACAGAAATCATAGTCGGGTCGTCTGAGGGGTTATAGGGGGATATCTCATTTTCAAAATGACTTCAAAAATCAAATACGACTTGGCACGCATCATCGTGGGTTACAGAATATTCATTTTCACCTCAATAACAATAATTAGTCAAAATAAATCATTGTCGGGTCGTCAGAGGGGGTATAGAGGGATTTTTCATTCTCAAAATTACCTCAGAATCAAATATGACTTGGCACGCATCATGGTGGGCTGCAGAATATCCATTTTCATCTGAATAACAATAATTTGTCAACAGAAATCATTGTCGGGTCGTCAGAGGGGTTATAGAGGGATTTTTCATTTTCAAAATGATTTCAAAAATCAAATATGACTTGGCACGCATCATGGTGGGGTACAGAATATTCATTTCCACCTCAATAACAATAATTCGTCAAAATAAATCATTGTCGGGTCGTCAGGAGGGTATAGAGGGATTTTTGATTTTTAAAATTATCTCAAAATCAAATATGACTTGGCACGCATCATGGTGGGGTGCAAAGTATTCATGTCCATCCGAATAATAATAATTCGTCAACACAAATCATTGTCGGGTCGTTAGAGGGGGGTATAGAGGGATTTTTCATTTTCAATATTTCTTCAAAAATAAAATATGACTTGGCACGCAACATAGTGGGGTGCGGAATATCCATTCCCATCTGAATAACAGTAATTCGTCAACAGAAATCATTGTCGGGTCGTTAGAGGGGGTATACAGGGATTTTTCAATTTCAATATTTCTTCAAAAATCTAATATGACTTGGCACGCATCATGGTAGTGTGCAGAATATTCATTTTCATCTGAATAACAATAATTTGTCAACAGAAATCATAGTAGGGTCGTCTGAGGGGTTATAGGGGGATTTCTCATTTTCAAAATGACTTCAAAAATCAAATATGACTTGACACGCATCATCGTGGGGTACAGAATACTCATTCCCACCTCATTAACAATAATTCGTCAAAATAATTCATTGTCGGGTCGTCAGAGGGGGTATAGAGGGATTTTTCATTCTCAAAATTACCTCAGAATCAAATATGACTTGGCACGCATCATAATGGGCTGCAGAATATCCATTTTCATCTGAATAACAATAATTCGTCAACAGAAATCATTGACGGGTCGTTAAAGGGGGTATAGAGGAATTTTTCATTTTCAAAATTACCTCAAAATCAAATATGACTTGGCACGCAACATAGCGGGGTGCAGAATATCCATTCCCATCTGAAAAACAATAATTCGTCAACAGAAATCATTGTCGGGTCGTTAGAAGGGGTATAGAGGGATTTTTCATTTTCAAAATTACCTCAAAATCAAATATGACTTGGCACGCAACATGGTGGGGTGCAGAATATTCATTTCCATCTGAATAAGAATAATTCGTCAACAGAAATCATTGTCGGGTCGTTAGAGGGGGTACACAGGGATTTTTCAATTTCAATATTTCTTCAAAAATCTAATATGACTTGGCACGCATCATGGTAGTGTGCAGAATATCCATTTTCATCTGAATAACAATAATTTGTCAACAGAAATCATTGTCGGGTCGTCAGAGGGGTTATAGAGGGATTTTTCATTTTCAAAATGACTTCAAAAATCAAATATGACTTGGCACGCATCATGGTGATGTACAGAATATTCATTTCCACCTCAATAACAATAATTCGTCAAAATAAATCATTGTCGGGTCGTCAGAGGGGGTATAGAGGGATTTTTCATTTTTAAAATTATCTCAAAACCAAATATGACTTGTCACGCATCATGGTGGGGTGCAAAGTATTCATGTCCATCTGAATAACAATAATTCGTCTACAGAAATCATTGTCGGGTCGTTAGAAGGGGTATAGAGGGATTTTTCATTTTCAAAATTACCTCAAAATCAAATATGACTTGGCACGCAACATGGTGGGGTGCAGAATATCCATTTACATCTGAATAACAATAATTCGTCAACAGAAATCATTGACGGGTCGTTAATGGGGGTATAGAGGGATTTTTCATTTTCAAAATTACCTCAAAATCAAATATGACGTGGCACGCAACATGGTGGGGTGCAGAATTTTAATTTCCATGTGAATAAGAATAATTTGTCAACAGAAATCATTGTCGGGTCGTTAGAGGGGGTATACAGGGATTTTTCAATTTCAATATTTCTTCAAAAATCCAATATGACTTGGCATGCATCATGGTAGTGTGCAGAATATCCATTTTCATCTGAATAACAATAATTTGTCATCAGAAATCATTGTCGGGTCGTCTGAGGGGTTATAGAGAGATTTTTCATTTTCAAAATGACTTCAAAAATCAAATATGACTTGGCACGCATCATGGTGGGGTACAGAATATTCATTTCCACCTCAATAACAATAATTCGTCAAAATAAATCATTGTCGGGTCGTCAGAAGGGGTATAGAGGGATTTTTCATGCTCAAAATTACCTCAGAATCAAATATGACTTGGCACGCATCATGGTGGGCTGCAGAATATCCATTTTCATCTGAATAACAAAAATTCGTCTACAGAAATCATTGACGGGTCGTTAGAGGGGGTATAGAGGGATTTTTCATTTACAATATTTCTTCAAAAATCAAATATGACTTGGCACGCAACAAAGTGGGGTGCAGAATATCCATTTTCATCCGAATAACAATAATTCGTCAACAGAAATCATTGTCGGGTCGTTATAGGGGGTATAGAGGGATTTTTCATTTTCAAAATAGCTTCAAAAATCAAATATGACTTGGCACGTATCATGGTGGAGTGCATAATATCCATTTCTATCTGAATATCAATAATTCGTCAACAGAAATCATTGTCGGGTCGTCAGAGGGGGTATAGAGGGATTTTTCATCTTCAGAATGACTTCAAAAATCAAATATGACTTGGCACGCATCATGGTGGGGTACAGAATATTCATTTTCATCTCAATACCAATAATTTTTCAAAAGAAAACATTGTCGGGTCGTCAGAGGGGGTATAGAGGGATTTTTCATTTTCAAAATTACCTCAAAATCAAATATGACTTGGCACGAATCATTGTGGGGTGCAGTATATCCATTTCCATCTGAATAACAGTAATTTGTCAACAGAAATCATTGCCGGGTCGTCAGAGGGATTATAGAGGGATTTTTCATTTTCAAAATTACCTCAAAGTCTAATATGACTTGGCACGCATCATGGTTGGGTGCAGAGTATCCATTTCCATCTGAATAACAATAATTCGTCAACAGAAATCATTGACGGGTCGTTAGAAGTGGTATAGAGTGATTTTTCATTTTCAAAGTTACTTCAAAAATCTAATATGACTAGGCACGCATCATGGTGGGGTGCAAAGTATCCATGTCCATCTGAATAACAATAAGTCGTCAACAGAAATCATTGTCGGGTCGTCAGAAGGGGTATAGAGGGATTTTTCATCTTTAAAATTACTTCAAAAATCAAATATGACTTGGCACGCATCATTGTGGGGTACAGAATATTCATTTCCATCTCAATACCAATAAATTTTCAAATGAAATCATTGTCGGGTCGTCAGATGGGGTATAGAGAGATTTTTCATTTTCAAAATTACCTCAAAATCAAATATGACTTTGCACGCAACATGGTGGAATGCAGAATATCCATTTCCATCTGAATAACAATAATTCGTCAACAGAAATCATTGACGGGTCGTTAGAAGTGGTATAGAGTTATTTTTCATTTTCAAAATTACTTCAAAAATCTAATATGACTTGGCACGCATCATCGTGGGGTACAAAATATCCATTTCCATCTGAATAACAATAATTCGTCGACAGAAATCATTGTCGTATCGTCAGAGGGGGTATGGAGGGATTTTTCATTTTCAAAATGACTTCAAAAATCAAATATGACTTGGCACGCATCATGGTGGGGTACAGAATATCCATTTCCATTTCAATAACAATAATTTGTCAACAGAAATCATTGTCGGGTCGTCAGAGGGGGTATAGAGGGATTTTTCATTTTTAAAATTACCTCAAGATCAAATATGACTTAGCACGCATCATGGTGGGCTGCAGAATATTCATTTCCATCTGAATAACAATAATTCGTCAACAGAAATCATTGACGGGTCGTTAGAGGGGGTATAGAGGGATTTTTCATTTTCAAAATTACCTCGAAATCAAATGTGACTTGGCACGCATCATGGTGGGGTGCAGAATATCCATTTCTATCTGAATAAATATAATTCGTCAACAGAAATCATTGTCGTGTCGTCAGAGGTGGTATGGAGGGATTTTTCATTTTCTAAATTACTTCAAAAATCAAATATATCTTGGCACGCATCATAGTAGGGTGCGAAATATTCATTTCCATCTGAATAACAATAATTCTTCAACAGAAATCATTGTCGGGTCGTCGGAGGTGGTATAGAGTGATTTTTCATTTTCAAAATTACTTCAAAAATCTAATATGACTAGGCACGCATCATAGTAGGGTGCAAAATATTCATTTCCATCTGAATAACAATAATTCTTCAACAGAAATCATTGTCGGGTCGTCAGAGGGGGTATAGAGGGATTTTTCAATATCAAAATGACTTCAAAAATCAAATATGACATGGAACGCATCATAGTAGGGTGCAAAACATCCATTTCCATCTAAATAACAATAATTTGTCGACAAAAATCATTGTCGGGTCGTCAGAGGTGGTATAGAGTGATTTTTCATTTTCAAAATTACTTCAAAAATCTAATATGACTAGGCACACATCATGGTGGGGTGCAAAGTATCCATGTCCATCTGAATAACAATAATTCGTCAACAGAAATCATTGTCGGGTCGTTATAGGGGGTATAGAGGGATTTTTCATTTTCAAAATAGCTTCAAAAATCAAATATGACTTGGCACGTATCATGGTGGAGTGCACAATATCCATTTCTATCTGAATATCAATAATTCGTCAACAGAAATCATTGTCGGGTCGTCAGAGGGGGTATAGAGGGATTTTTCATCTTCAGAATGACTTCAAAAATCAAATATGACTTGGCACGCATCATGGTAGGGTACAGAATATTCATTTTCATCTCAATACCAATAATTTTTCAAAAGAAAACATTGTCGGTCGTCAGAGGGGGTATAGAGGGATTTTTCATTTTCAAAATTACCTCAAAATCAAATATGACTTGGCACGAATCATTGTGGGGTGCAGTATATCCATTTCCATCTGAATAACAGTAATTTGTCAACAGAAATCATTGTCGGGTCGTCAGAGGGATTATAGAGGGATTTTTCATTTTCAAAATTACCTCAAAGTCTAATATGACTTGGCACGCATCATGGTGGGGTGCAGAGTATCCATTTCCATCTGAATAACAATAATTTGTCAACAGAAATCATTGACGGGTCGTTAGAAGTGGTATAGAGTGATTTTTCATTTTCAAAGTTACTTCGAAAATCTAATATGACTAGGCACGCATCATGGTGGGGTGCAAAGTATCCATGTCCATCTGAATAACAATAAGTCGTCAACAGAAATCATTGTCGGGTCGTCAGAAGGGGTATAGAGGGATTTTTCATCTTTAAAATTACTTCAAAAATCAAATATGACTTGGCACGCATCATTGTGGGGTACAGAATATTCATTTCCATCTCAATACCAATAAATTTTCAAATGAAATCATTGTCGGGTCGTCAGATGGGGTATAGAGAGATTTTTCATTTTCAAAATTACCTCAAAATCAAATATGACTTTGCACGCAACATGGTGGAATGCAGAATATCCATTTCCATCTGAATAACAATAATTCGTCAACAGAAATCATTGACGGGTCGTTAGAAGTGGTATAGAGTTATTTTTCATTTTCAAAATTACTTCAAAAATCTAATATGACTAGGCACGCACCATGGTGGGGTGCAAAGTATCCATGTCCATCTGAATAACAATAATTCGTCATCACAAATCATTGTCGTGTCGTCATAGGGGGTATAGAGAGATTTATCCTTTTCAATATTTCTTCAAAAATCTAATATGACTTGGCACGCATCATCGTGGGGTGCAAAATATCCATTTCTATCTGAATATCAATAATTCGTCAACAGAAATCATTGTCGGGTCGTCAGAGGGGGATAGAGGGATTTTTCATCTTCAAAATGACTTCAAAAATCAAATATGACTTGGCACGCATCATGGTGGGGTACAGAATATTCATTTCCATCTCAATACCAATAATTTTTCAAAGGAAAACATTGTCGGGTCCTCAGAGGGGGTATAGAGGGATTTTTCATTTTCAAAATTACCTCAAAATCAAATATGACTTGGCACGCATCATGGTGGGGTGCAGAATATCCATTTCCATCTGAATAACAATAATTCGTCAACAGAAATCATTGACGGGTCGTTAGAGGGGGTATAGAGGGATTTTTCATTTTCAAAATTTCTTCAAAAATCTAATATGACTTGGCACGCATCATGGTGGGGTGCAGAATATTTATTCCCATCTGAATAACAATAATTCGTCAACAGAAATCATTGTCGTGTCGTCAGAGGGGGTATGGAGGGATTTTTCATATTCAAAATTACTTCAAGAATCTAATATGACTTGGCACTCATCATGGTGGGGTGCAAAGTATCCATTCCCATCTGAATAATAATAATTTGGCAACAGAAATCATTGTCGTGTCGTCAGAGGGGGTATGGAAGGATTTTTCAATTTCAAAATGACTTCAAATATCAAATATGACTTGGCACGCATCATGGTGGGGTACAGAATATCCATTTCCATCTCAATAACAATAATTTGTCAACAGAAATCATTGTCGGGTCGTCAGAGGGGGTATAGAGGGATTTTTCATTTTCAAAATTTCTTCAAAAATCTAATATGACTTGGCACGCATCATGGTGGGGAGCAGAATATTTATTCCCATCTAAATAACAATAATTCGTCAACAGAAATCATTGTCGTGTCGTCAGAGGGGGTATGGAGGGATTTTTCATTTTCAAAATGACTTCAAAAATCAAATATGACTTGGCACGCATCATGGTGGAGTACAGAATATCCATTTCCATTTCAATAACAATAATTTGTCAACAGAAATCATTGTCGGGTCGTCAGAGGGGGTATAGAGGGATTTTTCATTTTTAAAATTACCTCAAAATCAAATATGACTTAGCACGCATCATGGTGGGCTGCAGAATATTCATTTCCATCTGAATAACAATAATTCGTCAACAGAAATCATTGACGGGTCGTTAGAGGGGGTATAGAGGGATTTTTCATTTTCAAAATTACCTCGAAATCAAATGTGACTTGGCACGCATCATGGTGGGGTGCAGAGTATCCATTTCCATCTGAATAACAATAATTCGTCGACAGAAATCATTGACGGGTCGTTAGAAGTGGTATAGAGTGATTTTTCATTTTCAAAGTTACTTCAAAAATCTAATATGACTAGGCACGCATCATGGTGGGGTGCAAAGTATCCATGTCCATCTGAATAACAATAAGTCGTCAACAGAAATCATTGTCGGGTCGTCAGAAGGGGTATAGAGGGATTTTTCATCTTTAAAATTACTTCAAAAATCAAATATGACTTGGCACGCATCATTGTGGGGTACAGAATATTCATTTCCATCTCAATACCAATAAATTTTCAAATGAAATCATTGTCGGGTCGTCAGATGGGGTATAGAGAGATTTTTCATTTTCAAAATTACCTCAAAATCAAATATGACTTTGCACGCAACATGGTGGAATGCAGAATATCCATTTCCATCTGAATAACAATAATTCGTCAACAGAAATCATTGACGGGTCGTTAGAAGTGGTATAGAGTTATTTTTCATTTTCAAAATTACTTCAAAAATCTAATATGACTTGGCACGCATCATCGTGGGGTGCAAAATATCCATTTCTATCTGAATATCAATAATTCGTCAACAGAAATCATTGTCGGGTCGTCAGAGGGGGATAGAGGAATTTTTCATCTTCATAATGACTTAAAAAATCAAATATGACTTGGCACGCATCATGGTGGGGTACAGAATATTCATTTCCATCTCAATACCAATAATTTTTCAAAGGAAAACATTATCGGGTCGTCAGAGGGGGTATAGAGGGATTTTTCATTTTCAAAATTACCTCAAAATCAAATATGACTTGGCACGCATGATGGTGGGGTGCAGAATATCCATTTCCATCTGAATAACAATAATTCTTCAACAGAAATCATTGTCGGGTCGTCGGAGGTGGTATAGAGTGATTTTTCATTTTCAAAATTACTTCAAAAATCTAATATGACTAGGCACGCATCATAGTAGGGTGCAAAATATTCATTTCCATCTGAATAACAATAATTCTTCAACAGAAATCATTGTCGGGTCGTCAGAGGGGGTATAGAGGGATTTTTCAATATCAAAATGACTTCAAAAATCAAATATGACATGGAACGCAGCATAGTAGGGTGCAAAACATCCATTTCCATCTAAATAACAATAATTTGTCGACAAAAATCATTGTCGGGTCGTCAGAGGTGGTATAGAGTGATTTTTCATTTTCCAAATTACTTCAAAAATCTAATATGACTAGGCACACATCATGGTGGGGTGCAAAGTATCCATGTCCATCTGAATAACAATAATTCGTCAACAGAAATCATTGTCGGGTCGTTATAGGGGGTATAGAGGGATTTTTCATTTTCAAAATAGCTTCAAAAATCAAATATGACTTGGCACGTATCATGGTGGAGTGCACAATATCCATTTCTATCTGAATATCAATAATTCGTCAACAGAAATCATTGTCGGGTCGTCAGAGGGGGTATAGAGGGATTTTTCATCTTCAGAATGACTTCAAAAATCAAATATGACTTGGCACGCATCATAGTAGGGTACAGAATATTCATTTTCATCTCAATACCAATAATTTTTCAAAAGAAAACATTGTCGGTCGTCAGAGGGGGTATAGAGGGATTTTTCATTTTCAAAATTACCTCAAAATCAAATATGACTTGGCACGAATCATTGTGGGGTGCAGTATATCCATTTCCATCTGAATAACAGTAATTTGTCAACAGAAATCATTGTCGGGTCGTCAGAGGGATTATAGAGGGATTTTTCATTTTCAAAATTACCTCAAAGTCTAATATGACTTGGCACGCATCATGGTGGGGTGCAGAGTATCCATTTCCATCTGAATAACAATAATTTGTCAACAGAAATCATTGACGGGTCGTTAGAAGTGGTATAGAGTGATTTTTCATTTTCAAAGTTACTTCGAAAATCTAATATGACTAGGCACGCATCATGGTGGGGTGCAAAGTATCCATGTCCATCTGAATAACAATAAGTCGTCAACAGAAATCATTGTCGGGTCGTCAGAAGGGGTATAGAGGGATTTTTCATCTTTAAAATTACTTCAAAAATCAAATATGACTTGGCACGCATCATTGTGGGGTACAGAATATTCATTTCCATCTCAATACCAATAAATTTTCAAATGAAATCATTGTCGGGTCGTCAGATGGGGTATAGAGAGATTTTTCATTTTCAAAATTACCTCAAAATCAAATATGACTTTGCACGCAACATGGTGGAATGCAGAATATCCATTTCCATCTGAATAACAATAATTCGTCAACAGAAATCATTGACGGGTCGTTAGAAGTGGTATAGAGTTATTTTTCATTTTCAAAATTACTTCAAAAATCTAATATGACTAGGCACGCACCATGGTGGGGTGCAAAGTATCCATGTCCATCTGAATAACAATAATTCGTCATCACAAATCATTGTCGTGTCGTCATAGGGGGTATAGAGAGATTTATCCTTTTCAATATTTCTTCAAAAATCTAATATGACTTGGCACGCATCATCGTGGGGTGCAAAATATCCATTTCTATCTGAATATTAATAATTCGTCAACAGAAATCATTGTCGGGTCGTCAGAGGGGGATAGAGGGATTTTTCATCTTCAAAATGACTTCAAAAATCAAATATGACTTGGCACGCATCATGGTGGGGTACAGAATATTCATTTCCATCTCAATACCAATAATTTTTCAAAGGAAAACATTGTCGGGTCCTCAGAGGGGGTATAGAGGGATTTTTCATTTTCAAAATTACCTCAAAATCAAATATGACTTGGCACGCATCATGGTGGGGTGCAGAATATCCATTTCCATCTGAATAACAATAATTCGTCAACAGAAATCATTGACGGGTCGTTAGAGGGGGTATAGAGGGATTTTTCATTTTCAAAATTTCTTCAAAAATCTAATATGACTTGGCACGCATCATGGTGGGGTGCAGAATATTTATTCCCATCTGAATAACAATAATTCGTCAACAGAAATCATTGTCGTGTCGTCAGAGGGGGTATGGAGGGATTTTTCATATTCAAAATTACTTCAAGAATCTAATATGACTTGGCACTCATCATGGTGGAGTGCAAAGTATCCATTCCCATCTGAATAATAATAATTTGGCAACAGAAATCATTGTCGTGTCGTCAGAGGGGGTATGGAAGGATTTTTCAATTTCAAAATGACTTCAAATATCAAATATGACTTGGCACGCATCATGGTGGGGTACAGAATATCCATTTCCATCTCAATAACAATAATTTGTCAACAGAAATCATTGTCGGGTCGTCAGAGGGGGTATAGAGGGATTTTTCATTTTCAAAATTTCTTCAAAAATCTAATATGACTTGGCACGCATCATGGTGGGGAGCAGAATATTTATTCCCATCTAAATAACAATAATTCGTCAACAGAAATCATTGTCGTGTCGTCAGAGGGGGTATGGAGGGATTTTTCATTTTCAAAATGACTTCAAAAATCAAATATGACTTGGCACGCATCATGGTGGAGTACAGAATATCCATTTCCATTTCAATAACAATAATTTGTCAACAGAAATCATTGTCGGGTCGTCAGAGGGGGTATAGAGGGATTTTTCATTTTTAAAATTACCTCAAAATCAAATATGACTTAGCACGCATCATGGTGGGCTGCAGAATATTCATTTCCATCTGAATAACAATAATTCGTCAACAGAAATCATTGACGGGTCGTTAGAGGGGGTATAGAGGGATTTTTCATTTTCAAAATTACCTCGAAATCAAATGTGACTTGGCACGCATCATGGTGGGGTGCAGAATATCCATTTCTATCTGAATAAATATAATTCGTCAACAGAAATCATTGTCGTGTCGTCAGAGGTGGTATGGAGTGATTTTTCATTTTCTAAATTACTTCAAAAATCAAATATATCTTGGCACGCATCATAGTAGGGTGCGAAATATTGATTTCTATCTGAATAACAATAATTCTTCAACAGAAATCATTGTCGGGTCGTCAGAGGTGGTATAGAGTGATTTTTCATTTTCAAAATTACTTCAAAAATCTAATATGACTAGGCACGCATCATAGTAGGGTGCAAAATATTCATTTCCATCTGAATAACAATAATTCTTCAACAGAAATCATTGTCGGGTCGTCATAGGGGGTATAGAGAGATTTTTCAATATCAAAATGACTTCAAAAATCAAATATGACATGGAACGCATCATAGTAGGGTGCAAAACATCCATTTCCATCTAAATAACAATAATTTGTCGACAAAAATCATTGTCGGGTCGTCAGAGGTGGTATAGAGTGATTTTTCATTTTCAAAATTACTTCAAAAATCTAATATGACTAGGCACACATCATGGTGGGGTGCAAAGTATCCATGTCCATCTGAATAACAATAATTCGTCAACAGAAATCATTGTCGGGTCGTTATAGGGGGTATAGAGGGATTTTTCATTTTCAAAATAGCTTCAAAAATCAAATATGACTTGGCACGTATCATGGTGGAGTGCATAATATCCATTTCTATCTGAATATCAATAATTCGTCAACAGAAATCATTGTCGGGTCGTCAGAGGGGGTATAGAGGGATTTTTCATCTTCAGAATGACTTCAAAAATCAAATATGACTTGGCACGCATCATGGTAGGGTACAGAATATTCATTTTCATCTCAATACCAATAATTTTTCAAAAGAAAACATTGTCGGGTCGTCAGAGGGGGTATAGAGGGATTTTTCATTTTCAAAATTACCTCAAAATCAAATATGACTTGGCACGAATCATTGTGGGGTGCAGTATATCCATTTCCATCTGAATAACAGTAATTTGTCAACAGAAATCATTGTCGGGTCGTCAGAGGGATTATAGAGGGATTTTTCATTTTCAAAATTACCTCAAAGTCTGATATGACTTGGCACGCATCATGGTGGGGTGCAGAGTATCCATTTCCATCTGAATAACAATAATTCGTCAACAGAAATCATTGACGGGTCGTTAGAAGTGGTATAGAGTGATTTTTCATTTTCAAAGTTACTTCGAAAATCTAATATGACTAGGCACGCATCATGGTGGGGTGCAGAGTATCCATGTCCATCTGAATAACAATAAGTCGTCAACAGAAATCATTGTCGGGTCGTCAGAAGGGGTATAGAGGGATTTTTCATCTTTAAAATTACTTCAAAAATCAAATATGACTTGGCACGCATCATTGTGGGGTACAGAATATTCATTTCCGTCTCAATACCAATAAATTTTTAAATGAAATCATTGTCGGGTCGTCAGATGGGGTATAGAGAGATTTTTCATTTTCAAAATTACCTCAAAATCAAATATGACTTTGCACGCAACATGGTGGAATGCAGAATATCCATTTCCATCTGAATAACAATAATTCGTCAACAGAAATCATTGACGGGTCGTTAGAAGTGGTATAGAGTTATTTTTCATTTTCAAAATTACTTCAAAAATCTAATATGACTAGGCACGCACCATGGTGGGGTGCAAAGTATCCATGTCCATCTGAATAACAATAATTCGTCATAACAAATCATTGTCGTGTCGTCATAGGGGGTATAGAGAGATTTATCCTTTTCAATATTTCTTCAAAAATCTAATATGACTTGGCACGCATCATCGTGGGGTGCAAAATATCCATTTCTATCTGAATATCAATAATTCGTCAACAGAAATCATTGTCGGGTCGTCAGAGGGGGATAGAGGGATTTTTCATCTTCAAAATGACTTCAAAAATCAAATATGACTTGGCACGCATCATGGTGGGGTGCAGAATATCCATTTCTATTTGAATAACAATAATTCGTCAACAGAAATCATTGACGGGTCGTTAGAGGGGGTATAGAGGGATTTTTCATTTTCAAAATTTCTTCAAAAATCTAATATGACTTGGCACGCATCATGGTGGGGTGCAGAATATTTATTCCCATCTTAATAACAATAATTCGTCAACAGAAATCATTGTCGTGTCGTCAGAGGGGGTATGGAGGGATTTTTCATATTCAAAATTACTTCAAGAATCTAATATGACTTGGCACTCATCATGGTGGGGTGCAAAGTATCCATTCCCATCTGAATAATAATAATTTGGCAACAGAAATCATTGTCGTGTCGTCAGAGGGGGTATGGAAGGATTTTTCAATTTCAAAATGACTTCAAAAATCAAATATGACTTGGCACGCATCATGGTGGGGTACAGAATATCCATTTCCATCTCATTAACAATAATTTGTCAACAGAAATCATTGTCGGGTCGTCATAGGGGGTATAGAAGGATTTTTCATTTTCAAAATTTCTTCAAAAATCTATTATGACTTGGCACGCATCATGGTGGGGAGCAGAATATTTATTCCCATCTGAATAACAATAATTCGTCAACAGAAATCATTGTCGTGTCGTCAGAGGGGGTATGGAGGGATTTTTCATTTTCAAAATGACTTCAAAAATCAAATATGACTTGGCACGCATCATGGTGGGGTACAGAATATCCATTTCCATTTCAATAACAATAATTTGTCAACTGAAATCATTGTCGGGTCGTCAGAGGGGGTATAGAGGGATTTTACATTTTCAAAATTACCTCAAAATCAAATATGACTTAGCACGCATCATGGTGGGCTGCAGAATATTCATTTCCATCTGAGTAACAATAATTCGTCAACAGAAATCATTGACGGGTCGTTAGAGGGGGTATAGAGGGATTTTTCATTTTCAAAATTACCTCGAAATCAAATGTGACTTGGCACGCATCATGGTGGGGTGCAGAATATCCATTTCCATCTGAATAAATATAATTCGTCAACAGAAATTATTGTAGTGTCGTCAGAGGTGGTATGGAGGGATTTTTCATTTTCAAAATTACTTCAAAAATCAAATATATCTTGGCACGCATCATAGTAGGGTGCGAAATATTCATTTCCATCTGAATAACAATAATTCTTCAACAGAAATCATTGTCGGGTCGTCAGAGGTGGTATAGAGTGATTTTTCATTTTCAAAATTACTTCAAAAATCTAATATGACTAGGCACGCATCATGGTGGGGTGCAAAGTATCCATGTCCATCTGAATAACAATAATTCGTCAACAGAAATCATTGTCGTGTCGTCAGAGGTGGTATGGAGTGATTTTTCATTTTCAAAATTACTTCAAAAATCAAATATATCTTGGCACGCATCATAGTAGGGTGCGAAATATTCATTTCCATCTGAATAACAATAATTCTTCAACAGAAATCATTGTCGGGTCGTCAGAGGGGGTATAGAGGGATTTTTCATTTTCAAAATTACTTCAAAAATCTAATATGACTAGGCACACATCATGGTGGGGTGCAAAGTATCCATGTCCATCTGAATAACAATAATTCGTCAGCAGAAATCATTGTCGGGTCGTTATAGGGGGTATAGAGGGATTTTTCATTTTCAAAATAGCTTCAAAAATCAAATATGACTTGGCACGTATCATGGTGGAGTGCATAATATCCATTTCTATCTGAATATCAATATTTCGTCAACAGAAATCATTGTCGGGTCGTCAGAGGGAGTATAGAGGGATTTTTCATCTTCAGAATGACTTCAAAAATCAAATATGGCTTGGCACGTATCATGGTGGGGTACAGAATATTCATTTTCATCTCAATACCAATAATTTTTCAGAAGAAAACATTGTCGGGTCGTCAGAGGGGGTATAGAGGGATTTTTCATTTTCAAAATTACCTCAAAATCAAATATGACTTGGCACGAATCATGGTGGGGTGCAGTATATCTATTTCCATCTGAATAACAGTAATTTGTCAACAGAAATCATTGTCGGGTCGTCAGAGGGGGTATAGAGAGATTTTTCATTTTCAAAATTACCTCAAAATCAAATATGACTTGGCACGCATCATGCTGGGGTGCAAAGTATTCATGTCCATCCGAATAATAATAATTCGTCAACACAAATCATTGTCGGGTCGTTAGAGGGGGGTATAGAGGGATTTTTCATTTTCAATATTTCTTCAAAAATAAAATATGACTCGGCACGCAACATAGTGGGGTGCAGAATATCCATTTCCATCTGAATAACAATAATTCGTCAACAGAAATCATTGTCGGGTCGTTAGAGGGGGTATACAGGGATTTTTCAATTTCAATATTTCTTCAAAAATCTAATATGACTTGGCACGCATCATGGTAGTGTGCAGAATATTCATTTTCATCTGAATAACAATAATTTGTCAACAGAAATCATAGTCGGGTCGTCAGAGGGGTTATAGAGGGATTTTTCATTTTCAAAATGACTTCAAAAATCAAATATGACTTGGCACGCATCATGGTGGGGTACAGAATATTCATTCCCACCTCAATAACAATAATTCGTCAAATTAAATCATTGTCGGGTAGTCAGAGGGGGTATAGAGGGATTTTTCATTTTTAAAATTATCTCAAAATCAAATATGACTGGTCACGCATCATGGTGGGGTGCAAAGTATTCATGTCCATCTGAATAACAATAATTCGTCTTCAGAAATCATTGTCGGGTCGTTAGAAGGGGTATAGAGGGATTTTTCATTTTCAAAATTACCTCAAAATCAAATATGACTTGGCACGCAACATGGTGGGGTGCAGAATATCCATTTCCATCTGAATAACAATAATTCGTCAACAGAAATCATTGACGGGTCGTTAAAGGGGGTATAGAGGGATTTTACATTTTCAAAATTACCTCAAAATCAAATATGACGTGGCACGCAACATGGTGGGGTGCAGAATATCCATTTCCATCTGAATAAGAATAATTCGTCATCAGAAATCATTGTCGGGTCGTTAGAGGGGGTATACAGGGATTTTTTCAATTTCAATATTTCTTCAAAAATCCAATATGACTTGGCACGCATCATGGTAGTGTGCAGAATATCCATTTTCATCTGAATAACAATAATTTGTCATCAGAAATCATTGTCGGGTCGTCTGAGGGGTTATAGAGAGATTTTTCATTTTCAAAATGACTTCAAAAATCAAATATGACTTGGCACGCATCATGGTGGGGTACAGAATATTCATTTCCACCTCAATAACAATAATTCGTCAAAATAAATCATTGTCGGGTCGTCAGAGGGGGTATAGAGGGATTTTTCATTCTCAAAATTACCTCAGAATCAAATATGACTTGGCACGCATCATGGTGGGCTGCAGAATATCCATTTTCATCTGAATAACAAAAATTCGTCAACAGAAATCATTGACGGGTCGCAAGAGGGGGGTATAGAGGGATTTTTCATTTTCAATATTTCTTCAAAAATCAAATATGACTTGGCACGCAACATAGTGGGGTGCAGAATATCCATTTTCATCTGAATAACAATAATTCGTCAACAGAAATCATTGACGGGTCGTTAAAGGGGGTATAGAAGGATTTTTCATTTTCAAAATTTGTTCAAAATTCTAATATGACTTGGCACACATGATGATGGGGTGCAGAATATTTAATCCCATCTGAATAACAATAATTCGTCAACGCAAATCATCGTCGTGTAGTCAGAGGGAGTATGGAGAGATTTTTCATTTTCAAAATTACTTCAAAAATCTAATAAAACTTGGCACGCATCATGGTGGGGTGCAAAGTATCCATTCCTATCTGAATAAAAATAATTCGTCAACTGAAATCATTGTCGTGTCGTCAGAGGGGAATGGAGGGATTTTTCATTTTCAAAATTTCTTCAAAAATTCAATATGACTTGGCACGCATCATAGTGGGGTGCAAAGTATCCATATCTATCAAAATAACAATAAGTCGTCAACAGAAATCATTGTCGGGTCGTTAGAGGGGGTATAGAGGAATTTTTCATTTTCAATATTTCTTCAAAAATCTAATATGACTTGGCACGCATCATGGTGGGGTGCAAAGTATTCATGTCCATCTGAATAACAATAATTCGTCAAAAGAAATCATTGTCGGGTTGTTAGAGGGGGTATACAGGGATTTTTCAATTTCAATACTTCTTCAAAAATCTAATTTGACTTGGCACGCATCATGGTAGTGTGCAGAATATCCATTTTCATCTGAATAACAATAATTTGTCAACAGAAATCATTGTCGGGTCGTCAGAGGGGTTATAGAGGGATTTCTCATTTTCAAAATGACTTCTAAAATCAAATATGACTTGGCACGCATCATGGTGGGGTACAGAATATTCATTTCCACCTCAATAACAATAATTCGTCAACAGAAAACATTGTCGGGTCGTTAGAGGGGGTATACAGGGATTTTTCAATTTCAATACTTCTTCAAAAATCTAATTTGACTTGGCACGCATCATGGTAGTGTGCAGAATATCCATTTTCATCTGAATAACAATAATTTGTCAACAGAAATCATTGTCGGGTCGTCAGAGGGGTTATAGAGGGATTTTTCATTTTCAAAATGACTTCAAAAATCAAATATGACTTGGCACGCATCATGGTGGGGTACAGAATATTCATTTCCACCTCAATAACAATAATTCGTCAAAATAAATCATTGTCGGGTCGTCAGAGGGGGTATAGAGGGATTTTTCATTTTTAAAATTATCTCAAAATCAAATATGACTTGGCACGCATCATGGTGGGGTGCAAAGTATTCATTTCCATCCGAATAACAATAATTCGTCAACACAAATCATTGTCGGGTCGTTAGAGGGGGTATACAGGGATTTTTCAATTTCAATATTTCTTCAAAAATCTAATATGACTTAGCACGCATCATGGTAGTGTGCAGAATATTCATTTTCATCTGAATAACAATAATTTGTCAACAGAAATCATTGTCGGGTCGTCTGAGGGGTTATAGAGGGATTTTTCATTTTCAAAATGACTTCAAAAATCAAATATGACTTGGCACGCATCATCGTGGGGTACAGAATATTCATTTCCACCTCAATAACAATAATTCGTCAAAATAAATCATTTTCGGGTCGTCAGAGGGGGTATAGAAGGATTTTTCATTCTCAAAATTACCTCAGAATCAAATATGACTTGGCACGCATCATGGTGGGCTGCAGAATATCCATTTTCATCAAAATAACAATAATTCATCAACAGAAATCATTGTCGGGTCGTTAGAGGGGGTATAGAGGGATTATACATTTTCAGTATTTCTTCAAAAATCTAATATGACTTGGCACGCATCATGGTGGGGTGCAAAGTATTCATGTCCATCTGAATAACAATAATTAGTCAAAAGAAATCATTGTCGGGTTGTTAGAGGGGGTATAGAGTGATTTTTCATTTTCAATATTTCTTCAAAAATGTAATATGACTTGGCACGCATCATGGTGGGGTGCAGAATATCCATTTCCATCTGAATAACAATAAGTCCCTAACATAAATCATTGTCGTGTCGTCAGAGGGGTATAGAGGGATTTTTCATTTTCAAAATTTTCTCAAAATCAAATATGACTTGGCACGCAACATAGTGGGGTGCAGAATATCCTATCCCATCTGAATAACAATAATTCGTCAACAGAAATCATTGTCGGGTCGTCAGAGGGGTTATGGAGGGATTTTTCATTTTCAAAATGACTTCAAAAATCAAATATGACTTGGCACGCATCATGGTGGGGTACAGAATATTCATTTCCACCTCAATAACAATAATTCGTCAACAGAAATCATTGTCGGGTCGTTAGAGGGGGTATACAGGGATTTTTCAATTTCAATACTTCTTCAAAAATCTAATTTGACTTGGCACGCATCATGGTAGTGTGCAGAATATCCATTTTCATCTGAATAACAATAATTTGTCAACAGAAATCATTGTCGGGTCGTCAGAGGGGTTATAGAGGGATTTTTCATTTTCAAAGTGACTTCAAAAATCAAATATGACTTGGCACTCATCATGGTGGGGTGCAAAGTATTCATGTCCATCCGAATAATAATAATTCGTCAACACAAATCATTGTCGGGTCGTTAGAGGGGGGTATAGAGGGATTTTTCATTTTCAATATTTCTTCAAAAATAAAATATGACTTGGCACGCATCATGGTAGTGTGCAGAATATCCATTTTCATCTGAATAACAATAATTCGTCAACAGAAATCATTGACGGGTCGTTAAAGGGTGTATAGAGGGATTTTTCATTTTCAAAATTACCTCAAAATCAAATATGACGTGGCACGCAACATGGTGGGGTGCAAAGTATTCATGTCCATCCGAATAATAATAATTCGTCAACACAAATCATTGTCGGGTCGTTAGAGGGGGGTATAGAGGGATTTTTCATTTTCAATATTTCTTCAAAAATAAAATATGACTTGGCACGCATCATGGTAGTGTGCAGAATATCCATTTCCATCTGAATAACAATAATTTGTCATCAGAAATCATTGTCGGGTCGTCTGAGGGGTTATAGAGAGATTTTTCATTTTCAAAATGACTTCAAAAATCAAATATGACTTGGCACGCATCATGGTGGGGTACAGAATATTCATTTCCACCTCAATAACAATAATTCGTCAAAATAAATCATTGTCGGGTCGTCAGAGGGGGTATAGAGGGATTTTTCATACTCAAAATTACCTCAGAATCAAATATGACTTGGCACGCATCATGGTGGGCTGCAGAATATCCATTTTCATCTGAATAACAAAAATTCGTCAACAAAAATCATTGACGTGTAGTCAGAGGGAGTATGGAGAGATTTTTCATTTTAAAAATTTCTTCAAAAATCAAATATGACTTGGCACGCAACATAGTGGGGTGCAGAATATCCATTTTCATCTGAATAACAATAATTCGTCAACAGAAATCATTGACGGGTCGTTAAAGGGGGTATAGAAGGATTTTTCATTTTCAAAATTTGTTCAAAATTCTAATATGACTTGGCACACATGATGATGGGGTGCAGAATATTCAATCCCATCTGAATAACAATAATTCGTCAACGCAAATCATTGTCGTGTAGTCAGAGGGAGTATGAAGAGATTTTTCATTTTCAAAATTACTTCAAAAATCTAATAAAACTTGGCACGCATCATGGTGGGGTGCAAAGTATCCATTCCCATCTGAATAAAAATAATTCGTCAACTGAAATCATTGTCGTGTCGTCAGAGGGGGTATAGAGGGATTTTTCATTTTCAAAATTACCTCAAAATCAAATATGACTTGGCACGCATCATGGTGGGGTGCAGAATATCCATTCCAATCTAAATAACAATAATTCGTCAACAGAAATCATTGTCGGGTCGTCAGAGGGGGTATAGAGGGATTTTTCATTTTCAAAATTACCTCAAAATCAAATATGACTTGGCACGCATCATGGTGGGGTGCAGAATATCCATTCCAATCTAAATAACAATAATTCGTCAACAGAAATCATTGTCGGGTCGTCAGAGGGGGTATAGAGGGATTTTTCATTTTCAAAATTACCTCAAAATCAAATATGACTTGGCACGCAACATGGTGGGGTGCAGAATATCCATTTCCATCTGAATAACAATAATTTGTCAACAGAAATCATTGTCGGGTCGTCAGAGGGGGTATAGAGGGATTTTTCATTTTCAAAATTACCTCAAAATCAAATATGACTTGGCACGCATCATGGTGGGGTGCAGAATATCCATTCCAATCTAAATAACAATAATTCGTCAACAGAAATCATTGGCGGGTCGTTAGAGGGGGTATAGAGGGATTTTTCATTTTCAAAATTTCTTCAAAAATGTAATATGACTTGGCACGCATCATGGTGAGGTGCAGAATATCTATTCCCATCTGAATAACAATAATTCGTCAAAAGATATCATTGTCGGGATGTTAGAGGGGGTATACAGGGATTTTTCAATTTCAATACTTCTTCAAAAATCTAATTTGACTTGGCACGCATCATGGTGGGGTGCAAAGTATTCATTTCCATCCGAATAACAATAATTCGTCAACACAAATCATTGTCGGGTCGTTAGAGGGGGTATACAGGGATTTTTCAATTTCAATATTTCTTCAAAAATCAAATATGACTTGGCACGCATCATCGTGGGGTACAGAATATTCATTTCCACCTCAATAACAATAATTCGTCAAAATAAATCATTTTCGGGTCGTCAGAGGGGGTATAGAAGGATTTTTCATTCTCAAAATTACCTCAGAATCAAATATGACTTGGCACGCATCATGGTGGGCTGCAGAATATCCATTTTCATCAAAATAACAATAATACGTCAACAGAAATCATTGTCGGGTCGTTAGAGGGGGTATAGAGGGATTTTACATTTTCAGTATTTCTTCAAAAATCTAATATGACTTGGCACGCATCATGGTGGGGTGCAAAGTATTCATGTCCATCTGAATAACAATAATTCGTCAAAAGAAATCATTGTCGGGTTGTTAGAGGGGGTATAGAGTGATTTTTCATTTTCAATATTTCTTCAAAAATGTAATATGACTTGGCACGCATCATGGTGGGGTACAGAATATCCAGTTCCATCTGAATAACAATAAGTCCCTAACATAAATCATTGTCGTGTCGTCAGAGGGGTATAGAGGGATTTTTCATTTTCAAAATTTTCTCAAAATCAAATATAACTTGGCACGCAACATAGTTGGGTGCAGAATATCCTATCCCATCTGAATAACAATAATTCGTCAACAGAAATCATTGTCGGGTCGTCAGAGGGGTTATGGAGGGATTTTTCATTTTCAAAATGACTTCAAATATCAAATATGACTTGGCACGCATCATGGTGGGGTACAGAATATTCATTTCCATCTCAATAACAATAATTCGTCAAAATAAATCATTGTCGGGTCGTCAGAGGGGGTATAGAGGGATTTTTCATTTTTAAAATTATCTCAAAATCAAATATGACTTGGCACGCATCATGGTGGGGTGCAAAGTATTCATGTCCATCCGAATAATAATAATTCGTCAACACAAATCATTGTCGGGTCGTTAGAGGGGGGTATAGAGGGATTTTTCTTTTTCAATATTTCTTCAAAAATAAAATATGACTTGGCACGCATCATGGTAGTGTGCAGAATATCCATTTTCATCTGAATAACAATAATTCGTTAACAGAAATCATTGACGGGTCGTTAAAGGGGGTATAGAGGGATTTTTCATTTTCAAAATTACCTCAAAATCAAATATGACGTGGCACGCAACATGGTGGGGTGCAGAATATCCATTTCCATCTGAATAAGAATAATTCGTCAACAGAAATCATTGTCGAGTCGTTAGAGGGGGTATACAGGGATTTTTCAATTTCAATATTTCTTCAAAAATCCAATATGACTTGGCACGCAACATGGTAGTGTGCAGAATATCCATTTTCATCTGAATAACAATAAATTGTCATCAGAAATCATTGTCGGGTCGTCTGAGGGGTTATAGAGAGATTTTTCATTTTCAAAATGACTTCAAAAATCAAATATGACTTGGCACGCATCATGGTGGGGTACAGAATATTCATTTCCACCTCAATAACAATAATTCGTCAAAATAAATCATTGTCGGGTCGTCAGAGGGGGTTTAGAGGGATTTTTCATTCTCAAAATTACCTCAGAATCAAATATGACTTGGCACGCAACATGGTGGGGTGCAGAATATCCATTTCCATCTGAATAACAATAATTCGTCAAAATAAATCATTGTCGGTTCGTCAGAGGGGGTATAGAGGGATTTTTCGTTTTTAAAATTATCTCAAAATCGAATATGACTTGTCACGCATCATGGTGGGGTGCAAAGTATTCATGTCCATCTGAATAACAATAATTCGTCTACAGAATTCATTGTCGGGTCGTTAGAAGGGGTATAGAGGGATTTTTCATTTTCAAAATTACCTCAAAATCAAATATGACTTGGCACGCAACATGGTGGGGTGCAGAATATTCATTTCCATCTGAATAACAATAATTCGTCAACAGAAATCATTGACGGGTCGTTAAAGGGGGTATAGAGGGATTTTTCATTTTCAAAATTACCTCAAAATCAAATATGACTTGGCACGCAACATGGTGGGGTGCAGAATATCCATTTCCATCTGAATAACAATAATTCGTCGACAGAAATCATTGTCGGGTCGTCTGAGGGGTTATAGAGAGATTTTTCATTTTCAAAATGACTTCAAAAATCAAATATGACTTGGCACGCATCATGGTGGGGTACAGAATATTCATTTCCACCTCAATAACAATAATTCGTCAAATTTAATCATTGTCGGGTCGTCAGAGGGGGTATAGAGGGATTTTTCATTCTCAAAATTATCTCAGAATCAAATATGACTTGGCACGCATCATGGAGGGCTGCAGAATATCCATTTTCATCTGAATAACAATAATTCGTCTACAGAAATCATTGACGGGTCGTTAGAGGGGGGTATAGAGGGATTTTTCATTTTCAAAATTACCTCAAAATCAAATATGACTTGGCACGCATCATGGTGGGGTGCAGAATATCCATTCCGATCTAAATAACAATAATTCGTCAACAGAAATCATTGGCGGGTCGTTAGAGGGGGTATAGAGGGATTTTTCATTTTCAAAAGTTCTTCAAAAATCTAATATGACTTGGCACGCATCATGTTGAGGTGCAGAATATCAATTTCCATCTGAATAACAATAATTCGTCAACAAAAATCATTGTCGTGTCGTTAGAGGGGGTATAGAGGGATTTTACATTTTCAATATTTCTTCAAAAATCTAATATGACTTGGCACGCATCATAGTGGGGTGCAAAGTATTCATGTCCATCTGAATAACAATAATTCGTCAGAAGAAATCATTGTCGGGTTGTTAGAGGGGGTATAGAGGGATTTTTCATTTTCAATATTTCTTCAAAAATGTAATATGACTTGGCACGCATCATGGTGGGGTGCAAAGTATCCAGATCCATCAAAATAACAATAATTCGTCAACAGAAATCATTGTCGGGTCGTTAGAGGGGGTATAGAGGGATTTTACATTTTCAATATTTCTTCAAAAATCTAATATGACTTGGCACGCATCATGGTGGGGTGCAAAGTATTCATGTCCATCTGAATAACAATAATTCGTCAAAAGAAATCATTGTCGGGTTGTTAGAGGGGGTATAGAGGGATTTTTCATTTTCAATATTTCTTCAAAAATGTAATATGACTTGGCACGCATCATGGTGGGGTGCAGAATATCCATTTCCATCTGAATAACAATAATTCCCTAACATAAATCATTGTCGTGTCGTCAGAGGGGTATAGAGGGATTTTTCATATTCAAAATTTTCTCAAAATCAAATATGACTTGGCACGCAACATAGTGGGGTGCAGAATATCCTATCCCATCTGAATAACTATAATTCGTTAACAGAAATCATTGTCGGGTCGTTAGAAGGGGTATAGAGGGATTTTTCATTTTCAAAATTACTTCAAAAATTCAATATGACTTGGCACGCATCATGGTAGTGTGCAGAATATCTAGTTTCATCTGAATAACAATAATTTGTCAACAGAAATCATTGTCGGGTCGTCAGAGGGGTTATGGAGGGATTTTTCATTTTCAAAATGACTTCAAAAATCAAATATGACTTGGCACGCATCATGGTGGGGTACAGAATATTCATTTCCACCTCAATAACAATAATTCGTCAACAGAAATCATTGTCGGGTAGTTAGAGGGGGTATACAGGGATTTTTCAATTTCAATACTTCTTCAAAAATCTAATTTGACTTGGCACGCATCATGGTAGTGTGCAGAATATCCATTTTCATCTGAATAACAATAATTTGTCAACAGAAATCATTGTCGGGTCGTCAGAGGGGTTATAGAGGGATTTTTCATTTTCAAAATGACTTCAAAAATCAAATATGACTTGGCACGCATAATGGTGGGGTACAGAATATTCATTTCCACCTCAATAACAATAATTCGTCAAAATAAATCATTGTCGGGTCGTCAGAGGGGGAATAGAGGGATTTTTCATTTTTAAAATTATCTCAAAATCAAATATGACTTGGCACGCATCATGGTGGGGTACAGAATATTCATTTCCATCTCAATACCAATAATTTTTCAAAATATAACATTGTCGGGTCGTCAGAGGGGGTATAGAGGGATTTTTCATTTTCAAAATTACCTCAAAATCAAATAGGACTTGGCACGCATCATGGTGGGGTGCAGAATATCCATTTCCATCTGAATAACAATAATTCCCTAACATAAATCATTGTCGTGTCGTCAGAGGGGTATAGAGGAATTTTTCATTTTCAAAATTACCTCAAAATCAAATATGACTTGGCACGCAACATAGCGGGGTGCAGAATATCCATTCCCATCTGAAAAACAATAATTCGTCAACAGAAATCATTGTCGGGTCGTTAGAAGGGGTATAGAGGGATTTTTCATTTTCAAAATTACCTCAAAATCAAATATGACTTGGCACGCAACATGGTGGGGTGCAGAATATTCATTTCCATCTGAATAAGAATAATTCGTCAACAGAAATCATTGTCGGGTCGTTAGAGGGGGTACACAGGGATTTTTCAATTTCAATATTTCTTCAAAAATCTAATATGACTTGGCACGCATCATGGTAGTGTGCAGAATATCCATTTTCATCTGAATAACAATAATTTGTCAACAGAAATCATTGTCGGGTCGTCAGAGGGGTTATAGAGGGATTTTTCATTTTCAAAATGACTTCAAAAATCAAATATGACTTGGCACGCATCATGGTGGGGAGAAGAATATTCATTTCCACCTCAATAACAATAATTCGTCAAAATAAATCATTGTCAGGTCGTCAGAGGGGGTATAGAGGGATTTTTCATTTTTAAAATTATCTCAAAATCAAATATGACTTGGCACGCAACATGGTGGGGTGCAGAATATCCATTTCCATCCGAATAAGAACAATTCGTCAACAGAAATCATTGTCGGGTCGTTAGAGGGGGTATACAGGGATTTTTTAATTTCAATATTTCTTCAAAAATCCAATATGACTTGGCATGCATCATGGTAGTGTGCAGAATATCCATTTTCATCTGAATAACAATAATTTGTCATCAGAAATCATTGTCGGGTCGTCTGAGGGGTTATAGAGAGATTTTTCATTTTCAAAATGACTTCAAAAATCAAATATGACTTGGCACGCATCATGGTGGGGTACAGAATATTCATTTCCACCTCAATAACAATAATTCGTCAAAATAAATCATTGTCGGGTCGTCAGAGGGGGTATAGAGGGATTTTTCATTCTCAAAATTACCTCAGAATCAAATATGACTTGGCACGCATCATGGTGGGCTGCAGAATATCCATTTTCATCTGAATAACAAAAATTCGTCTAAAGAAATCATTGACGGGTCGTTAGAGGGGGTATAGAGGGATTTTTCATTTACAATATTTCTTCAAAAATCAAATATGACTTGGCACGCAACATAGTGGGGTGCAGAATATCCATTTTCATCTGAATAACAATAATTCGTCAACAGAAATCATTGTCGGGTCGTTATAGGGGGTATAGAGGGATTTTTCATTTTCAAAATAGCTTCAAAAATCAAATATGACTTGGCACGTATCATGGTGGAGTGCATAATATCCATTTCTATCTGAATATCAATAATTCGTCAACAGAAATCATTGTCGGGTCGTCAGAGGGGGTATAGAGGGATTTTTCATCTTCAGAATGACTTCAAAAATCAAATATGACTTGGCACGCATCATGGTGGGGTACAGAATATTCATTTTCATCTCAATACCAATAATTTTTCAAAAGAAAACATTGTCGGGTCGTCAGAGGTGGTATAGAGGGATTTTTCATTTTCAAAATTACCTCAAAATCAAATATGACTTGGCACGAATCATTGTGGGGTGCAGTATATCCATTTCCATCTGAATAACAGTAATTTGTCAACAGAAATCATTGTCGGGTCGTCAGAGGGATTATAGAGGGATTTTTCATTTTCAAAATTACCTCAAAGTCTAATATGACTTGGCACGCATCATGGTGGGGTGCAGAGTATCCATTTCCATCTGAATAACAATAATTCGTCAACAGAAATCATTGACGGGTCGTTAGAAGTGGTATAGAGTGATTTTTCATTTTCAAAGTTACTTCAAAAATCTAATATGACTAGGCACGCATCATGGTGGGGTGCAAAGTATCCATGTCCATCTGAATAACAATAAGTCGTCAACAGAAATCATTGTCGGGTCGTCAGAAGGGGTATAGAGGGATTTTTCATCTTTAAAATTACTTCAAAAATCAAATATGACTTGGCACGCATCATTGTGGGGTACAGAATATTCATTTCCATCTCAATACCAATAAATTTTCAAATGAAATCATTGTCGGGTCGTCAAATGGGGTATAGAGAGATTTTTCATTTTCAAAATTACCTCAAAATCAAATATGACTTTGCACGCAACATGGTGGAATGCAGAATATCCATTTCCATCTGAATAACAATAATTCGTCAACAGAAATCATTGACGGGTCGTTAGAAGTGGTATAGAGTTATTTTTCATTTTCAAAATTACTTCAAAATTATAATATGACTAGGCACGCACCATGGTGGGGTGCAAAGTATCCATGTCCATCTGAATAACAATAATTCGTCATCACAAATCATTGTCGTGTCGTCATAGGGGGTATAGAGAGATTTATCCTTTTCAATATTTCTTCAAAAATCTAATATGACTTGGCACGCATCATCGTGGGGTGCAGAATATCCATTTCTATCTGAATATCAATAATTCGTCAACAGAAATCATTGTCGGGTCGTCAGAGGGGGTATAGAGGGATTTTTCATTTTCAAAATTACCTCAAAATCAAATATGACTTGGCACGAATCATTGTGGGGTGCAGTATATCCATTTCCATCTGAATAACAGTAATTTGTCAACAGAAATCATTGTCGGGTCGTCAGAGGGATTATAGAGGGATTTTTCATTTTCAAAATTACCTCAAAGTCTAATATGACTTGGCACGCATCATGGTGGGGTGCAGAGTATCCATTTCCATCTGAATAACAATAATTCGTCAACAGAAATCATTGACGGGTCGTTAGAAGTGGTATAGAGTGATTTTTCATTTTCAAAGTTACTTCAAAAATCTAATATGACTCGGCACGCATCATGGTGGGGTGCAAAGTATCCATGTCCATCTGAATAACAATAAGTCGTCAACAGAAATCATTGTCGGGTCGTCAGAAGGGGTATAGAGGGATTTTTCATCTTTAAAATTACTTCAGAAATCAAATATGACTTGGCACGCATCATTGTGGGGTACAGAATATTCATTTCCATCTCAATACCAATAAATTTTCAAATGAAATCATTGTCGGGTCGTCAGATGGGGTATAGAGAGATTTTTCATTTTCAAAATTACCTCAAAATCAAATATGACTTTGCACGCAACATGGTGGAATGCAGAATATCCATTTCCATCTGAATAACAATAATTCGTCAACAGAAATCATTGACGGGTCGTTAGAAGTGGTATAGAGTTATTTTTCATTTTCAAAATTACTTCAAAAATCTAATATGACTAGGCACGCACCATGGTGGGGTGCAAAGTATCCATGTCCATCTGAATAACAATAATTCGTCATCACAAATCATTGTCGTGTCGTCATAGGGGGTATAGAGAGATTTATCCTTTTCAATATTTCTTCAAAAATCTAATATGACTTGGCACGCATCATCGTGGGGTGCAAAATATCCAATTCTATCTGAATATCAATAATTCGTCAACAGAAATCATTGTCGGGTCGTCAGAGGGGGATAGAGGGATTTTTCATCTTCATAATGACTTCAAAAATCAAATATGACTTGGCACGCATCATGGTGGGGTACAGAATATTCATTTCCATCTCAATACCAATAATTTTTCAAAGGAATACATTATCGGGTCGTCAGAGGGGGTATAGAGGGATTTTTCATTTTCAAAATTACCTCAAAATCAAATATGACTTGGCACGCATGATGGTGGGGTGCAGAATATCCATTTCCATCTGAATAACAATAATTCGTCAACAGAAATCATTGACGGGTCGTGAGAGGGGGTATAGAGGGATTTTTCATTTTCAAAATTTCTTCAAAAATCTAATATGACTTGGCACGCATCATGGTGGGGTGCAGAATATTTATTCCCATCTGAATAACAATAATTCGTCAACAGAAATCATTGTCGTGTCGTCAGAGGGGGTATGGAGGGATTTTTCATATTCAAAATTACTTCAAGAATCTAATATGACTTGGCACTCATCATGGTGGGGTGCAAAGTATCCATTCCCATCTGAATAATAATAATTTGGCAACAGAAATCATTGTCGTGTCGTCAGAGGGGGTATGGAAGGATTTTTCAATTTCAAAATGACTTCAAAAATCAAATATGACTTGGCACGCATCATGGTGGGGTACAGAATATCCATTTCCATCTCAATAACAATAATTTGTCAACAGAAATCATTGTCGGGTCGTCAGAGAGGGTATAGAGGGATTCTTCATTTTCAAAATTTCTTCAAAAATCTAATATGACTTGGCACGCATCATGGTGGGGAGCAGAATATTTATTCCCATCTAAATAACAATAATTCGTCAACAGAAATCATTGTCATGTCGTCAGAGGGGGTATGGAGGGATTTTTCATTTTCAAAATGACTTCAAAAATCAAATATGACTTGGCACGCATCATGGTGGGGTACAGAATATCCATTTCCATTTCAATAACAATAATTTGTCAACAGAAATCATTGTCGGGTCGTCAGAGGGGGTATAGAGGGATTTTTCATTTTCAAAATTACCTCAAAATCAAATATGACTTAGCACGCATCATGGTGGGCTGCAGAATATTCATTTCCATCTGAATAACAATAATTCGTCAACAGAAATCATTGACGGGTCGTTAGAGGGGGTATAGAGGGATTTTTCATTTTCAATATTACCTCGAAATCAAATGTGACTTGGCACGCATCATGGTGGGGTGCAGAATATCCATTTCTATCTGAATAAATATAATTCGTCAACAGAAATCATTGTCGTGTCGTCAGAGGTGGTATGGAGGGATTTTTCATTTTCTAAATTACTTCAAAAATCAAATATATCTTGGCACGCATCATAGTAGGGTGCGAAATATTTATTTCCATCTGAATAACAATAATTCTTCAACAGAAATCATTGTCGGGTCGTCAGAGGTGGTATAGAGTGATTTTTCATTTTCAAAATTACTTCAAAAATCTAATATGACTAGGCACGCATCATGGTGGGGTGCAAAGTATCCATGTCCATCTGAATAACAATAATTTGTCAACAGAAATCATTGTCGTGTCGTCAGAGGTGGTATGGAGTGATTTTTCATTTTCAAAATTACTTCAAAAATCAAATATATCTTGGCACGCATCATAGTAGGGTGCAAAATATTCATTTCCATCTGAATAACAATAATTCTTCAACAGAAATCATTGTCGGGTCGTCAGAGGGGGTATAGAGGGATTTTTCAATATCAAAATGACTTCAAAAATCAAATATGACATGGAACGCATCATAGTAGGGTGCAAAACATCCATTTCCATCTAAATAACAATAATTTGTCGACAAAAATCATTGTCGGGTCGTCAGAGGTGGTATAGAGTGATTTTTCATTTTCAAAATTACTTCAAAAATCTAATATGACTAGGCACACATCATGGTGAGGTGCAAAGTATCCATGTACATCTGAATAACAATAATTCGTCAACAGAAATCATTGTCGGGTCGTTATAGGGGGTATAGAGGGATTTTTCATTTTCAAAATAGCTTCAAAAATCAAATATGACTTGGCACGTATCATGGTGGAGTGCATAATATCCATTTCTATCTGAATATCAATAATTCGTCAACAGAAATCATTGTCGGGTCGTCAGAGGGGTTATAGAGGGATTTTTCATCTTAAGAATGACTTTAAAAATCAAATATGACTTGGCACGCATCATGGTGGGGTACAGAATATTCATTTTCATCTCAATACCAATAATTTTTCAGAAGAAAACATTGTCGGGTCGTCAGAGGGGGTATAGAGGGATTTTTCATTTTCAAAATTACCTCAAAATCAAATATGACTTGGCACGAATCATTGTGGGGTGCAGTATATCCATTTCCATCTGAATAACAGTAATTTGTCAACAGAAATCATTGTCGGGTCGTCAGAGGGATTATAGAGGGATTTCTCATTTTCAAAATTACCTCAAAGTCTAATATGACTTGGCACGCATCATGGTTGGGTGCAGAGTATCCATTTCCATCTGAATAACAATAATACGTCAACAGAAATCATTGACGGGTCGTTAGAAGTGGTATAGAGTGATTTTTCATTTTCAAAGTTACTTCGAAAATCTAATATGACTAGGCACGCATCATGGTGGGGTGCAAAGTATCCATGTCCATCTGAATAACAATAAGTCGTCAACAGAAATCATTGTCGGGTCGTCAGAAGGGGTATAGAGGGATTTTTCATCTTTAAAATTACTTCAAAAATCAAATATGACTTGGCACGCATCATTGTGGGATACAGAATATTCATTTCCATCTCAATACCAATAAATTTTCAAATGAAATCATTGTCGGGTCGTCAGATGGGGTATAGAGAGATTTTTCATTTTCAAAATTACCTCAAAATCAAATATGACTTTGCACGCAACATGGTGGAATGCAGAATATCCATTTCCATCTGAATAACAATAATTCGTCAACAGAAATCATTGTCGGGTCGTCAGAGGGGGTATAGAGGGATTTTTCATTTTCAAAATTACCTCAAAATCAAATATGACTTGGCACGCAACGTGGTGGGGTGCAGAATATCCATTTCCATCTGAATAACAATAATTCGTCAACAGAAATCATTGTCGGGTCGTTAGAGGGGGTATACAGGGATTTTTTAATTTCAATATTTCTTCAAAAATCCAATATGACTTGGCATGCATCATGGTAGTGTGCAGAATATCGATTTTCATCTGAATAACAATAATTTGTCATCAGAAATCATTGTCGGGTCGTCTGAGGGGTTATAGAGAGATTTTTCATTTTCAAAATGACTTCAAAAATCAAATATGACTTGGCACGCATCATGGTGGGGAGAAGAATATTCATTTCCACCTCAATAACAATAATTCGTCAAAATAAATCATTGTCAGGTCGTCAGAGGGGGTATAGAGGGATTTTTCATTTTTAAAATTATGTCAAAATCAAATATGACTTGTCACGCATCATGGTGGGGTGCAAAGTATTCATGTCCATCTGAATAACAATAATTCGTCTACAGAATTCATTGTCGGGTCGTTAGAAGGGGTATAGAGGGATTTTTCATTTTCAAAATTACCTCAAAATCAAATATGACTTGGCACGCAACGTGGTGGGGTGCAGAATATCCATTTCCATCTGAATAACAATAATTCGTCAACAGAAATCATTGTCGGGTCGTTAGAGGGGGTACACAGGGATTTTTCAATTTCAATATTTCTTCAAAAATCTAATATGACTTGGCACGCATCATGGTAGTGTGCAGAATATCCATTTTCATCTGAATAACAATAATTTGTCAACAGAAATCATTGTCGGGTCGTCAGAGGGGTTATAGAGGGATTTTTCATTTTCAAAATGACTTCAAAAATCAAATATGACTTGGCACGCATAATGGTGGGGTACAGAATATTCATTTCCACCTCAATAACAATAATTCGTCAAAATAAATCATTGTCGGGTCGTCAGAGGGGGAATAGAGGGATTTTTCATTTTTAAAATTATCTCAAAATCAAATATGACTTGGCACGCATCATGGTGGGGTGCAAAGTATTCATGTCCATCCGAATAATAATAATTCGTCAACACAAATCATTGTCGGGTCGTTAGAGGGGGGTATAGAGGGATTTTTCATTTTCAATATTTCTTCAAAAATAAAATATGACTTGGCACGCAACATAGTGGGGTGCAGAATATCCATTTCCATCTGAATAACAATAATTTGTCAACAGAAATCATAGTCGGGTCGTCTGAGGGGTTATAGGGGGATTTATCATTATCAAAATGACTTCAAAAATCAAATACGACTTGGCACGCATCATCGTGGGGTACAGAATATTCATTTCCACCTCAATAACAATAATTCGTCAAAATAAATCATTGTCGGGTCGTCAGAGGGGGTATAGAGGGATTTTTCATTCTCAAAATTACCTCAGAATCAAATATGACTTGGCACGCATCATGGTGGGCTGCAGAATATCCATTTTCATCTGAATAACAATAATTTGTCAACAGAAATCATTGTCGGGTCGTCAGAGGGGTTATAGAGGGATTTTTCATTTTCAAAATGACTTCAAAAATCAAATATGACTTGGCACGCATCATGGTGGGGTACAGAATATTCATTTCCACCTCAATAACAATAATTCGTCAAAATAAATCATTGTCGGGTCGTCAGGGGGGTATAGAGGGATTTTTGATTTTTAAAATTATCTCAAAATCAAATATGACTTGGCACGCATCATGGTGGGGTGCAAAGTATTCATGTCCATCCGAATAATAATAATTCGTCAACACAAATCATTGTCGGGTCGTTAGAGGGGGGTATAGAAGGATTTTTCATTTTCAATATTTCTTCAAAATTAAAATATGACTTGGCACGCAACATAGTGGGGTGCGGAATATCCATTCCCATCTGAATAACAGTAATTCGTCAACAGAAATCATTGTCGGGTCGTTAGAGGGGGTATACAGGGATTTTTCAATTTCAATATTTCTTCAAAAATCTAATATGACTTGGCACGCATCATGGTAGTGTGCAGAATATTCATTTTCATCTGAATAACAATAATTTGTCAACAGAAATCATAGTCGGGTCGTCTGAGGGGTTATAGGGGGATTTCTCATTTTCAAAATGTCATCAAAAATCAAATATGACTTGGCACGCATCATCGTGGGGTACAGAATACTCATTTCCACCTCAATAACAATAATTCGTCAAAATAATTCATTGTCGGGTCGTCAGAGGGGGTATAGAGGGATTTTTCATTCTCAAAATTACCTCAGAATCAAATATGACTTGGCACGCATCATGATGGGCTGCAGAATATCCATTTTCATCTGAATAACAATAATTCGTCAACAGAAATCATTGACGGGTCGTTAAAGGGGGTATAGAGGAATTTTTCATTTTCAAAATTACCTCAAAATCAAATATGACTTGGCACGCAACATAGCGGGGTGCAGAATATCCATTCCCATCTGAAAAACAATAATTCGTCAACAGAAATCATTGTCGGGTCGTTAGAAGGGGTATAGAGGGATTTTTCATTTTCAAAATTACCTCAAAATCAAATATGACTTGGCACGCAACATGGTGGGGTGCAGAATATTCATTTCCATCTGAATAAGAATAATTCGTCAACAGAAATCATTGTCGGGTCGTTAGAGGGGGTATACAGGGATTTTTTAATTTCAATATTTCTTCAAAAATCCAATATGACTTGGCATGCATCATGGTAGTGTGCAGAATATCGATTTTCATCTGAATAACAATAATTTGTCATCAGAAATCATTGTCGGGTCGTCTGAGGGGTTATAGAGAGATTTTTCATTTTCAAAATGACTTCAAAAATCAAATATGACTTGGCACGCATCATGGTGGGGTACAGAATATTCATTTCCACCTCAATAACAATAATTCGTCAAAATAAATCATTGTCGGGTCGTCAGAGGGGGTATAGAGGGATTTTTCATTCTCAAAATTACCTCAGAATCAAATATGACTTGGCACGCATCATGGTGGGCTGCAGAATATCCATTCTCATCTGAATAACAAAAATTCGTCTACAGAAATCATTGACGGGTCGTTAGAGGGGGTATAGAGGGATTTTTCATTTACAATATTTCTTCAAAAATCAAATATGACTTGGCACGCAACATAGTGGGGTGCAGAATATCCATTTTCATCTGAATAACAATAATTCGTCTACAGAAATCATTGACGGGTCGTTAAAGGGGGTATAGAGGGATTTTTCATTTTCAAAATTACCTCAAAATCAAATATGACGTGGCACGCAACATGGTGGGGTGCAGAATATCCATTTCCATCCGAATAAGAATAATTCGTCAACAGAAATCATTGTCGGGTCGTTAGAGGGGGTATACAGGGATTTTTCAATTTCAATATTTCTTCAAAAATCCAATATGACTTGGCATGCATCATGGTAGTGTGCAGAATATCCATTTTCATCTGAATAACAATAATTTGTCATCAGAAATCATTGTCGGGTCGTCTGAGGGGTTATAGAGAGATTTTTCATTTTCAAAATGACTTCAAAAATCAAATATGACTTGGCACGCATCATGGTGGGGTACGGAATATTCATTTCCACCTCAATAACAATAATTCGTCAAAATAAATCATTGTCGGGTCGTCAGAGGGGGTATAGAGGGATTTTTCATTCTCAAAATTACCTCAGAATCAAATATGACTTGGCACGCATTATGGTGGGCTGCAGAATATCCATTTTCATCTGAATAACAAAAATTCGTCTACAGAAATCATTGACGGGTCGTTAGAGGGGGTATAGAGGGATTTTTCATTTACAATATTTCTTCAAAAATCAAATATGACTTGGCACGCAACATAGTGGGGTGCAGAATATCCATTTTCATCTGAATAACAATAATTCGTCAACAGAAATCATTGTCGGGTCGTTATAGGGGGTATAGAGGGATTTTTCATTTTCAAAATAGCTTCAAAAATCAAATATGACTTGGCACGTATCATGGTGGAGTGCATAATATCCATTTCTATCTGAATATCAATAATTCTTCAACAGAAATCATTGTCGGGTCGTCAGAGGGGGTATAGAGGGATTTTTCATCTTCAGAATGACTTCAAAAATCAAATATGACTTGGCACGCATCATGGTGGGGTGCAGAATATCCATTCCAATCTAAATAACAATAATTCGTCAACAGAAATCATTGGCGGGTCGTTAGAGGGGGTATAGAGGGATTTTTCATTTTCAAAATTTCTTCAAAAATCTAATATGACTTGGCACGCATCATGGTGGGGTGCAGAATATTTATTCCCATCTGAATAACAATAATTCGTCAACAGAAATCATTGTCGTGTCGTCAGAGGGGGTATGGAGGGATTTTTCATATTCAAAATTACTTCAAGAATCTAATATGAATTGGCACTCATCATGGTGGGGTGCAAAGTATCCATTCCCATCTGAATAATAATAATTTGGCAACAGAAATCATTGTCGTGTCGTCAGAGGGGGTATGGAAGGATTTTTCAATTTCAAAATGACTTCAAAAATCAAATATGACTTGGCACGCATCATGGTGGGGTACAGAATATCCATTTCCATCTCATTAACAATAATTTGTCAACAGAAATCATTGTCGGGTCGTCATAGGGGGTATAGAAGGATTTTTCATTTTCAAAATTTCTTCAAAAATCTATTATGACTTGGCACGCATCATGGTGGGGAGCAGAATATTTATTCCCATCTGAATAACAATAATTCGTCAACAGAAATCATTGTCGTGTCGTCAGAGGGGGTATGGAGGGATTTTTCATTTTCAAAATGACTTCAAAAATCAAATATGACTTGGCACGCATCATGGTGGGGTACAGAATATCCATTTCCATTTCAATAACAATAATTTGTCAACTGAAATCATTGTCGGGTCGTCAGAGGGGGTATAGAGGGATTTTACATTTTCAAAATTACCTCAAAATCAAATATGACTTAGCACGCATCATGGTGGGCTGCAGAATATTCATTTCCATCTGAATAACAATAATTCGTCAACAGAAATCATTGACGGGTCGTTAGAGGGGGTATAGAGGGATTTTTCATTTTCAAAATTACCTCGAAATCAAATGTGACTTGGCACGCATCATGGTGGGGTGCAGAATATCCATTTCCATCTGAATAAATATAATTCGTCAACAGAAATTATTGTAGTGTCGTCAGAGGTGGTATGGAGGGATTTTTCATTTTCAAAATTACTTCAAAAATCAAATATATCTTGGCACGCATCATAGTAGGGTGCGAAATATTCATTTCCATCTGAATAACAATAATTCTTCAACAGAAATCATTGTCGGGTCGTCAGAGGTGGTATAGAGTGATTTTTCATTTTCAAAATTACTTCATAAATCTAATATGACTAGGCACGCATCATGGTGGGGTGCAAAGTATCCATGTCCATCTGAATAACAATAATTCGTCAACAGAAATCATTGTCGTGTCGTCAGAGGTGGTATGGAGTGATTTTTCATTTTCAAAATTACTTCAAAAATCAAATATATCTTGGCACGCATCATAGTAGGGTGCGAAATATTCATTTCCATCTGAATAACAATAATTCTTCAACAGAAATCATTGTCGGGTCGTCAGAGGGGGTATAGAGGGATTTTTCATTTTCAAAATTACTTCAAAAATCTAATATGACTAGGCACACATCATGGTGGGGTGCAAAGTATCCATGTCCATCTGAATAACAATAATTCGTCAGCAGAAATCATTGTCGGGTCGTTATAGGGGGTATAGAGGGATTTTTCATTTTCAAAATAGCTTCAAAAATCAAATATGACTTGGCACGTATCATGGTGGAGTGCATAATATCCATTTCTATCTGAATATCAATATTTCGTCAACAGAAATCATTGTCGGGTCGTCAGAGGGAGTATAGAGGGATTTTTCATCTTCAGAATGACTTCAAAAATCAAATATGGCTTGGCACGCATCATGGTGGGGTACAGAATATTCATTTTCATCTCAATACCAATAATTTTTCAGAAGAAAACATTGTCGGGTCGTCAGAGGGGGTATAGAGGGATTTTTCATTTTCAAAATTACCTCAAAATCAAATATGACTTGGCACGAATCATGGTGGGGTGCAGTTTATCTATTTCCATCTGAATAACAGTAATTTGTCAACAGAAATCATTGTCGGGTCGTCAGAGGGGGTATAGAGAGATTTTTCATTTTCAAAATTACCTCAAAATCAAATATGACTTGGCACGCATCATGCTGGGGTGCAAAGTATTCATGTCCATCCGAATAATAATAATTCGTCAACACAAATCATTGTCGGGTCGTTAGAGGGGGGTATAGAGGGATTTTTCATTTTCAATATTTCTTCAAAAATAAAATATGACTCGGCACGCAACATAGTGGGGTGCAGAATATCCATTTCCATCTGAATAACAATAATTCGTCAACAGAAATCATTGTCGGGTCGTTAGAGGGGGTATACAGGGATTTTTCAATTTCAATATTTCTTCAAAAATCTAATATGACTTGGCACGCATCATGGTAGTGTGCAGAATATTCATTTTCATCTGAATAACAATAATTTGTCAACAGAAATCATAGTCGGGTCGTCAGAGGGGTTATAGAGGGATTTTTCATTTTCAAAATGACTTCAAAAATCAAATATGACTTGGCACGCATCATGGTGGGGTACAGAATATTCATTCCCACCTCAATAACAATAATTCGTCAAATTAAATCATTGTCGGGTAGTCAGAGGGGGTATAGAGGGATTTTTCATTTTTAAAATTATCTCAAAATCAAATATGACTGGTCACGCATCATGGTGGGGTGCAAAGTATTCATGTCCATCTGAATAACAATAATTCGTCTTCAGAAATCATTGTCGGGTCGTTAGAAGGGGTATAGAGGGATTTTTCATTTTCAAAATTACCTCAAAATCAAATATGACTTGGCACGCAACATGGTGGGGTGCAGAATATCCATTTCCATCTGAATAACAATAATTCGTCAACAGAAATCATTGACGGGTCGTTAAAGGGGGTATAGAGGGATTTTACATTTTCAAAATTACCTCAAAATCAAATATGACGTGGCACGCAACATGGTGGGGTGCAGAATATCCATTTCCATCTGAATAAGAATAATTCGTCATCAGAAATCATTGTCGGGTCGTTAGAGGGGGTATACAGGGATTTTTTCAATTTCAATATTTCTTCAAAAATCCAATATGACTTGGCACGCATCATGGTAGTGTGCAGAATATCCATTTTCATCTGAATAACAATAATTTGTCATCAGAAATCATTGTCGGGTCGTCTGAGGGGTTATAGAGAGATTTTTCATTTTCAAAATGACTTCAAAAATCAAATATGACTTGGCACGCATCATGGTGGGGTACAGAATATTCATTTCCACCTCAATAACAATAATTCGTCAAAATAAATCATTGTCGGGTCGTCAGAGGGGGTATAGAGGGATTTTTCATTCTCAAAATTACCTCAGAATCAAATATGACTTGGCACGCATCATGGTGGGCTGCAGAATATCCATTTTCATCTGAATAACAAAAATTCGTCAACAGAAATCATTGACGGGTCGCAAGAGGGGGGTATAGAGGGATTTTTCATTTTCAATATTTCTTCAAAAATCAAATATGACTTGGCACGCAACATAGTGGGGTGCAGAATATCCATTTTCATCTGAATAACAATAATTCGTCAACAGAAATCATTGACGGGTCGTTAAAGGGGGTATAGAAGGATTTTTCATTTTCAAAATTTGTTCAAAATTCTAATATGACTTGGCACACATGATGATGGGGTGCAGAATATTTAATCCCATCTGAATAACAATAATTCGTCAACGCAAATCATCGTCGTGTAGTCAGAGGGAGTATGGAGAGATTTTTCATTTTCAAAATTACTTCAAAAATCTAATAAAACTTGGCACGCATCATGGTGGGGTGCAAAGTATCCATTCCTATCTGAATAAAAATAATTCGTCAACTGAAATCATTGTCGTGTCGTCAGAGGGGAATGGAGGGATTTTTCATTTTCAAAATTTCTTCAAAAATTCAATATGACTTGGCACGCATCATAGTGGGGTGCAAAGTATCCATATCTATCAAAATAACAATAAGTCGTCAACAGAAATCATTGTCGGGTCGTTAGAGGGGGTATAGAGGAATTTTTCATTTTCAATATTTCTTCAAAAATCTAATATGACTTGGCACGCATCATGGTGGGGTGCAAAGTATTCATGTCCATCTGAATAACAATAATTCGTCAAAAGAAATCATTGTCGGGTTGTTAGAGGGGGTATACAGGGATTTTTCAATTTCAATACTTCTTCAAAAATCTAATTTGACTTGGCACGCATCATGGTAGTGTGCAGAATATCCATTTTCATCTGAATAACAATAATTTGTCAACAGAAATCATTGTCGGGTCGTCAGAGGGGTTATAGAGGGATTTCTCATTTTCAAAATGACTTCTAAAATCAAATATGACTTGGCACGCATCATGGTGGGGTACAGAATATTCATTTCCACCTCAATAACAATAATTCGTCAACAGAAATCATTGTCGGGTCGTTAGAGGGGGTATACAGGGATTTTTCAATTTCAATACTTCTTCAAAAATCTAATTTGACTTGGCACGCATCATGGTAGTGTGCAGAATATCCATTTTCATCTGAATAACAATAATTTGTCAACAGAAATCATTGTCGGGTCGTCAGAGGGGTTATAGAGGGATTTTTCATTTTCAAAATGACTTCAAAAATCAAATATGACTTGGCACGCATCATGGTGGGGTACAGAATATTCATTTCCACCTCAATAACAATAATTCGTCAAAATAAATCATTGTCGGGTCGTCAGAGGGGGTATAGAGGGATTTTTCATTTTTAAAATTATCTCAAAATCAAATATGACTTGGCACGCATCATGGTGGGGTGCAAAGTATTCATTTCCATCCGAATAACAATAATTCGTCAACACAAATCATTGACGGGTCGCAAGAGGGGGGTATAGAGGGATTTTTCATTTTCAATATTTCTTCAAAAATCAAATATGACTTGGCACGCAACATAGTGGGGTGCAGAATATCCATTTTCATCTGAATAACAATAATTCGTCAACAGAAATCATTGACGGGTCGTTAAAGGGGGTATAGAAGGATTTTTCATTTTCAAAATTTGTTCAAAATTCTAATATGACTTGGCACACATGATGATGGGGTGCAGAATATTTAATCCCATCTGAATAACAATAATTCGTCAACGCAAATCATCGTCGTGTAGTCAGAGGGAGTATGGAGAGATTTTTCATTTTCAAAATTACTTCAAAAATCTAATAAAACTTGGCACGCATCATGGTGGGGTGCAAAGTATCCATTCCTATCTGAATAAAAATAATTCGTCAACTGAAATCATTGTCGTGTCGTCAGAGGGGAATGGAGGGATTTTTCATTTTCAAAATTTCTTCAAAAATTCAATATGACTTGGCACGCATCATGGTGGGGTGCAAAGTATTCATGTCCATCTGAATAACAATAATTCGTCAAAAGAAATCATTGTCGGGTTGTTAGAGGGGGTATACAGGGATTTTTCAATTTCAATACTTCTTCAAAAATCTAATTTGACTTGGCACGCATCATGGTAGTGTGCAGAATATCCATTTTCATCTGAATAACAATAATTTGTCAACAGAAATCAATGTCGGGTCGTCAGAGGGGTTATAGAGGGATTTCTCATTTTCAAAATGACTTCTAAAATCAAATATGACTTGGCACGCATCATGGTGGGGTACAGAATATTCATTTCCACCTCAATAACAATAATTCGTCAACAGAAATCATTGTCGGGTCGTTAGAGGGGGTATACAGGGATTTTTCAATTTCAATACTTCTTCAAAAATCTAATTTGACTTGGCACGCATCATGGTAGTGTGCAGAATATCCATTTTCATCTGAATAACAATAATTTGTCAACAGAAATCATTGTCGGGTCGTCAGAGGGGTTATAGAGGGATTTTTCATTTTCAAAATGACTTCAAAAATCAAATATGACTTGGCACGCATCATGGTGGGGTACAGAATATTCATTTCCACCTCAATAACAATAATTCGTCAAAATAAATCATTGTCGGGTCGTCAGAGGGGGTATAGAGGGATTTTTCATTTTTAAAATTATCTCAAAATCAAATATGACTTGGCACGCATCATGGTGGGGTGCAAAGTATTCATTTCCATCCGAATAACAATAATTCGTCAACACAAATCATTGTCGGGTCGTTAGAGGGGGTATACAGGGATTTTTCAATTTCAATATTTCTTCAAAAATCTAATATGACTTAGCACGCATCATGGTAGTGTGCAGAATATTCATTTTCATCTGAATAACAATAATTTGTCAACAGAAATCATTGTCGGGTCGTCTGAGGGGTTATAGAGGGATTTTTCATTTTCAAAATGACTTCAAAAATCAAATATGACTTGGCACGCATCATCGTGGGGTACAGAATATTCATTTCCACCTCAATAACAATAATTCGTCAAAATAAATCATTTTCGGGTCGTCAGAGGGGGTATAGAAGGATTTTTCATTCTCAAAATTACCTCAGAATCAAATATGACTTGGCACGCATCATGGTGGGCTGCAGAATATCCATTTTCATCAAAATAACAATAATTCATCAACAGAAATCATTGTCGGGTCGTTAGAGGGGGTATAGAGGGATTTTACATTTTCAGTATTTCTTCAAAAATCTAATATGACTTGGCACGCATCATGGTGGGGTGCAAAGTATTCATGTCCATCTGAATAACAATAATTAGTCAAAAGAAATCATTGTCGGGTTGTTAGAGGGGGTATAGAGTGATTTTTCATTTTCAATATTTCTTCAAAAATGTAATATGACTTGGCACGCATCATGGTGGGGTGCAGAATATCCATTTCCATCTGAATAACAATAAGTCCCTAACATAAATCATTGTCGTGTCGTCAGAGGGGTATAGAGGGATTTTTCATTTTCAAAATTTTCTCAAAATCAAATATGACTTGGCACGCAACATAGTGGGGTGCAGAATATCCTATCCCATCTGAATAACAATAATTCGTCAACAGAAATCATTGTCGGGTCGTCAGAGGGGTTATGGAGGGATTTTTCATTTTCAAAATGACTTCAAAAATCAAATATGACTTGGCACGCATCATGGTGGGGTACAGAATATTCATTTCCACCTCAATAACAATAATTCGTCAACAGAAATCATTGTCGGGTCGTTAGAGGGGGTATACAGGGATTTTTCAATTTCAATACTTCTTCAAAAATCTAATTTGACTTGGCACGCATCATGGTAGTGTGCAGAATATCCATTTTCATCTGAATAACAATAATTTGTCAACAGAAATCATTGTCGGGTCGTCAGAGGGGTTATAGAGGGATTTTTCATTTTCAAAGTGACTTCAAAAATCAAATATGACTTGGCACTCATCATGGTGGGGTGCAAAGTATTCATGTCCATCCGAATAATAATAATTCGTCAACACAAATCATTGTCGGGTCGTTAGAGGGGGGTATAGAGGGATTTTTCATTTTCAATATTTCTTCAAAAATAAAATATGACTTGGCACGCATCATGGTAGTGTGCAGAATATCCATTTTCATCTGAATAACAATAATTCGTCAACAGAAATCATTGACGGGTCGTTAAAGGGTGTATAGAGGGATTTTTCATTTTCAAAATTACCTCAAAATCAAATATGACGTGGCACGCAACATGGTGGGGTGCAAAGTATTCATGTCCATCCGAATAATAATAATTCGTCAACACAAATCATTGTCGGGTCGTTAGAGGGGGGTATAGAGGGATTTTTCATTTACAATATTTCTTCAAAAATAAAATATGACTTGGCACGCATCATGGTAGTGTGCAGAATATCCATTTTCATCTGAATAACAATAATTTGTCATCAGAAATCATTGTCGGGTCGTCTGAGGGGTTATAGAGAGATTTTTCATTTTCAAAATGACTTCAAAAATCAAATATGACTTGGCACGCATCATGGTGGGGTACAGAATATTCATTTCCACCTCAATAACAATAATTCGTCAAAATAAATCATTGTCGGGTCGTCAGAGGGGGTATAGAGGGATTTTTCATTCTCAAAATTACCTCAGAATCAAATATGACTTGGCACGCATCATGGTGGGCTGCAGAATATCCATTTTCATCTGAATAACAAAAATTCGTCAACAAAAATCATTGACGTGTAGTCAGAGGGAGTATGGAGAGATTTTTCATTTTAAAAATTTCTTCAAAAATCAAATATGACTTGGCACGCAACATAGTGGGGTGCAGAATATCCATTTTCATCTGAATAACAATAATTCGTCAACAGAAATCATTGACGGGTCGTTAAAGGGGGTATAGAAGGATTTTTCATTTTCAAAATTTGTTCAAAATTCTAATATGACTTGGCACACATGATGATGGGGTGCAGAATATTCAATCCCATCTGAATAACAATAATTCGTCAACGCAAATCATTGTCGTGTAGTCAGAGGGAGTATGAAGAGATTTTTCATTTTCAAAATTACTTCAAAAATCTAATAAAACTTGGCACGCATCATGGTGGGGTGCAAAGTATCCATTCCCATCTGAATAAAAATAATTCGTCAACTGAAATCATTGTCGTGTCGTCAGAAGGGGTATGGAGGGATTTTTCATCTTCAAAATTACCTCAAAATCAAATATGACTTGGCACGCAACATGGTGGGGTGCAGAATATCCATTTCCATCTGAATAACAATAATTTGTCAACAGAAATCATTGTCGGGTCGTCAGAGGGGGTATAGAGGGATTTTTCATTTTCAAAATTACCTCAAAATCAAATATGACTTGGCACGCATCATGGTGGGGTGCAGAATATCCATTCCAATCTAAATAACAATAATTCGTCAACAGAAATCATTGGCGGGTCGTTAGAGGGGGTATAGAGGGATTTTTCATTTTCAAAATTTCTTCAAAAATCTAATATGACTTGGCACGCATCATGGTGGGGTGCAGAATATTTATTCCCATCTGAATAACAATAATTCGTCAACAGAAATCATTGTCGTGTCGTCAGAGGGGGTATGGAGGGATTTTTCATATTCAAAATTACTTCAAGAATCTAATATGACTTGGCACTCATCATGGTGGGGTGCAAAGTATCCATTCCCATCTGAATAATAATAATTTGGCAACAGAAATCATTGTCGTGTCGTCAGAGGGGGTATGGAAGGATTTTTCAATTTCAAAATGACTTCAAAAATCAAATATGACTAGGCACGCATCATGGTGGGGTACAGAATATCTATTTCCATCTCATTAACAATAATTTGTCAACAGAAATCATTGTCGGGTCGTCATAGGGGGTATAGAAGGATTTTTCATTTTCAAAATTTCTTCAAAAATCTATTATGACTTGGCACGCATCATGGTGGGGAGCAGAATATTTATTCCCATCTGAATAACAATAATTCGTCAACAGAAATCATTGTCGTGTCGTCAGAGGGGGTATGGAGGGATTTTTCATTTTCAAAATGACTTCAAAAATCAAATATGACTTGGCACGCATCATGGTGGGGTACAGAATATCCATTTCCATTTCAATAACAATAATTTGTCAACTGAAATCATTGTCGGGTCGTCAGAGGGGGTATAGAGGGATTTTACATTTTCAAAATTACCTCAAAATCAAATATGACTTAGCACGCATCATGGTGGGCTGCAGAATATTCATTTCCATCTGAATAACAATAATTCGTCAACAGAAATCATTGACGGGTCGTTAGAGGGGGTATAGAGGGATTTTTCATTTTCAAAATTACCTCGAAATCAAATGTGACTTGGCACGCATCATGGTGGGGTGCAGAATATCCATTTCCATCTGAATAAATATAATTCGTCAACAGAAATTATTGTAGTGTCGTCAGAGGTGGTATGGAGGGATTTTTCATTTTCAAAATTACTTCAAAAATCAAATATATCTTGGCACGCATCATAGTAGGGTGCGAAATATTCATTTCCATCTGAATAACAATAATTCTTCAACAGAAATCATTGTCGGGTCGTCAGAGGTGGTATAGAGTGATTTTTCATTTTCAAAATTACTTCAAAAATCTAATATGACTAGGCACGCATCATGGTGGGGTGCAAAGTATCCATGTCCATCTGAATAACAATAATTCGTCAACAGAAATCATTGTCGTGTCGTCAGAGGTGGTATGGAGTGATTTTTCATTTTCAAAATTACTTCAAAAATCAAATATATCTTGGCACGCATCATAGTAGGGTGCGAAATATTCATTTCCATCTGAATAACAATAATTCTTCAACAGAAATCATTGTCGGGTCGTCAGAGGGGGTATAGAGGGATTTTTCATTTTCAAAATTACTTCAAAAATCTAATATGACTAGGCACACATCATGGTGGGGTGCAAAGTATCCATGTCCATCTGAATAACAATAATTCGTCAGCAGAAATCATTGTCGGGTCGTTATAGGGGGTATAGAGGGATTTTTCATTTTCAAAATAGCTTCAAAAATCAAATATGACTTGGCACGTATCATGGTGGAGTGCATAATATCCATTTCTATCTGAATATCAATATTTCGTCAACAGAAATCATTGTCGGGTCATCAGAGGGAGTATAGAGGGATTTTTCATCTTCAGAATGACTTCAAAAATCAAATATGGCTTGGCACGCATCATGGTGGGGTACAGAATATTCATTTTCATCTCAATACCAATAATTTTTCAGAAGAAAACATTGTCGGGTCGTCAGAGGGGGTATAGAGGGATTTTTCATTTTCAAAATTACCTCAAAATCAAATATGACTTGGCACGAATCATGGTGGGGTGCAGTATATCTATTTCCATCTGAATAACAGTAATTTGTCAACAGAAATCATTGTCGGGTCGTCAGAGGGGGTATAGAGAGATTTTTCATTTTCAAAATTACCTCAAAATCAAATATGACTTGGCACGCATCATGCTGGGGTGCAAAGTATTCATGTCCATCCGAATAATAATAATTCGTCAACACAAATCATTGTCGGGTCGTTAGAGGGGGGTATAGAGGGATTTTTCATTTTCAATATTTCTTCAAAAATAAAATATGACTCGGCACGCAACATAGTGGGGTGCAGAATATCCATTTCCATCTGAATAACAATAATTCGTCAACAGAAATCATTGTCGGGTCGTCAGAGGGGTTATGGAGGGATTTTTCATTTTCAAAATGACTTCAAATATCAAATATGACTTGGCACGCATCATGGTGGGGTACAGAATATTCATTTCCATCTCAATAACAATAATTCGTCAAAATAAATCATTGTCGGGTCGTCAGAGGGGGTATAGAGGGATTTTTCATTTTTAAAATTATCTCAAAATCAAATATGACTTGGCACGCATCATGGTGGGGTGCAAAGTATTCATGTCCATCCGAATAATAATAATTCGTCAACACAAATCATTGTCGGGTCGTTAGAGGGGGGTATAGAGGGATTTTTCTTTTTCAATATTTCTTCAAAAATAAAATATGACTTGGCACGCATCATGGTAGTGTGCAGAATATCCATTTTCATCTGAATAACAATAATTCGTTAACAGAAATCATTGACGGGTCGTTAAAGGGGGTATAGAGGGATTTTTCATTTTCAAAATTACCTCAAAATCAAATATGACGTGGCACGCAACATGGTGGGGTGCAGAATATCCATTTCCATCTGAATAAGAATAATTCGTCAACAGAAATCATTGTCGAGTCGTTAGAGGGGGTATACAGGGATTTTTCAATTTCAATATTTCTTCAAAAATCCAATATGACTTGGCACGCAACATGGTAGTGTGCAGAATATCCATTTTCATCTGAATAACAATAAATTGTCATCAGAAATCATTGTCGGGTCGTCTGAGGGGTTATAGAGAGATTTTTCATTTTCAAAATGACTTCAAAAATCAAATATGACTTGGCACGCATCATGGTGGGGTACAGAATATTCATTTCCACCTCAATAACAATAATTCGTCAAAATAAATCATTGTCGGGTCGTCAGAGGGGGTTTAGAGGGATTTTTCATTCTCAAAATTACCTCAGAATCAAATATGACTTGGCACGCAACATGGTGGGGTGCAGAATATCCATTTCCATCTGAATAACAATAATTCGTCAAAATAAATCATTGTCGGTTCGTCAGAGGGGGTATAGAGGGATTTTTCGTTTTTAAAATTATCTCAAAATCGAATATGACTTGTCACGCATCATGGTGGGGTGCAAAGTATTCATGTCCATCTGAATAACAATAATTCGTCTACAGAATTCATTGTCGGGTCGTTAGAAGGGGTATAGAGGGATTTTTCATTTTCAAAATTACCTCAAAATCAAATATGACTTGGCACGCAACATGGTGGGGTGCAGAATATTCATTTCCATCTGAATAACAATAATTCGTCAACAGAAATCATTGACGGGTCGTTAAAGGGGGTATAGAGGGATTTTTCATTTTCAAAATTACCTCAAAATCAAATATGACTTGGCACGCAACATGGTGGGGTGCAGAATATCCATTTCCATCTGAATAACAATAATTCGTCGACAGAAATCATTGTCGGGTCGTCTGAGGGGTTATAGAGAGATTTTTCATTTTCAAAATGACTTCAAAAATCAAATATGACTTGGCACGCATCATGGTGGGGTACAGAATATTCATTTCCACCTCAATAACAATAATTCGTCAAATTTAATCATTGTCGGGTCGTCAGAGGGGGTATAGAGGGATTTTTCATTCTCAAAATTATCTCAGAATCAAATATGACTTGGCACGCATCATGGAGGGCTGCAGAATATCCATTTTCATCTGAATAACAATAATTCGTCTACAGAAATCATTGACGGGTCGTTAGAGGGGGGTATAGAGGGATTTTTCATTTTCAAAATTACCTCAAAATCAAATATGACTTGGCACGCATCATGGTGGGGTGCAGAATATCCATTCCGATCTAAATAACAATAATTCGTCAACAGAAATCATTGGCGGGTCGTTAGAGGGGGTATAGAGGGATTTTTCATTTTCAAAAGTTCTTCAAAAATCTAATATGACTTGGCACGCATCATGTTGAGGTGCAGAATATCAATTTCCATCTGAATAACAATAATTCGTCAACAAAAATCATTGTCGTGTCGTTAGAGGGGGTATAGAGGGATTTTACATTTTCAATATTTCTTCAAAAATCTAATATGACTTGGCACGCATCATAGTGGGGTGCAAAGTATTCATGTCCATCTGAATAACAATAATTCGTCAGAAGAAATCATTGTCGGGTTGTTAGAGGGGGTATAGAGGGATTTTTCATTTTCAATATTTCTTCAAAAATGTAATATGACTTGGCACGCATCATGGTGGGGTGCAAAGTATCCAGATCCATCAAAATAACAATAATTCGTCAACAGAAATCATTGTCGGGTCGTTAGAGGGGGTATAGAGGGATTTTACATTTTCAATATTTCTTCAAAAATCTAATATGACTTGGCACGCATCATGGTGGGGTGCAAAGTATTCATGTCCATCTGAATAACAATAATTCGTCAAAAGAAATCATTGTCGGGTTGTTAGAGGGGGTATAGAGGGATTTTTCATTTTCAATATTTCTTCAAAAATGTAATATGACTTGGCACGCATCATGGTGGGGTGCAGAATATCCATTTCCATCTGAATAACAATAATTCCCTAACATAAATCATTGTCGTGTCGTCAGAGGGGTATAGAGGGATTTTTCATATTCAAAATTTTCTCAAAATCAAATATGACTTGGCACGCAACATAGTGGGGTGCAGAATATCCTATCCCATCTGAATAACTATAATTCGTTAACAGAAATCATTGTCGGGTCGTTAGAAGGGGTATAGAGGGATTTTTCATTTTCAAAATTACTTCAAAAATTCAATATGACTTGGCACGCATCATGGTAGTGTGCAGAATATCTAGTTTCATCTGAATAACAATAATTTGTCAACAGAAATCATTGTCGGGTCGTCAGAGGGGTTATGGAGGGATTTTTCATTTTCAAAATGACTTCAAAAATCAAATATGACTTGGCACGCATCATGGTGGGGTACAGAATATTCATTTCCACCTCAATAACAATAATTCGTCAACAGAAATCATTGTCGGGTAGTTAGAGGGGGTATACAGGGATTTTTCAATTTCAATACTTCTTCAAAAATCTAATTTGACTTGGCACGCATCATGGTAGTGTGCAGAATATCCATTTTCATCTGAATAACAATAATTTGTCAACAGAAATCATTGTCGGGTCGTCAGAGGGGTTATAGAGGGATTTTTCATTTTCAAAATGACTTCAAAAATCAAATATGACTTGGCACGCATAATGGTGGGGTACAGAATATTCATTTCCACCTCAATAACAATAATTCGTCAAAATAAATCATTGTCGGGTCGTCAGAGGGGGAATAGAGGGATTTTTCATTTTTAAAATTATCTCAAAATCAAATATGACTTGGCACGCATCATGGTGGGGTACAGAATATTCATTTCCATCTCAATACCAATAATTTTTCAAAATATAACATTGTCGGGTCGTCAGAGGGGGTATAGAGGGATTTTTCATTTTCAAAATTACCTCAAAATCAAATAGGACTTGGCACGCATCATGGTGGGGTGCAGAATATCCATTTCCATCTGAATAACAATAATTCCCTAACATAAATCATTGTCGTGTCGTCAGAGGGGTATAGAGGAATTTTTCATTTTCAAAATTACCTCAAAATCAAATATGACTTGGCACGCAACATAGCGGGGTGCAGAATATCCATTCCCATCTGAAAAACAATAATTCGTCAACAGAAATCATTGTCGGGTCGTTAGAAGGGGTATAGAGGGATTTTTCATTTTCAAAATTACCTCAAAATCAAATATGACTTGGCACGCAACATGGTGGGGTGCAGAATATTCATTTCCATCTGAATAAGAATAATTCGTCAACAGAAATCATTGTCGGGTCGTTAGAGGGGGTACACAGGGATTTTTCAATTTCAATATTTCTTCAAAAATCTAATATGACTTGGCACGCATCATGGTAGTGTGCAGAATATCCATTTTCATCTGAATAACAATAATTTGTCAACAGAAATCATTGTCGGGTCGTCAGAGGGGTTATAGAGGGATTTTTCATTTTCAAAATGACTTCAAAAATCAAATATGACTTGGCACGCATCATGGTGGGGAGAAGAATATTCATTTCCACCTCAATAACAATAATTCGTCAAAATAAATCATTGTCAGGTCGTCAGAGGGGGTATAGAGGGATTTTTCATTTTTAAAATTATCTCAAAATCAAATATGACTTGGCACGCAACATGGTGGGGTGCAGAATATCCATTTCCATCCGAATAAGAACAATTCGTCAACAGAAATCATTGTCGGGTCGTTAGAGGGGGTATACAGGGATTTTTTAATTTCAATATTTCTTCAAAAATCCAATATGACTTGGCATGCATCATGGTAGAGTGCAGAATATCCATTTTCATCTGAATAACAATAATTTGTCATCAGAAATCATTGTCGGGTCGTCTGAGGGGTTATAGAGAGATTTTTCATTTTCAAAATGACTTCAAAAATCAAATATGACTTGGCACGCATCATGGTGGGGTACAGAATATTCATTTCCACCTCAATAACAATAATTCGTCAAAATAAATCATTGTCGGGTCGTCAGAGGGGGTATAGAGGGATTTTTCATTCTCAAAATTACCTCAGAATCAAATATGACTTGGCACGCATCATGGTGGGCTGCAGAATATCCATTTTCATCTGAATAACAAAAATTCGTCTAAAGAAATCATTGACGGGTCGTTAGAGGGGGTATAGAGGGATTTTTCATTTACAATATTTCTTCAAAAATCAAATATGACTTGGCACGCAACATAGTGGGGTGCAGAATATCCATTTTCATCTGAATAACAATAATTCGTCAACAGAAATCATTGTCGGGAAGTTATAGGGGGTATAGAGGGATTTTTCATTTTCAAAATAGCTTCAAAAATCAAATATGACTTGGCACGTATCATGGTGGAGTGCATAATATCCATTTCTATCTGAATATCAATAATTCGTCAACAGAAATCATTGTCGGGTCGTCAGAGGGGGTATAGAGGGATTTTTCATCTTCAGAATGACTTCAAAAATCAAATATGACTTGGCACGCATCATGGTGGGGTACAGAATATTCATTTTCATCTCAATACCAATAATTTTTCAAAAGAAAACATTGTCGGGTCGTCAGAGGTGGTATAGAGGGATTTTTCATTTTCAAAATTACCTCAAAATCAAATATGACTTGGCACGAATCATTGTGGGGTGCAGTATATCCATTTCCATCTGAATAACAGTAATTTGTCAACAGAAATCATTGTCGGGTCGTCAGAGGGATTATAGAGGGATTTTTCATTTTCAAAATTACCTCAAAGTCTAATATGACTTGGCACGCATCATGGTGGGGTGCAGAGTATCCATTTCCATCTGAATAACAATAATTCGTCAACAGAAATCATTGACGGGTCGTTAGAAGTGGTATAGAGTGATTTTTCATTTTCAAAGTTACTTCAAAAATCTAATATGACTAGGCACGCATCATGGTGGGGTGCAAAGTATCCATGTCCATCTGAATAACAATAAGTCGTCAACAGAAATCATTGTCGGGTCGTCAGAAGGGGTATAGAGGGATTTTTCATCTTTAAAATTACTTCAAAAATCAAATATGACTTGGCACGCATCATTGTGGGGTACAGAATATTCATTTCCATCTCAATACCAATAAATTTTCAAATGAAATCATTGTCGGGTCGTCAAATGGGGTATAGAGAGATTTTTCATTTTCAAAATTACCTCAAAATCAAATATGACTTTGCACGCAACATGGTGGAATGCAGAATATCCATTTCCATCTGAATAACAATAATTCGTCAACAGAAATCATTGACGGGTCGTTAGAAGTGGTATAGAGTTATTTTTCATTTTCAAAATTACTTCAAAATTATAATATGACTAGGCACGCACCATGGTGGGGTGCAAAGTATCCATGTCCATCTGAATAACAATAATTCGTCATCACAAATCATTGTCGTGTCGTCATAGGGGGTATAGAGAGATTTATCCTTTTCAATATTTCTTCAAAAATCTAATATGACTTGGCACGCATCATCGTGGGGTGCAGAATATCCATTTCTATCTGAATATCAATAATTCGTCAACAGAAATCATTGTCGGGTCGTCAGAGGGGGTATAGAGGGATTTTTCATTTTCAAAATTACCTCAAAATCAAATATGACTTGGCACGAATCATTGTGGGGTGCAGTATATCCATTTCCATCTGAATAACAGTAATTTGTCAACAGAAATCATTGTCGGGTCGTCAGAGGGATTATAGAGGGATTTTTCATTTTCAAAATTACCTCAAAGTCTAATATGACTTGGCACGCATCATGGTGGGGTGCAGAGTATCCATTTCCATCTGAATAACAATAATTCGTCAACAGAAATCATTGACGGGTCGTTAGAAGTGGTATAGAGTGATTTTTCATTTTCAAAGTTACTTCAAAAATCTAATATGACTCGGCACGCATCATGGTGGGGTGCAAAGTATCCATGTCCATCTGAATAACAATAAGTCGTCAACAGAAATCATTGTCGGGTCGTCAGAAGGGGTATAGAGGGATTTTTCATCTTTAAAATTACTTCAGAAATCAAATATGACTTGGCACGCATCATTGTGGGGTACAGAATATTCATTTCCATCTCAATACCAATAAATTTTCAAATGAAATCATTGTCGGGTCGTCAGATGGGGTATAGAGAGATTTTTCATTTTCAAAATTACCTCAAAATCAAATATGACTTTGCACGCAACATGGTGGAATGCAGAATATCCATTTCCATCTGAATAACAATAATTCGTCAACAGAAATCATTGACGGGTCGTTAGAAGTGGTATAGAGTTATTTTTCATTTTCAAAATTACTTCAAAAATCTAATATGACTAGGCACGCACCATGGTGGGGTGCAAAGTATCCATGTCCATCTGAATAACAATAATTCGTCATCACAAATCATTGTCGTGTCGTCATAGGGGGTATAGAGAGATTTATCCTTTTCAATATTTCTTCAAAAATCTAATATGACTTGGCACGCATCATCGTGGGGTGCAAAATATCCAATTCTATCTGAATATCAATAATTCGTCAACAGAAATCATTGTCGGGTCGTCAGAGGGGGATAGAGGGATTTTTCATCTTCATAATGACTTCAAAAATCAAATATGACTTGGCACGCATCATGGTGGGGTACAGAATATTCATTTCCATCTCAATACCAATAATTTTTCAAAGGAATACATTATCGGGTCGTCAGAGGGGGTATAGAGGGATTTTTCATTTTCAAAATTACCTCAAAATCAAATATGACTTGGCACGCATGATGGTGGGGTGCAGAATATCCATTTCCATCTGAATAACAATAATTCGTCAACAGAAATCATTGACGGGTCGTGAGAGGGGGTATAGAGGGATTTTTCATTTTCAAAATTTCTTCAAAAATCTAATATGACTTGGCACGCATCATGGTGGGGTGCAGAATATTTATTCCCATCTGAATAACAATAATTCGTCAACAGAAATCATTGTCGTGTCGTCAGAGGGGGTATGGAGGGATTTTTCATATTCAAAATTACTTCAAGAATCTAATATGACTTGGCACTCATCATGGTGGGGTGCAAAGTATCCATTCCCATCTGAATAATAATAATTTGGCAACAGAAATCATTGTCGTGTCGTCAGAGGGGGTATGGAAGGATTTTTCAATTTCAAAATGACTTCAAAAATCAAATATGACTTGGCACGCATCATGGTGGGGTACAGAATATCCATTTCCATCTCAATAACAATAATTTGTCAACAGAAATCATTGTCGGGTCGTCAGAGAGGGTATAGAGGGATTCTTCATTTTCAAAATTTCTTCAAAAATCTAATATGACTTGGCACGCATCATGGTGGGGAGCAGAATATTTATTCCCATCTAAATAACAATAATTCGTCAACAGAAATCATTGTCATGTCGTCAGAGGGGGTATGGAGGGATTTTTCATTTTCAAAATGACTTCAAAAATCAAATATGACTTGGCACGCATCATGGTGGGGTACAGAATATCCATTTCCATTTCAATAACAATAATTTGTCAACAGAAATCATTGTCGGGTCGTCAGAGGGGGTATAGAGGGATTTTTCATTTTCAAAATTACCTCAAAATCAAATATGACTTAGCACGCATCATGGTGGGCTGCAGAATATTCATTTCCATCTGAATAACAATAATTCGTCAACAGAAATCATTGACGGGTCGTTAGAGGGGGTATAGAGGGATTTTTCATTTTCAATATTACCTCGAAATCAAATGTGACTTGGCACGCATCATGGTGGGGTGCAGAATATCCATTTCTATCTGAATAAATATAATTCGTCAACAGAAATCATTGTCGTGTCGTCAGAGGTGGTATGGAGGGATTTTTCATTTTCTAAATTACTTCAAAAATCAAATATATCTTGGCACGCATCATAGTAGGGTGCGAAATATTTATTTCCATCTGAATAACAATAATTCTTCAACAGAAATCATTGTCGGGTCGTCAGAGGTGGTATAGAGTGATTTTTCATTTTCAAAATTACTTCAAAAATCTAATATGACTAGGCACGCATCATGGTGGGGTGCAAAGTATCCATGTCCATCTGAATAACAATAATTTGTCAACAGAAATCATTGTCGTGTCGTCAGAGGTGGTATGGAGTGATTTTTCATTTTCAAAATTACTTCAAAAATCAAATATATCTTGGCACGCATCATAGTAGGGTGCAAAATATTCATTTCCATCTGAATAACAATAATTCTTCAACAGAAATCATTGTCGGGTCGTCAGAGGGGGTATAGAGGGATTTTTCAATATCAAAATGACTTCAAAAATCAAATATGACATGGAACGCATCATAGTAGGGTGCAAAACATCCATTTCCATCTAAATAACAATAATTTGTCGACAAAAATCATTGTCGGGTCGTCAGAGGTGGTATAGAGTGATTTTTCATTTTCAAAATTACTTCAAAAATCTAATATGACTAGGCACACATCATGGTGAGGTGCAAAGTATCCATGTACATCTGAATAACAATAATTCGTCAACAGAAATCATTGTCGGGTCGTTATAGGGGGTATAGAGGGATTTTTCATTTTCAAAATAGCTTCAAAAATCAAATATGACTTGGCACGTATCATGGTGGAGTGCATAATATCCATTTCTATCTGAATATCAATAATTCGTCAACAGAAATCATTGTCGGGTCGTCAGAGGGGTTATAGAGGGATTTTTCATCTTAAGAATGACTTTAAAAATCAAATATGACTTGGCACGCATCATGGTGGGGTACAGAATATTCATTTTCATCTCAATACCAATAATTTTTCAGAAGAAAACATTGTCGGGTCGTCAGAGGGGGTATAGAGGGATTTTTCATTTTCAAAATTACCTCAAAATCAAATATGACTTGGCACGAATCATTGTGGGGTGCAGTATATCCATTTCCATCTGAATAACAGTAATTTGTCAACAGAAATCATTGTCGGGTCGTCAGAGGGATTATAGAGGGATTTTTCATTTTCAAAATTACCTCAAAGTCTAATATGACTTGGCACGCATCATGGTTGGGTGCAGAGTATCCATTTCCATCTGAATAACAATAATACGTCAACAGAAATCATTGACGGGTCGTTAGAAGTGGTATAGAGTGATTTTTCATTTTCAAAGTTACTTCGAAAATCTAATATGACTAGGCACGCATCATGGTGGGGTGCAAAGTATCCATGTCCATCTGAATAACAATAAGTCGTCAACAGAAATCATTGTCGGGTCGTCAGAAGGGGTATAGAGGGATTTTTCATCTTTAAAATTACTTCAAAAATCAAATATGACTTGGCACGCATCATTGTGGGATACAGAATATTCATTTCCATCTCAATACCAATAAATTTTCAAATGAAATCATTGTCGGGTCGTCAGATGGGGTATAGAGAGATTTTTCATTTTCAAAATTACCTCAAAATCAAATATGACTTTGCACGCAACATGGTGGAATGCAGAATATCCATTTCCATCTGAATAACAATAATTCGTCAACAGAAATCATTGTCGGGTCGTCAGAGGGGGTATAGAGGGATTTTTCATTTTCAAAATTACCTCAAAATCAAATATGACTTGGCACGCAACGTGGTGGGGTGCAGAATATCCATTTCCATCTGAATAACAATAATTCGTCAACAGAAATCATTGTCGGGTCGTTAGAGGGGGTATACAGGGATTTTTTAATTTCAATATTTCTTCAAAAATCCAATATGACTTGGCATGCATCATGGTAGTGTGCAGAATATCGATTTTCATCTGAATAACAATAATTTGTCATCAGAAATCATTGTCGGGTCGTCTGAGGGGTTATAGAGAGATTTTTCATTTTCAAAATGACTTCAAAAATCAAATATGACTTGGCACGCATCATGGTGGGGAGAAGAATATTCATTTCCACCTCAATAACAATAATTCGTCAAAATAAATCATTGTCAGGTCGTCAGAGGGGGTATAGAGGGATTTTTCATTTTTAAAATTATGTCAAAATCAAATATGACTTGTCACGCATCATGGTGGGGTGCAAAGTATTCATGTCCATCTGAATAACAATAATTCGTCTACAGAATTCATTGTCGGGTCGTTAGAAGGGGTATAGAGGGATTTTTCATTTTCAAAATTACCTCAAAATCAAATATGACTTGGCACGCAACGTGGTGGGGTGCAGAATATCCATTTCCATCTGAATAACAATAATTCGTCAACAGAAATCATTGTCGGGTCGTTAGAGGGGGTACACAGGGATTTTTCAATTTCAATATTTCTTCAAAAATCTAATATGACTTGGCACGCATCATGGTAGTGTGCAGAATATCCATTTTCATCTGAATAACAATAATTTGTCAACAGAAATCATTGTCGGGTCGTCAGAGGGGTTATAGAGGGATTTTTCATTTTCAAAATGACTTCAAAAATCAAATATGACTTGGCACGCATAATGGTGGGGTACAGAATATTCATTTCCACCTCAATAACAATAATTCGTCAAAATAAATCATTGTCGGGTCGTCAGAGGGGGAATAGAGGGATTTTTCATTTTTAAAATTATCTCAAAATCAAATATGACTTGGCACGCATCATGGTGGGGTGCAAAGTATTCATGTCCATCCGAATAATAATAATTCGTCAACACAAATCATTGTCGGGTCGTTAGAGGGGGGTATAGAGGGATTTTTCATTTTCAATATTTCTTCAAAAATAAAATATGACTTGGCACGCAACATAGTGGGGTGCAGAATATCCATTTCCATCTGAATAACAATAATTCGTCAACAGAAATCATTGTCGGGTCGTTAGAGGGGGTATACAGGGATTTTTCAATTTCAATATTTCTTCAAAAATCTAATATGACTTGGCACGCATCATGGTAGTGTGCAGAATATTCATTTTCATCTGAATAACAATAATTTGTCAACAGAAATCATAGTCGGGTCGTCTGAGGGGTTATAGGGGGATTTATCATTATCAAAATGACTTCAAAAATCAAATACGACTTGGCACGCATCATCGTGGGGTACAGAATATTCATTTCCACCTCAATAACAATAATTCGTCAAAATAAATCATTGTCGGGTCGTCAGAGGGGGTATAGAGGGATTTTTCATTCTCAAAATTACCTCAGAATCAAATATGACTTGGCACGCATCATGGTGGGCTGCAGAATATCCATTTTCATCTGAATAACAATAATTTGTCAACAGAAATCATTGTCGGGTCGTCAGAGGGGTTATAGAGGGATTTTTCATTTTCAAAATGACTTCAAAAATCAAATATGACTTGGCACGCATCATGGTGGGGTACAGAATATTCATTTCCACCTCAATAACAATAATTCGTCAAAATAAATCATTGTCGGGTCGTCAGGGGGGTATAGAGGGATTTTTGATTTTTAAAATTATCTCAAAATCAAATATGACTTGGCACGCATCATGGTGGGGTGCAAAGTATTCATGTCCATCCGAATAATAATAATTCGTCAACACAAATCATTGTCGGGTCGTTAGAGGGGGGTATAGAAGGATTTTTCATTTTCAATATTTCTTCAAAATTAAAATATGACTTGGCACGCAACATAGTGGGGTGCGGAATATCCATTCCCATCTGAATAACAGTAATTCGTCAACAGAAATCATTGTCGGGTCGTTAGAGGGGGTATACAGGGATTTTTCAATTTCAATATTTCTTCAAAAATCTAATATGACTTGGCACGCATCATGGTAGTGTGCAGAATATTCATTTTCATCTGAATAACAATAATTTGTCAACAGAAATCATAGTCGGGTCGTCTGAGGGGTTATAGGGGGATTTCTCATTTTCAAAATGTCATCAAAAATCAAATATGACTTGGCACGCATCATCGTGGGGTACAGAATACTCATTTCCACCTCAATAACAATAATTCGTCAAAATAATTCATTGTCGGGTCGTCAGAGGGGGTATAGAGGGATTTTTCATTCTCAAAATTACCTCAGAATCAAATATGACTTGGCACGCATCATGATGGGCTGCAGAATATCCATTTTCATCTGAATAACAATAATTCGTCAACAGAAATCATTGACGGGTCGTTAAAGGGGGTATAGAGGAATTTTTCATTTTCAAAATTACCTCAAAATCAAATATGACTTGGCACGCAACATAGCGGGGTGCAGAATATCCATTCCCATCTGAAAAACAATAATTCGTCAACAGAAATCATTGTCGGGTCGTTAGAAGGGGTATAGAGGGATTTTTCATTTTCAAAATTACCTCAAAATCAAATATGACTTGGCACGCAACATGGTGGGGTGCAGAATATTCATTTCCATCTGAATAAGAATAATTCGTCAACAGAAATCATTGTCGGGTCGTTAGAGGGGGTATACAGGGATTTTTTAATTTCAATATTTCTTCAAAAATCCAATATGACTTGGCATGCATCATGGTAGTGTGCAGAATATCGATTTTCATCTGAATAACAATAATTTGTCATCAGAAATCATTGTCGGGTCGTCTGAGGGGTTATAGAGAGATTTTTCATTTTCAAAATGACTTCAAAAATCAAATATGACTTGGCACGCATCATGGTGGGGTACAGAATATTCATTTCCACCTCAATAACAATAATTCGTCAAAATAAATCATTGTCGGGTCGTCAGAGGGGGTATAGAGGGATTTTTCATTCTCAAAATTACCTCAGAATCAAATATGACTTGGCACGCATCATGGTGGGCTGCAGAATATCCATTCTCATCTGAATAACAAAAATTCGTCTACAGAAATCATTGACGGGTCGTTAGAGGGGGTATAGAGGGATTTTTCATTTACAATATTTCTTCAAAAATCAAATATGACTTGGCACGCAACATAGTGGGGTGCAGAATATCCATTTTCATCTGAATAACAATAATTCGTCTACAGAAATCATTGACGGGTCGTTAAAGGGGGTATAGAGGGATTTTTCATTTTCAAAATTACCTCAAAATCAAATATGACGTGGCACGCAACATGGTGGGGTGCAGAATATCCATTTCCATCCGAATAAGAATAATTCGTCAACAGAAATCATTGTCGGGTCGTTAGAGGGGGTATACAGGGATTTTTCAATTTCAATATTTCTTCAAAAATCCAATATGACTTGGCATGCATCATGGTAGTGTGCAGAATATCCATTTTCATCTGAATAACAATAATTTGTCATCAGAAATCATTGTCGGGTCGTCTGAGGGGTTATAGAGAGATTTTTCATTTTCAAAATGACTTCAAAAATCAAATATGACTTGGCACGCATCATGGTGGGGTACGGAATATTCATTTCCACCTCAATAACAATAATTCGTCAAAATAAATCATTGTCGGGTCGTCAGAGGGGGTATAGAGGGATTTTTCATTCTCAAAATTACCTCAGAATCAAATATGACTTGGCACGCATTATGGTGGGCTGCAGAATATCCATTTTCATCTGAATAACAAAAATTCGTCTACAGAAATCATTGACGGGTCGTTAGAGGGGGTATAGAGGGATTTTTCATTTACAATATTTCTTCAAAAATCAAATATGACTTGGCACGCAACATAGTGGGGTGCAGAATATCCATTTTCATCTGAATAACAATAATTCGTCAACAGAAATCATTGTCGGGTCGTTATAGGGGGTATAGAGGGATTTTTCATTTTCAAAATAGCTTCAAAAATCAAATATGACTTGGCACGTATCATGGTGGAGTGCATAATATCCATTTCTATCTGAATATCAATAATTCTTCAACAGAAATCATTGTCGGGTCGTCAGAGGGGGTATAGAGGGATTTTTCATCTTCAGAATGACTTCAAAAATCAAATATGACTTGGCACGCATCATGGTGGGGTGCAGAATATCCATTCCAATCTAAATAACAATAATTCGTCAACAGAAATCATTGGCGGGTCGTTAGAGGGGGTATAGAGGGATTTTTCATTTTCAAAATTTCTTCAAAAATCTAATATGACTTGGCACGCATCATGGTGGGGTGCAGAATATTTATTCCCATCTGAATAACAATAATTCGTCAACAGAAATCATTGTCGTGTCGTCAGAGGGGGTATGGAGGGATTTTTCATATTCAAAATTACTTCAAGAATCTAATATGAATTGGCACTCATCATGGTGGGGTGCAAAGTATCCATTCCCATCTGAATAATAATAATTTGGCAACAGAAATCATTGTCGTGTCGTCAGAGGGGGTATGGAAGGATTTTTCAATTTCAAAATGACTTCAAAAATCAAATATGACTTGGCACGCATCATGGTGGGGTACAGAATATCCATTTCCATCTCATTAACAATAATTTGTCAACAGAAATCATTGTCGGGTCGTCATAGGGGGTATAGAAGGATTTTTCATTTTCAAAATTTCTTCAAAAATCTATTATGACTTGGCACGCATCATGGTGGGGAGCAGAATATTTATTCCCATCTGAATAACAATAATTCGTCAACAGAAATCATTGTCGTGTCGTCAGAGGGGGTATGGAGGGATTTTTCATTTTCAAAATGACTTCAAAAATCAAATATGACTTGGCACGCATCATGGTGGGGTACAGAATATCCATTTCCATTTCAATAACAATAATTTGTCAACTGAAATCATTGTCGGGTCGTCAGAGGGGGTATAGAGGGATTTTACATTTTCAAAATTACCTCAAAATCAAATATGACTTAGCACGCATCATGGTGGGCTGCAGAATATTCATTTCCATCTGAATAACAATAATTCGTCAACAGAAATCATTGACGGGTCGTTAGAGGGGGTATAGAGGGATTTTTCATTTTCAAAATTACCTCGAAATCAAATGTGACTTGGCACGCATCATGGTGGGGTGCAGAATATCCATTTCCATCTGAATAAATATAATTCGTCAACAGAAATTATTGTAGTGTCGTCAGAGGTGGTATGGAGGGATTTTTCATTTTCAAAATTACTTCAAAAATCAAATATATCTTGGCACGCATCATAGTAGGGTGCGAAATATTCATTTCCATCTGAATAACAATAATTCTTCAACAGAAATCATTGTCGGGTCGTCAGAGGTGGTATAGAGTGATTTTTCATTTTCAAAATTACTTCATAAATCTAATATGACTAGGCACGCATCATGGTGGGGTGCAAAGTATCCATGTCCATCTGAATAACAATAATTCGTCAACAGAAATCATTGTCGTGTCGTCAGAGGTGGTATGGAGTGATTTTTCATTTTCAAAATTACTTCAAAAATCAAATATATCTTGGCACGCATCATAGTAGGGTGCGAAATATTCATTTCCATCTGAATAACAATAATTCTTCAACAGAAATCATTGTCGGGTCGTCAGAGGGGGTATAGAGGGATTTTTCATTTTCAAAATTACTTCAAAAATCTAATATGACTAGGCACACATCATGGTGGGGTGCAAAGTATCCATGTCCATCTGAATAACAATAATTCGTCAGCAGAAATCATTGTCGGGTCGTTATAGGGGGTATAGAGGGATTTTTCATTTTCAAAATAGCTTCAAAAATCAAATATGACTTGGCACGTATCATGGTGGAGTGCATAATATCCATTTCTATCTGAATATCAATATTTCGTCAACAGAAATCATTGTCGGGTCGTCAGAGGGAGTATAGAGGGATTTTTCATCTTCAGAATGACTTCAAAAATCAAATATGGCTTGGCACGCATCATGGTGGGGTACAGAATATTCATTTTCATCTCAATACCAATAATTTTTCAGAAGAAAACATTGTCGGGTCGTCAGAGGGGGTATAGAGGGATTTTTCATTTTCAAAATTACCTCAAAATCAAATATGACTTGGCACGAATCATGGTGGGGTGCAGTTTATCTATTTCCATCTGAATAACAGTAATTTGTCAACAGAAATCATTGTCGGGTCGTCAGAGGGGGTATAGAGAGATTTTTCATTTTCAAAATTACCTCAAAATCAAATATGACTTGGCACGCATCATGCTGGGGTGCAAAGTATTCATGTCCATCCGAATAATAATAATTCGTCAACACAAATCATTGTCGGGTCGTTAGAGGGGGGTATAGAGGGATTTTTCATTTTCAATATTTCTTCAAAAATAAAATATGACTCGGCACGCAACATAGTGGGGTGCAGAATATCCATTTCCATCTGAATAACAATAATTCGTCAACAGAAATCATTGTCGGGTCGTTAGAGGGGGTATACAGGGATTTTTCAATTTCAATATTTCTTCAAAAATCTAATATGACTTGGCACGCATCATGGTAGTGTGCAGAATATTCATTTTCATCTGAATAACAATAATTTGTCAACAGAAATCATAGTCGGGTCGTCAGAGGGGTTATAGAGGGATTTTTCATTTTCAAAATGACTTCAAAAATCAAATATGACTTGGCACGCATCATGGTGGGGTACAGAATATTCATTCCCACCTCAATAACAATAATTCGTCAAATTAAATCATTGTCGGGTAGTCAGAGGGGGTATAGAGGGATTTTTCATTTTTAAAATTATCTCAAAATCAAATATGACTGGTCACGCATCATGGTGGGGTGCAAAGTATTCATGTCCATCTGAATAACAATAATTCGTCTTCAGAAATCATTGTCGGGTCGTTAGAAGGGGTATAGAGGGATTTTTCATTTTCAAAATTACCTCAAAATCAAATATGACTTGGCACGCAACATGGTGGGGTGCAGAATATCCATTTCCATCTGAATAACAATAATTCGTCAACAGAAATCATTGACGGGTCGTTAAAGGGGGTATAGAGGGATTTTACATTTTCAAAATTACCTCAAAATCAAATATGACGTGGCACGCAACATGGTGGGGTGCAGAATATCCATTTCCATCTGAATAAGAATAATTCGTCATCAGAAATCATTGTCGGGTCGTTAGAGGGGGTATACAGGGATTTTTTCAATTTCAATATTTCTTCAAAAATCCAATATGACTTGGCACGCATCATGGTAGTGTGCAGAATATCCATTTTCATCTGAATAACAATAATTTGTCATCAGAAATCATTGTCGGGTCGTCTGAGGGGTTATAGAGAGATTTTTCATTTTCAAAATGACTTCAAAAATCAAATATGACTTGGCACGCATCATGGTGGGGTACAGAATATTCATTTCCACCTCAATAACAATAATTCGTCAAAATAAATCATTGTCGGGTCGTCAGAGGGGGTATAGAGGGATTTTTCATTCTCAAAATTACCTCAGAATCAAATATGACTTGGCACGCATCATGGTGGGCTGCAGAATATCCATTTTCATCTGAATAACAAAAATTCGTCAACAGAAATCATTGACGGGTCGCAAGAGGGGGGTATAGAGGGATTTTTCATTTTCAATATTTCTTCAAAAATCAAATATGACTTGGCACGCAACATAGTGGGGTGCAGAATATCCATTTTCATCTGAATAACAATAATTCGTCAACAGAAATCATTGACGGGTCGTTAAAGGGGGTATAGAAGGATTTTTCATTTTCAAAATTTGTTCAAAATTCTAATATGACTTGGCACACATGATGATGGGGTGCAGAATATTTAATCCCATCTGAATAACAATAATTCGTCAACGCAAATCATCGTCGTGTAGTCAGAGGGAGTATGGAGAGATTTTTCATTTTCAAAATTACTTCAAAAATCTAATAAAACTTGGCACGCATCATGGTGGGGTGCAAAGTATCCATTCCTATCTGAATAAAAATAATTCGTCAACTGAAATCATTGTCGTGTCGTCAGAGGGGAATGGAGGGATTTTTCATTTTCAAAATTTCTTCAAAAATTCAATATGACTTGGCACGCATCATAGTGGGGTGCAAAGTATCCATATCTATCAAAATAACAATAAGTCGTCAACAGAAATCATTGTCGGGTCGTTAGAGGGGGTATAGAGGAATTTTTCATTTTCAATATTTCTTCAAAAATCTAATATGACTTGGCACGCATCATGGTGGGGTGCAAAGTATTCATGTCCATCTGAATAACAATAATTCGTCAAAAGAAATCATTGTCGGGTTGTTAGAGGGGGTATACAGGGATTTTTCAATTTCAATACTTCTTCAAAAATCTAATTTGACTTGGCACGCATCATGGTAGTGTGCAGAATATCCATTTTCATCTGAATAACAATAATTTGTCAACAGAAATCATTGTCGGGTCGTCAGAGGGGTTATAGAGGGATTTCTCATTTTCAAAATGACTTCTAAAATCAAATATGACTTGGCACGCATCATGGTGGGGTACAGAATATTCATTTCCACCTCAATAACAATAATTCGTCAACAGAAATCATTGTCGGGTCGTTAGAGGGGGTATACAGGGATTTTTCAATTTCAATACTTCTTCAAAAATCTAATTTGACTTGGCACGCATCATGGTAGTGTGCAGAATATCCATTTTCATCTGAATAACAATAATTTGTCAACAGAAATCATTGTCGGGTCGTCAGAGGGGTTATAGAGGGATTTTTCATTTTCAAAATGACTTCAAAAATCAAATATGACTTGGCACGCATCATGGTGGGGTACAGAATATTCATTTCCACCTCAATAACAATAATTCGTCAAAATAAATCATTGTCGGGTCGTCAGAGGGGGTATAGAGGGATTTTTCATTTTTAAAATTATCTCAAAATCAAATATGACTTGGCACGCATCATGGTGGGGTGCAAAGTATTCATTTCCATCCGAATAACAATAATTCGTCAACACAAATCATTGACGGGTCGCAAGAGGGGGGTATAGAGGGATTTTTCATTTTCAATATTTCTTCAAAAATCAAATATGACTTGGCACGCAACATAGTGGGGTGCAGAATATCCATTTTCATCTGAATAACAATAATTCGTCAACAGAAATCATTGACGGGTCGTTAAAGGGGGTATAGAAGGATTTTTCATTTTCAAAATTTGTTCAAAATTCTAATATGACTTGGCACACATGATGATGGGGTGCAGAATATTTAATCCCATCTGAATAACAATAATTCGTCAACGCAAATCATCGTCGTGTAGTCAGAGGGAGTATGGAGAGATTTTTCATTTTCAAAATTACTTCAAAAATCTAATAAAACTTGGCACGCATCATGGTGGGGTGCAAAGTATCCATTCCTATCTGAATAAAAATAATTCGTCAACTGAAATCATTGTCGTGTCGTCAGAGGGGAATGGAGGGATTTTTCATTTTCAAAATTTCTTCAAAAATTCAATATGACTTGGCACGCATCATGGTGGGGTGCAAAGTATTCATGTCCATCTGAATAACAATAATTCGTCAAAAGAAATCATTGTCGGGTTGTTAGAGGGGGTATAGAGGGATTTTTCAATTTCAATACTTCTTCAAAAATCTAATTTGACTTGGCACGCATCATGGTAGTGTGCAGAATATCCATTTTCATCTGAATAACAATAATTTGTCAACAGAAATCAATGTCGGGTCGTCAGAGGGGTTATAGAGGGATTTCTCATTTTCAAAATGACTTCTAAAATCAAATATGACTTGGCACGCATCATGGTGGGGTACAGAATATTCATTTCCACCTCAATAACAATAATTCGTCAACAGAAATCATTGTCGGGTCGTTAGAGGGGGTATACAGGGATTTTTCAATTTCAATACTTCTTCAAAAATCTAATTTGACTTGGCACGCATCATGGTAGTGTGCAGAATATCCATTTTCATCTGAATAACAATAATTTGTCAACAGAAATCATTGTCGGGTCGTCAGAGGGGTTATAGAGGGATTTTTCATTTTCAAAATGACTTCAAAAATCAAATATGACTTGGCACGCATCATGGTGGGGTACAGAATATTCATTTCCACCTCAATAACAATAATTCGTCAAAATAAATCATTGTCGGGTCGTCAGAGGGGGTATAGAGGGATTTTTCATTTTTAAAATTATCTCAAAATCAAATATGACTTGGCACGCATCATGGTGGGGTGCAAAGTATTCATTTCCATCCGAATAACAATAATTCGTCAACACAAATCATTGTCGGGTCGTTAGAGGGGGTATACAGGGATTTTTCAATTTCAATATTTCTTCAAAAATCTAATATGACTTAGCACGCATCATGGTAGTGTGCAGAATATTCATTTTCATCTGAATAACAATAATTTGTCAACAGAAATCATTGTCGGGTCGTCTGAGGGGTTATAGAGGGATTTTTCATTTTCAAAATGACTTCAAAAATCAAATATGACTTGGCACGCATCATCGTGGGGTACAGAATATTCATTTCCACCTCAATAACAATAATTCGTCAAAATAAATCATTTTCGGGTCGTCAGAGGGGGTATAGAAGGATTTTTCATTCTCAAAATTACCTCAGAATCAAATATGACTTGGCACGCATCATGGTGGGCTGCAGAATATCCATTTTCATCAAAATAACAATAATTCATCAACAGAAATCATTGTCGGGTCGTTAGAGGGGGTATAGAGGGATTTTACATTTTCAGTATTTCTTCAAAAATCTAATATGACTTGGCACGCATCATGGTGGGGTGCAAAGTATTCATGTCCATCTGAATAACAATAATTAGTCAAAAGAAATCATTGTCGGGTTGTTAGAGGGGGTATAGAGTGATTTTTCATTTTCAATATTTCTTCAAAAATGTAATATGACTTGGCACGCATCATGGTGGGGTGCAGAATATCCATTTCCATCTGAATAACAATAAGTCCCTAACATAAATCATTGTCGTGTCGTCAGAGGGGTATAGAGGGATTTTTCATTTTCAAAATTTTCTCAAAATCAAATATGACTTGGCACGCAACATAGTGGGGTGCAGAATATCCTATCCCATCTGAATAACAATAATTCGTCAACAGAAATCATTGTCGGGTCGTCAGAGGGGTTATGGAGGGATTTTTCATTTTCAAAATGACTTCAAAAATCAAATATGACTTGGCACGCATCATGGTGGGGTACAGAATATTCATTTCCACCTCAATAACAATAATTCGTCAACAGAAATCATTGTCGGGTCGTTAGAGGGGGTATACAGGGATTTTTCAATTTCAATACTTCTTCAAAAATCTAATTTGACTTGGCACGCATCATGGTAGTGTGCAGAATATCCATTTTCATCTGAATAACAATAATTTGTCAACAGAAATCATTGTCGGGTCGTCAGAGGGGTTATAGAGGGATTTTTCATTTTCAAAGTGACTTCAAAAATCAAATATGACTTGGCACTCATCATGGTGGGGTGCAAAGTATTCATGTCCATCCGAATAATAATAATTCGTCAACACAAATCATTGTCGGGTCGTTAGAGGGGGGTATAGAGGGATTTTTCATTTTCAATATTTCTTCAAAAATAAAATATGACTTGGCACGCATCATGGTAGTGTGCAGAATATCCATTTTCATCTGAATAACAATAATTCGTCAACAGAAATCATTGACGGGTCGTTAAAGGGTGTATAGAGGGATTTTTCATTTTCAAAATTACCTCAAAATCAAATATGACGTGGCACGCAACATGGTGGGGTGCAAAGTATTCATGTCCATCCGAATAATAATAATTCGTCAACACAAATCATTGTCGGGTCGTTAGAGGGGGGTATAGAGGGATTTTTCATTTACAATATTTCTTCAAAAATAAAATATGACTTGGCACGCATCATGGTAGTGTGCAGAATATCCATTTTCATCTGAATAACAATAATTTGTCATCAGAAATCATTGTCGGGTCGTCTGAGGGGTTATAGAGAGATTTTTCATTTTCAAAATGACTTCAAAAATCAAATATGACTTGGCACGCATCATGGTGGGGTACAGAATATTCATTTCCACCTCAATAACAATAATTCGTCAAAATAAATCATTGTCGGGTCGTCAGAGGGGGTATAGAGGGATTTTTCATTCTCAAAATTACCTCAGAATCAAATATGACTTGGCACGCATCATGGTGGGCTGCAGAATATCCATTTTCATCTGAATAACAAAAATTCGTCAACAAAAATCATTGACGTGTAGTCAGAGGGAGTATGGAGAGATTTTTCATTTTAAAAATTTCTTCAAAAATCAAATATGACTTGGCACGCAACATAGTGGGGTGCAGAATATCCATTTTCATCTGAATAACAATAATTCGTCAACAGAAATCATTGACGGGTCGTTAAAGGGGGTATAGAAGGATTTTTCATTTTCAAAATTTGTTCAAAATTCTAATATGACTTGGCACACATGATGATGGGGTGCAGAATATTCAATCCCATCTGAATAACAATAATTCGTCAACGCAAATCATTGTCGTGTAGTCAGAGGGAGTATGAAGAGATTTTTCATTTTCAAAATTACTTCAAAAATCTAATAAAACTTGGCACGCATCATGGTGGGGTGCAAAGTATCCATTCCCATCTGAATAAAAATAATTCGTCAACTGAAATCATTGTCGTGTCGTCAGAAGGGGTATGGAGGGATTTTTCATCTTCAAAATTACCTCAAAATCAAATATGACTTGGCACGCAACATGGTGGGGTGCAGAATATCCATTTCCATCTGAATAACAATAATTTGTCAACAGAAATCATTGTCGGGTCGTCAGAGGGGGTATAGAGGGATTTTTCATTTTCAAAATTACCTCAAAATCAAATATGACTTGGCACGCATCATGGTGGGGTGCAGAATATCCATTCCAATCTAAATAACAATAATTCGTCAACAGAAATCATTGGCGGGTCGTTAGAGGGGGTATAGAGGGATTTTTCATTTTCAAAATTTCTTCAAAAATCTAATATGACTTGGCACGCATCATGGTGGGGTGCAGAATATTTATTCCCATCTGAATAACAATAATTCGTCAACAGAAATCATTGTCGTGTCGTCAGAGGGGGTATGGAGGGATTTTTCATATTCAAAATTACTTCAAGAATCTAATATGACTTGGCACTCATCATGGTGGGGTGCAAAGTATCCATTCCCATCTGAATAATAATAATTTGGCAACAGAAATCATTGTCGTGTCGTCAGAGGGGGTATGGAAGGATTTTTCAATTTCAAAATGACTTCAAAAATCAAATATGACTAGGCACGCATCATGGTGGGGTACAGAATATCTATTTCCATCTCATTAACAATAATTTGTCAACAGAAATCATTGTCGGGTCGTCATAGGGGGTATAGAAGGATTTTTCATTTTCAAAATTTCTTCAAAAATCTATTATGACTTGGCACGCATCATGGTGGGGAGCAGAATATTTATTCCCATCTGAATAACAATAATTCGTCAACAGAAATCATTGTCGTGTCGTCAGAGGGGGTATGGAGGGATTTTTCATTTTCAAAATGACTTCAAAAATCAAATATGACTTGGCACGCATCATGGTGGGGTACAGAATATCCATTTCCATTTCAATAACAATAATTTGTCAACTGAAATCATTGTCGGGTCGTCAGAGGGGGTATAGAGGGATTTTACATTTTCAAAATTACCTCAAAATCAAATATGACTTAGCACGCATCATGGTGGGCTGCAGAATATTCATTTCCATCTGAATAACAATAATTCGTCAACAGAAATCATTGACGGGTCGTTAGAGGGGGTATAGAGGGATTTTTCATTTTCAAAATTACCTCGAAATCAAATGTGACTTGGCACGCATCATGGTGGGGTGCAGAATATCCATTTCCATCTGAATAAATATAATTCGTCAACAGAAATTATTGTAGTGTCGTCAGAGGTGGTATGGAGGGATTTTTCATTTTCAAAATTACTTCAAAAATCAAATATATCTTGGCACGCATCATAGTAGGGTGCGAAATATTCATTTCCATCTGAATAACAATAATTCTTCAACAGAAATCATTGTCGGGTCGTCAGAGGTGGTATAGAGTGATTTTTCATTTTCAAAATTACTTCAAAAATCTAATATGACTAGGCACGCATCATGGTGGGGTGCAAAGTATCCATGTCCATCTGAATAACAATAATTCGTCAACAGAAATCATTGTCGTGTCGTCAGAGGTGGTATGGAGTGATTTTTCATTTTCAAAATTACTTCAAAAATCAAATATATCTTGGCACGCATCATAGTAGGGTGCGAAATATTCATTTCCATCTGAATAACAATAATTCTTCAACAGAAATCATTGTCGGGTCGTCAGAGGGGGTATAGAGGGATTTTTCATTTTCAAAATTACTTCAAAAATCTAATATGACTAGGCACACATCATGGTGGGGTGCAAAGTATCCATGTCCATCTGAATAACAATAATTCGTCAGCAGAAATCATTGTCGGGTCGTTATAGGGGGTATAGAGGGATTTTTCATTTTCAAAATAGCTTCAAAAATCAAATATGACTTGGCACGTATCATGGTGGAGTGCATAATATCCATTTCTATCTGAATATCAATATTTCGTCAACAGAAATCATTGTCGGGTCATCAGAGGGAGTATAGAGGGATTTTTCATCTTCAGAATGACTTCAAAAATCAAATATGGCTTGGCACGCATCATGGTGGGGTACAGAATATTCATTTTCATCTCAATACCAATAATTTTTCAGAAGAAAACATTGTCGGGTCGTCAGAGGGGGTATAGAGGGATTTTTCATTTTCAAAATTACCTCAAAATCAAATATGACTTGGCACGAATCATGGTGGGGTGCAGTATATCTATTTCCATCTGAATAACAGTAATTTGTCAACAGAAATCATTGTCGGGTCGTCAGAGGGGGTATAGAGAGATTTTTCATTTTCAAAATTACCTCAAAATCAAATATGACTTGGCACGCATCATGCTGGGGTGCAAAGTATTCATGTCCATCCGAATAATAATAATTCGTCAACACAAATCATTGTCGGGTCGTTAGAGGGGGGTATAGAGGGATTTTTCATTTTCAATATTTCTTCAAAAATAAAATATGACTCGGCACGCAACATAGTGGGGTGCAGAATATCCATTTCCATCTGAATAACAATAATTCGTCAACAGAAATCATTGTCGGGTCGTTAGAGGGGGTATACAGGGATTTTTCAATTTCAATATTTCTTCAAAAATCTAATATGACTTGGCACGCATCATGGTAGTGTGCAGAATATTCATTTTCATCTGAATAACAATAATTTGTCAACAGAAATCATAGTCGGGTCGTCAGAGGGGTTATAGAGGGATTTTTCATTTTCAAAATGACTTCAAAAATCAAATATGACTTGGCACGCATCATGGTGGGGTACAGAATATTCATTCCCACCTCAATAACAATAATTCGTCAAATTAAATCATTGTCGGGTAGTCAGAGGGGGTATAGAGGGATTTTTCATTTTTAAAATTATCTCAAAATCAAATATGACTTGGCACGCATCATGGTGGGGTGCAAAGTATTCATTTCCATCCGAATAACAATAATTCGTCAACACAAATCATTGACGGGTCGCAAGAGGGGGGTATAGAGGGATTTTTCATTTTCAATATTTCTTCAAAAATCAAATATGACTTGGCACGCAACATAGTGGGGTGCAGAATATCCATTTTCATCTGAATAACAATAATTCGTCAACAGAAATCATTGACGGGTCGTTAAAGGGGGTATAGAAGGATTTTTCATTTTCAAAATTTGTTCAAAATTCTAATATGACTTGGCACACATGATGATGGGGTGCAGAATATTTAATCCCATCTGAATAACAATAATTCGTCAACGCAAATCATCGTCGTGTAGTCAGAGGGAGTATGGAGAGATTTTTCATTTTCAAAATTACTTCAAAAATCTAATAAAACTTGGCACGCATCATGGTGGGGTGCAAAGTATCCATTCCTATCTGAATAAAAATAATTCGTCAACTGAAATCATTGTCGTGTCGTCAGAGGGGAATGGAGGGATTTTTCATTTTCAAAATTTCTTCAAAAATTCAATATGACTTGGCACGCATCATGGTGGGGTGCAAAGTATTCATGTCCATCTGAATAACAATAATTCGTCAAAAGAAATCATTGTCGGGTTGTTAGAGGGGGTATACAGGGATTTTTCAATTTCAATACTTCTTCAAAAATCTAATTTGACTTGGCACGCATCATGGTAGTGTGCAGAATATCCATTTTCATCTGAATAACAATAATTTGTCAACAGAAATCATTGTCGGGTCGTCAGAGGGGTTATAGAGGGATTTCTCATTTTCAAAATGACTTCTAAAATCAAATATGACTTGGCACGCATCATGGTGGGGTACAGAATATTCATTTCCACCTCAATAACAATAATTCGTCAACAGAAATCATTGTCGGGTCGTTAGAGGGGGTATACAGGGATTTTTCAATTTCAATACTTCTTCAAAAATCTAATTTGACTTGGCACGCATCATGGTAGTGTGCAGAATATCCATTTTCATCTGAATAACAATAATTTTTCAACAGAAATCATTGTCGGGTCGTCAGAGGGGTTATAGAGGGATTTTTCATTTTCAAAATGACTTCAAAAATCAAATATGACTTGGCACGCATCATGGTGGGGTACAGAATATTCATTTCCACCTCAATAACAATAATTCGTCAAAATAAATCATTGTCGGGTCGTCAGAGGGGGTATAGAGGGATTTTTCATTTTTAAAATTATCTCAAAATCAAATATGACTTGGCACGCATCATGGTGGGGTGCAAAGTATTCATTTCCATCCGAATAACAATAATTCGTCAACACAAATCATTGTCGGGTCGTTAGAGGGGGTATACAGGGATTTTTCAATTTCAATATTTCTTCAAAAATCTAATATGACTTAGCACGCATCATGGTAGTGTGCAGAATATTCATTTTCATCTGAATAACAATAATTTGTCAACAGAAATCATTGTCGGGTCGTCTGAGGGGTTATAGAGGGATTTTTCATTTTCAAAATGACTTCAAAAATCAAATATGACTTGGCACGCATCATCGTGGGGTACAGAATATTCATTTCCACCTCAATAACAATAATTCGTCAAAATAAATCATTTTCGGGTCGTCAGAGGGGGTATAGAAGGATTTTTCATTCTCAAAATTACCTCAGAATCAAATATGACTTGGCACGCATCATGGTGGGCTGCAGAATATCCATTTTCATCAAAATAACAATAATTCATCAACAGAAATCATTGTCGGGTCGTTAGAGGGGGTATAGAGGGATTTTACATTTTCAGTATTTCTTCAAAAATCTAATATGACTTGGCACGCATCATGGTGGGGTGCAAAGTATTCATGTCCATCTGAATAACAATAATTAGTCAAAAGAAATCATTGTCGGGTTGTTAGAGGGGGTATAGAGTGATTTTTCATTTTCAATATTTCTTCAAAAATGTAATATGACTTGGCACGCATCATGGTGGGGTGCAGAATATCCATTTCCATCTGAATAACAATAAGTCCCTAACATAAATCATTGTCGTGTCGTCAGAGGGGTATAGAGGGATTTTTCATTTTCAAAATTTTCTCAAAATCAAATATGACTTGGCACGCAACATAGTGGGGTGCAGAATATCCTATCCCATCTGAATAACAATAATTCGTCAACAGAAATCATTGTCGGGTCGTCAGAGGGGTTATGGAGGGATTTTTCATTTTCAAAATGACTTCAAAAATCAAATATGACTTGGCACGCATCATGGTGGGGTACAGAATATTCATTTCCACCTCAATAACAATAATTCGTCAACAGAAATCATTGTCGGGTCGTTAGAGGGGGTATACAGGGATTTTTCAATTTCAATACTTCTTCAAAAATCTAATTTGACTTGGCACGCATCATGGTAGTGTGCAGAATATCCATTTTCATCTGAATAACAATAATTTGTCAACAGAAATCATTGTCGGGTCGTCAGAGGGGTTATAGAGGGATTTTTCATTTTCAAAGTGACTTCAAAAATCAAATATGACTTGGCACTCATCATGGTGGGGTGCAAAGTATTCATGTCCATCCGAATAATAATAATTCGTCAACACAAATCATTGTCGGGTCGTTAGAGGGGGGTATAGAGGGATTTTTCATTTTCAATATTTCTTCAAAAATAAAATATGACTTGGCACGCATCATGGTAGTGTGCAGAATATCCATTTTCATCTGAATAACAATAATTCGTCAACAGAAATCATTGACGGGTCGTTAAAGGGTGTATAGAGGGATTTTTCATTTTCAAAATTACCTCAAAATCAAATATGACGTGGCACGCAACATGGTGGGGTGCAAAGTATTCATGTCCATCCGAATAATAATAATTCGTCAACACAAATCATTGTCGGGTCGTTAGAGGGGGGTATAGAGGGATTTTTCATTTTCAATATTTCTTCAAAAATAAAATATGACTTGGCACGCATCATGGTAGTGTGCAGAATATCCATTTTCATCTGAATAACAATAATTTGTCATCAGAAATCATTGTCGGGTCGTCTGAGGGGTTATAGAGAGATTTTTCATTTTCAAAATGACTTCAAAAATCAAATATGACTTGGCACGCATCATGGTGGGGTACAGAATATTCATTTCCACCTCAATAACAATAATTCGTCAAAATAAATCATTGTCGGGTCGTCAGAGGGGGTATAGAGGGATTTTTCATTCTCAAAATTACCTCAGAATCAAATATGACTTGGCACGCATCATGGTGGGCTGCAGAATATCCATTTTCATCTGAATAACAAAAATTCGTCAACAAAAATCATTGACGTGTAGTCAGAGGGAGTATGGAGAGATTTTTCATTTTAAAAATTTCTTCAAAAATCAAATATGACTTGGCACGCAACATAGTGGGGTGCAGAATATCCATTTTCATCTGAATAACAATAATTCGTCAACAGAAATCATTGACGGGTCGTTAAAGGGGGTATAGAAGGATTTTTCATTTTCAAAATTTGTTCAAAATTCTAATATGACTTGGCACACATGATGATGGGGTGCAGAATATTCAATCCCATCTGAATAACAATAATTCGTCAACGCAAATCATTGTCGTGTAGTCAGAGGGAGTATGAAGAGATTTTTCATTTTCAAAATTACTTCAAAAATCTAATAAAACTTGGCACGCATCATGGTGGGGTGCAAAGTATCCATTCCCATCTGAATAAAAATAATTCGTCAACTGAAATCATTGTCGTGTCGTCAGAAGGGGTATGGAGGGATTTTTCATCTTCAAAATTACCTCAAAATCAAATATGACTTGGCACGCAACATGGTGGGGTGCAGAATATCCATTTCCATTTGAATAACAATAATTTGTCAACAGAAATCATTGTCGGGTCGTCAGAGGGGGTATAGAGGGATTTTTCATTTTCAAAATTACCTCAAAATCAAATATGACTTGGCACGCATCATGGTGGGGTGCAGAATATCCATTCCAATCTAAATAACAATAATTCGTCAACAGAAATCATTGGCGGGTCGTTAGAGGGGGTATAGAGGGATTTTTCATTTTCAAAATTTCTTCAAAAATCTAATATGACTTGGCACGCATCATGGTGGGGTGCAGAATATTTATTCCCATCTGAATAACAATAATTCGTCAACAGAAATCATTGTCGTGTCGTCAGAGGGGGTATGGAGGGATTTTTCATATTCAAAATTACTTCAAGAATCTAATATGACTTGGCACTCATCATGGTGGGGTGCAAAGTATCCATTCCCATCTGAATAATAATAATTTGGCAACAGAAATCATTGTCGTGTCGTCAGAGGGGGTATGGAAGGATTTTTCAATTTCAAAATGACTTCAAAAATCAAATATGACTTGGCACGCATCATGGTGGGGTACAGAATATCCATTTCCATCTCATTAACAATAATTTGTCAACAGAAATCATTGTCGGGTCGTCATAGGGGGTATAGAAGGATTTTTCATTTTCAAAATTTCTTCAAAAATCTATTATGACTTGGCACGCATCATGGTGGGGAGCAGAATATTTATTCCCATCTGAATAACAATAATTCGTCAACAGAAATCATTGTCGTGTCGTCAGAGGGGGTATGGAGGGATTTTTCATTTTCAAAATGACTTCAAAAATCAAATATGACTTGGCACGCATCATGGTGGGGTACAGAATATCCATTTCCATTTCAATAACAATAATTTGTCAACTGAAATCATTGACGGGTCGTTAGAGGGGGTATAGAGGGATTTTTCATTTTCAAAATTACCTCGAAATCAAATGTGACTTGGCACGCATCATGGTGGGGTGCAGAATATCCATTTCCATCTGAATAAATATAATTCGTCAACAGAAATTATTGTAGTGTCGTCAGAGGTGGTATGGAGGGATTTTTCATTTTCAAAATTACTTCAAAAATCAAATATATCTTGGCACGCATCATAGTAGGGTGCGAAATATTCATTTCCATCTGAATAACAATAATTCTTCAACAGAAATCATTGTCGGGTCGTCAGAGGTGGTATAGAGTGATTTTTCATTTTCAAAATTACTTCAAAAATCTAATATGACTAGGCACGCATCATGGTGGGGTGCAAAGTATCCATGTCCATCTGAATAACAATAATTCGTCAACAGAAATCATTGTCGTGTCGTCAGAGGTGGTATGGAGTGATTTTTCATTTTCAAAATTACTTCAAAAATCAAATATATCTTGGCACGCATCATAGTAGGGTGCGAAATATTCATTTCCATCTGAATAACAATAATTCTTCAACAGAAATCATTGTCGGGTCGTCAGAGGGGGTATAGAGGGATTTTTCATTTTCAAAATTACTTCAAAAATCTAATATGACTAGGCACACATCATGGTGGGGTGCAAAGTATCCATGTCCATCTGAATAACAATAATTCGTCAGCAGAAATCATTGTCGGGTCGTTATAGGGGGTATAGAGGGATTTTTCATTTTCAAAATAGCTTCAAAAATCAAATATGACTTGGCACGTATCATGGTGGAGTGCATAATATCCATTTCTATCTGAATATCAATATTTCGTCAACAGAAATCATTGTCGGGTCGTCAGAGGGAGTATAGAGGGATTTTTCATCTTCAGAATGACTTCAAAAATCAAATATGGCTTGGCACGCATCATGGTGGGGTACAGAATATTCATTTTCATCTCAATACCAATAATTTTTCAGAAGAAAACATTGTCGGGTCGTCAGAGGGGGTATAGAGGGATTTTTCATTTTCAAAATTACCTCAAAATCAAATATGACTTGGCACGAATCATGGTGGGGTGCAGTATATCTATTTCCATCTGAATAACAGTAATTTGTCAACAGAAATCATTGTCGGGTCGTCAGAGGGGGTATAGAGAGATTTTTCATTTTCAAAATTACCTCAAAATCAAATATGACTTGGCACGCATCATGCTGGGGTGCAAAGTATTCATGTCCATCCGAATAATAATAATTCGTCAACACAAATCATTGTCGGGTCGTTAGAGGGGGGTATAGAGGGATTTTTCATTTTCAATATTTCTTCAAAAATAAAATATGACTCGGCACGCAACATAGTGGGGTGCAGAATATCCAATTCCATCTGAATAACAATAATTCGTCAACAGAAATCATTGTCGGGTCGTTAGAGGGGGTATACAGGGATTTTTCAATTTCAATATTTCTTCAAAAATCTAATATGACTTGGCACGCATCATGGTAGTGTGCAGAATATTCATTTTCATCTGAATAACAATAATTTGTCAACAGAAATCATAGTCGGGTCGTCAGAGGGGTTATAGAGGGATTTTTCATTTTCAAAATGACTTCAAAAATCAAATATGACTTGGCACGCATCATGGTGGGGTACAGAATATTCATTCCCACCTCAATAACAATAATTCGTCAAATTAAATCATTGTCGGGTAGTCAGAGGGGGTATAGAGGGATTTTTCATTTTTAAAATTATCTCAAAATCAAATATGACTGGTCACGCATCATGGTGGGGTGCAAAGTATTCATGTCCATCTGAATAACAATAATTCGTCTTCAGAAATCATTGTCGGGTCGTTAGAAGGGGTATAGAGGGATTTTTCATTTTCAAAATTACCTCAAAATCAAATATGACTTGGCACGCAACATGGTGGGGTGCAGAATATCCATTTCCATCTGAATAACAATAATTCGTCAACAGAAATCATTGACGGGTCGTTAAAGGGGGTATAGAGGGATTTTACATTTTCAAAATTACCTCAAAATCAAATATGACGTGGCACGCAACATGGTGGGGTGCAGAATATCCATTTCCATCTGAATAAGAATAATTCGTCATCAGAAATCATTGTCGGGTCGTTAGAGGGGGTATACAGGGATTTTTTCAATTTCAATATTTCTTCAAAAATCCAATATGACTTGGCACGCATCATGGTAGTGTGCAGAATATCCATTTTCATCTGAATAACAATAATTTGTCATCAGAAATCATTGTCGGGTCGTCTGAGGGGTTATAGAGAGATTTTTCATTTTCAAAATGACTTCAAAAATCAAATATGACTTGGCACGCATCATGGTGGGGTACAGAATATTCATTTCCACCTCAATAACAATAATTCGTCAAAATAAATCATTGTCGGGTCGTCAGAGGGGGTATAGAGGGATTTTTCATTCTCAAAATTACCTCAGAATCAAATATGACTTGGCACGCATCATGGTGGGCTGCAGAATATCCATTTTCATCTCAATAACAAAAATTCGTCAACAGAAATCATTGACGGGTCGCAAGAGGGGGGTATAGAGGGATTTTTCATTTTCAATATTTCTTCAAAAATCAAATATGACTTGGCACGCAACATAGTGGGGTGCAGAATATCCATTTTCATCTGAATAACAATAATTCGTCAACAGAAATCATTGACGGGTCGTTAAAGGGGGTATAGAAGGATTTTTCATTTTCAAAATTTGTTCAAAATTCTAATATGACTTGGCACACATGATGATGGGGTGCAGAATATTTAATCCCATCTGAATAACAATAATTCGTCAACGCAAATCATCGTCGTGTAGTCAGAGGGAGTATGGAGAGATTTTTCATTTTCAAAATTACTTCAAAAATCTAATAAAACTTGGCACGCATCATGGTGGGGTGCAAAGTATCCATTCCTATCTGAATAAAAATAATTCGTCAACTGAAATCATTGTCGTGTCGTCAGAGGGGAATGGAGGGATTTTTCATTTTCAAAATTTCTTCAAAAATTCAATATGACTTGGCACGCATCATAGTGGGGTGCAAAGTATCCATATCTATCAAAATAACAATAAGTCGTCAACAGAAATCATTGTCGGGTCGTTAGAGGGGGTATAGAGGAATTTTTCATTTTCAATATTTCTTCAAAAATCTAATATGACTTGGCACGCATCATGGTGGGGTGCAAAGTATTCATGTCCATCTGAATAACAATAATTCGTCAAAAGAAATCATTGTCGGGTTGTTAGAGGGGGTATACAGGGATTTTTCAATTTCAATACTTCTTCAAAAATCTAATTTGACTTGGCACGCATCATGGTAGTGTGCAGAATATCCATTTTCATCTGAATAACAATAATTTGTCAACAGAAATCATTGTCGGGTCGTCAGAGGGGTTATAGAGGGATTTCTCATTTTCAAAATGACTTCTAAAATCAAATATGACTTGGCACGCATCATGGTGGGGTACAGAATATTCATTTCCACCTCAATAACAATAATTCGTCAACAGAAATCATTGTCGGGTCGTTAGAGGGGGTATACAGGGATTTTTCAATTTCAATACTTCTTCAAAAATCTAATTTGACTTGGCACGCATCATGGTAGTGTGCAGAATATCCATTTTCATCTGAATAACAATAATTTGTCAACAGAAATCATTGTCGGGTCGTCAGAGGGGTTATAGAGGGATTTTTCATTTTCAAAATGACTTCAAAAATCAAATATGACTTGGCACGCATCATGGTGGGGTACAGAATATTCATTTCCACCTCAATAACAATAATTCGTCAAAATAAATCATTGTCGGGTCGTCAGAGGGGGTATAGAGGGATTTTTCATTTTTAAAATTATCTCAAAATCAAATATGACTTGGCACGCATCATGGTGGGGTGCAAAGTATTCATTTCCATCCGAATAACAATAATTCGTCAACACAAATCATTGTCGGGTCGTTAGAGGGGGTATACAGGGATTTTTCAATTTCAATATTTCTTCAAAAATCTAATATGACTTAGCACGCATCATGGTAGTGTGCAGAATATTCATTTTCATCTGAATAACAATAATTTGTCAACAGAAATCATTGTCGGGTCGTCTGAGGGGTTATAGAGGGATTTTTCATTTTCAAAATGACTTCAAAAATCAAATATGACTTGGCACGCATCATCGTGGGGTACAGAATATTCATTTCCACCTCAATAACAATAATTCGTCAAAATAAATCATTTTCGGGTCGTCAGAGGGGGTATAGAAGGATTTTTCATTCTCAAAATTACCTCAGAATCAAATATGACTTGGCACGCATCATGGTGGGCTGCAGAATATCCATTTTCATCAAAATAACAATAATTCATCAACAGAAATCATTGTCGGGTCGTTAGAGGGGGTATAGAGGGATTTTACATTTTCAGTATTACTTCAAAAATCTAATATGACTTGGCACGCATCATGGTGGGGTGCAAAGTATTCATGTCCATCTGAATAACAATAATTAGTCAAAAGAAATCATTGTCGGGTTGTTAGAGGGGGTATAGAGTGATTTTTCATTTTCAATATTTCTTCAAAAATGTAATATGACTTGGCACGCATCATGGTGGGGTGCAGAATATCCATTTTCATCTGAATAACAATAAGTCCCTAACATAAATCATTGTCGTGTCGTCAGAGGGGTATAGAGGGATTTTTCGTTTTCAAAATTTTCTCAAAATCAAATATGACTTGGCACGCAACATAGTGGGGTGCAGAATATCCTATCCCATCTGAATAACAATAATTCGTCAACAGAAATCATTGTCGGGTCGTCAGAGGGGTTATGGAGGGATTTTTCATTTTCAAAATGACTTCAAAAATCAAATATGACTTGGCACGCATCATGGTGGGGTACAGAATATTCATTTCCACCTCAATAACAATAATTCGTCAACAGAAATCATTGTCGGGTCGTTAGAGGGGGTATACAGGGATTTTTCAATTTCAATACTTCTTCAAAAATCTAATTTGACTTGGCACGCATCATGGTAGTGTGCAGAATATCCATTTTCATCTGAATAACAATAATTTGTCAACAGAAATCATTGTCGGGTCGTCAGAGGGGTTATAGAGGGATTTTTCATTTTCAAAGTGACTTCAAAAATCAAATATGACTTGGCACTCATCATGGTGGGGTGCAAAGTATTCATGTCCATCCGAATAATAATAATTCGTCAACACAAATCATTGTCGGGTCGTTAGAGGGGGGTATAGAGGGATTTTTCATTTTCAATATTTCTTCAAAAATAAAATATGACTTGGCACGCATCATGGTAGTGTGCAGAATATCCATTTTCATCTGAATAACAATAATTCGTCAACAGAAATCATTGACGGGTCGTTAAAGGGTGTATAGAGGGATTTTTCATTTTCAAAATTACCTCAAAATCAAATATGACGTGGCACGCAACATGGTGGGGTGCAAAGTATTCATGTCCATCCGAATAATAATAATTCGTCAACACAAATCATTGTCGGGTCGTTAGAGGGGGGTATAGAGGGATTTTTCATTTTCAATATTTCTTCAAAAATAAAATATGACTTGGCATGCATCATGGTAGTGTGCAGAATATCCATTTTCATCTGAATAACAATAATTTGTCATCAGAAATCATTGTCGGGTCGTCTGAGGGGTTATAGAGAGATTTTTCATTTTCAAAATGACTTCAAAAATCAAATATGACTTGGCACGCATCATGGTGGGGTACAGAATATTCATTTCCACCTCAATAACAATAATTCGTCAAAATAAATCATTGTCGGGTCGTCAGAGGGGGTATAGAGGGATTTTTCATTCTCAAAATTACCTCAGAATCAAATATGACTTGGCACGCATCATGGTGGGCTGCAGAATATCCATTTTCATCTGAATAACAAAAATTCGTCAACAAAAATCATTGACGTGTAGTCAGAGGGAGTATGGAGAGATTTTTCATTTTAAAAATTTCTTCAAAAATCAAATATGACTTGGCACGCAACATAGTGGGGTGCAGAATATCCATTTCCATCTGAATAACAATAATTCGTCAACAGAAATCATTGACGGGTCGTTAAAGGGGGTATAGAAGGATTTTTCATTTTCAAAATTTGTTCAAAATTCTAATATGACTTGGCACACATGATGATGGGGTGCAGAATATTCAATCCCATCTGAATAACAATAATTCGTCAACGCAAATCATTGTCGTGTCATCAGAAATCATTGTCGGGTCGTCTGAGGGGTTATAGAGAGATTTTTCATTTTCAAAATGACTTCAAAAATCAAATATGACTTGGCACGCATCATGGTGGGGTACAGAATATTCATTTCCACCTCAATAACAATAATTCGTCAAAATAAATCATTGTCGGGTCGTCAGAGGGGGTATAGAGGGATTTTTCATTTTTAAAATTATCTCAAAATCAAATATGACTGGTCACGCATCATGGTGGGGTGCAAAGTATTCATGTCCATCTGAATAACAATAATTCGTCTTCAGAAATCATTGTCGGGTCGTTAGAAGGGGTATAGAGGGATTTTTCATTTTCAAAATTACCTCAAAATCAAATATGACTTGGCACGCAACATGGTGGGGTGCAGAATATCCATTTCCATCTGAATAACAATAATTCGTCAACAGAAATCATTGACGGGTCGTTAAAGGGGGTATAGAGGGATTTTACATTTTCAAAATTACCTCAAAATCAAATATGACGTGGCACGCAACATGGTGGGGTGCAGAATATCCATTTCCATCTGAATAAGAATAATTCGTCATCAGAAATCATTGTCGGGTCGTTAGAGGGGGTATACAGGGATTTTTTCAATTTCAATATTTCTTCAAAAATCCAATATGACTTGGCACGCATCATGGTAGTGTGCAGAATATCCATTTTCATCTGAATAACAATAATTTGTCATCAGAAATCATTGTCGGGTCGTCTGAGGGGTTATAGAGAGATTTTTCATTTTCAAAATGACTTCAAAAATCAAATATGACTTGGCACGCATCATGGTGGGGTACAGAATATTCATTTCCACCTCAATAACAATAATTCGTCAAAATAAATCATTGTCGGGTCGTCAGAGGGGGTATAGAGGGATTTTTCATTCTCAAAATTACCTCAGAATCAAATATGACTTGGCACGCATCATGGTGGGCTGCAAAATATCCATTTTCATCTGAATAACAAAAATTCGTCAACAGAAATCATTGACGGGTCGCAAGAGGGGGGTATAGAGGGATTTTTCATTTTCAATATTTCTTCAAAAATAAAATATGACTCGGCATGCAACATAGTGGGGTGCAGAATATCCATTTCCATCTGAATAACAATAATTCGTCAACAGAAATCATTGTCGGGTCGTTAGAGGGGGTATACAGGGATTTTTCAATTTCAATATTTCTTCAAAAATCTAATATGACTTGGCACGCATCATGGTAGTGTGCAGAATATTCATTTTCATCTGAATAACAATAATTTGTCAACAGAAATCATTGTCGGGTCGTCAGAGGGGGTATAGAGGGATTTTTCATTTTCAAAATTACTTCAAAAATCTAATATGACTAGGCACACATCATGGTGGGGTGCAAAGTATCCATGTCCATCTGAATAACAATAATTCGTCAGCAGAAATCATTGTCGGGTCGTTATAGGGGGTATAGAGGGATTTTTCATTTTCAAAATAGCTTCAAAAATCAAATATGACTTGGCACGTATCATGGTGGAGTGCATAATATCCATTTCTATCTGAATATCAATATTTCGTCAACAGAAATCATTGTCGGGTCGTCAGAGGGAGTATAGAGGGATTTTTCATCTTCAGAATGACTTCAAAAATCAAATATGGCTTGGCACGCATCATGGTGGGGTACAGAATATTCATTTTCATCTCAATACCAATAATTTTTCAGAAGAAAACATTGTCGGGTCGTCAGAGGGGGTATAGAGGGATTTTTCATTTTCAAAATTACCTCAAAATCAAATATGACTTGGCACGAATCATGGTGGGGTGCAGTATATCTATTTCCATCTGAATAACAGTAATTTGTCAACAGAAATCATTGTCGGGTCGTCAGAGGGGGTATAGAGAGATTTTTCATTTTCAAAATTACCTCAAAATCAAATATGACTTGGCACGCATCATGCTGGGGTGCAAAGTATTCATGTCCATCCGAATAATAATAATTCGTCAACACAAATCATTGTCGGGTCGTTAGAGGGGGGTATAGAGGGATTTTTCATTTTCAATATTTCTTCAAAAATAAAATATGACTCGGCACGCAACATAGTGGGGTGCAGAATATCCATTTCCATCTGAATAACAATAATTCGTCAACAGAAATCATTGTCGGGTCGTTAGAGGGGGTATACAGGGATTTTTCAATTTCAATATTTCTTCAAAAATCTAATATGACTTGGCACGCATCATGGTAGTGTGCAGAATATTCATTTTCATCTGAATAACAATAATTTGTCAACAGAAATCATTGTCGGGTAGTCAGAGGGGGTATAGAGGGATTTTTCATTTTTAAAATTATCTCAAAATCAAATATGACTGGTCACGCATCATGGTGGGGTGCAAAGTATTCATGTCCATCTGAATAACAATAATTCGTCTTCAGAAATCATTGTCGGGTCGTTAGAAGGGGTATAGAGGGATTTTTCATTTTCAAAATTACCTCAAAATCAAATATGACTTGGCACGCAACATGGTGGGGTGCAGAATATCCATTTCCATCTGAATAACAATAATTCGTCAACAGAAATCATTGACGGGTCGTTAAAGGGGGTATAGAGGGATTTTACATTTTCAAAATTACCTCAAAATCAAATATGACGTGGCACGCAACATGGTGGGGTGCAGAATATCCATTTCCATCTGAATAAGAATAATTCGTCATCAGAAATCATTGTCGGGTCGTTAGAGGGGGTATACAGGGATTTTTTCAATTTCAATATTTCTTCAAAAATCCAATATGACTTGGCACGCATCATGGTAGTGTGCAGAATATCCATTTTCATCTGAATAACAATAATTTGTCATCAGAAATCATTGTCGGGTCGTCTGAGGGGTTATAGAGAGATTTTTCATTTTCAAAATGACTTCAAAAATCAAATATGACTTGGCACGCATCATGGTGGGGTACAGAATATTCATTTCCACCTCAATAACAATAATTCGTCAAAATAAATCATTGTCGGGTCGTCAGAGGGGGTATAGAGGGATTTTTCATTCTCAAAATTACCTCAGAATCAAATATGACTTGGCACGCATCATGGTGGGCTGCAGAATATCCATTTTCATCTGAATAACAAAAATTCGTCAACAGAAATCATTGACGGGTCGCAAGAGGGGGGTATAGAGGGATTTTTCATTTTCAATATTTCTTCAAAAATCAAATATGACTTGGCACGCAACATAGTGGGGTGCAGAATATCCATTTTCATCTGAATAACAATAATTCGTCAACAGAAATCATTGACGGGTCGTTAAAGGGGGTATAGAAGGATTTTTCATTTTCAAAATTTGTTCAAAATTCTAATATGACTTGGCACACATGATGATGGGGTGCAGAATATTTAATCCCATCTGAATAACAATAATTCGTCAACGCAAATCATCGTCGTGTAGTCAGAGGGAGTATGGAGAGATTTTTCATTTTCAAAATTACTTCAAAAATCTAATAAAACTTGGCACGCATCATGGTGGGGTGCAAAGTATCCATTCCTATCTGAATAAAAATAATTCGTCAACTGAAATCATTGTCGTGTCGTCAGAGGGGAATGGAGGGATTTTTCATTTTCAAAATTTCTTCAAAAATTCAATATGACTTGGCACGCATCATAGTGGGGTGCAAAGTATCCATATCTATCAAAATAACAATAAGTCGTCAACAGAAATCATTGTCGGGTCGTTAGAGGGGGTATAGAGGAATTTTTCATTTTCAATATTTCTTCAAAAATCTAATATGACTTGGCACGCATCATGGTGGGGTGCAAAGTATTCATGTCCATCTGAATAACAATAATTCGTCAAAAGAAATCATTGTCGGGTTGTTAGAGGGGGTATACAGGGATTTCTCAATTTCAATACTTCTTCAAAAATCTAATTTGACTTGGCACGCATCATGGTAGTGTGCAGAATATCCATTTTCATCTGAATAACAATAATTTGTCAACAGAAATCATTGTCGGGTCGTCAGAGGGGTTATAGAGGGATTTCTCATTTTCAAAATGACTTCTAAAATCAAATATGACTTGGCACGCATCATGGTGGGGTACAGAATATTCATTTCCACCTCAATAACAATAATTCGTCAACAGAAATCATTGTCGGGTCGTTAGAGGGGGTATACAGGGATTTTTCAATTTCAATACTTCTTCAAAAATCTAATTTGACTTGGCACGCATCATGGTAGTGTGCAGAATATCCATTTTCATCTGAATAACAATAATTTGTCAACAGAAATCATTGTCGGGTCGTCAGAGGGGTTATAGAGGGATTTTTCATTTTCAAAATGACTTCAAAAATCAAATATGACTTGGCACGCATCATGGTGGGGTACAGAATATTCATTTCCACCTCAATAACAATAATTCGTCAAAATAAATCATTGTCGGGTCGTCAGAGGGGGTATAGAGGGATTTTTCATTTTTAAAATTATCTCAAAATCAAATATGACTTGGCACGCATCATGGTGGGGTGCAAAGTATTCATTTCCATCCGAATAACAATAATTCGTCAACACAAATCATTGTCGGGTCGTTAGAGGGGGTATACAGGGATTTTTCAATTTCAATATTTCTTCAAAAATCTAATATGACTTAGCACGCATCATGGTAGTGTGCAGAATATTCATTTTCATCTGAATAACAATAATTTGTCAACAGAAATCATTGTCGGGTCGTCTGAGGGGTTATAGAGGGATTTTTCATTTTCAAAATGACTTCAAAAATCAAATATGACTTGGCACGCATCATCGTGGGGTACAGAATATTCATTTCCACCTCAATAACAATAATTCGTCAAAATAAATCATTTTCGGGTCGTCAGAGGGGGTATAGAAGGATTTTTCATTCTCAAAATTACCTCAGAATCAAATATGACTTGGCACGCATCATGGTGGGCTGCAGAATATCCATTTTCATCAAAATAACAATAATTCATCAACAGAAATCATTGTCGGGTCGTTAGAGGGGGTATAGAGGGATTTTACATTTTCAGTATTTCTTCAAAAATTTAATATGACTTGGCACGCATCATGGTGGGGTGCAAAGTATTCATGTCCATCTGAATAACAATAATTAGTCAAAAGAAATCATTGTCGGGTTGTTAGAGGGGGTATAGAGTGATTTTTCATTTTCAATATTTCTTCAAAAATGTAATATGACTTGGCACGCATCATGGTGGGGTGCAGAATATCCATTTTCATCTGAATAACAATAAGTCCCTAACATAAATCATTGTCGTGTCGTCAGAGGGGTATAGAGGGATTTTTCGTTTTCAAAATTTTCTCAAAATCAAATATGACTTGGCACGCAACATAGTGGGGTGCAGAATATCCTATCCCATCTGAATAACAATAATTCGTCAACAGAAATCATTGTCGGGTCGTCAGAGGGGTTATGGAGGGATTTTTCATTTTCAAAATGACTTCAAAAATCAAATATGACTTGGCACGCATCATGGTGGGGTACAGAATATTCATTTCCACCTCAATAACAATAATTCGTCAACAGAAATCATTGTCGGGTCGTTAGAGGGGGTATACAGGGATTTCTCAATTTCAATACTTCTTCAAAAATCTAATTTGACTTGGCACGCATCATGGTAGTGTGCAGAATATCCATTTTCATCTGAATAACAATAATTTGTCAACAGAAATCATTGTCGGGTCGTCAGAGGGGTTATAGAGGGATTTTTCATTTTCAAAGTGACTTCAAAAATCAAATATGACTTGGCACTCATCATGGTGGGGTGCAAAGTATTCATGTCCATCCGAATAATAATAATTCGTCAACACAAATCATTGTCGGGTCGTTAGAGGGGGGTATAGAGGGATTTTTCATTTTCAATATTTCTTCAAAAATAAAATATGACTTGGCACGCATCATGGTAGTGTGCAGAATATCCATTTTCATCTGAATAACAATAATTCGTCAACAGAAATCATTGACGGGTCGTTAAAGGGTGTATAGAGGGATTTTTCATTTTCAAAATTACCTCAAAATCAAATATGACGTGGCACGCAACATGGTGGGGTGCAAAGTATTCATGTCCATCCGAATAATAATAATTCGTCAACACAAATCATTGTCGGGTCGTTAGAGGGGGGTATAGAGGGATTTTTCATTTTCAATATTTCTTCAAAAATAAAATATGACTTGGCACGCATCATGGTAGTGTGCAGAATATCCATTTTCATCTGAATAACAATAATTTGTCATCAGAAATCATTGTCGGGTCGTCTGAGGGGTTATAGAGAGATTTTTCATTTTCAAAATGACTTCAAAAATCAAATATGACTTGGCACGCATCATGGTGGGGTACAGAATATTCATTTCCACCTCAATAACAATAATTCGTCAAAATAAATCATTGTCGGGTCGTCAGAGGGGGTATAGAGGGATTTTTCATTCTCAAAATTACCTCAGAATCAAATATGACTTGGCACGCATCATGGTGGGCTGCAGAATATCCATTTTCATCTGAATAACAAAAATTCGTCAACAAAAATCATTGACGTGTAGTCAGAGGGAGTATGGAGAGATTTTTCATTTTAAAAATTTCTTCAAAAATCAAATATGACTTGGCACGCAACATAGTGGGGTGCAGAATATCCATTTCCATCTGAATAACAATAATTCGTCAACAGAAATCATTGACGGGTCGTTAAAGGGGGTATAGAAGGATTTTTCATTTTCAAAATTTGTTCAAAATTCTAATATGACTTGGCACACATGATGATGGGGTGCAGAATATTCAATCCCATCTGAATAACAATAATTCGTCAACGCAAATCATTGTCGTGTCATCAGAAATCATTGTCGGGTCGTCTGAGGGGTTATAGAGAGATTTTTCATTTTCAAAATGACTTCAAAAATCAAATATGACTTGGCACGCATCATGGTGGGGTACAGAATATTCATTTCCACCTCAATAACAATAATTCGTCAAAATAAATCATTGTCGGGTCGTCAGAGGGGGTATAGAGGGATTTTTCATTCTCAAAATTACCTCAGAATCAAATATGACTTGGCACGCATCATGGTGGGCTGCAGAATATCCATTTTCATCTGAATAACAAAAATTCGTCAACAAAAATCATTGACGTGTAGTCAGAGGGAGTATGGAGAGATTTTTCATTTTCAAAATTACTTCAAAAATCTAATAAAACTTGGCACGCATCATGGTGGGGTGCAAAGTATCCATTCCCATCTGAATAAAAATAATTCGTCAACTGAAATCATTGTCGTGTCGTCAGAAGGGGTATGGAGGGATTTTTCATCTTCAAAATTACCTCAAAATCAAATATGACTTGGCACGCAACATGGTGGGGTGCAGAATATCCATTTCCATCTGAATAACAATAATTTGTCAACAGAAATCATTGTCGGGTCGTCAGAGGGGGTATAGAGGGATTTTTCATTTTCAAAATTACCTCAAAATCAAATATGACTTGGCACGCATCATGGTGGGGTGCAGAATATCCATTCCAATCTAAATAACAATAATTCGTCAACAGAAATCATTGGCGGGTCGTTAGAGGGGGTATAGAGGGATTTTTCATTTTCAAAATTTCTTCAAAAATGTAATATGACTTGGCACGCATCATGGTGAGGTGCAGAATATCTATTCCCATCTGAATAACAATAATTCGTCAAAAGATATCATTGTCGGGATGTTAGAGGGGGTATACAGGGATTTTTCAATTTCAATACTTCTTCAAAAATCTAATTTGACTTGGCACGCATCATGGTGGGGTGCAAAGTATTCATTTCCATCCGAATAACAATAATTCGTCAACACAAATCATTGTCGGGTCGTTAGAGGGGGTATACAGGGATTTTTCAATTTCAATATTTCTTCAAAAATCAAATATGACTTGGCACGCATCATCGTGGGGTACAGAATATTCATTTCCACCTCAATAACAATAATTCGTCAAAATAAATCATTTTCGGGTCGTCAGAGGGGGTATAGAAGGATTTTTCATTCTCAAAATTACCTCAGAATCAAATATGACTTGGCACGCATCATGGTGGGCTGCAGAATATCCATTTTCATCAAAATAACAATAATACGTCAACAGAAATCATTGTCGGGTCGTTAGAGGGGGTATAGAGGGATTTTACATTTTCAGTATTTCTTCAAAAATCTAATATGACTTGGCACGCATCATGGTGGGGTGCAAAGTATTCATGTCCATCTGAATAACAATAATTCGTCAAAAGAAATCATTGTCGGGTTGTTAGAGGGGGTATAGAGTGATTTTTCATTTTCAATATTTCTTCAAAAATGTAATATGACTTGGCACGCATCATGGTGGGGTGCAGAATATCCAGTTCCATCTGAATAACAATAAGTCCCTAACATAAATCATTGTCGTGTCGTCAGAGGGGTATAGAGGGATTTTTCATTTTCAAAATTTTCTCAAAATCAAATATAACTTGGCACGCAACATAGTTGGGTGCAGAATATCCTATCCCATCTGAATAACAATAATTCGTCAACAGAAATCATTGTCGGGTCGTCAGAGGGGTTATGGAGGGATTTTTCATTTTCAAAATGACTTCAAAAATCAAATATGACTTGGCACGCATCATGGTGGGGTACAGAATATTCATTTCCATCTCAATAACAATAATTCGTCAAAATAAATCATTGTCGGGTCGTCAGAGGGGGTATAGAGGGATTTTTCATTTTTAAAATTATCTCAAAATCAAATATGACTTGGCACGCATCATGGTGGGGTGCAAAGTATTCATGTCCATCCGAATAATAATAATTCGTCAACACAAATCATTGTCGGGTCGTTAGAGGGGGGTATAGAGGGATTTTTCTTTTTCAATATTTCTTCAAAAATAAAATATGACTTGGCACGCATCATGGTAGTGTGCAGAATATCCATTTTCATCTGAATAACAATAATTCGTTAACAGAAATCATTGACGGGTCGTTAAAGGGGGTATAGAGGAATTTTTCATTTTCAAAATTACCTCAAAATCAAATATGACGTGGCACGCAACATGGTGGGGTGCAGAATATCCATTTCCATCTGAATAAGAATAATTCGTCAACAGAAATCATTGTCGAGTCGTTAGAGGGGGTATACAGGGATTTTTCAATTTCAATATTTCTTCAAAAATCCAATATGACTTGGCACGCAACATGGTAGTGTGCAGAATATCCATTTTCATCTGAATAACAATAAATTGTCATCAGAAATCATTGTCGGGTCGTCTGAGGGGTTATAGAGAGATTTTTCATTTTCAAAATGACTTCAAAAATCAAATATGACTTGGCACGCATCATGGTGGGGTACAGAATATTCATTTCCACCTCAATAACAATAATTCGTCAAAATAAATCATTGTCGGGTCGTCAGAGGGGGTTTAGAGGGATTTTTCATTCTCAAAATTACCTCAGATTCAAATATGACTTGGCACGCAACATGGTGGGGTGCAGAATATCCATTTCCATCTGAATAACAATAATTCGTCAAAATAAATCATTGTCGGTTCGTCAGAGGGGGTATAGAGTGATTTTTCGTTTTTAAAATTATCTCAAAATCGAATATGACTTGTCACGCATCATGGTGGGGTGCAAAGTATTCATGTCCATCTGAATAACAATAATTCGTCTACAGAATTCATTGTCGGGTCGTTAGAAGGGGTATAGAGGGATTTTTCATTTTCAAAATTACCTCAAAATCAAATATGACTTGGCACGCAACATGGTGGGGTGCAGAATATTCATTTCCATCTGAATAACAATAATTCGTCAACAGAAATCATTGACGGGTCGTTAAAGGGGGTATAGAGGGATTTTTCATTTTCAAAATTACCTCAAAATCAAATATGACTTGGCACGCAACATGGTGGGGTGCAGAATATCCATTTCCATCTGAATAACAATAATTCGTCGACAGAAATCATTGTCGGGTCGTCTGAGGGGTTATAGAGAGATTTTTCATTTTCAAAATGACTTCAAAAATCAAATATGACTTGGCACGCATCATGGTGGGGTACAGAATATTCATTTCCACCTCAATAACAATAATTCGTCAAATTTAATCATTGTCGGGTCGTCAGAGGGGGTATAGAGGAATTTTTCATTCTCAAAATTATCTCAGAATCAAATATGACTTGGCACGCATCATGGAGGGCTGCAGAATATCCATTTTCATCTGAATAACAATAATTCGTCTACAGAAATCATTGACGGGTCGTTAGAGGGGGGTATAGAGGGATTTTTCATTTTCAAAATTACCTCAAAATCAAATATGACTTGGCACGCATCATGGTGGGGTGCAGAATATCCATTCCGATCTAAATAACAATAATTCGTCAACAGAAATCATTGGCGGGTCGTTAGAGGGGGTATAGAGGGATTTTTCATTTTCAAAAGTTCTTCAAAAATCTAATATGACTTGGCACGCATCATGTTGAGGTGCAGAATATCAATTTCCATCTGAATAACAATAATTCGTCAACAAAAATTATTGTCGTGTCGTTAGAGGGGGTATAGAGGGATTTTACATTTTCAATATTTCTTCAAAAATCTAATATGACTTGGCACGCATCATAGTGGGGTGCAAAGTATTCATGTCCATCTGAATAACAATAATTCGTCAGAAGAAATCATTGTCGGGTTGTTAGAGGGGGTATAGAGGGATTTTTCATTTTCAATATTTCTTCAAAAATGTAATATGACTTGGCACGCATCATGGTGGGGTGCAAAGTATCCAGATCCATCAAAATAACAATAATTCGTCAACAGAAATCATTGTCGGGTCGTTAGAGGGGGTATAGAGGGATTTTACATTTTCAATATTTCTTCAAAAATCTAATATGACTTGGCACGCATCATGGTGGGGTGCAAAGTATTCATGTCCATCTGAATAACAATAATTCGTCAAAAGAAATCATTGTCTGGTTGTTAGAGGGGGTATAGAGGGATTTTTCATTTTCAATATTTCTTCAAAAATGTAATATGACTTGGCACGCATCATGGTGGGGTGCAGAATATCCATTTCCATCTGAATAACAATAATTCCCTAACATAAATCATTGTCGTGTCGTCAGAGGGGTATAGAGGGATTTTTCATATTCAAAATTTTCTCAAAATCAAATATGACTTGGCACGCAACATAGTGGGGTGCAGAATATCCTATCCCATCTGAATAACAATAATTCGTTAACAGAAATCATTGTCGGGTCGTTAGAAGGGGTATAGAGGGATTTTTCATTTTCAAAATTACTTCAAAAATTCAATATGACTTGGCACGCATCATGGTAGTGTGCAGAATATCTAGTTTCATCTGAATAACAATAATTTGTCAACAGAAATCATTGTCGGGTCGTCAGAGGGGTTATGGAGGGATTTTTCATTTTCAAAATGACTTCAAAAATCAAATATGACTTGGCACGCATCATGGTGGGGTACAGAATATTCATTTCCACCTCAATAACAATAATTCGTCAACAGAAATCATTGTCGGGTAGTTAGAGGGGGTATACAGGGATTTTTCAATTTCAATACTTCTTCAAAAATCTAATTTGACTTGGCACGCATCATGGTAGTGTGCAGAATATCCATTTTCATCTGAATAACAATAATTTGTCAACAGAAATCATTGTCGGGTCGTCAGAGGGGTTATAGAGGGATTTTTCATTTTCAAAATGACTTCAAAAATCAAATATGACTTGGCACGCATAATGGTGGGGTACAGAATATTCATTTCCACCTCAATAACAATAATTCGTCAAAATAAATCATTGTCGGGTCGTCAGAGGGGGAATAGAGGGATTTTTCATTTTTAAAATTATCTCAAAATCAAATATGACTTGGCACGCATCATGGTGGGGTGCAAAGTATTCATGTCCATCCGAATAATAATAATTCGTCAACACAAATCATTGTCGGGTCGTTAGAGGGGGGTATAGAGGGATTTTTCATTTTCAATATTTCTTCAAAAATAAAATATGACTTGGCACGCAACATAGTGGGGTGCAGAATATCCATTTCCATCTGAATAACAATAATTCGTCAACAGAAATCATTGTCGGGTCGTTAGAGGGGGTATAAAGGGATTTTTCAATTTCAATATTTCTTCAAAAATCTAATATGACTTGGCACGCATCATGGTAGTGTGCAGAATATTCATTTTCATCTGAATAACAATAATTTGTCAACAGAAATCATAGTCGGGTCGTCTGAGGGGTTATAGGGGGATTTATCATTATCAAAATGACTTCAAAAATCAAATACGACTTGGCACGCATCATCGTGGGGTACAGAATATTCATTTCCACCTCAATAACAATAATTCGTCAAAATAAATCGTTGTCGGGTCGTCAGAGGGGGTATAGCGGGATTTTTCATTCTCAAAATTACCTCAGAATCAAATATGACTTGGCACGCATCATGGTGGGCTGCAGAATATCCATTTTCATCTGAATAACAATAATTTGTCAACAGAAATCATTGTCGGGTCGTCAGAGGGGTTATAGAGGGATTTTTCATTTTCAAAATGACTTCAAAAATCAAATATGACTTGGCACGCATCATGGTGGGGTACAGAATATTCATTTCCACCTCAATAACAATAATTCGTCAAAATAAATCATTGTCGGGTCGTCAGGGGGGTATAGAGGGATTTTTGATTTTTAAAATTATCTCAAAATCAAATATGACTTGGCACGCATCATGGTGGGGTGCAAAGTATTCATGTCCATCCGAATAATAATAATTCGTCAACACAAATCATTGTCGGGTCGTTAGAGGGGGGTATAGAGGGATTTTTCATTTTCAATATTTCTTCAAAATTAAAATATGACTTGGCACGCAACATAGTGGGGTGCGGAATATCCATTCCCATCTGAATAACAGTAATTCGTCAACAGAAATCATTGTCGGGTCGTTAGAGGGGGTATACAGGGATTTTTCAATTTCAATATTTCTTCAAAAATCTAATATGACTTGGCACGCATCATGGTAGTGTGCAGAATATTCATTTTCATCTGAATAACAATAATTTGTCAACAGAAATCATAGTCGGGTCGTCTGAGGGGTTATAGGGGGATTTCTCATTTTCAAAATGTCTTCAAAAATCAAATATGACTTGGCACGCATCATCGTGGGGTACAGAATACTCATTTCCACCTCAATAACAATAATTCGTCAAAATAATTCATTGTCGGGTCGTCAGAGGGGGTATAGAGGGATTTTTCATTCTCAAAATTACCTCAGAATCAAATATGACTTGGCACGCATCATGGTGGGCTGCAGAATATCCATTTTCATCTGAATAACAATAATTCGTCAACAGAAATCATTGACGGGTCGTTAAAGGGGGTATAGAGGAATTTTTCATTTTCAAAATTACCTCAAAATCAAATATGACTTGGCACGCAACATAGCGGGGTGCAGAATATCCATTCCCATCTGAAAAACAATAATTCGTCAACAGAAATCATTGTCGGGTCGTTAGAAGGGGTATAGAGGGATTTTTCATTTACAATATTTCTTCAAAAATCAAATATGACTTGGCACGCAACATAGTGGGGTGCAGAATATCCATTTTCATCTGAATAACAATAATTCGTCAACAGAAATCATTGTCGGGTCGTTATAGGGGGTATAGAGGGATTTTTCATTTTCAAAATAGCTTCAAAAATCAAATATGACTTGGCACGTATCATGGTGGAGTGCATAATATCCATTTCTATCTGAATATCAATAATTCGTCAACAGAAATCATTGTCGGGTCGTCAGAGGGGGTATAGAGGGATTTTTCATCTTCAGAATGACTTCAAAAATCAAATATGACTTGGCACGCATCATGGTGGGGTACAGAATATTCATTTTCATCTCAATACCAATAATTTTTCAAAAGAAAACATTGTCGGGTCGTCAGAGGTGGTATAGAGGGATTTTTCATTTTCAAAATTACCTCAAAATCAAATATGACTTGGCACGAATCATTGTGGGGTGCAGTATATCCATTTCCATCTGAATAACAGTAATTTGTCAACAGAAATAATTGTCGGGTCGTCAGAGGGATTATAGAGGGATTTTTCATTTTCAAAATTACCTCAAAGTCTAATATGACTTGGCACGCATCATGGTGGGGTGCAGAGTATCCATTTCCATCTGAATAACAATAATTCGTCAACAGAAATCATTGACGGGTCGTTAGAAGTGGTATAGAGTGATTTTTCATTTTCAAAGTTACTTCAAAAATCTAATATGACTAGGCACGCATCATGGTGGGGTGCAAAGTATCCATGTCCATCTGAATAACAATAAGTCGTCAACAGAAATCATTGTCGGGTCGTCAGAAGGGGTATAGAGGGATTTTTCATCTTTAAAATTACTTCAAAAATCAAATATGACTTGGCACGCATCATTGTGGGGTACAGAATATTCATTTCCATCTCAATACCAATAAATTTTCAAATGAAATCATTGTCGGGTCGTCAAATGGGGTATAGAGAGATTTTTCATTTTCAAAATTACCTCAAAATCAAATATGACTTTGCACGCAACATGGTGGAATGCAGAATATCCATTTCCATCTGAATAACAATAATTCGTCAACAGAAATCATTGACGGGTCGTTAGAAGTGGTATAGAGTTATTTTTCATTTTCAAAATTACTTCAAAATTCTAATATGACTAGGCACGCACCATGGTGGGGTGCAAAGTATCCATGTCCATCTGAATAACAATAATTCGTCATCACAAATCATTGTCGTGTCGTCATAGGGGGTATAGAGAGATTTATCCTTTTCAATATTTCTTCAAAAATCTAATATGACTTGGCACGCATCATCGTGGGGTGCAGAATATCCATTTCTATCTGAATATCAATAATTCGTCAACAGAAATCATTGTCGGGTCGTCAGAGGGGGTATAGAGGGATTTTTCATTTTCAAAATTACCTCAAAATCAAATATGACTTGGCACGAATCATTGTGGGGTGCAGTATATCCATTTCCATCTGAATAACAGTAATTTGTCAACAGAAATCATTGTCGGGTCGTCAGAGGGATTATAGAGGGATTTTTCATTTTCAAAATTACCTCAAAGTCTAATATGACTTGGCACGCATCATGGTGGGGTGCAGAGTATCCATTTCCATCTGAATAACAATAATTCGTCAACAGAAATCATTGACGGGTCGTTAGAAGTGGTATAGAGTGATTTTTCATTTTCAAAGTTACTTCAAAAATCTAATATGACTCGGCACGCATCATGGTGGGGTGCAAAGTATCCATGTCCATCTGAATAACAATAAGTCGTCAACAGAAATCATTGTCGGGTCGTCAGAAGGGGTATAGAGGGATTTTTCATCTTTAAAATTACTTCAGAAATCAAATATGACTTGGCACGCATCATTGTGGGGTACAGAATATTCATTTCCATCTCAATACCAATAAATTTTCAAATGAAATCATTGTCGGGTCGTCAGATGGGGTATAGAGAGATTTTTCATTTTCAAAATTACCTCAAAATCAAATATGACTTTGCACGCAACATGGTGGAATGCAGAATATCCATTTCCATCTGAATAACAATAATTCGTCAACAGAAATCATTGACGGGTCGTTAGAAGTGGTATAGAGTTATTTTTCATTTTCAAAATTACTTCAAAAATCTAATATGACTAGGCACGCACCATGGTGGGGTGCAAAGTATCCATGTCCATCTGAATAACAATAATTCGTCATCACAAATCATTGTCGTGTCGTCATAGGGGGTATAGAGAGATTTATCCTTTTCAATATTTCTTCAAAAATCTAATATGACTTGGCACGCATCATCGTGGGGTGCAAAATATCCAATTCTATCTGAATATCAATAATTCGTCAACAGAAATCATTGTCGGGTCGTCAGAGGGGGATAGAGGGATTTTTCATCTTCATAATGACTTCAAAAATCAAATATGACTTGGCACGCATCATGGTGGGGTACAGAATATTCATTTCCATCTCAATACCAATAATTTTTCAAAGGAATACATTATCGGGTCGTCAGAGGGGGTATAGAGGGATTTTTCATTTTCAAAATTACCTCAAAATCAAATATGACTTGGCACGCATGATGGTGGGGTGCAGAATATCCATTTCCATCTGAATAACAATAATTCGTCAACAGAAATCATTGACGGGTCGTGAGAGGGGGTATAGAGGGATTTTTCATTTTCAAAATTTCTTCAAAAATCTAATATGACTTGGCACGCATCATGGTGGGGTGCAGAATATTTATTCCCATCTGAATAACAATAATTCGTCAACAGAAATCATTGTCGTGTCGTCAGAGGGGGTATGGAGGGATTTTTCATATTCAAAATTACTTCAAGAATCTAATATGACTTGGCACTCATCATGGTGGGGTGCAAAGTATCCATTCCCATCTGAATAATAATAATTTGGCAACAGAAATCATTGTCGTGTCGTCAGAGGGGGTATGGAAGGATTTTTCAATTTCAAAATGACTTCAAAAATCAAATATGACTTGGCACGCATCATGGTGGGGTACAGAATATCCATTTCCATCTCAATAACAATAATTTGTCAACAGAAATCATTGTCGGGTCGTCAGAGAGGGTATAGAGGGATTCTTCATTTTCAAAATTTCTTCAAAAATCTAATATGACTTGGCACGCATCATGGTGGGGAGCAGAATATTTATTCCCATCTAAATAACAATAATTCGTCAACAGAAATCATTGTCATGTCGTCAGAGGGGGTATGGAGGGATTTTTCATTTTCAAAATGACTTCAAAAATCAAATATGACTTGGCACGCATCATGGTGGGGTACAGAATATCCATTTCCATTTCAATAACAATAATTTGTCAACAGAAATCATTGTCGGGTCGTCAGAGGGGGTATAGAGGGATTTTTCATTTTCAAAATTACCTCAAAATCAAATATGACTTAGCACGCATCATGGTGGGCTGCAGAATATTCATTTCCATCTGAATAACAATAATTCGTCAACAGAAATCATTGACGGGTCGTTAGAGGGGGTATAGAGGGATTTTTCATTTTCAATATTACCTCGAAATCAAATGTGACTTGGCACGCATCATGGTGGGGTGCAGAATATCCATTTCTATCTGAATAAATATAATTCGTCAACAGAAATCATTGTCGTGTCGTCAGAGGTGGTATGGAGGGATTTTTCATTTTCTAAATTACTTCAAAAATCAAATATATCTTGGCACGCATCATAGTAGGGTGCGAAATATTTATTTCCATCTGAATAACAATAATTCTTCAACAGAAATCATTGTCGGGTCGTCAGAGGTGGTATAGAGTGATTTTTCATTTTCAAAATTACTTCAAAAATCTAATATGACTAGGCACGCATCATGGTGGGGTGCAAAGTATCCATGTCCATCTGAATAACAATAATTTGTCAACAGAAATCATTGTCGTGTCGTCAGAGGTGGTATGGAGTGATTTTTCATTTTCAAAATTACTTCAAAAATCAAATATATCTTGGCACGCATCATAGTAGGGTGCAAAATATTCATTTCCATCTGAATAACAATAATTCTTCAACAGAAATCATTGTCGGGTCGTCAGAGGGGGTATAGAGGGATTTTTCAATATCAAAATGACTTCAAAAATCAAATATGACATGGAACGCATCATAGTAGGGTGCAAAACATCCATTTCCATCTAAATAACAATAATTTGTCGACAAAAATCATTGTCGGGTCGTCAGAGGTGGTATAGAGTGATTTTTCATTTTCAAAATTACTTCAAAAATCTAATATGACTAGGCACACATCATGGTGAGGTGCAAAGTATCCATGTACATCTGAATAACAATAATTCGTCAACAGAAATCATTGTCGGGTCGTTATAGGGGGTATAGAGGGATTTTTCATTTTCAAAATAGCTTCAAAAATCAAATATGACTTGGCACGTATCATGGTGGAGTGCATAATATCCATTTCTATCTGAATATCAATAATTCGTCAACAGAAATCATTGTCGGGTCGTCAGAGGGGGTATAGAGGGATTTTTCATCTTAAGAATGACTTTAAAAATCAAATATGACTTGGCACGCATCATGGTGGGGTACAGAATATTCATTTTCATCTCAATACCAATAATTTTTCAGAAGAAAACATTGTCGGGTCGTCAGAGGGGGTATAGAGGGATTTTTCATTTTCAAAATTACCTCAAAATCAAATATGACTTGGCACGAATCATTGTGGGGTGCAGTATATCCATTTCCATCTGAATAACAGTAATTTGTCAACAGAAATCATTGTCGGGTCGTCAGAGGGATTATAGAGGGATTTTTCATTTTCAAAATTACCTCAAAGTCTAATATGACTTGGCACGCATCATGGTTGGGTGCAGAGTATCCATTTCCATCTGAATAACAATAATACGTCAACAGAAATCATTGACGGGTCGTTAGAAGTGGTATAGAGTGATTTTTCATTTTCAAAGTTACTTCGAAAATCTAATATGACTAGGCACGCATCATGGTGGGGTGCAAAGTATCCATGTCCATCTGAATAACAATAAGTCGTCAACAGAAATCATTGTCGGGTCGTCAGAAGGGGTATAGAGGGATTTTTCATCTTTAAAATTACTTCAAAAATCAAATATGACTTGGCACGCATCATTGTGGGGTACAGAATATTCATTTCCATCTCAATACCAATAAATTTTCAAATGAAATCATTGTCGGGTCGTCAGATGGGGTATAGAGAGATTTTTCATTTTCAAAATTACCTCAAAATCAAATATGACTTTGCACGCAACATGGTGGAATGCAGAATATCCATTTCCATCTGAATAACAATAATTCGTCAACAGAAATCATTGTCGGGTCGTCAGAGGGGGTATAGAGGGATTTTTCATATTCAAAATTACCTCAAAATCAAATATGACTTGGCACGCAACGTGGTGGGGTGCAGAATATCCATTTCCATCTGAATAACAATAATTCGTCAACAGAAATCATTGTCGGGTCGTTAGAGGGGGTATACAGGGATTTTTTAATTTCAATATTTCTTCAAAAATCCAATATGACTTGGCATGCATCATGGTAGTGTGCAGAATATCGATTTTCATCTGAATAACAATAATTTGTCATCAGAAATCATTGTCGGGTCGTCTGAGGGGTTATAGAGAGATATTTCATTTTCAAAATGACTTCAAAAATCAAATATGACTTGGCACGCATCATGGTGGGGAGAAGAATATTCATTTCCACCTCAATAACAATAATTCGTCAAAATAAATCATTGTCAGGTCGTCAGAGGGGGTATAGAGGGATTTTTCATTTTTAAAATTATCTCAAAATCAAATATGACTTGTCACGCATCATGGTGGGGTGCAAAGTATTCATGTCCATCTGAATAACAATAATTCGTCTACAGAATTCATTGTCGGGTCGTTAGAAGGGGTATAGAGGGATTTTTCATTTTCAAAATTACCTCAAAATCAAATATGACTTGGCACGCAACGTGGTGGGGTGCAGAATATCCATTTCCATCTGAATAACAATAATTCGTCAACAGAAATCATTGTCGGGTCGTTAGAGGGGGTACACAGGGATTTTTCAATTTCAATATTTCTTCAAAAATCTAATATGACTTGGCACGCATCATGGTAGTGTGCAGAATATCCATTTTCATCTGAATAACAATAATTTGTCAACAGAAATCATTGTCGGGTCGTCAGAGGGGTTATAGAGGGATTTTTCATTTTCAAAATGACTTCAAAAATCAAATATGACTTGGCACGCATAATGGTGGGGTACAGAATATTCATTTCCACCTCAATAACAATAATTCGTCAAAATAAATCATTGTCGGGTCGTCAGAGGGGGAATAGAGGGATTTTTCATTTTTAAAATTATCTCAAAATCAAATATGACTTGGCACGCATCATGGTGGGGTGCAAAGTATTCATGTCCATCCGAATAATAATAATTCGTCAACACAAATCATTGTCGGGTCGTTAGAGGGGGGTATAGAGGGATTTTTCATTTTCAATATTTCTTCAAAAATAAAATATGACTTGGCACGCAACATAGTGGGGTGCAGAATATCCATTTCCATCTGAATAACAATAATTCGTCAACAGAAATCATTGTCGGGTCGTTAGAGGGGGTATACAGGGATTTTTCAATTTCAATATTTCTTCAAAAATCTAATATGACTTGGCACGCATCATGGTAGTGTGCAGAATATTCATTTTCATCTGAATAACAATAATTTGTCAACAGAAATCATAGTCGGGTCGTCTGAGGGGTTATAGGGGGATTTATCATTATCAAAATGACTTCAAAAATCAAATACGACTTGGCACGCATCATCGTGGGGTACAGAATATTCATTTCCACCTCAATAACAATAATTCGTCAAAATAAATCATTGTCGGGTCGTCAGAGGGGGTATAGAGGGATTTTTCATTCTCAAAATTACCTCAGAATCAAATATGACTTGGCACGCATCATGGTGGGCTGCAGAATATCCATTTTCATCTGAATAACAATAATTTGTCAACAGAAATCATTGTCGGGTCGTCAGAGGGGTTATAGAGGGATTTTTCATTTTCAAAATGACTTCAAAAATCAAATATGACTTGGCACGCATCATGGTGGGGTACAGAATATTCATTTCCACCTCAATAACAATAATTCGTCAAAATAAATCATTGTCGGGTCGTCAGGGGGGTATAGAGGGATTTTTGATTTTTAAAATTATCTCAAAATCAAATATGACTTGGCACGCATCATGGTGGGGTGCAAAGTATTCATGTCCATCCGAATAATAATAATTCGTCAACACAAATCATTGTCGGGTCGTTAGAGGGGGGTATAGAGGGATTTTTCATTTTCAATATTTCTTCAAAATTAAAATATGACTTGGCACGCAACATAGTGGGGTGCGGAATATCCATTCCCATCTGAATAACAGTAATTCGTCAACAGAAATCATTGTCGGGTCGTTAGAGGGGGTATACAGGGATTTTTCAATTTCAATATTTCTTCAAAAATCTAATATGACTTGGCACGCATCATGGTAGTGTGCAGAATATTCATTTTCATCTGAATAACAATAATTTGTCAACAGAAATCATAGTCGGGTCGTCTGAGGGGTTATAGGGGGATTTCTCATTTTCAAAATGTCATCAAAAATCAAATATGACTTGGCACGCATCATCGTGGGGTACAGAATACTCATTTCCACCTCAATAACAATAATTCGTCAAAATAATTCATTGTCGGGTCGTCAGAGGGGGTATAGAGGGATTTTTCATTTTTAAAATTATCTCAAAATCAAATATGACTTGGCACGCATCATGGTGGGGTGCAAAGTATTCATGTCCTTCCGAATAATAATAATTCGTCAACACACATCATTGTCGGGTCGTTAGAGGGGGGTATAGAGGGATTTTTCATTTTCAATATTTCTTTAAAAATAAAATATGACTTGGCACGCATCATGGTAGTGTGCAGAATATCCATTTTCATCTGAATAACAATAATTCGTCAACAGAAATCATTGACGGGTCGTTAAAGGGGGTATAGAGGGATTTTTCATTTTCAAAATTACCTCAAAATCAAATATGACGTGGCACGCAACATGGTGGGGTGCAGAATATATATTTCCATCTGAATAAGTATAATTCGTCAACAGAAATCATTGTCGGGTCGTTAGAGGGGGTATACAGGGATTTTTCAATTTCAATATTTCTTCAAAAATCCAATATGACTTGGCACGCAACATGGTAGTGTGCAGAATATCCATTTTCATCTGAATAACAATAATTTGTCATCAGAAATCATTGTCGGGTCGTCTGAGGGGTTATAGAGAGATTTTTCATTTTCAAAATGACTTAAAAAATCAAATATGACTTGGCACGCATCATGTTGGGGTACAGAATATTCATTTCCACCTCAAGAACAATAATTCGTCAAAATAAATCATTGTCGGGTCGTCAGAGGGGGTTTAGAGGGATTTTTCATTCTCAAAATTACCTCAGAATCAAATATGACTTGGCACGCAACATGGTGGGGTGCAGAATATTCATTTCCATCTGAATAACAATAATTCGTCAACAGAAATCATTGACGGGTCGTTAAAGGGGGTATAGAGGGATTTTTCATTTTCAAAATTACCTCAAAATCAAATATGACTTGGCACGCAACATGGTGGGGTGCAGAATATCCATTTCCATCTGAATAACAATAGTTCGTCGACAGAAATCATTGTCGGGTCGTCTGAGGGGTTATAGAGAGATTTTTCATTTTCAAAATGACTTCAAAAATCAAATATGACTTGGCACGCATCATGGTTGGGTACAGAATATTCATTTCCACCTCAATAACAATAATTCGTCAAATTTAATCATTGTCGGGTCGTCAGAGGGGGTATAGAGGGATTTTTCATTCTCAAAATTATCTCAGAATCAAATATGACTTGGCACGCATCATGGAGGGCTGCAGAATATCCATTTTCATCTGAATAACAATAATTTGTCTACAGAAATCATTGACGGGTCGTTAGAGGGGGGTATAGAGGGATTTTTCATTTTCAAAATTACCTCAAAATCAAATATGACTTGGCACGCATCATGGTGGGGTGCAGAATATACATTCCGATCTAAATAACAATAATTCGTCAACAGAAATCATTGGCGGGTCGTTAGAGGGGGTATAGAGGGATTTTTCATTTTCAAAAGTTCTTCAAAAATCTAATATGACTTGGCACGCATCATGTTGAGGTGCAGAATATCAATTTCCATCTGAATAACTATAATTCGTCAACAAAAATCATTGTCGTGTCGTTAGAGGGGGTATAGAGGGATTTTACATTTTCAATATTTCTTCAAAAATCTAATATGACTTGGCACGCATAATGGTGGGGTGCAAAGTATTCATGTCCATCTGAATAACAATAATTCGTCAAAAGAAATCATTGTCGGGTTGTTAGAGGGGGTATAGAGGGATTTTTCATTTTCAATATTTCTTCAAAAATGTAATATGACTTGGCACGCATCATGGTGGGGTGCAGAATATCCATTTCCATCTGAATAACAATAATTCCCTAACATAAATCATTGTCGTGTCGTCAGAGGGGTATAGAGGGATTTTTCATATTCAAAATTTTCTCAAAATCAAATATGACTTGGCACGCAACATAGTGGGGTGCAGAATATCCTATCCCATCTGAATAACAATAATTCGTTAACAGAAATCATTGTCGGGTCGTTAGAAGGGGTATAGAGGGATTTTTCATTTTCAAAATTACTTCAAAAATTCAATATGACTTGGCACGCATCATGGTAGTGTGCAGAATATCTAGTTTCATCTGAATAACAATAATTTGTCAACAGAAATCATTGTCGGGTCGTCAGAGGGGTTATGGAGGGATTTTTCATTTTCAAAATGACTTCAAAAATCAAATATGACTTGGCACGCATCATGGTGGGGTACAGAATATTCATTTCCGCCTCAATAACAATAATTCGTCAACAGAAATCATTGTCGGGTAGTTAGAGGGGGTATACAGGGATTTTTCAATTTCAATACTTCTTCAAAAATCTAATTTGACTTGGCACGCATCATGGTAGTGTGCAGAATATCCAATTTCATCTGAATAACAATAATTTGTCAACAGAAATCATTGTCGGGTCGTCAGAGGGGTTATAGAGGGATTTTTCATCTTCAGAATGACTTCAAAAATCAAATATGACTTGGCACGCATCATGGTGGGGTACAGAATATTCATTTTCATCTCAATACCAATAATTTTTCAAAAGAAAACATTGTCGGGTCGTCAGAGGTGGTATAGAGGGATTTTTCATTTTCAAAATTACCTCAAAATCAAATATGACTTGGCACGAATCATTGTGGGGTGCAGTATATCCATTTCCATCTGAATAACAGTAATTTGTCAACAGAAATCATTGTCGGGTCGTCAGAGGGATTATAGAGGGATTTTTCATTTTCAAAATTACCTCAAAGTCTAATATGACCTGGCACGCATCATGGTGGGGTGCAGAGTATCCATTTCCATCTGAATAACAATAATTCGTCAACAGAAATCATTGACGGGTCGTTAGAAGTGGTATAGAGTGATTTTTCATTTTCAAAGTTACTTCAAAAATCTAATATGACTAGGCACGCATCATGGTGGGGTGCAAAGTATCCATGTCCATCTGAATAACAATAAGTCGTCAACAGAAATCATTGTCGGGTCGTCAGAAGGGGTATAGAGGGATTTTTCATCTTTAAAATTACTTCAAAAATCAAATATGACTTGGCACGCATCATTGTGGGGTACAGAATATTCATTTCCATCTCAATACCAATAAATTTTCAAATGAAATCATTGTCGGGTCGTCAAATGGGGTATAGAGAGATTTTTCATTTTCAAAATTACCTCAAAATCAAATATGACTTTGCACGCAACATGGTGGAATGCAGAATATCCATTTCCATCTGAATAACAATAATTCGTCAACAGAAATCATTGACGGGTCGTTAGAAGTGGTATAGAGTTATTTTTCATTTTCAAAATTACTTCAAAATTCTAATATGACTAGGCACGCACCATGGTGGGGTGCAAAGTATCCATGTCCATCTGAATAACAATAATTCGTCATCACAAATCATTGTCGTGTCGTCATAGGGGGTATAGAGAGATTTATCCTTTTCAATATTTCTTCAAAAATCTAATATGACTTGGCACGCATCATCGTGGGGTGCAGAATATCCATTTCTATCTGAATATCAATAATTCGTCAACAGAAATCATTGTCGGGTCGTCAGAGGGGGTATAGAGGGATTTTTCATTTTCAAAATTACCTCAAAATCAAATATGACTTGGCACGAATCATTGTGGGGTGCAGTATATCCATTTCCATCTGAATAACAGTAATTTGTCAACAGAAATCATTGTCGGGTCGTCAGAGGGATTATAGAGGGATTTTTCATTTTCAAAATTACCTCAAAGTCTAATATGACTTGGCACGCATCATGGTGGGGTGCAGAGTATCCATTTCCATCTGAATAACAATAATTCGTCAACAGAAATCATTGACGGGTCGTTAGAAGTGGTATAGAGTGATTTTTCATTTTCAAAGTTACTTCAAAAATCTAATATGACTCGGCACGCATCATGGTGGGGTGCGAAGTATCCATGTCCATCTGAATAACAATAAGTCGTCAACAGAAATCATTGTCGGGTCGTCAGAAGGGGTATAGAGGGATTTTTCATCTTTAAAATTACTTCAGAAATCAAATATGACTTGGCACGCATCATTGTGGGGTACAGAATATTCATTTCCATCTCAATACCAATAAATTTTCAAATGAAATCATTGTCGGGTCGTCAGATGGGGTATAGAGAGATTTTTCATTTTCAAAATTACCTCAAAATCAAATATGACTTTGCACGCAACATGGTGGAATGCAGAATATCCATTTCCATCTGAATAACAATAATTCGTCAACAGAAATCATTGACGGGTCGTTAGAAGTGGTATAGAGTTATTTTTCATTTTCAAAATTACTTCAAAAATCTAATATGACTAGGCACGCACCATGGTGGGGTGCAAAGTATCCATGTCCATCTGAATAACAATAATTCGTCATCACAAATCATTGTCGTGTCGTCATAGGGGGTATAGAGAGATTTATCCTTTTCAATATTTCTTCAAAAATCTAATATGACTTGGCACGCATCATCGTGGGGTGCAAAATATCCAATTCTATCTGAATATCAATAATTCGTCAACAGAAATCATTGTCGGGTCGTCAGAGGGGGATAGAGGGATTTTTCATCTTCATAATGACTTCAAAAATCAAATATGACTTGGCACGCATCATGGTGGGGTACAGAATATTCATTTCCATCTCAATACCAATAATTTTTCAAAGGAATACATTATCGGGTCGTCAGAGGGGGTATAGAGGGATTTTTCATTTTCAAAATTACCTCAAAATCAAATATGACTTGGCACGCATGATGGTGGGGTGCAGAATATCCATTTCCATCTGAATAACAATAATTCGTCAACAGAAATCATTGACGGGTCGTGAGAGGGGGTATAGAGGGATTTTACATTTTCAATATTTCTTCAAAAATCTAATATGACTTGGCACGCATCATAGTGGGGTGCAAAGTATTCATGTCCATCTGAATAACAATAATTCGTCAGAAGAAATCATTGTCGGGTTGTTAGAGGGGGTATAGAGGGATTTTTCATTTTCAATATTTCTTCAAAAATGTAATATGACTTGGCACGCATCATGGTGGGGTGCAAAGTATCCAGATCCATCAAAATAACAATAATTCGTCAACAGAAATCATTGTCGGGTCGTTAGAGGGGGTATAGAGGGATTTTACATTTTCAATATTTCTTCAAAAATCTAATATGACTTGGCACGCATCATGGTGGGGTGCAAAGTATTCATGTCCATCTGAATAACAATAATTCGTCAAAAGAAATCATTGTCGGGTTGTTAGAGGGGGTATAGAGGGATTTTTCATTTTCAATATTTCTTCAAAAATGTAATATGACTTGGCACGCATCATGGTGGGGTGCAGAATATCCATTTCCATCTGAATAACAATAATTCCCTAACATAAATCATTGTCGTGTCGTCAGAGGGGTATAGAGGGATTTTTCATATTCAAAATTTTCTCAAAATCAAATATGACTTGGCACGCAACATAGTGGGGTGCAGAATATCCTATCCCATCTGAATAACAATAATTCGTTAACAGAAATCATTGTCGGGTCGTTAGAAGGGGTATAGAGGGATTTTTCATTTTCAAAATTACTTCAAAAATTCAATATGACTTGGCACGCATCATGGTAGTGTGCAGAATATCTAGTTTCATCTGAATAACAATAATTTGTCAACAGAAATCATTGTCGGGTCGTCAGAGGGGTTATGGAGGGATTTTTCATTTTCAAAATGACTTCAAAAATCAAATATGACTTGGCACGCATCATGGTGGGGTACAGAATATTCATTTCCACCTCAATAACAATAATTCGTCAACAGAAATCATTGTCGGGTAGTTAGAGGGGGTATACAGGGATTTTTCAATTTCAATACTTCTTCAAAAATCTAATTTGACTTGGCACGCATCATGGTAGTGTGCAGAATATCCATTTTCATCTGAATAACAATAATTTGTCAACAGAAATCATTGTCGGGTCGTCAGAGGGGTTATAGAGGGATTTTTCATTTTCAAAATGACTTCAAAAATCAAATATGACTTGGCACGCATAATGGTGGGGTACAGAATATTTATTTCTACCTCAATAACAATAATTCGTCAAAATAAATCATTGTCGGGTCGTCAGAGGGGGAATAGAGGGATTTTTCATTTTTAAAATTATCTCAAAATCAAATATGACTTGGCACGCATCATGGTGGGGTGCAAAGTATTCATGTCCATCCGAATAATAATAATTCGTCAACACAAATCATTGTCGGGTCGTTAGAGGGGGGTATAGAGGGATTTTTCATTTTCAATATTTCTTCAAAAATAAAATATGACTTGGCACGCAACATAGTGGGGTGCAGAATGTCCATTTCCATCTGAATAACAATAATTCGTCAACAGAAATCATTGTCGGGTCGTTAGAGGGGGTATAAAGGGATTTTTCAATTTCAATATTTCTTCAAAAATCTAATATGACTTGGCACGCATCATGGTAGTGTGCAGAATATTCATTTTCATCTGAATAACAATAATTTGTCAACAGAAATCATAGTCGGGTCGTCTGAGGGGTTATAGGGGGATTTATCATTATCAAAATGACTTCAAAAATCAAATACGACTTGGCACGCATCATCGTGGGGTACAGAATATTCATTTCCACCTCAATAACAATAATTCGTCAAAATAAATCATTGTCGGGTCGTCAGAGGGGGTATAGCGGGATTTTTCATTCTCAAAATTACCTCAGAATCAAATATGACTTGGCACGCATCATGGTGGGCTGCAGAATATCCATTTTCATCTGAATAACAATAATTTGTCAACAGAAATCATTGTCGGGTCGTCAGAGGGGTTATAGAGGGATTTTTCATTTTCAAAATGACTTCAAAAATCAAATATGACTTGGCACGCATCATGGTGGGGTACAGAATATTCATTTCCACCTCAATAACAATAATTCGTCAAAATAAATCATTGTCGGGTCGTCAGGGGGGTATAGAGGGATTTTTGATTTTTAAAATTATCTCAAAATCAAATATGACTTGGCACGCATCATGGTGGGGTGCAAAGTATTCATGTCCATCCGAATAATAATAATTCGTCAACACAAATCATTGTCGGGTCGTTAGAGGGGGGTATAGAGGGATTTTTCATTTTCAATATTTCTTCAAAATTAAAATATGACTTGGCACGCAACATAGTGGGGTGCGGAATATCCATTCCCATCTGAATAACAGTAATTCGTCAACAGAAATCATTGTCGGGTCGTTAGAGGGGGTATACAGGGATTTTTCAATTTCAATATTTCTTCAAAAATCTAATATGACTTGGCACGCATCATGGTAGTGTGCAGAATATTCATTTTCATCTGAATAACAATAATTTGTCAACAGAAATCATAGTCGGGTCGTCTGAGGGGTTATAGGGGGATTTCTCATTTTCAAAATGTCTTCAAAAATCAAATATGACTTGGCACGCATCATCGTGGGGTACAGAATACTCATTTCCACCTCAATAACAATAATTCGTCAAAATAATTCATTGTCGGGTCGTCAGAGGGGGTATAGAGGGATTTTTCATTCTCAAAATTACCTCAGAATCAAATATGACTTGGCACGCATCATGGTGGGCTGCAGAATATCCATTTTCATCTGAATAACAATAATTCGTCAACAGAAATCATTGACGGGTCGTTAAAGGGGGTATAGAGGAATTTTTCATTTTCAAAATTACCTCAAAATCAAATATGACTTGGCACGCAACATAGCGGGGTGCAGAATATCCATTCCCATCTGAAAAACAATAATTCGTCAACAGAAATCATTGTCGGGTCGTTAGAAGGGGTATAGAGGGATTTTTCATTTTCAAAATTACCTCAAAATCAAATATGACTTGGCACGCAACATGGTGGGGTGCAGAATATTCATTTCCATCTGAATAAGAATAATTCGTCAACAGAAATCATTGTCGGGTCGTTAGAGGGGGTACACAGGGATTTTTCAATTTCAATATTTCTTCAAAAATCTAATATGACTTGGCACGCATCATGGTAGTGTGCAGAATATCCATTTTCATCTGAATAACAATAATTTGTCAACAGAAATCATTGTCGGGTCGTCAGAGGGGTTATAGAGGGATTTTTCATTTTCAAAATGACTTCAAAAATCAAATATGACTTGGCACGCATCATGGTGGGGAGAAGAATATTCATTTCCACCTCAATAACAATAATTCGTCAAAATAAATCATTGTCAGGTCGTCAGAGGGGGTATAGAGGGATTTTTCATTTTTAAAATTATCTCAAAATCAAATATGACTTGGCACGCAACATGGTGGGGTGCAGAATATCCATTTCCATCCGAATAAGAATAATTCGTCAACAGAAATCATTGTCGGGTCGTTAGAGGGGGTATACAGGGATTTTTTAATTTCAATATTTCTTCAAAAATCCAATATGACTTGGCATGCATCATGGTAGTGTGCAGAATATCCATTTTCATCTGAATAACAATAATTTGTCATCAGAAATCATTGTCGGGTCGTCTGAGGGGTTATAGAGAGATTTTTCATTTTCAAAATGACTTCAAAAATCAAATATGACTTGGCACGCATCATGGTGGGGTACAGAATATTCATTTCCACCTCAATAACAATAATTCGTCAAAATAAATCATTGTCGGGTCGTCAGAGGGGGTATAGAGGGATTTTTCATTCTCAAAATTACCTCAGAATCAAATATGACTTGGCACGCATCATGGTGGGCTGCAGAATATCCATTTTCATCTGAATAACAAAAATTCGTCTAAAGAAATCATTGACGGGTCGTTAGAGGGGGTATAGAGGGATTTTTCATTTACAATATTTCTTCAAAAATGAAATATGACTTGGCACGCAACATAGTGGGGTGCAGAATATCCATTTTCATCTGAATAACAATAATTCGTCAACAGAAATCATTGTCGGGTCGTTATAGGGGGTATAGAGGGATTTTTCATTTTCAAAATAGCTTCAAAAATCAAATATGACTTGGCACGTATCATGGTGGAGTGCATAATATCCATTTCTATCTGAATATCAATAATTCGTCAACAGAAATCATTGTCGGGTCGTCAGAGGGGGTATAGAGGGATTTTTCATCTTCAGAATGACTTCAAAAATCAAATATGACTTGGCACGCATCATGGTGGGGTACAGAATATTCATTTTCATCTCAATACCAATAATTTTTCAAAAGAAAACATTGTCGGGTCGTCAGAGGTGGTATAGAGGGATTTTTCATTTTCAAAATTACCTCAAAATCAAATATGACTTGGCACGAATCATTGTGGGGTGCAGTATATCCATTTCCATCTGAATAACAGTAATTTGTCAACAGAAATCATTGTCGGGTCGTCAGAGGGATTATAGAGGGATTTTTCATTTTCAAAATTACCTCAAAGTCTAATATGACTTGGCACGCATCATGGTGGGGTGCAGAGTATCCATTTCCATCTGAATAACAATAATTCGTCAACAGAAATCATTGACGGGTCGTTAGAAGTGGTATAGAGTGATTTTTCATTTTCAAAGTTACTTCAAAAATCTAATATGACTAGGCACGCATCATGGTGGGGTGCAAAGTATCCATGTCCATCTGAATAACAATAAGTCGTCAACAGAAATCATTGTCGGGTCGTCAGAAGGGGTATAGAGGGATTTTTCATCTTTAAAATTACTTCAAAAATCAAATATGACTTGGCACGCATCATTGTGGGGTACAGAATATTCATTTCCATCTCAATACCAATAAATTTTCAAATGAAATCATTGTCGGGTCGTCAAATGGGGTATAGAGAGATTTTTCATTTTCAAAATTACCTCAAAATCAAATATGACTTTGCACGCAACATGGTGGAATGCAGAATATCCATTTCCATCTGAATAACAATAATTCGTCAACAGAAATCATTGACGGGTCGTTAGAAGTGGTATAGAGTTATTTTTCATTTTCAAAATTACTTCAAAATTCTAATATGACTAGGCACGCACCATGGTGGGGTGCAAAGTATCCATGTCCATCTGAATAACAATAATTCGTCATCACAAATCATTGTCGTGTCGTCATAGGGGGTATAGAGAGATTTATCCTTTTCAATATTTCTTCAAAAATCTAATATGACTTGGCACGCATCATCGTGGGGTGCAGAATATCCATTTCTATCTGAATATCAATAATTCGTCAACAGAAATCATTGTCGGGTCGTCAGAGGGGGTATAGAGGGATTTTTCATTTTCAAAATTACCTCAAAATCAAATATGACTTGGCACGAATCATTGTGGGGTGCAGTATATCCATTTCCATCTGAATAACAGTAATTTGTCAACAGAAATCATTGTCGGGTCGTCAGAGGGATTATAGAGGGATTTTTCATTTTCAAAATTACCTCAAAGTCTAATATGACTTGGCACGCATCATGGTGGGGTGCAGAGTATCCATTTCCATCTGAATAACAATAATTCGTCAACAGAAATCATTGACGGGTCGTTAGAAGTGGTATAGAGTGATTTTTCATTTTCAAAGTTACTTCAAAAATCTAATATGACTCGGCACGCATCATGGTGGGGTGCAAAGTATCCATGTCCATCTGAATAACAATAAGTCGTCAACAGAAATCATTGTCGGGTCGTCAGAAGGGGTATAGAGGGATTTTTCATCTTTAAAATTACTTCAGAAATCAAATATGACTTGGCACGCATCATTGTGGGGTACAGAATATTCATTTCCATCTCAATACCAATAAATTTTCAAATGAAATCATTGTCGGGTCGTCAGATGGGGTATAGAGAGATTTTTCATTTTCAAAATTACCTCAAAATCAAATATGACTTTGCACGCAACATGGTGGAATGCAGAATATCCATTTCCATCTGAATAACAATAATTCGTCAACAGAAATCATTGACGGGTCGTTAGAAGTGGTATAGAGTTATTTTTCATTTTCAAAATTACTTCAAAAATCTAATATGACTAGGCACGCACCATGGTGGGGTGCAAAGTATCCATGTCCATCTGAATAACAATAATTCGTCATCACAAATCATTGTCGTGTCGTCATAGGGGGTATAGAGAGATTTATCCTTTTCAATATTTCTTCAAAAATCTAATATGACTTGGCACGCATCATCGTGGGGTGCAAAATATCCAATTCTATCTGAATATCAATAATTCGTCAACAGAAATCATTGTCGGGTCGTCAGAGGGGGATAGAGGGATTTTTCATCTTCATAATGACTTCAAAAATCAAATATGACTTGGCACGCATCATGGTGGGGTACAGAATATTCATTTCCATCTCAATACCAATAATTTTTCAAAGGAATACATTATCGGGTCGTCAGAGGGGGTATAGAGGGATTTTTCATTTTCAAAATTACCTCAAAATCAAATATGACTTGGCACGCATGATGGTGGGGTGCAGAATATCCATTTCCATCTGAATAACAATAATTCGTCAACAGAAATCATTGACGGGTCGTGAGAGGGGGTATAGAGGGATTTTTCATTTTCAAAATTTCTTCAAAAATCTAATATGACTTGGCACGCATCATGGTGGGGTGCAGAATATTTATTCCCATCTGAATAACAATAATTCGTCAACAGAAATCATTGTCGTGTCGTCAGAGGGGGTATGGAGGGATTTTTCATATTCAAAATTACTTCAAGAATCTAATATGACTTGGCACTCATCATGGTGGGGTGCAAAGTATCCATTCCCATCTGAATAATAATAATTTGGCAACAGAAATCATTGTCGTGTCGTCAGAGGGGGTATGGAAGGATTTTTCAATTTCAAAATGACTTCAAAAATCAAATATGACTTGGCACGCATCATGGTGGGGTACAGAATATCCATTTCCATCTCAATAACAATAATTTGTCAACAGAAATCATTGTCGGGTCGTCAGAGAGGGTATAGAGGGATTCTTCATTTTCAAAATTTCTTCAAAAATCTAATATGACTTGGCACGCATCATGGTGGGGAGCAGAATATTTATTCCCATCTAAATAACAATAATTCGTCAACAGAAATCATTGTCATGTCGTCAGAGGGGGTATGGAGGGATTTTTCATTTTCAAAATGACTTCAAAAATCAAATATGACTTGGCACGCATCATGGTGGGGTACAGAATATCCATTTCCATTTCAATAACAATAATTTGTCAACAGAAATCATTGTCGGGTCGTCAGAGGGGGTATAGAGGGATTTTTCATTTTCAAAATTACCTCAAAATCAAATATGACTTAGCACGCATCATGGTGGGCTGCAGAATATTCATTTCCATCTGAATAACAATAATTCGTCAACAGAAATCATTGACGGGTCGTTAGAGGGGGTATAGAGGGATTTTTCATTTTCAATATTACCTCGAAATCAAATGTGACTTGGCACGCATCATGGTGGGGTGCAGAATATCCATTTTTATCTGAATAAATATAATTCGTCAACAGAAATCATTGTCGTGTCGTCAGAGGTGGTATGGAGGGATTTTTCATTTTCTAAATTACTTCAAAAATCAAATATATCTTGGCACGCATCATAGTAGGGTGCGAAATATTTATTTCCATCTGAATAACAATAATTCTTCAACAGAAATCATTGTCGGGTCGTCAGAGGTGGTATAGAGTGATTTTTCATTTTCAAAATTACTTCAAAAATCTAATATGACTAGGCACGCATCATGGTGGGGTGCAAAGTATCCATGTCCATCTGAATAACAATAATTTGTCAACAGAAATCATTGTCGTGTCGTCAGAGGTGGTATGGAGTGATTTTTCATTTTCAAAATTACTTCAAAAATCAAATATATCTTGGCACGCATCATAGTAGGGTGCAAAATATTCATTTCCATCTGAATAACAATAATTCTTCAACAGAAATCATTGTCGGGTCGTCAGAGGGGGTATAGAGGGATTTTTCAATATCAAAATGACTTCAAAAATCAAATATGACATGGAACGCATCATAGTAGGGTGCAAAACATCCATTTCCATCTAAATAACAATAATTTGTCGACAAAAATCATTGTCGGGTCGTCAGAGGTGGTATAGAGTGATTTTTCATTTTCAAAATTACTTCAAAAATCTAATATGACTAGGCACACATCATGGTGAGGTGCAAAGTATCCATGTACATCTGAATAACAATAATTCGTCAACAGAAATCATTGTCGGGTCGTTATAGGGGGTATAGAGGGATTTTTCATTTTCAAAATAGCTTCAAAAATCAAATATGACTTGGCACGTATCATGGTGGAGTGCATAATATCCATTTCTATCTGAATATCAATAATTCGTCAACAGAAATCATTGTCGGGTCGTCAGAGGGGGTATAGAGGGATTTTTCATCTTAAGAATGACTTTAAAAATCAAATATGACTTGGCACGCATCATGGTGGGGTACAGAATATTCATTTTCATCTCAATACCAATAATTTTTCAGAAGAAAACATTGTCGGGTCGTCAGAGGGGGTATAGAGGGATTTTTCATTTTCAAAATTACCTCAAAATCAAATATGACTTGGCACGAATCATTGTGGGGTGCAGTATATCCATTTCCATCTGAATAACAGTAATTTGTCAACAGAAATCATTGTCGGGTCGTCAGAGGGATTATAGAGGGATTTTTCATTTTCAAAATTACCTCAAAGTCTAATATGACTTGGCACGCATCATGGTTGGGTGCAGAGTATCCATTTCCATCTGAATAACAATAATACGTCATCACAAATCATTGTCGTGTCGTCATAGGGGGTATAGAGAGATTTATCCTTTTCAATATTTCTTCAAAAATCTAATATGACTTGGCACGCATCATCGTGGGGTGCAAAATATCCAATTCTATCTGAATATCAATAATTCGTCAACAGAAATCATTGTCGGGTCGTCAGAGGGGGATAGAGGGATTTTTCATCTTCATAATGACTTCAAAAATCAAATATGACTTGGCACGCATCATGGTGGGGTACAGAATATTCATTTCCATCTCAATACCAATAATTTTTCAAAGGAATACATTATCGGGTCGTCAGAGGGGGTATAGAGGGATTTTTCATTTTCAAAATTACCTCAAAATCAAATATGACTTGGCACGCATGATGGTGGGGTGCAGAATATCCATTTCCATCTGAATAACAATAATTCGTCAACAGAAATCATTGACGGGTCGTGAGAGGGGGTATAGAGGGATTTTTCATTTTCAAAATTTCTTCAAAAATCTAATATGACTTGGCACGCATCATGGTGGGGTGCAGAATATTTATTCCCATCTGAATAACAATAATTCGTCAACAGAAATCATTGTCGTGTCGTCAGAGGGGGTATGGAGGGATTTTTCATATTCAAAATTACTTCAAGAATCTAATATGACTTGGCACTCATCATGGTGGGGTGCAAAGTATCCATTCCCATCTGAATAATAATAATTCGTCATCACAAATCATTGTCGTGTCGTCATAGGGGGTATAGAGAGATTTATCCTTTTCAATATTTCTTCAAAAATCTAATATGACTTGGCACGCATCATCGTGGGGTGCAGAATATCCATTTCTATCTGAATATCAATAATTCGTCAACAGAAATCATTGTCGGGTCGTCAGAGGGGGTATAGAGGGATTTTTCATTTTCAAAATTACCTCAAAATCAAATATGACTTGGCACGAATCATTGTGGGGTGCAGTATATCCATTTCCATCTGAATAACAGTAATTTGTCAACAGAAATCATTGTCGGGTCGTCAGAGGGATTATAGAGGGATTTTTCATTTTCAAAATTACCTCAAAGTCTAATATGACTTGGCACGCATCATGGTGGGGTGCAGAGTATCCATTTCCATCTGAATAACAATAATTCGTCAACAGAAATCATTGACGGGTCGTTAGAAGTGGTATAGAGTGATTTTTCATTTTCAAAGTTACTTCAAAAATCTAATATGACTCGGCACGCATCATGGTGGGGTGCAAAGTATCCATGTCCATCTGAATAACAATAAGTCGTCAACAGAAATCATTGTCGGGTCGTCAGAAGGGGTATAGAGGGATTTTTCATCTTTAAAATTACTTCAGAAATCAAATATGACTTGGCACGCATCATTGTGGGGTACAGAATATTCATTTCCATCTCAATACCAATAAATTTTCAAATGAAATCATTGTCGGGTCGTCAGATGGGGTATAGAGAGATTTTTCATTTTCAAAATTACCTCAAAATCAAATATGACTTTGCACGCAACATGGTGGAATGCAGAATATCCATTTCCATCTGAATAACAATAATTCGTCAACAGAAATCATTGACGGGTCGTTAGAAGTGGTATAGAGTTATTTTTCATTTTCAAAATTACTTCAAAAATCTAATATGACTAGGCACGCACCATGGTGGGGTGCAAAGTATCCATGTCCATCTGAATAACAATAATTCGTCATCACAAATCATTGTCGTGTCGTCATAGGGGGTATAGAGAGATTTATCCTTTTCAATATTTCTTCAAAAATCTAATATGACTTGGCACGCATCATCGTGGGGTGCAAAATATCCAATTCTATCTGAATATCAATAATTCGTCAACAGAAATCATTGTCGGGTCGTCAGAGGGGGATAGAGGGATTTTTCATCTTCATAATGACTTCAAAAATCAAATATGACTTGGCACGCATCATGGTGGGGTACAGAATATTCATTTCCATCTCAATACCAATAATTTTTCAAAGGAATACATTATCGGGTCGTCAGAGGGGGTATAGAGGGATTTTTCATTTTCAAAATTACCTCAAAATCAAATATGACTTGGCACGCATGATGGTGGGGTGCAGAATATCCATTTCCATCTGAATAACAATAATTCGTCAACAGAAATCATTGACGGGTCGTGAGAGGGGGTATAGAGGGATTTTTCATTTTCAAAATTTCTTCAAAAATCTAATATGACTTGGCACGCATCATGGTGGGGTGCAGAATATTTATTCCCATCTGAATAACAATAATTCGTCAACAGAAATCATTGTCGTGTCGTCAGAGGGGGTATGGAGGGATTTTTCATATTCAAAATTACTTCAAGAATCTAATATGACTTGGCACTCATCATGGTGGGGTGCAAAGTATCCATTCCCATCTGAATAATAATAATTTGGCAACAGAAATCATTGTCGTGTCGTCAGAGGGGGTATGGAAGGATTTTTCAATTTCAAAATGACTTCAAAAATCAAATATGACTTGGCACGCATCATGGTGGGGTACAGAATATCCATTTCCATCTCAATAACAATAATTTGTCAACAGAAATCATTGTCGGGTCGTCAGAGAGGGTATAGAGGGATTCTTCATTTTCAAAATTTCTTCAAAAATCTAATATGACTTGGCACGCATCATGGTGGGGAGCAGAATATTTATTCCCATCTAAATAACAATAATTCGTCAACAGAAATCATTGTCATGTCGTCAGAGGGGGTATGGAGGGATTTTTCATTTTCAAAATGACTTCAAAAATCAAATATGACTTGGCACGCATCATGGTGGGGTACAGAATATCCATTTCCATTTCAATAACAATAATTTGTCAACAGAAATCATTGTCGGGTCGTCAGAGGGGGTATAGAGGGATTTTTCATTTTCAAAATTACCTCAAAATCAAATATGACTTAGCACGCATCATGGTGGGCTGCAGAATATTCATTTCCATCTGAATAACAATAATTCGTCAACAGAAATCATTGACGGGTCGTTAGAGGGGGTATAGAGGGATTTTTCATTTTCAATATTACCTCGAAATCAAATGTGACTTGGCACGCATCATGGTGGGGTGCAGAATATCCATTTCTATCTGAATAAATATAATTCGTCAACAGAAATCATTGTCGTGTCGTCAGAGGTGGTATGGAGGGATTTTTCATTTTCTAAATTACTTCAAAAATCAAATATATCTTGGCACGCATCATAGTAGGGTGCGAAATATTTATTTCCATCTGAATAACAATAATTCTTCAACAGAAATCATTGTCGGGTCGTCAGAGGTGGTATAGAGTGATTTTTCATTTTCAAAATTACTTCAAAAATCTAATATGACTAGGCACGCATCATGGTGGGGTGCAAAGTATCCATGTCCATCTGAATAACAATAATTTGTCAACAGAAATCATTGTCGTGTCGTCAGAGGTGGTATGGAGTGATTTTTCATTTTCAAAATTACTTCAAAAATCAAATATATCTTGGCACGCATCATAGTAGGGTGCAAAATATTCATTTCCATCTGAATAACAATAATTCTTCAACAGAAATCATTGTCGGGTCGTCAGAGGGGGTATAGAGGGATTTTTCAATATCAAAATGACTTCAAAAATCAAATATGACATGGAACGCATCATAGTAGGGTGCAAAACATCCATTTCCATCTAAATAACAATAATTTGTCGACAAAAATCATTGTCGGGTCGTCAGAGGTGGTATAGAGTGATTTTTCATTTTCAAAATTACTTCAAAAATCTAATATGACTAGGCACACATCATGGTGAGGTGCAAAGTATCCATGTACATCTGAATAACAATAATTCGTCAACAGAAATCATTGTCGGGTCGTTATAGGGGGTATAGAGGGATTTTTCATTTTCAAAATAGCTTCAAAAATCAAATATGACTTGGCACGTATCATGGTGGAGTGCATAATATCCATTTCTATCTGAATATCAATAATTCGTCAACAGAAATCATTGTCGGGTCGTCAGAGGGGGTATAGAGGGATTTTTCATCTTAAGAATGACTTTAAAAATCAAATATGACTTGGCACGCATCATGGTGGGGTACAGAATATTCATTTTCATCTCAATACCAATAATTTTTCAGAAGAAAACATTGTCGGGTCGTCAGAGGGGGTATAGAGGGATTTTTCATTTTCAAAATTACCTCAAAATCAAATATGACTTGGCACGAATCATTGTGGGGTGCAGTATATCCATTTCCATCTGAATAACAGTAATTTGTCAACAGAAATCATTGTCGGGTCGTCAGAGGGATTATAGAGGGATTTTTCATTTTCAAAATTACCTCAAAGTCTAATATGACTTGGCACGCATCATGGTTGGGTGCAGAGTATCCATTTCCATCTGAATAACAATAATACGTCAACAGAAATCATTGACGGGTCGTTAGAAGTGGTATAGAGTGATTTTTCATTTTCAAAGTTACTTCGAAAATCTAATATGACTAGGCACGCATCATGGTGGGGTGCAAAGTATCCATGTCCATCTGAATAACAATAAGTCGTCAACAGAAATCATTGTCGGGTCGTCAGAAGGGGTATAGAGGGATTTTTCATCTTTAAAATTACTTCAAAAATCAAATATGACTTGGCACGCATCATTGTGGGGTACAGAATATTCATTTCCATCTCAATACCAATAAATTTTCAAATGAAATCATTGTCGGGTCGTCAGATGGGGTATAGAGAGATTTTTCATTTTCAAAATTACCTCAAAATCAAATATGACTTTGCACGCAACATGGTGGAATGCAGAATATCCATTTCCATCTGAATAACAATAATTCGTCAACAGAAATCATTGTCGGGTCGTCAGAGGGGGTATAGAGGGATTTTTCATATTCAAAATTACCTCAAAATCAAATATGACTTGGCACGCAACGTGGTGGGGTGCAGAATATCCATTTCCATCTGAATAACAATAATTCGTCAACAGAAATCATTGTCGGGTCGTTAGAGGGGGTATACAGGGATTTTTTAATTTCAATATTTCTTCAAAAATCCAATATGACTTGGCATGCATCATGGTAGTGTGCAGAATATCGATTTTCATCTGAATAACAATAATTTGTCATCAGAAATCATTGTCGGGTCGTCTGAGGGGTTATAGAGAGATATTTCATTTTCAAAATGACTTCAAAAATCAAATATGACTTGGCACGCATCATGGTGGGGAGAAGAATATTCATTTCCACCTCAATAACAATAATTCGTCAAAATAAATCATTGTCAGGTCGTCAGAGGGGGTATAGAGGGATTTTTCATTTTTAAAATTATCTCAAAATCAAATATGACTTGTCACGCATCATGGTGGGGTGCAAAGTATTCATGTCCATCTGAATAACAATAATTCGTCTACAGAATTCATTGTCGGGTCGTTAGAAGGGGTATAGAGGGATTTTTCATTTTCAAAATTACCTCAAAATCAAATATGACTTGGCACGCAACGTGGTGGGGTGCAGAATATATATTTCCATCTGAATAAGTATAATTCGTCAACAGAAATCATTGTCGGGTCGTTAGAGGGGGTATACAGGGATTTTTCAATTTCAATATTTCTTCAAAAATCCAATATGACTTGGCACGCAACATGGTAGTGTGCAGAATATCCATTTTCATCTGAATAACAATAATTTGTCATCAGAAATCATTGTCGGGTCGTCTGAGGGGTTATAGAGAGATTTTTCATTTTCAAAATGACTTAAAAAATCAAATATGACTTGGCACGCATCATGTTGGGGTACAGAATATTCATTTCCACCTCAAGAACAATAATTCGTCAAAATAAATCATTGTCGGGTCGTCAGAGGGGGTTTAGAGGGATTTTTCATTCTCAAAATTACCTCAGAATCAAATATGACTTGGCACGCAACATGGTGGGGTGCAGAATATTCATTTCCATCTGAATAACAATAATTCGTCAACAGAAATCATTGACGGGTCGTTAAAGGGGGTATAGAGGGATTTTTCATTTTCAAAATTACCTCAAAATCAAATATGACTTGGCACGCAACATGGTGGGGTGCAGAATATCCATTTCCATCTGAATAACAATAGTTCGTCGACAGAAATCATTGTCGGGTCGTCTGAGGGGTTATAGAGAGATTTTTCATTTTCAAAATGACTTCAAAAATCAAATATGACTTGGCACGCATCATGGTTGGGTACAGAATATTCATTTCCACCTCAATAACAATAATTCGTCAAATTTAATCATTGTCGGGTCGTCAGAGGGGGTATAGAGGGATTTTTCATTCTCAAAATTATCTCAGAATCAAATATGACTTGGCACGCATCATGGAGGGCTGCAGAATATCCATTTTCATCTGAATAACAATAATTTGTCTACAGAAATCATTGACGGGTCGTTAGAGGGGGGTATAGAGGGATTTTTCATTTTCAAAATTACCTCAAAATCAAATATGACTTGGCACGCATCATGGTGGGGTGCAGAATATACATTCCGATCTAAATAACAATAATTCGTCAACAGAAATCATTGGCGGGTCGTTAGAGGGGGTATAGAGGGATTTTTCATTTTCAAAAGTTCTTCAAAAATCTAATATGACTTGGCACGCATCATGTTGAGGTGCAGAATATCAATTTCCATCTGAATAACTATAATTCGTCAACAAAAATCATTGTCGTGTCGTTAGAGGGGGTATAGAGGGATTTTACATTTTCAATATTTCTTCAAAAATCTAATATGACTTGGCACGCATAATGGTGGGGTGCAAAGTATTCATGTCCATCTGAATAACAATAATTCGTCAAAAGAAATCATTGTCGGGTTGTTAGAGGGGGTATAGAGGGATTTTTCATTTTCAATATTTCTTCAAAAATGTAATATGACTTGGCACGCATCATGGTGGGGTGCAGAATATCCATTTCCATCTGAATAACAATAATTCCCTAACATAAATCATTGTCGTGTCGTCAGAGGGGTATAGAGGGATTTTTCATATTCAAAATTTTCTCAAAATCAAATATGACTTGGCACGCAACATAGTGGGGTGCAGAATATCCTATCCCATCTGAATAACAATAATTCGTTAACAGAAATCATTGTCGGGTCGTTAGAAGGGGTATAGAGGGATTTTTCATTTTCAAAATTACTTCAAAAATTCAATATGACTTGGCACGCATCATGGTAGTGTGCAGAATATCTAGTTTCATCTGAATAACAATAATTTGTCAACAGAAATCATTGTCGGGTCGTCAGAGGGGTTATGGAGGGATTTTTCATTTTCAAAATGACTTCAAAAATCAAATATGACTTGGCACGCATCATGGTGGGGTACAGAATATTCATTTCCGCCTCAATAACAATAATTCGTCAACAGAAATCATTGTCGGGTAGTTAGAGGGGGTATACAGGGATTTTTCAATTTCAATACTTCTTCAAAAATCTAATTTGACTTGGCACGCATCATGGTAGTGTGCAGAATATCCAATTTCATCTGAATAACAATAATTTGTCAACAGAAATCATTGTCGGGTCGTCAGAGGGGTTATAGAGGGATTTTTCATCTTCAGAATGACTTCAAAAATCAAATATGACTTGGCACGCATCATGGTGGGGTACAGAATATTCATTTTCATCTCAATACCAATAATTTTTCAAAAGAAAACATTGTCGGGTCGTCAGAGGTGGTATAGAGGGATTTTTCATTTTCAAAATTACCTCAAAATCAAATATGACTTGGCACGAATCATTGTGGGGTGCAGTATATCCATTTCCATCTGAATAACAGTAATTTGTCAACAGAAATCATTGTCGGGTCGTCAGAGGGATTATAGAGGGATTTTTCATTTTCAAAATTACCTCAAAGTCTAATATGACCTGGCACGCATCATGGTGGGGTGCAGAGTATCCATTTCCATCTGAATAACAATAATTCGTCAACAGAAATCATTGACGGGTCGTTAGAAGTGGTATAGAGTGATTTTTCATTTTCAAAGTTACTTCAAAAATCTAATATGACTAGGCACGCATCATGGTGGGGTGCAAAGTATCCATGTCCATCTGAATAACAATAAGTCGTCAACAGAAATCATTGTCGGGTCGTCAGAAGGGGTATAGAGGGATTTTTCATCTTTAAAATTACTTCAAAAATCAAATATGACTTGGCACGCATCATTGTGGGGTACAGAATATTCATTTCCATCTCAATACCAATAAATTTTCAAATGAAATCATTGTCGGGTCGTCAAATGGGGTATAGAGAGATTTTTCATTTTCAAAATTACCTCAAAATCAAATATGACTTTGCACGCAACATGGTGGAATGCAGAATATCCATTTCCATCTGAATAACAATAATTCGTCAACAGAAATCATTGACGGGTCGTTAGAAGTGGTATAGAGTTATTTTTCATTTTCAAAATTACTTCAAAATTCTAATATGACTAGGCACGCACCATGGTGGGGTGCAAAGTATCCATGTCCATCTGAATAACAATAATTCGTCATCACAAATCATTGTCGTGTCGTCATAGGGGGTATAGAGAGATTTATCCTTTTCAATATTTCTTCAAAAATCTAATATGACTTGGCACGCATCATCGTGGGGTGCAGAATATCCATTTCTATCTGAATATCAATAATTCGTCAACAGAAATCATTGTCGGGTCGTCAGAGGGGGTATAGAGGGATTTTTCATTTTCAAAATTACCTCAAAATCAAATATGACTTGGCACGAATCATTGTGGGGTGCAGTATATCCATTTCCATCTGAATAACAGTAATTTGTCAACAGAAATCATTGTCGGGTCGTCAGAGGGATTATAGAGGGATTTTTCATTTTCAAAATTACCTCAAAGTCTAATATGACTTGGCACGCATCATGGTGGGGTGCAGAGTATCCATTTCCATCTGAATAACAATAATTCGTCAACAGAAATCATTGACGGGTCGTTAGAAGTGGTATAGAGTGATTTTTCATTTTCAAAGTTACTTCAAAAATCTAATATGACTCGGCACGCATCATGGTGGGGTGCGAAGTATCCATGTCCATCTGAATAACAATAAGTCGTCAACAGAAATCATTGTCGGGTCGTCAGAAGGGGTATAGAGGGATTTTTCATCTTTAAAATTACTTCAGAAATCAAATATGACTTGGCACGCATCATTGTGGGGTACAGAATATTCATTTCCATCTCAATACCAATAAATTTTCAAATGAAATCATTGTCGGGTCGTCAGATGGGGTATAGAGAGATTTTTCATTTTCAAAATTACCTCAAAATCAAATATGACTTTGCACGCAACATGGTGGAATGCAGAATATCCATTTCCATCTGAATAACAATAATTCGTCAACAGAAATCATTGACGGGTCGTTAGAAGTGGTATAGAGTTATTTTTCATTTTCAAAATTACTTCAAAAATCTAATATGACTAGGCACGCACCATGGTGGGGTGCAAAGTATCCATGTCCATCTGAATAACAATAATTCGTCATCACAAATCATTGTCGTGTCGTCATAGGGGGTATAGAGAGATTTATCCTTTTCAATATTTCTTCAAAAATCTAATATGACTTGGCACGCATCATCGTGGGGTGCAAAATATCCAATTCTATCTGAATATCAATAATTCGTCAACAGAAATCATTGTCGGGTCGTCAGAGGGGGATAGAGGGATTTTTCATCTTCATAATGACTTCAAAAATCAAATATGACTTGGCACGCATCATGGTGGGGTACAGAATATTCATTTCCATCTCAATACCAATAATTTTTCAAAGGAATACATTATCGGGTCGTCAGAGGGGGTATAGAGGGATTTTTCATTTTCAAAATTACCTCAAAATCAAATATGACTTGGCACGCATGATGGTGGGGTGCAGAATATCCATTTCCATCTGAATAACAATAATTCGTCAACAGAAATCATTGACGGGTCGTGAGAGGGGGTATAGAGGGATTTTACATTTTCAATATTTCTTCAAAAATCTAATATGACTTGGCACGCATCATAGTGGGGTGCAAAGTATTCATGTCCATCTGAATAACAATAATTCGTCAGAAGAAATCATTGTCGGGTTGTTAGAGGGGGTATAGAGGGATTTTTCATTTTCAATATTTCTTCAAAAATGTAATATGACTTGGCACGCATCATGGTGGGGTGCAAAGTATCCAGATCCATCAAAATAACAATAATTCGTCAACAGAAATCATTGTCGGGTCGTTAGAGGGGGTATAGAGGGATTTTACATTTTCAATATTTCTTCAAAAATCTAATATGACTTGGCACGCATCATGGTGGGGTGCAAAGTATTCATGTCCATCTGAATAACAATAATTCGTCAAAAGAAATCATTGACGGGTCGTGAGAGGGGGTATAGAGGGATTTTACATTTTCAATATTTCTTCAAAAATCTAATATGACTTGGCACGCATCATAGTGGGGTGCAAAGTATTCATGTCCATCTGAATAACAATAATTCGTCAGAAGAAATCATTGTCGGGTTGTTAGAGGGGGTATAGAGGGATTTTTCATTTTCAATATTTCTTCAAAAATGTAATATGACTTGGCACGCATCATGGTGGGGTGCAAAGTATCCAGATCCATCAAAATAACAATAATTCGTCAACAGAAATCATTGTCGGGTCGTTAGAGGGGGTATAGAGGGATTTTACATTTTCAATATTTCTTCAAAAATCTAATATGACTTGGCACGCATCATGGTGGGGTGCAAAGTATTCATGTCCATCTGAATAACAATAATTCGTCAAAAGAAATCATTGTCGGGTTGTTAGAGGGGGTATAGAGGGATTTTTCATTTTCAATATTTCTTCAAAAATGTAATATGACTTGGCACGCATCATGGTGGGGTGCAGAATATCCATTTCCATCTGAATAACAATAATTCCCTAACATAAATCATTGTCGTGTCGTCAGAGGGGTATAGAGGGATTTTTCATATTCAAAATTTTCTCAAAATCAAATATGACTTGGCACGCAACATAGTGGGGTGCAGAATATCCTATCCCATCTGAATAACAATAATTCGTTAACAGAAATCATTGTCGGGTCGTTAGAAGGGGTATAGAGGGATTTTTCATTTTCAAAATTACTTCAAAAATTCAATATGACTTGGCACGCATCATGGTAGTGTGCAGAATATCTAGTTTCATCTGAATAACAATAATTTGTCAACAGAAATCATTGTCGGGTCGTCAGAGGGGTTATGGAGGGATTTTTCATTTTCAAAATGACTTCAAAAATCAAATATGACTTGGCACGCATCATGGTGGGGTACAGAATATTCATTTCCACCTCAATAACAATAATTCGTCAACAGAAATCATTGTCGGGTAGTTAGAGGGGGTATACAGGGATTTTTCAATTTCAATACTTCTTCAAAAATCTAATTTGACTTGGCACGCATCATGGTAGTGTGCAGAATATCCATTTTCATCTGAATAACAATAATTTGTCAACAGAAATCATTGTCGGGTCGTCAGAGGGGTTATAGAGGGATTTTTCATTTTCAAAATGACTTCAAAAATCAAATATGACTTGGCACGCATAATGGTGGGGTACAGAATATTCATTTCTACCTCAATAACAATAATTCGTCAAAATAAATCATTGTCGGGTCGTCAGAGGGGGAATAGAGGGATTTTTCATTTTTAAAATTATCTCAAAATCAAATATGACTTGGCACGCATCATGGTGGGGTGCAAAGTATTCATGTCCATCCGAATAATAATAATTCGTCAACACAAATCATTGTCGGGTCGTTAGAGGGGGGTATAGAGGGATTTTTCATTTTCAATATTTCTTCAAAAATAAAATATGACTTGGCACGCAACATAGTGGGGTGCAGAATATCCATTTCCATCTGAATAACAATAATTCGTCAACAGAAATCATTGTCGGGTCGTTAGAGGGGGTATAAAGGGATTTTTCAATTTCAATATTTCTTCAAAAATCTAATATGACTTGGCACGCATCATGGTAGTGTGCAGAATATTCATTTTCATCTGAATAACAATAATTTGTCAACAGAAATCATAGTCGGGTCGTCTGAGGGGTTATAGGGGGATTTATCATTATCAAAATGACTTCAAAAATCAAATACGACTTGGCACGCATCATCGTGGGGTACAGAATATTCATTTCCACCTCAATAACAATAATTCGTCAAAATAAATCATTGTCGGGTCGTCAGAGGGGGTATAGCGGGATTTTTCATTCTCAAAATTACCTCAGAATCAAATATGACTTGGCACGCATCATGGTGGGCTGCAGAATATCCATTTTCATCTGAATAACAATAATTTGTCAACAGAAATCATTGTCGGGTCGTCAGAGGGGTTATAGAGGGATTTTTCATTTTCAAAATGACTTCAAAAATCAAATATGACTTGGCACGCATCATGGTGGGGTACAGAATATTCATTTCCACCTCAATAACAATAATTCGTCAAAATAAATCATTGTCGGGTCGTCAGGGGGGTATAGAGGGATTTTTGATTTTTAAAATTATCTCAAAATCAAATATGACTTGGCACGCATCATGGTGGGGTGCAAAGTATTCATGTCCATCCGAATAATAATAATTCGTCAACACAAATCATTGTCGGGTCGTTAGAGGGGGGTATAGAGGGATTTTTCATTTTCAATATTTCTTCAAAATTAAAATATGACTTGGCACGCAACATAGTGGGGTGCGGAATATCCATTCCCATCTGAATAACAGTAATTCGTCAACAGAAATCATTGTCGGGTCGTTAGAGGGGGTATACAGGGATTTTTCAATTTCAATATTTCTTCAAAAATCTAATATGACTTGGCACGCATCATGGTAGTGCGCAGAATATTCATTTTCATCTGAATAACAATAATTTGTCAACAGAAATCATAGTCGGGTCGTCTGAGGGGTTATAGGGGGATTTCTCATTTTCAAAATGTCTTCAAAAATCAAATATGACTTGGCACGCATCGTCGTGGGGTACAGAATACTCATTTCCACCTCAATAACAATAATTCGTCAAAATAATTCATTGTCGGGTCGTCAGAGGGGGTATAGAGGGATTTTTCATTCTCAAAATTACCTCAGAATCAAATATGACTTGGCACGCATCATGGTGGGCTGCAGAATATCCATTTTCATCTGAATAACAATAATTCGTCAACAGAAATCATTGACGGGTCGTTAAAGGGGGTATAGAGGAATTTTTCATTTTCAAAATTACCTCAAAATCAAATATGACTTGGCACGCAACATAGCGGGGTGCAGAATATCCATTCCCATCTGAAAAACAATAATTCGTCAACAGAAATCATTGTCGGGTCGTTAGAAGGGGTATAGAGGGATTTTTCATTTTCAAAATTACCTCAAAATCAAATATGACTTGGCACGCAACATGGTGGGGTGCAGAATATTCATTTCCATCTGAATAAGAATAATTCGTCAACAGAAATCATTGTCGGGTCGTTAGAGGGGGTACACAGGGATTTTTCAATTTCAATATTTCTTCAAAAATCTAATATGACTTGGCACGCATCATGGTAGTGTGCAGAATATCCATTTTCATCTGAATAACAATAATTTGTCAACAGAAATCATTGTCGGGTCGTCAGAGGGGTTATAGAGGGATTTTTCATTTTCAAAATGACTTCAAAAATCAAATATGACTTGGCACGCATCATGGTGGGGAGAAGAATATTCATTTCCACCTCAATAACAATAATTCGTCAAAATAAATCATTGTCAGGTCGTCAGAGGGGGTATAGAGGGATTTTTCATTTTTAAAATTATCTCAAAATCAAATATGACTTGGCACGCAACATGGTGGGGTGCAGAATATCCATTTCCATCCGAATAAGAATAATTCGTCAACAGAAATCATTGTCGGGTCGTTAGAGGGGGTATACAGGGATTTTTTAATTTCAATATTTCTTCAAAAATCCAATATGACTTGGCATGCATCATGGTAGTGTGCAGAATATCCATTTTCATCTGAATAACAATAATTTGTCATCAGAAATCATTGTCGGGTCGTCTGAGGGGTTATAGAGAGATTTTTCATTTTCAAAATGACTTCAAAAATCAAATATGACTTGGCACGCATCATGGTGGGGTACAGAATATTCATTTCCACCTCAATAACAATAATTCGTCAAAATAAATCATTGTCGGGTCGTCAGAGGGGGTATAGAGGGATTTTTCATTCTCAAAATTACCTCAGAATCAAATATGACTTGGCACGCATCATGGTGGGCTGCAGAATATCCATTTTCATCTGAATAACAAAAATTCGTCTAAAGAAATCATTGACGGGTCGTTAGAGGGGGTATAGAGGGATTTTTCATTTACAATATTTCTTCAAAAATCAAATATGACTTGGCACGCAACATAGTGGGGTGCAGAATATCCATTTTCATCTGAATAACAATAATTCGTCAACAGAAATCATTGTCGGGTCGTTATAGGGGGTATAGAGGGATTTTTCATTTTCAAAATAGCTTCAAAAATCAAATATGACTTGGCACGTATCATGGTGGAGTGCATAATATTCATTTCTATCTGAATATCAATAATTCGTCAACAGAAATCATTGTCGGGTCGTCAGAGGGGGTATAGAGGGATTTTTCATCTTCAGAATGACTTCAAAAATCAAATATGACTTGGCACGCATCATGGTGGGGTACAGAATATTCATTTTCATCTCAATACCAATAATTTTTCAAAAGAAAACATTGTCGGGTCGTCAGAGGTGGTATAGAGGGATTTTTCATTTTCAAAATTACCTCAAAATCAAATATGACTTGGCACGAATCATTGTGGGGTGCAGTATATCCATTTCCATCTGAATAACAGTAATTTGTCAACAGAAATCATTGTCGGGTCGTCAGAGGGATTATAGAGGGATTTTTCATTTTCAAAATTACCTCAAAGTCTAATATGACTTGGCACGCATCATGGTGGGGTGCAGAGTATCCATTTCCATCTGAATAACAATAATTCGTCAACAGAAATCATTGACGGGTCGTTAGAAGTGGTATAGAGTGATTTTTCATTTTCAAAGTTACTTCAAAAATCTAATATGACTAGGCACGCATCATGGTGGGGTGCAAAGTATCCATGTCCATCTGAATAACAATAAGTCGTCAACAGAAATCATTGTCGGGTCGTCAGAAGGGGTATAGAGGGATTTTTCATCTTTAAAATTACTTCAAAAATCAAATATGACTTGGCACGCATCATTGTGGGGTACAGAATATTCATTTCCATCTCAATACCAATAAATTTTCAAATGAAATCATTGTCGGGTCGTCAAATGGGGTATAGAGAGATTTTTCATTTTCAAAATTACCTCAAAATCAAATATGACTTTGCACGCAACATGGTGGAATGCAGAATATCCATTTCCATCTGAATAACAATAATTCGTCAACAGAAATCATTGACGGGTCGTTAGAAGTGGTATAGAGTTATTTTTCATTTTCAAAATTACTTCAAAATTCTAATATGACTAGGCACGCACCATGGTGGGGTGCAAAGTATCCATGTCCATCTGAATAACAATAATTCGTCATCACAAATCATTGTCGTGTCGTCATAGGGGGTATAGAGAGATTTATCCTTTTCAATATTTCTTCAAAAATCTAATATGACTTGGCACGCATCATCGTGGGGTGCAGAATATCCATTTCTATCTGAATATCAATAATTCGTCAACAGAAATCATTGTCGGGTCGTCAGAGGGGGTATAGAGGGATTTTTCATTTTCAAAATTACCTCAAAATCAAATATGACTTGGCACGAATCATTGTGGGGTGCAGTATATCCATTTCCATCTGAATAACAGTAATTTGTCAACAGAAATCATTGTCGGGTCGTCAGAGGGATTATAGAGGGATTTTTCATTTTCAAAATTACCTCAAAGTCTAATATGACTTGGCACGCATCATGGTGGGGTGCAGAGTATCCATTTCCATCTGAATAACAATAATTCGTCAACAGAAATCATTGACGGGTCGTTAGAAGTGGTATAGAGTGATTTTTCATTTTCAAAGTTACTTCAAAAATCTAATATGACTCGGCACGCATCATGGTGGGGTGCAAAGTATCCATGTCCATCTGAATAACAATAAGTCGTCAACAGAAATCATTGTCGGGTCGTCAGAAGGGGTATAGAGGGATTTTTCATCTTTAAAATTACTTCAGAAATCAAATATGACTTGGCACGCATCATTGTGGGGTACAGAATATTCATTTCCATCTCAATACCAATAAATTTTCAAATGAAATCATTGTCGGGTCGTCAGATGGGGTATAGAGAGATTTTTCATTTTCAAAATTACCTCAAAATCAAATATGACTTTGCACGCAACATGGTGGAATGCAGAATATCCATTTCCATCTGAATAACAATAATTCGTCAACAGAAATCATTGACGGGTCGTTAGAAGTGGTATAGAGTTATTTTTCATTTTCAAAATTACTTCAAAAATCTAATATGACTAGGCACGCACCATGGTGGGGTGCAAAGTATCCATGTCCATCTGAATAACAATAATTCGTCATCACAAATCATTGTCGTGTCGTCATAGGGGGTATAGAGAGATTTATCCTTTTCAATATTTCTTCAAAAATCTAATATGACTTGGCACGCATCATCGTGGGGTGCAAAATATCCAATTCTATCTGAATATCAATAATTCGTCAACAGAAATCATTGTCGGGTCGTCAGAGGGGGATAGAGGGATTTTTCATCTTCATAATGACTTCAAAAATCAAATATGACTTGGCACGCATCATGGTGGGGTACAGAATATTCATTTCCATCTCAATACCAATAATTTTTCAAAGGAATACATTATCGGGTCGTCAGAGGGGGTATAGAGGGATTTTTCATTTTCAAAATTACCTCAAAATCAAATATGACTTGGCACGCATGATGGTGGGGTGCAGAATATCCATTTCCATCTGAATAACAATAATTCGTCAACAGAAATCATTGACGGGTCGTGAGAGGGGGTATAGAGGGATTTTTCATTTTCAAAATTTCTTCAAAAATCTAATATGACTTGGCACGCATCATGGTGGGGTGCAGAATATTTATTCCCATCTGAATAACAATAATTCGTCAACAGAAATCATTGTCGTGTCGTCAGAGGGGGTATGGAGGGATTTTTCATATTCAAAATTACTTCAAGAATCTAATATGACTTGGCACTCATCATGGTGGGGTGCAAAGTATCCATTCCCATCTGAATAATAATAATTTGGCAACAGAAATCATTGTCGTGTCGTCAGAGGGGGTATGGAAGGATTTTTCAATTTCAAAATGACTTCAAAAATCAAATATGACTTGGCACGCATCATGGTGGGGTACAGAATATCCATTTCCATCTCAATAACAATAATTTGTCAACAGAAATCATTGTCGGGTCGTCAGAGAGGGTATAGAGGGATTCTTCATTTTCAAAATTTCTTCAAAAATCTAATATGACTTGGCACGCATCATGGTGGGGAGCAGAATATTTATTCCCATCTAAATAACAATAATTCGTCAACAGAAATCATTGTCATGTCGTCAGAGGGGGTATGGAGGGATTTTTCATTTTCAAAATGACTTCAAAAATCAAATATGACTTGGCACGCATCATGGTGGGGTACAGAATATCCATTTCCATTTCAATAACAATAATTTGTCAACAGAAATCATTGTCGGGTCGTCAGAGGGGGTATAGAGGGATTTTTCATTTTCAAAATTACCTAAAAATCAAATATGACTTAGCACGCATCATGGTGGGCTGCAGAATATTCATTTCCATCTGAATAACAATAATTCGTCAACAGAAATCATTGACGGGTCGTTAGAGGGGGTATAGAGGGATTTTTCATTTTCAATATTACCTCGAAATCAAATGTGACTTGGCACGCATCATGGTGGGGTGCAGAATATCCATTTCTATCTGAATAAATATAATTCGTCAACAGAAATCATTGTCGTGTCGTCAGAGGTGGTATGGAGGGATTTTTCATTTTCTAAATTACTTCAAAAATCAAATATATCTTGGCACGCATCATAGTAGGGTGCGAAATATTTATTTCCATCTGAATAACAATAATTCTTCAACAGAAATCATTGTCGGGTCGTCAGAGGTGGTATAGAGTGATTTTTCATTTTCAAAATTACTTCAAAAATCTAATATGACTAGGCACGCATCATGGTGGGGTGCAAAGTATCCATGTCCATCTGAATAACAATAATTTGTCAACAGAAATCATTGTCGTGTCGTCAGAGGTGGTATGGAGTGATTTTTCATTTTCAAAATTACTTCAAAAATCAAATATATCTTGGCACGCATCATAGTAGGGTGCAAAATATTCATTTCCATCTGAATAACAATAATTCTTCAACAGAAATCATTGTCGGGTCGTCAGAGGGGGTATAGAGGGATTTTTCAATATCAAAATGACTTCAAAAATCAAATATGACATGGAACGCATCATAGTAGGGTGCAAAACATCCATTTCCATCTAAATAACAATAATTTGTCGACAAAAATCATTGTCGGGTCGTCAGAGGTGGTATAGAGTGATTTTTCATTTTCAAAATTACTTCAAAAATCTAATATGACTAGGCACACATCATGGTGAGGTGCAAAGTATCCATGTACATCTGAATAACAATAATTCGTCAACAGAAATCATTGTCGGGTCGTTATAGGGGGTATAGAGGGATTTTTCATTTTCAAAATAGCTTCAAAAATCAAATATGACTTGGCACGTATCATGGTGGAGTGCATAATATCCATTTCTATCTGAATATCAATAATTCGTCAACAGAAATCATTGTCGGGTCGTCAGAGGGGGTATAGAGGGATTTTTCATCTTAAGAATGACTTTAAAAATCAAATATGACTTGGCACGCATCATGGTGGGGTACAGAATATTCATTTTCATCTCAATACCAATAATTTTTCAGAAGAAAACATTGTCGGGTCGTCAGAGGGGGTATAGAGGGATTTTTCATTTTCAAAATTACCTCAAAATCAAATATGACTTGGCACGAATCATTGTGGGGTGCAGTATATCCATTTCCATCTGAATAACAGTAATTTGTCAACAGAAATCATTGTCGGGTCGTCAGAGGGATTATAGAGGGATTTTTCATTTTCAAAATTACCTCAAAGTCTAATATGACTTGGCACGCATCATGGTTGGGTGCAGAGTATCCATTTCCATCTGAATAACAATAATACGTCATCACAAATCATTGTCGTGTCGTCATAGGGGGTATAGAGAGATTTATCCTTTTCAATATTTCTTCAAAAATCTAATATGACTTGGCACGCATCATCGTGGGGTGCAAAATATCCAATTCTATCTGAATATCAATAATTCGTCAACAGAAATCATTGTCGGGTCGTCAGAGGGGGATAGAGGGATTTTTCATCTTCATAATGACTTCAAAAATCAAATATGACTTGGCACGCATCATGGTGGGGTACAGAATATTCATTTCCATCTCAATACCAATAATTTTTCAAAGGAATACATTATCGGGTCGTCAGAGGGGGTATAGAGGGATTTTTCATTTTCAAAATTACCTCAAAATCAAATATGACTTGGCACGCATGATGGTGGGGTGCAGAATATCCATTTCCATCTGAATAACAATAATTCGTCAACAGAAATCATTGACGGGTCGTGAGAGGGGGTATAGAGGGATTTTTCATTTTCAAAATTTCTTCAAAAATCTAATATGACTTGGCACGCATCATGGTGGGGTGCAGAATATTTATTCCCATCTGAATAACAATAATTCGTCAACAGAAATCATTGTCGTGTCGTCAGAGGGGGTATGGAGGGATTTTTCATATTCAAAATTACTTCAAGAATCTAATATGACTTGGCACTCATCATGGTGGGGTGCAAAGTATCCATTCCCATCTGAATAATAATAATTCGTCATCACAAATCATTGTCGTGTCGTCATAGGGGGTATAGAGAGATTTATCCTTTTCAATATTTCTTCAAAAATCTAATATGACTTGGCACGCATCATCGTGGGGTGCAGAATATCCATTTCTATCTGAATATCAATAATTCGTCAACAGAAATCATTGTCGGGTCGTCAGAGGGGGTATAGAGGGATTTTTCATTTTCAAAATTACCTCAAAATCAAATATGACTTGGCACGAATCATTGTGGGGTGCAGTATATCCATTTCCATCTGAATAACAGTAATTTGTCAACAGAAATCATTGTCGGGTCGTCAGAGGGATTATAGAGGGATTTTTCATTTTCAAAATTACCTCAAAGTCTAATATGACTTGGCACGCATCATGGTGGGGTGCAGAGTATCCATTTCCATCTGAATAACAATAATTCGTCAACAGAAATCATTGACGGGTCGTTAGAAGTGGTATAGAGTGATTTTTCATTTTCAAAGTTACTTCAAAAATCTAATATGACTCGGCACGCATCATGGTGGGGTGCAAAGTATCCATGTCCATCTGAATAACAATAAGTCGTCAACAGAAATCATTGTCGGGTCGTCAGAAGGGGTATAGAGGGATTTTTCATCTTTAAAATTACTTCAGAAATCAAATATGACTTGGCACGCATCATTGTGGGGTACAGAATATTCATTTCCATCTCAATACCAATAAATTTTCAAATGAAATCATTGTCGGGTCGTCAGATGGGGTATAGAGAGATTTTTCATTTTCAAAATTACCTCAAAATCAAATATGACTTTGCACGCAACATGGTGGAATGCAGAATATCCATTTCCATCTGAATAACAATAATTCGTCAACAGAAATCATTGACGGGTCGTTAGAAGTGGTATAGAGTTATTTTTCATTTTCAAAATTACTTCAAAAATCTAATATGACTAGGCACGCACCATGGTGGGGTGCAAAGTATCCATGTCCATCTGAATAACAATAATTCGTCATCACAAATCATTGTCGTGTCGTCATAGGGGGTATAGAGAGATTTATCCTTTTCAATATTTCTTCAAAAATCTAATATGACTTGGCACGCATCATCGTGGGGTGCAAAATATCCAATTCTATCTGAATATCAATAATTCGTCAACAGAAATCATTGTCGGGTCGTCAGAGGGGGATAGAGGGATTTTTCATCTTCATAATGACTTCAAAAATCAAATATGACTTGGCACGCATCATGGTGGGGTACAGAATATTCATTTCCATCTCAATACCAATAATTTTTCAAAGGAATACATTATCGGGTCGTCAGAGGGGGTATAGAGGGATTTTTCATTTTCAAAATTACCTCAAAATCAAATATGACTTGGCACGCATGATGGTGGGGTGCAGAATATCCATTTCCATCTGAATAACAATAATTCGTCAACAGAAATCATTGACGGGTCGTGAGAGGGGGTATAGAGGGATTTTTCATTTTCAAAATTTCTTCAAAAATCTAATATGACTTGGCACGCATCATGGTGGGGTGCAGAATATTTATTCCCATCTGAATAACAATAATTCGTCAACAGAAATCATTGTCGTGTCGTCAGAGGGGGTATGGAGGGATTTTTCATATTCAAAATTACTTCAAGAATCTAATATGACTTGGCACTCATCATGGTGGGGTGCAAAGTATCCATTCCCATCTGAATAATAATAATTTGGCAACAGAAATCATTGTCGTGTCGTCAGAGGGGGTATGGAAGGATTTTTCAATTTCAAAATGACTTCAAAAATCAAATATGACTTGGCACGCATCATGGTGGGGTACAGAATATCCATTTCCATCTCAATAACAATAATTTGTCAACAGAAATCATTGTCGGGTCGTCAGAGAGGGTATAGAGGGATTCTTCATTTTCAAAATTTCTTCAAAAATCTAATATGACTTGGCACGCATCATGGTGGGGAGCAGAATATTTATTCCCATCTAAATAACAATAATTCGTCAACAGAAATCATTGTCATGTCGTCAGAGGGGGTATGGAGGGATTTTTCATTTTCAAAATGACTTCAAAAATCAAATATGACTTGGCACGCATCATGGTGGGGTACAGAATATCCATTTCCATTTCAATAACAATAATTTGTCAACAGAAATCATTGTCGGGTCGTCAGAGGGGGTATAGAGGGATTTTTCATTTTCAAAATTACCTCAAAATCAAATATGACTTAGCACGCATCATGGTGGGCTGCAGAATATTCATTTCCATCTGAATAACAATAATTCGTCAACAGAAATCATTGACGGGTCGTTAGAGGGGGTATAGAGGGATTTTTCATTTTCAATATTACCTCGAAATCAAATGTGACTTGGCACGCATCATGGTGGGGTGCAGAATATCCATTTCTATCTGAATAAATATAATTCGTCAACAGAAATCATTGTCGTGTCGTCAGAGGTGGTATGGAGGGATTTTTCATTTTCTAAATTACTTCAAAAATCAAATATATCTTGGCACGCATCATAGTAGGGTGCGAAATATTTATTTCCATCTGAATAACAATAATTCTTCAACAGAAATCATTGTCGGGTCGTCAGAGGTGGTATAGAGTGATTTTTCATTTTCAAAATTACTTCAAAAATCTAATATGACTAGGCACGCATCATGGTGGGGTGCAAAGTATCCATGTCCATCTGAATAACAATAATTTGTCAACAGAAATCATTGTCGTGTCGTCAGAGGTGGTATGGAGTGATTTTTCATTTTCAAAATTACTTCAAAAATCAAATATATCTTGGCACGCATCATAGTAGGGTGCAAAATATTCATTTCCATCTGAATAACAATAATTCTTCAACAGAAATCATTGTCGGGTCGTCAGAGGGGGTATAGAGGGATTTTTCAATATCAAAATGACTTCAAAAATCAAATATGACATGGAACGCATCATAGTAGGGTGCAAAACATCCATTTCCATCTAAATAACAATAATTTGTCGACAAAAATCATTGTCGGGTCGTCAGAGGTGGTATAGAGTGATTTTTCATTTTCAAAATTACTTCAAAAATCTAATATGACTAGGCACACATCATGGTGAGGTGCAAAGTATCCATGTACATCTGAATAACAATAATTCGTCAACAGAAATCATTGTCGGGTCGTTATAGGGGGTATAGAGGGATTTTTCATTTTCAAAATAGCTTCAAAAATCAAATATGACTTGGCACGTATCATGGTGGAGTGCATAATATCCATTTCTATCTGAATATCAATAATTCGTCAACAGAAATCATTGTCGGGTCGTCAGAGGGGGTATAGAGGGATTTTTCATCTTAAGAATGACTTTAAAAATCAAATATGACTTGGCACGCATCATGGTGGGGTACAGAATATTCATTTTCATCTCAATACCAATAATTTTTCAGAAGAAAACATTGTCGGGTCGTCAGAGGGGGTATAGAGGGATTTTTCATTTTCAAAATTACCTCAAAATCAAATATGACTTGGCACGAATCATTGTGGGGTGCAGTATATCCATTTCCATCTGAATAACAGTAATTTGTCAACAGAAATCATTGTCGGGTCGTCAGAGGGATTATAGAGGGATTTTTCATTTTCAAAATTACCTCAAAGTCTAATATGACTTGGCACGCATCATGGTTGGGTGCAGAGTATCCATTTCCATCTGAATAACAATAATACGTCAACAGAAATCATTGACGGGTCGTTAGAAGTGGTATAGAGTGATTTTTCATTTTCAAAGTTACTTCGAAAATCTAATATGACTAGGCACGCATCATGGTGGGGTGCAAAGTATCCATGTCCATCTGAATAACAATAAGTCGTCAACAGAAATCATTGTCGGGTCGTCAGAAGGGGTATAGAGGGATTTTTCATCTTTAAAATTACTTCAAAAATCAAATATGACTTGGCACGCATCATTGTGGGGTACAGAATATTCATTTCCATCTCAATACCAATAAATTTTCAAATGAAATCATTGTCGGGTCGTCAGATGGGGTATAGAGAGATTTTTCATTTTCAAAATTACCTCAAAATCAAATATGACTTTGCACGCAACATGGTGGAATGCAGAATATCCATTTCCATCTGAATAACAATAATTCGTCAACAGAAATCATTGTCGGGTCGTCAGAGGGGGTATAGAGGGATTTTTCATATTCAAAATTACCTCAAAATCAAATATGACTTGGCACGCAACGTGGTGGGGTGCAGAATATCCATTTCCATCTGAATAACAATAATTCGTCAACAGAAATCATTGTCGGGTCGTTAGAGGGGGTATACAGGGATTTTTTAATTTCAATATTTCTTCAAAAATCCAATATGACTTGGCATGCATCATGGTAGTGTGCAGAATATCGATTTTCATCTGAATAACAATAATTTGTCATCAGAAATCATTGTCGGGTCGTCTGAGGGGTTATAGAGAGATATTTCATTTTCAAAATGACTTCAAAAATCAAATATGACTTGGCACGCATCATGGTGGGGAGAAGAATATTCATTTCCACCTCAATAACAATAATTCGTCAAAATAAATCATTGTCAGGTCGTCAGAGGGGGTATAGAGGGATTTTTCATTTTTAAAATTATCTCAAAATCAAATATGACTTGTCACGCATCATGGTGGGGTGCAAAGTATTCATGTCCATCTGAATAACAATAATTCGTCTACAGAATTCATTGTCGGGTCGTTAGAAGGGGTATAGAGGGATTTTTCATTTTCAAAATTACCTCAAAATCAAATATGACTTGGCACGCAACGTGGTGGGGTGCAGAATATCCATTTCCATCTGAATAACAATAATTCGTCAACAGAAATCATTGTCGGGTCGTTAGAGGGGGTACACAGGGATTTTTCAATTTCAATATTTCTTCAAAAATCTAATATGACTTGGCACGCATCATGGTAGTGTGCAGAATATCCATTTTCATCTGAATAACAATAATTTGTCAACAGAAATCATTGTCGGGTCGTCAGAGGGGTTATAGAGGGATTTTTCATTTTCAAAATGACTTCAAAAATCAAATATGACTTGGCACGCATAATGGTGGGGTACAGAATATTCATTTCCACCTCAATAACAATAATTCGTCAAAATAAATCATTGTCGGGTCGTCAGAGGGGGAATAGAGGGATTTTTCATTTTTAAAATTATCTCAAAATCAAATATGACTTGGCACGCATCATGGTGGGGTGCAAAGTATTCATGTCCATCCGAATAATAATAATTCGTCAACACAAATCATTGTCGGGTCGTTAGAGGGGGGTATAGAGGGATTTTTCATTTTCAATATTTCTTCAAAAATAAAATATGACTTGGCACGCAACATAGTGGGGTGCAGAATATCCATTTCCATCTGAATAACAATAATTCGTCAACAGAAATCATTGTCGGGTCGTTAGAGGGGGTATACAGGGATTTTTCAATTTCAATATTTCTTCAAAAATCTAATATGACTTGGCACGCATCATGGTAGTGTGCAGAATATTCATTTTCATCTGAATAACAATAATTTGTCAACAGAAATCATAGTCGGGTCGTCTGAGGGGTTATAGGGGGATTTATCATTATCAAAATGACTTCAAAAATCAAATACGACTTGGCACGCATCATCGTGGGGTACAGAATATTCATTTCCACCTCAATAACAATAATTCGTCAAAATAAATCATTGTCGGGTCGTCAGAGGGGGTATAGAGGGATTTTTCATTCTCAAAATTACCTCAGAATCAAATATGACTTGGCACGCATCATGGTGGGCTGCAGAATATCCATTTTCATCTGAATAACAATAATTTGTCAACAGAAATCATTGTCGGGTCGTCAGAGGGGTTATAGAGGGATTTTTCATTTTCAAAATGACTTCAAAAATCAAATATGACTTGGCACGCATCATGGTGGGGTACAGAATATTCATTTCCACCTCAATAACAATAATTCGTCAAAATAAATCATTGTCGGGTCGTCAGGGGGGTATAGAGGGATTTTTGATTTTTAAAATTATCTCAAAATCAAATATGACTTGGCACGCATCATGGTGGGGTGCAAAGTATTCATGTCCATCCGAATAATAATAATTCGTCAACACAAATCATTGTCGGGTCGTTAGAGGGGGGTATAGAGGGATTTTTCATTTTCAATATTTCTTCAAAATTAAAATATGACTTGGCACGCAACATAGTGGGGTGCGGAATATCCATTCCCATCTGAATAACAGTAATTCGTCAACAGAAATCATTGTCGGGTCGTTAGAGGGGGTATACAGGGATTTTTCAATTTCAATATTTCTTCAAAAATCTAATATGACTTGGCACGCATCATGGTAGTGTGCAGAATATTCATTTTCATCTGAATAACAATAATTTGTCAACAGAAATCATAGTCGGGTCGTCTGAGGGGTTATAGGGGGATTTCTCATTTTCAAAATGTCATCAAAAATCAAATATGACTTGGCACGCATCATCGTGGGGTACAGAATACTCATTTCCACCTCAATAACAATAATTCGTCAAAATAATTCATTGTCGGGTCGTCAGAGGGGGTATAGAGGGATTTTTCATTTTTAAAATTATCTCAAAATCAAATATGACTTGGCACGCATCATGGTGGGGTGCAAAGTATTCATGTCCATCCGAATAATAATAATTCGTCAACACACATCATTGTCGGGTCGTTAGAGGGGGGTATAGAGGGATTTTTCATTTTCAATATTTCTTTAAAAATAAAATATGACTTGGCACGCATCATGGTAGTGTGCAGAATATCCATTTTCATCTGAATAACAATAATTCGTCAACAGAAATCATTGACGGGTCGTTAAAGGGGGTATAGAGGGATTTTTCATTTTCAAAATTACCTCAAAATCAAATATGACGTGGCACGCAACATGGTGGGGTGCAGAATATATATTTCCATCTGAATAAGTATAATTCGTCAACAGAAATCATTGTCGGGTCGTTAGAGGGGGTATACAGGGATTTTTCAATTTCAATATTTCTTCAAAAATCCAATATGACTTGGCACGCAACATGGTAGTGTGCAGAATATCCATTTTCATCTGAATAACAATAATTTGTCATCAGAAATCATTGTCGGGTCGTCTGAGGGGTTATAGAGAGATTTTTCATTTTCAAAATGACTTAAAAAATCAAATATGACTTGGCACGCATCATGTTGGGGTACAGAATATTCATTTCCACCTCAAGAACAATAATTCGTCAAAATAAATCATTGTCGGGTCGTCAGAGGGGGTTTAGAGGGATTTTTCATTCTCAAAATTACCTCAGAATCAAATATGACTTGGCACGCAACATGGTGGGGTGCAGAATATTCATTTCCATCTGAATAACAATAATTCGTCAACAGAAATCATTGACGGGTCGTTAAAGGGGGTATAGAGGGATTTTTCATTTTCAAAATTACCTCAAAATCAAATATGACTTGGCACGCAACATGGTGGGGTGCAGAATATCCATTTCCATCTGAATAACAATAGTTCGTCGACAGAAATCATTGTCGGGTCGTCTGAGGGGTTATAGAGAGATTTTTCATTTTCAAAATGACTTCAAAAATCAAATATGACTTGGCACGCATCATGGTTGGGTACAGAATATTCATTTCCACCTCAATAACAATAATTCGTCAAATTTAATCATTGTCGGGTCGTCAGAGGGGGTATAGAGGGATTTTTCATTCTCAAAATTATCTCAGAATCAAATATGACTTGGCACGCATCATGGAGGGCTGCAGAATATCCATTTTCATCTGAATAACAATAATTTGTCTACAGAAATCATTGACGGGTCGTTAGAGGGGGGTATAGAGGGATTTTTCATTTTCAAAATTACCTCAAAATCAAATATGACTTGGCACGCATCATGGTGGGGTGCAGAATATACATTCCGATCTAAATAACAATAATTCGTCAACAGAAATCATTGGCGGGTCGTTAGAGGGGGTATAGAGGGATTTTTCATTTTCAAAAGTTCTTCAAAAATCTAATATGACTTGGCACGCATCATGTTGAGGTGCAGAATATCAATTTCCATCTGAATAACTATAATTCGTCAACAAAAATCATTGTCGTGTCGTTAGAGGGGGTATAGAGGGATTTTACATTTTCAATATTTCTTCAAAAATCTAATATGACTTGGCACGCATAATGGTGGGGTGCAAAGTATTCATGTCCATCTGAATAACAATAATTCGTCAAAAGAAATCATTGTCGGGTTGTTAGAGGGGGTATAGAGGGATTTTTCATTTTCAATATTTCTTCAAAAATGTAATATGACTTGGCACGCATCATGGTGGGGTGCAGAATATCCATTTCCATCTGAATAACAATAATTCCCTAACATAAATCATTGTCGTGTCGTCAGAGGGGTATAGAGGGATTTTTCATATTCAAAATTTTCTCAAAATCAAATATGACTTGGCACGCAACATAGTGGGGTGCAGAATATCCTATCCCATCTGAATAACAATAATTCGTTAACAGAAATCATTGTCGGGTCGTTAGAAGGGGTATAGAGGGATTTTTCATTTTCAAAATTACTTCAAAAATTCAATATGACTTGGCACGCATCATGGTAGTGTGCAGAATATCTAGTTTCATCTGAATAACAATAATTTGTCAACAGAAATCATTGTCGGGTCGTCAGAGGGGTTATGGAGGGATTTTTCATTTTCAAAATGACTTCAAAAATCAAATATGACTTGGCACGCATCATGGTGGGGTACAGAATATTCATTTCCGCCTCAATAACAATAATTCGTCAACAGAAATCATTGTCGGGTAGTTAGAGGGGGTATACAGGGATTTTTCAATTTCAATACTTCTTCAAAAATCTAATTTGACTTGGCACGCATCATGGTAGTGTGCAGAATATCCAATTTCATCTGAATAACAATAATTTGTCAACAGAAATCATTGTCGGGTCGTCAGAGGGGTTATAGAGGGATTTTTCATCTTCAGAATGACTTCAAAAATCAAATATGACTTGGCACGCATCATGGTGGGGTACAGAATATTCATTTTCATCTCAATACCAATAATTTTTCAAAAGAAAACATTGTCGGGTCGTCAGAGGTGGTATAGAGGGATTTTTCATTTTCAAAATTACCTCAAAATCAAATATGACTTGGCACGAATCATTGTGGGGTGCAGTATATCCATTTCCATCTGAATAACAGTAATTTGTCAACAGAAATCATTGTCGGGTCGTCAGAGGGATTATAGAGGGATTTTTCATTTTCAAAATTACCTCAAAGTCTAATATGACTTGGCACGCATCATGGTGGGGTGCAGAGTATCCATTTCCATCTGAATAACAATAATTCGTCAACAGAAATCATTGACGGGTCGTTAGAAGTGGTATAGAGTGATTTTTCATTTTCAAAGTTACTTCAAAAATCTAATATGACTAGGCACGCATCATGGTGGGGTGCAAAGTATCCATGTCCATCTGAATAACAATAAGTCGTCAACAGAAATCATTGTCGGGTCGTCAGAAGGGGTATAGAGGGATTTTTCATCTTTAAAATTACTTCAAAAATCAAATATGACTTGGCACGCATCATTGTGGGGTACAGAATATTCATTTCCATCTCAATACCAATAGATTTTCAAATGAAATCATTGTCGGGTCGTCAAATGGGGTATAGAGAGATTTTTCATTTTCAAAATTACCTCAAAATCAAATATGACTTTGCACGCAACATGGTGGAATGCAGAATATCCATTTCCATCTGAATAACAATAATTCGTCAACAGAAATCATTGACGGGTCGTTAGAAGTGGTATAGAGTTATTTTTCATTTTCAAAATTACTTCAAAATTCTAATATGACTAGGCACGCACCATGGTGGGGTGCAAAGTATCCATGTCCATCTGAATAACAATAATTCGTCATCACAAATCATTGTCGTGTCGTCATAGGGGGTATAGAGAGATTTATCCTTTTCAATATTTCTTCAAAAATCTAATATGACTTGGCACGCATCATCGTGGGGTGCAGAATATCCATTTCTATCTGAATATCAATAATTCGTCAACAGAAATCATTGTCGGGTCGTCAGAGGGGGTATAGAGGGATTTTTCATTTTCAAAATTACCTCAAAATCAAATATGACTTGGCACGAATCATTGTGGGGTGCAGTATATCCATTTCCATCTGAATAACAGTAATTTGTCAACAGAAATCATTGTCGGGTCGTCAGAGGGATTATAGAGGGATTTTTCATTTTCAAAATTACCTCAAAGTCTAATATGACTTGGCACGCATCATGGTGGGGTGCAGAGTATCAATTTCCATCTGAATAACAATAATTCGTCAACAGAAATCATTGACGGGTCGTTAGAAGTGGTATAGAGTGATTTTTCATTTTCAAAGTTACTTCAAAAATCTAATATGACTCGGCACGCATCATGGTGGGGTGCGAAGTATCCATGTCCATCTGAATAACAATAAGTCGTCAACAGAAATCATTGTCGGGTCGTCAGAAGGGGTATAGAGGGATTTTTCATCTTTAAAATTACTTCAGAAATCAAATATGACTTGGCACGCATCATTGTGGGGTACAGAATATTCATTTCCATCTCAATACCAATAAATTTTCAAATGAAATCATTGTCGGGTCGTCAGATGGGGTATAGAGAGATTTTTCATTTTCAAAATTACCTCAAAATCAAATATGACTTTGCACGCAACATGGTGGAATGCAGAATATCCATTTCCATCTGAATAACAATAATTCGTCAACAGAAATCATTGACGGGTCGTTAGAAGTGGTATAGAGTTATTTTTCATTTTCAAAATTACTTCAAAAATCTAATATGACTAGGCACGCACCATGGTGGGGTGCAAAGTATCCATGTCCATCTGAATAACAATAATTCGTCATCACAAATCATTGTCGTGTCGTCATAGGGGGTATAGAGAGATTTATCCTTTTCAATATTTCTTCAAAAATCTAATATGACTTGGCACGCATCATCGTGGGGTGCAAAATATCCAATTCTATCTGAATATCAATAATTCGTCAACAGAAATCATTGTCGGGTCGTCAGAGGGGGATAGAGGGATTTTTCATCTTCATAATGACTTCAAAAATCAAATATGACTTGGCACGCATCATGGTGGGGTACAGAATATTCATTTCCATCTCAATACCAATAATTTTTCAAAGGAATACATTATCGGGTCGTCAGAGGGGGTATAGAGGGATTTTTCATTTTCAAAATTACCTCAAAATCAAATATGACTTGGCACGCATGATGGTGGGGTGCAGAATATCCATTTCCATCTGAATAACAATAATTCGTCAACAGAAATCATTGACGGGTCGTGAGAGGGGGTATAGAGGGATTTTACATTTTCAATATTTCTTCAAAAATCTAATATGACTTGGCACGCATCATAGTGGGGTGCAAAGTATTCATGTCCATCTGAATAACAATAATTCGTCAGAAGAAATCATTGTCGGGTTGTTAGAGGGGGTATAGAGGGATTTTTCATTTTCAATATTTCTTCAAAAATGTAATATGACTTGGCACGCATCATGGTGGGGTGCAAAGTATCCAGATCCATCAAAATAACAATAATTCGTCAACAGAAATCATTGTCGGGTCGTTAGAGGGGGTATAGAGGGATTTTACATTTTCAATATTTCTTCAAAAATCTAATATGACTTGGCACGCATCATGGTGGGGTGCAAAGTATTCATGTCCATCTGAATAACAATAATTCGTCAAAAGAAATCATTGTCGGGTTGTTAGAGGGGGTATAGAGGGATTTTTCATTTTCAATATTTCTTCAAAAATGTAATATGACTTGGCACGCATCATGGTGGGGTGCAGAATATCCATTTCCATCTGAATAACAATAATTCCCTAACATAAATCATTGTCGTGTCGTCAGAGGGGTATAGAGGGATTTTTCATATTCAAAATTTTCTCAAAATCAAATATGACTTGGCACGCAACATAGTGGGGTGCAGAATATCCTATCCCATCTGAATAACAATAATTCGTTAACAGAAATCATTGTCGGGTCGTTAGAAGGGGTATAGAGGGATTTTTCATTTTCAAAATTACTTCAAAAATTCAATATGACTTGGCACGCATCATGGTAGTGTGCAGAATATCTAGTTTCATCTGAATAACAATAATTTGTCAACAGAAATCATTGTCGGGTCGTCAGAGGGGTTATGGAGGGATTTTTCATTTTCAAAATGACTTCAAAAATCAAATATGACTTGGCACGCATCATGGTGGGGTACAGAATATTCATTTCCACCTCAATAACAATAATTCGTCAACAGAAATCATTGTCGGGTAGTTAGAGGGGGTATACAGGGATTTTTCAATTTCAATACTTCTTCAAAAATCTAATTTGACTTGGCACGCATCATGGTAGTGTGCAGAATATCCATTTTCATCTGAATAACAATAATTTGTCAACAGAAATCATTGTCGGGTCGTCAGAGGGGTTATAGAGGGATTTTTCATTTTCAAAATGACTTCAAAAATCAAATATGACTTGGCACGCATAATGGTGGGGTACAGAATATTCATTTCTACCTCAATAACAATAATTCGTCAAAATAAATCATTGTCGGGTCGTCAGAGGGGGAATAGAGGGATTTTTCATTTTTAAAATTATCTCAAAATCAAATATGACTTGGCACGCATCATGGTGGGGTGCAAAGTATTCATGTCCATCCGAATAATAATAATTCGTCAACACAAATCATTGTCGGGTCGTTAGAGGGGGGTATAGAGGGATTTTTCATTTTCAATATTTCTTCAAAAATAAAATATGACTTGGCACGCAACATAGTGGGGTGCAGAATATCCATTTCCATCTGAATAACAATAATTCGTCAACAGAAATCATTGTCGGGTCGTTAGAGGGGGTATAAAGGGATTTTTCAATTTCAATATTTCTTCAAAAATCTAATATGACTTGGCACGCATCATGGTAGTGTGCAGAATATTCATTTTCATCTGAATAACAATAATTTGTCAACAGAAATCATAGTCGGGTCGTCTGAGGGGTTATAGGGGGATTTATCATTATCAAAATGACTTCAAAAATCAAATACGACTTGGCACGCATCATCGTGGGGTACAGAATATTCATTTCCACCTCAATAACAATAATTCGTCAAAATAAATCATTGTCGGGTCGTCAGAGGGGGTATAGCGGGATTTTTCATTCTCAAAATTACCTCAGAATCAAATATGACTTGGCACGCATCATGGTGGGCTGCAGAATATCCATTTTCATCTGAATAACAATAATTTGTCAACAGAAATCATTGTCGGGTCGTCAGAGGGGTTATAGAGGGATTTTTCATTTTCAAAATGACTTCAAAAATCAAATATGACTTGGCACGCATCATGGTGGGGTACAGAATATTCATTTCCACCTCAATAACAATAATTCGTCAAAATAAATCATTGTCGGGTCGTCAGGGGGGTATAGAGGGATTTTTGATTTTTAAAATTATCTCAAAATCAAATATGACTTGGCACGCATCATGGTGGGGTGCAAAGTATTCATGTCCATCCGAATAATAATAATTCGTCAACACAAATCATTGTCGGGTCGTTAGAGGGGGGTATAGAGGGATTTTTCATTTTCAATATTTCTTCAAAATTAAAATATGACTTGGCACGCAACATAGTGGGGTGCGGAATATCCATTCCCATCTGAATAACAGTAATTCGTCAACAGAAATCATTGTCGGGTCGTTAGAGGGGGTATACAGGGATTTTTCAATTTCAATATTTCTTCAAAAATCTAATATGACTTGGCACGCATCATGGTAGTGTGCAGAATATTCATTTTCATCTGAATAACAATAATTTGTCAACAGAAATCATAGTCGGGTCGTCTGAGGGGTTATAGGGGGATTTCTCATTTTCAAAATGTCTTCAAAAATCAAATATGACTTGGCACGCATCATCGTGGGGTACAGAATACTCATTTCCACCTCAATAACAATAATTCGTCAAAATAATTCATTGTCGGGTCGTCAGAGGGGGTATAGAGGGATTTTTCATTCTCAAAATTACCTCAGAATCAAATATGACTTGGCACGCATCATGGTGGGCTGCAGAATATCCATTTTCATCTGAATAACAATAATTCGTCAACAGAAATCATTGACGGGTCGTTAAAGGGGGTATAGAGGAATTTTTCATTTTCAAAATTACCTCAAAATCAAATATGACTTGGCACGCAACATAGCGGGGTGCAGAATATCCATTCCCATCTGAAAAACAATAATTCGTCAACAGAAATCATTGTCGGGTCGTTAGAAGGGGTATAGAGGGATTTTTCATTTTCAAAATTACCTCAAAATCAAATATGACTTGGCACGCAACATGGTGGGGTGCAGAATATTCATTTCCATCTGAATAAGAATAATTCGTCAACAGAAATCATTGTCGGGTCGTTAGAGGGGGTACACAGGGATTTTTCAATTTCAATATTTCTTCAAAAATCTAATATGACTTGGCACGCATCATGGTAGTGTGCAGAATATCCATTTTCATCTGAATAACAATAATTTGTCAACAGAAATCATTGTCGGGTCGTCAGAGGGGTTATAGAGGGATTTTTCATTTTCAAAATGACTTCAAAAATCAAATATGACTTGGCACGCATCATGGTGGGGAGAAGAATATTCATTTCCACCTCAATAACAATAATTCGTCAAAATAAATCATTGTCAGGTCGTCAGAGGGGGTATAGAGGGATTTTTCATTTTTAAAATTATCTCAAAATCAAATATGACTTGGCACGCAACATGGTGGGGTGCAGAATATCCATTTCCATCCGAATAAGAATAATTCGTCAACAGAAATCATTGTCGGGTCGTTAGAGGGGGTATACAGGGATTTTTTAATTTCAATATTTCTTCAAAAATCCAATATGACTTGGCATGCATCATGGTAGTGTGCAGAATATCCATTTTCATCTGAATAACAATAATTTGTCATCAGAAATCATTGTCGGGTCGTCTGAGGGGTTATAGAGAGATTTTTCATTTTCAAAATGACTTCAAAAATCAAATATGACTTGGCACGCATCATGGTGGGGTACAGAATATTCATTTCCACCTCAATAACAATAATTCGTCAAAATAAATCATTGTCGGGTCGTCAGAGGGGGTATAGAGGGATTTTTCATTCTCAAAATTACCTCAGAATCAAATATGACTTGGCACGCATCATGGTGGGCTGCAGAATATCCATTTTCATCTGAATAACAAAAATTCGTCTAAAGAAATCATTGACGGGTCGTTAGAGGGGGTATAGAGGGATTTTTCATTTACAATATTTCTTCAAAAATCAAATATGACTTGGCACGCAACATAGTGGGGTGCAGAATATCCATTTTCATCTGAATAACAATAATTCGTCAACAGAAATCATTGTCGGGTCGTTATAGGGGGTATAGAGGGATTTTTCATTTTCAAAATAGCTTCAAAAATCAAATATGACTTGGCACGTATCATGGTGGAGTGCATAATATCCATTTCTATCTGAATATCAATAATTCGTCAACAGAAATCATTGTCGGGTCGTCAGAGGGGGTATAGAGGGATTTTTCATCTTCAGAATGACTTCAAAAATCAAATATGACTTGGCACGCATCATGGTGGGGTACAGAATATTCATTTTCATCTCAATACCAATAATTTTTCAAAAGAAAACATTGTCGGGTCGTCAGAGGTGGTATAGAGGGATTTTTCATTTTCAAAATTACCTCAAAATCAAATATGACTTGGCACGAATCATTGTGGGGTGCAGTATATCCATTTCCATCTGAATAACAGTAATTTGTCAACAGAAATCATTGTCGGGTCGTCAGAGGGATTATAGAGGGATTTTTCATTTTCAAAATTACCTCAAAGTCTAATATGACTTGGCACGCATCATGGTGGGGTGCAGAGTATCCATTTCCATCTGAATAACAATAATTCGTCAACAGAAATCATTGACGGGTCGTTAGAAGTGGTATAGAGTGATTTTTCATTTTCAAAGTTACTTCAAAAATCTAATATGACTAGGCACGCATCATGGTGGGGTGCAAAGTATCCATGTCCATCTGAATAACAATAAGTCGTCAACAGAAATCATTGTCGGGTCGTCAGAAGGGGTATAGAGGGATTTTTCATCTTTAAAATTACTTCAAAAATCAAATATGACTTGGCACGCATCATTGTGGGGTACAGAATATTCATTTCCATCTCAATACCAATAAATTTTCAAATGAAATCATTGTCGGGTCGTCAAATGGGGTATAGAGAGATTTTTCATTTTCAAAATTACCTCAAAATCAAATATGACTTTGCACGCAACATGGTGGAATGCAGAATATCCATTTCCATCTGAATAACAATAATTCGTCAACAGAAATCATTGACGGGTCGTTAGAAGTGGTATAGAGTTATTTTTCATTTTCAAAATTACTTCAAAATTCTAATATGACTAGGCACGCACCATGGTGGGGTGCAAAGTATCCATGTCCATCTGAATAACAATAATTCGTCATCACAAATCATTGTCGTGTCGTCATAGGGGGTATAGAGAGATTTATCCTTTTCAATATTTCTTCAAAAATCTAATATGACTTGGCACGCATCATCGTGGGGTGCAGAATATCCATTTCTATCTGAATATCAATAATTCGTCAACAGAAATCATTGTCGGGTCGTCAGAGGGGGTATAGAGGGATTTTTCATTTTCAAAATTACCTCAAAATCAAATATGACTTGGCACGAATCATTGTGGGGTGCAGTATATCCATTTCCATCTGAATAACAGTAATTTGTCAACAGAAATCATTGTCGGGTCGTCAGAGGGATTATAGAGGGATTTTTCATTTTCAAAATTACCTCAAAGTCTAATATGACTTGGCACGCATCATGGTGGGGTGCAGAGTATCCATTTCCATCTGAATAACAATAATTCGTCAACAGAAATCATTGACGGGTCGTTAGAAGTGGTATAGAGTGATTTTTCATTTTCAAAGTTACTTCAAAAATCTAATATGACTCGGCACGCATCATGGTGGGGTGCAAAGTATCCATGTCCATCTGAATAACAATAAGTCGTCAACAGAAATCATTGTCGGGTCGTCAGAAGGGGTATAGAGGGATTTTTCATCTTTAAAATTACTTCAGAAATCAAATATGACTTGGCACGCATCATTGTGGGGTACAGAATATTCATTTCCATCTCAATACCAATAAATTTTCAAATGAAATCATTGTCGGGTCGTCAGATGGGGTATAGAGAGATTTTTCATTTTCAAAATTACCTCAAAATCAAATATGACTTTGCACGCAACATGGTGGAATGCAGAATATCCATTTCCATCTGAATAACAATAATTCGTCAACAGAAATCATTGACGGGTCGTTAGAAGTGGTATAGAGTTATTTTTCATTTTCAAAATTACTTCAAAAATCTAATATGACTAGGCACGCACCATGGTGGGGTGCAAAGTATCCATGTCCATCTGAATAACAATAATTCGTCATCACAAATCATTGTCGTGTCGTCATAGGGGGTATAGAGAGATTTATCCTTTTCAATATTTCTTCAAAAATCTAATATGACTTGGCACGCATCATCGTGGGGTGCAAAATATCCAATTCTATCTGAATATCAATAATTCGTCAACAGAAATCATTGTCGGGTCGTCAGAGGGGGATAGAGGGATTTTTCATCTTCATAATGACTTCAAAAATCAAATATGACTTGGCACGCATCATGGTGGGGTACAGAATATTCATTTCCATCTCAATACCAATAATTTTTCAAAGGAATACATTATCGGGTCGTCAGAGGGGGTATAGAGGGATTTTTCATTTTCAAAATTACCTCAAAATCAAATATGACTTGGCACGCATGATGGTGGGGTGCAGAATATCCATTTCCATCTGAATAACAATAATTCGTCAACAGAAATCATTGACGGGTCGTGAGAGGGGGTATAGAGGGATTTTTCATTTTCAAAATTTCTTCAAAAATCTAATATGACTTGGCACGCATCATGGTGGGGTGCAGAATATTTATTCCCATCTGAATAACAATAATTCGTCAACAGAAATCATTGTCGTGTCGTCAGAGGGGGTATGGAGGGATTTTTCATATTCAAAATTACTTCAAGAATCTAATATGACTTGGCACTCATCATGGTGGGGTGCAAAGTATCCATTCCCATCTGAATAATAATAATTTGGCAACAGAAATCATTGTCGTGTCGTCAGAGGGGGTATGGAAGGATTTTTCAATTTCAAAATGACTTCAAAAATCAAATATGACTTGGCACGCATCATGGTGGGGTACAGAATATCCATTTCCATCTCAATAACAATAATTTGTCAACAGAAATCATTGTCGGGTCGTCAGAGAGGGTATAGAGGGATTCTTCATTTTCAAAATTTCTTCAAAAATCTAATATGACTTGGCACGCATCATGGTGGGGAGCAGAATATTTATTCCCATCTAAATAACAATAATTCGTCAACAGAAATCATTGTCATGTCGTCAGAGGGGGTATGGAGGGATTTTTCATTTTCAAAATGACTTCAAAAATCAAATATGACTTGGCACGCATCATGGTGGGGTACAGAATATCCATTTCCATTTCAATAACAATAATTTGTCAACAGAAATCATTGTCGGGTCGTCAGAGGGGGTATAGAGGGATTTTTCATTTTCAAAATTACCTCAAAATCAAATATGACTTAGCACGCATCATGGTGGGCTGCAGAATATTCATTTCCATCTGAATAACAATAATTCGTCAACAGAAATCATTGACGGGTCGTTAGAGGGGGTATAGAGGGATTTTTCATTTTCAATATTACCTCGAAATCAAATGTGACTTGGCACGCATCATGGTGGGGTGCAGAATATCCATTTCTATCTGAATAAATATAATTCGTCAACAGAAATCATTGTCGTGTCGTCAGAGGTGGTATGGAGGGATTTTTCATTTTCTAAATTACTTCAAAAATCAAATATATCTTGGCACGCATCATAGTAGGGTGCGAAATATTTATTTCCATCTGAATAACAATAATTCTTCAACAGAAATCATTGTCGGGTCGTCAGAGGTGGTATAGAGTGATTTTTCATTTTCAAAATTACTTCAAAAATCTAATATGACTAGGCACGCATCATGGTGGGGTGCAAAGTATCCATGTCCATCTGAATAACAATAATTTGTCAACAGAAATCATTGTCGTGTCGTCAGAGGTGGTATGGAGTGATTTTTCATTTTCAAAATTACTTCAAAAATCAAATATATCTTGGCACGCATCATAGTAGGGTGCAAAATATTCATTTCCATCTGAATAACAATAATTCTTCAACAGAAATCATTGTCGGGTCGTCAGAGGGGGTATAGAGGGATTTTTCAATATCAAAATGACTTCAAAAATCAAATATGACATGGAACGCATCATAGTAGGGTGCAAAACATCCATTTCCATCTAAATAACAATAATTTGTCGACAAAAATCATTGTCGGGTCGTCAGAGGTGGTATAGAGTGATTTTTCATTTTCAAAATTACTTCAAAAATCTAATATGACTAGGCACACATCATGGTGAGGTGCAAAGTATCCATGTACATCTGAATAACAATAATTCGTCAACAGAAATCATTGTCGGGTCGTTATAGGGGGTATAGAGGGATTTTTCATTTTCAAAATAGCTTCAAAAATCAAATATGACTTGGCACGTATCATGGTGGAGTGCATAATATCCATTTCTATCTGAATATCAATAATTCGTCAACAGAAATCATTGTCGGGTCGTCAGAGGGGGTATAGAGGGATTTTTCATCTTAAGAATGACTTTAAAAATCAAATATGACTTGGCACGCATCATGGTGGGGTACAGAATATTCATTTTCATCTCAATACCAATAATTTTTCAGAAGAAAACATTGTCGGGTCGTCAGAGGGGGTATAGAGGGATTTTTCATTTTCAAAATTACCTCAAAATCAAATATGACTTGGCACGAATCATTGTGGGGTGCAGTATATCCATTTCCATCTGAATAACAGTAATTTGTCAACAGAAATCATTGTCGGGTCGTCAGAGGGATTATAGAGGGATTTTTCATTTTCAAAATTACCTCAAAGTCTAATATGACTTGGCACGCATCATGGTTGGGTGCAGAGTATCCATTTCCATCTGAATAACAATAATACGTCAACAGAAATCATTGACGGGTCGTTAGAAGTGGTATAGAGTGATTTTTCATTTTCAAAGTTACTTCGAAAATCTAATATGACTTGGCACGCATCATGGTGGGGAGAAGAATATTCATTTCCACCTCAATAACAATAATTCGTCAAAATAAATCATTGTCAGGTCGTCAGAGGGGGTATAGAGGGATTTTTCATTTTTAAAATTACCTCAAAATCAAATATGACTTTGCACGCAACATGGTGGAATGCAGAATATCCATTTCCATCTGAATAACAATAATTCGTCAACAGAAATCATTGACGGGTCGTTAGAAGTGGTATAGAGTTATTTTTCATTTTCAAAATTACTTCAAAAATCTAATATGACTAGGCACGCACCATGGTGGGGTGCAAAGTATCCATGTCCATCTGAATAACAATAATTCGTCATCACAAATCATTGTCGTGTCGTCATAGGGGGTATAGAGAGATTTATCCTTTTCAATATTTCTTCAAAAATCTAATATGACTTGGCACGCATCATCGTGGGGTGCAAAATATCCAATTCTATCTGAATATCAATAATTCGTCAACAGAAATCATTGTCGGGTCGTCAGAGGGGGATAGAGGGATTTTTCATCTTCATAATGACTTCAAAAATCAAATATGACTTGGCACGCATCATGGTGGGGTACAGAATATTCATTTCCATCTCAATACCAATAATTTTTCAAAGGAATACATTATCGGGTCGTCAGAGGGGGTATAGAGGGATTTTTCATTTTCAAAATTACCTCAAAATCAAATATGACTTGGCACGCATGATGGTGGGGTGCAGAATATCCATTTCCATCTGAATAACAATAATTCGTCAACAGAAATCATTGACGGGTCGTGAGAGGGGGTATAGAGGGATTTTTCATTTTCAAAATTTCTTCAAAAATCTAATATGACTTGGCACGCATCATGGTGGGGTGCAGAATATTTATTCCCATCTGAATAACAATAATTCGTCAACAGAAATCATTGTCGTGTCGTCAGAGGGGGTATGGAGGGATTTTTCATATTCAAAATTACTTCAAGAATCTAATATGACTTGGCACTCATCATGGTGGGGTGCAAAGTATCCATTCCCATCTGAATAATAATAATTTGGCAACAGAAATCATTGTCGTGTCGTCAGAGGGGGTATGGAAGGATTTTTCAATTTCAAAATGACTTCAAAAATCAAATATGACTTGGCACGCATCATGGTGGGGTACAGAATATCCATTTCCATCTCAATAACAATAATTTGTCAACAGAAATCATTGTCGGGTCGTCAGAGAGGGTATAGAGGGATTCTTCATTTTCAAAATTTCTTCAAAAATCTAATATGACTTGGCACGCATCATGGTGGGGAGCAGAATATTTATTCCCATCTAAATAACAATAATTCGTCAACAGAAATCATTGTCATGTCGTCAGAGGGGGTATGGAGGGATTTTTCATTTTCAAAATGACTTCAAAAATCAAATATGACTTGGCACGCATCATGGTGGGGTACAGAATATCCATTTCCATTTCAATAACAATAATTTGTCAACAGAAATCATTGTCGGGTCGTCAGAGGGGGTATAGAGGGATTTTTCATTTTCAAAATTACCTCAAAATCAAATATGACTTAGCACGCATCATGGTGGGCTGCAGAATATTTATTTCCATCTGAATAACAATAATTCGTCAACAGAAATCATTGACGGGTCGTTAGAGGGGGTATAGAGGGATTTTTCATTTTCAATATTACCTCGAAATCAAATGTGACTTGGCACGCATCATGGTGGGGTGCAGAATATCCATTTCTATCTGAATAAATATAATTCGTCAACAGAAATCATTGTCGTGTCGTCAGAGGTGGTATGGAGGGATTTTTCATTTTCTAAATTACTTCAAAAATCAAATATATCTTGGCACGCATCATAGTAGGGTGCGAAATATTTATTTCCATCTGAATAACAATAATTCTTCAACAGAAATCATTGTCGGGTCGTCAGAGGTGGTATAGAGTGATTTTTCATTTTCAAAATTACTTCAAAAATCTAATATGACTAGGCACGCATCATGGTGGGGTGCAAAGTATCCATGTCCATCTGAATAACAATAATTTGTCAACAGAAATCATTGTCGTGTCGTCAGAGGTGGTATGGAGTGATTTTTCATTTTCAAAATTACTTCAAAAATCAAATATATCTTGGCACGCATCATAGTAGGGTGCAAAATATTCATTTCCATCTGAATAACAATAATTCTTCAACAGAAATCATTGTCGGGTCGTCAGAGGGGGTATAGAGGGATTTTTCAATATCAAAATGACTTCAAAAATCAAATATGACATGGAACGCATCATAGTAGGGTGCAAAACATCCATTTCCATCTAAATAACAATAATTTGTCGACAAAAATCATTGTCGGGTCGTCAGAGGTGGTATAGAGTGATTTTTCATTTTCAAAATTACTTCAAAAATCTAATATGACTAGGCACACATCATGGTGAGGTGCAAAGTATCCATGTACATCTGAATAACAATAATTCGTCAACAGAAATCATTGTCGGGTCGTTATAGGGGGTATAGAGGGATTTTTCATTTTCAAAATAGCTTCAAAAATCAAATATGACTTGGCACGTATCATGGTGGAGTGCATAATATCCATTTCTATCTGAATATCAATAATTCGTCAACAGAAATCATTGTCGGGTCGTCAGAGGGGGTATAGAGGGATTTTTCATCTTAAGAATGACTTTAAAAATCAAATATGACTTGGCACGCATCATGGTGGGGTACAGAATATTCATTTTCATCTCAATACCAATAATTTTTCAGAAGAAAACATTGTCGGGTCGTCAGAGGGGGTATAGAGGGATTTTTCATTTTCAAAATTACCTCAAAATCAAATATGACTTGGCACGAATCATTGTGGGGTGCAGTATATCCATTTCCATCTGAATAACAGTAATTTGTCAACAGAAATCATTGTCGGGTCGTCAGAGGGATTATAGAGGGATTTTTCATTTTCAAAATTACCTCAAAGTCTAATATGACTTGGCACGCATCATGGTTGGGTGCAGAGTATCCATTTCCATCTGAATAACAATAATACGTCAACAGAAATCATTGACGGGTCGTTAGAAGTGGTATAGAGTGATTTTTCATTTTCAAAGTTACTTCGAAAATCTAATATGACTAGGCACGCATCATGGTGGGGTGCAAAGTATCCATGTCCATCTGAATAACAATAAGTCGTCAACAGAAATCATTGTCGGGTCGTCAGAAGGGGTATAGAGGGATTTTTCATCTTTAAAATTACTTCAAAAATCAAATATGACTTGGCACGCATCATTGTGGGGTACAGAATATTCATTTCCATCTCAATACCAATAAATTTTCAAATGAAATCATTGTCGGGTCGTCAGATGGGGTATAGAGAGATTTTTCATTTTCAAAATTACCTCAAAATCAAATATGACTTTGCACGCAACATGGTGGAATGCAGAATATCCATTTCCATCTGAATAACAATAATTCGTCAACAGAAATCATTGTCGGGTCGTCAGAGGGGGTATAGAGGGATTTTTCATATTCAAAATTACCTCAAAATCAAATATGACTTGGCACGCAACGTGGTGGGGTGCAGAATATCCATTTCCATCTGAATAACAATAATTCGTCAACAGAAATCATTGTCGGGTCGTTAGAGGGGGTATACAGGGATTTTTTAATTTCAATATTTCTTCAAAAATCCAATATGACTTGGCATGCATCATGGTAGTGTGCAGAATATCGATTTTCATCTGAATAACAATAATTTGTCATCAGAAATCATTGTCGGGTCGTCTGAGGGGTTATAGAGAGATATTTCATTTTCAAAATGACTTCAAAAATCAAATATGACTTGGCACGCATCATGGTGGGGAGAAGAATATTCATTTCCACCTCAATAACAATAATTCGTCAAAATAAATCATTGTCAGGTCGTCAGAGGGGGTATAGAGGGATTTTTCATTTTTAAAATTATCTCAAAATCAAATATGACTTGTCACGCATCATGGTGGGGTGCAAAGTATTCATGTCCATCTGAATAACAATAATTCGTCTACAGAATTCATTGTCGGGTCGTTAGAAGGGGTATAGAGGGATTTTTCATTTTCAAAATTACCTCAAAATCAAATATGACTTGGCACGCAACGTGGTGGGGTGCAGAATATCCATTTCCATCTGAATAACAATAATTCGTCAACAGAAATCATTGTCGGGTCGTTAGAGGGGGTACACAGGGATTTTTCAATTTCAATATTTCTTCAAAAATCTAATATGACTTGGCACGCATCATGGTAGTGTGCAGAATATCCATTTTCATCTGAATAACAATAATTTGTCAACAGAAATCATTGTCGGGTCGTCAGAGGGGTTATAGAGGGATTTTTCATTTTCAAAATGACTTCAAAAATCAAATATGACTTGGCACGCATAATGGTGGGGTACAGAATATTCATTTCCACCTCAATAACAATAATTCGTCAAAATAAATCATTGTCGGGTCGTCAGAGGGGGAATAGAGGGATTTTTCATTTTTAAAATTATCTCAAAATCAAATATGACTTGGCACGCATCATGGTGGGGTGCAAAGTATTCATGTCCATCCGAATAATAATAATTCGTCAACACAAATCATTGTCGGGTCGTTAGAGGGGGGTATAGAGGGATTTTTCATTTTCAATATTTCTTCAAAAATAAAATATGACTTGGCACGCAACATAGTGGGGTGCAGAATATCCATTTCCATCTGAATAACAATAATTCGTCAACAGAAATCATTGTCGGGTCGTTAGAGGGGGTATACAGGGATTTTTCAATTTCAATATTTCTTCAAAAATCTAATATGACTTGGCACGCATCATGGTAGTGTGCAGAATATTCATTTTCATCTGAATAACAATAATTTGTCAACAGAAATCATAGTCGGGTCGTCTGAGGGGTTATAGGGGGATTTATCATTATCAAAATGACTTCAAAAATCAAATACGACTTGGCACGCATCATCGTGGGGTACAGAATATTCATTTCCACCTCAATAACAATAATTCGTCAAAATAAATCATTGTCGGGTCGTCAGAGGGGGTATAGAGGGATTTTTCATTCTCAAAATTACCTCAGAATCAAATATGACTTGGCACGCATCATGGTGGGCTGCAGAATATCCATTTTCATCTGAATAACAATAATTTGTCAACAGAAATCATTGTCGGGTCGTCAGAGGGGTTATAGAGGGATTTTTCATTTTCAAAATGACTTCAAAAATCAAATATGACTTGGCACGCATCATGGTGGGGTACAGAATATTCATTTCCACCTCAATAACAATAATTCGTCAAAATAAATCATTGTCGGGTCGTCAGGGGGGTATAGAGGGATTTTTGATTTTTAAAATTATCTCAAAATCAAATATGACTTGGCACGCATCATGGTGGGGTGCAAAGTATTCATGTCCATCCGAATAATAATAATTCGTCAACACAAATCATTGTCGGGTCGTTAGAGGGGGGTATAGAGGGATTTTTCATTTTCAATATTTCTTCAAAATTAAAATATGACTTGGCACGCAACATAGTGGGGTGCGGAATATCCATTCCCATCTGAATAACAGTAATTCGTCAACAGAAATCATTGTCGGGTCGTTAGAGGGGGTATACAGGGATTTTTCAATTTCAATATTTCTTCAAAAATCTAATATGACTTGGCACGCATCATGGTAGTGTGCAGAATATTCATTTTCATCTGAATAACAATAATTTGTCAACAGAAATCATAGTCGGGTCGTCTGAGGGGTTATAGGGGGATTTCTCATTTTCAAAATGTCATCAAAAATCAAATATGACTTGGCACGCATCATCGTGGGGTACAGAATACTCATTTCCACCTCAATAACAATAATTCGTCAAAATAATTCATTGTCGGGTCGTCAGAGGGGGTATAGAGGGATTTTTCATTTTTAAAATTATCTCAAAATCAAATATGACTTGGCACGCATCATGGTGGGGTGCAAAGTATTCATGTCCATCCGAATAATAATAATTCGTCAACACACATCATTGTCGGGTCGTTAGAGGGGGGTATAGAGGGATTTTTCATTTTCAATATTTCTTTAAAAATAAAATATGACTTGGCACGCATCATGGTAGTGTGCAGAATATCCATTTTCATCTGAATAACAATAATTCGTCAACAGAAATCATTGACGGGTCGTTAAAGGGGGTATAGAGGGATTTTTCATTTTCAAAATTACCTCAAAATCAAATATGACGTGGCACGCAACATGGTGGGGTGCAGAATATATATTTCCATCTGAATAAGTATAATTCGTCAACAGAAATCATTGTCGGGTCGTTAGAGGGGGTATACAGGGATTTTTCAATTTCAATATTTCTTCAAAAATCCAATATGACTTGGCACGCAACATGGTAGTGTGCAGAATATCCATTTTCATCTGAATAACAATAATTTGTCATCAGAAATCATTGTCGGGTCGTCTGAGGGGTTATAGAGAGATTTTTCATTTTCAAAATGACTTAAAAAATCAAATATGACTTGGCACGCATCATGTTGGGGTACAGAATATTCATTTCCACCTCAAGAACAATAATTCGTCAAAATAAATCATTGTCGGGTCGTCAGAGGGGGTTTAGAGGGATTTTTCATTCTCAAAATTACCTCAGAATCAAATATGACTTGGCACGCAACATGGTGGGGTGCAGAATATTCATTTCCATCTGAATAACAATAATTCGTCAACAGAAATCATTGACGGGTCGTTAAAGGGGGTATAGAGGGATTTTTCATTTTCAAAATTACCTCAAAATCAAATATGACTTGGCACGCAACATGGTGGGGTGCAGAATATCCATTTCCATCTGAATAACAATAGTTCGTCGACAGAAATCATTGTCGGGTCGTCTGAGGGGTTATAGAGAGATTTTTCATTTTCAAAATGACTTCAAAAATCAAATATGACTTGGCACGCATCATGGTTGGGTACAGAATATTCATTTCCACCTCAATAACAATAATTCGTCAAATTTAATCATTGTCGGGTCGTCAGAGGGGGTATAGAGGGATTTTTCATTCTCAAAATTATCTCAGAATCAAATATGACTTGGCACGCATCATGGAGGGCTGCAGAATATCCATTTTCATCTGAATAACAATAATTTGTCTACAGAAATCATTGACGGGTCGTTAGAGGGGGGTATAGAGGGATTTTTCATTTTCAAAATTACCTCAAAATCAAATATGACTTGGCACGCATCATGGTGGGGTGCAGAATATACATTCCGATCTAATTAACAATAATTCGTCAACAGAAATCATTGGCGGGTCGTTAGAGGGGGTATAGAGGGATTTTTCATTTTCAAAAGTTCTTCAAAAATCTAATATGACTTGGCACGCATCATGTTGAGGTGCAGAATATCAATTTCCATCTGAATAACTATAATTCGTCAACAAAAATCATTGTCGTGTCGTTAGAGGGGGTATAGAGGGATTTTACATTTTCAATATTTCTTCAAAAATCTAATATGACTTGGCACGCATAATGGTGGGGTGCAAAGTATTCATGTCCATCTGAATAACAATAATTCGTCAAAAGAAATCATTGTCGGGTTGTTAGAGGGGGTATAGAGGGATTTTTCATTTTCAATATTTCTTCAAAAATGTAATATGACTTGGCACGCATCATGGTGGGGTGCAGAATATCCATTTCCATCTGAATAACAATAATTCCCTAACATAAATCATTGTCGTGTCGTCAGAGGGGTATAGAGGGATTTTTCATATTCAAAATTTTCTCAAAATCAAATATGACTTGGCACGCAACATAGTGGGGTGCAGAATATCCTATCCCATCTGAATAACAATAATTCGTTAACAGAAATCATTGTCGGGTCGTTAGAAGGGGTATAGAGGGATTTTTCATTTTCAAAATTACTTCAAAAATTCAATATGACTTGGCACGCATCATGGTAGTGTGCAGAATATCTAGTTTCATCTGAATAACAATAATTTGTCAACAGAAATCATTGTCGGGTCGTCAGAGGGGTTATGGAGGGATTTTTCATTTTCAAAATGACTTCAAAAATCAAATATGACTTGGCACGCATCATGGTGGGGTACAGAATATTCATTTCCGCCTCAATAACAATAATTCGTCAACAGAAATCATTGTCGGGTAGTTAGAGGGGGTATACAGGGATTTTTCAATTTCAATACTTCTTCAAAAATCTAATTTGACTTGGCACGCATCATGGTAGTGTGCAGAATATCCAATTTCATCTGAATAACAATAATTTGTCAACAGAAATCATTGTCGGGTCGTCAGAGGGGTTATAGAGGGATTTTTCATCTTCAGAATGACTTCAAAAATCAAATATGACTTGGCACGCATCATGGTGGGGTACAGAATATTCATTTTCATCTCAATACCAATAATTTTTCAAAAGAAAACATTGTCGGGTCGTCAGAGGTGGTATAGAGGGATTTTTCATTTTCAAAATTACCTCAAAATCAAATATGACTTGGCACGAATCATTGTGGGGTGCAGTATATCCATTTCCATCTGAATAACAGTAATTTGTCAACAGAAATCATTGTCGGGTCGTCAGAGGGATTATAGAGGGATTTTTCATTTTCAAAATTACCTCAAAGTCTAATATGACTTGGCACGCATCATGGTGGGGTGCAGAGTATCCATTTCCATCTGAATAACAATAATTCGTCAACAGAAATCATTGACGGGTCGTTAGAAGTGGTATAGAGTGATTTTTCATTTTCAAAGTTACTTCAAAAATCTAATATGACTAGGCACGCATCATGGTGGGGTGCAAAGTATCCATGTCCATCTGAATAACAATAAGTCGTCAACAGAAATCATTGTCGGGTCGTCAGAAGGGGTATAGAGGGATTTTTCATCTTTAAAATTACTTCAAAAATCAAATATGACTTGGCACGCATCATTGTGGGGTACAGAATATTCATTTCCATCTCAATACCAATAAATTTTCAAATGAAATCATTGTCGGGTCGTCAAATGGGGTATAGAGAGATTTTTCATTTTCAAAATTACCTCAAAATCAAATATGACTTTGCACGCAACATGGTGGAATGCAGAATATCCATTTCCATCTGAATAACAATAATTCGTCAACAGAAATCATTGACGGGTCGTTAGAAGTGGTATAGAGTTATTTTTCATTTTCAAAATTACTTCAAAATTCTAATATGACTAGGCACGCACCATGGTGGGGTGCAAAGTATCCATGTCCATCTGAATAACAATAATTCGTCATCACAAATCATTGTCGTGTCGTCATAGGGGGTATAGAGAGATTTATCCTTTTCAATATTTCTTCAAAAATCTAATATGACTTGGCACGCATCATCGTGGGGTGCAGAATATCCATTTCTATCTGAATATCAATAATTCGTCAACAGAAATCATTGTCGGGTCGTCAGAGGGGGTATAGAGGGATTTTTCATTTTCAAAATTACCTCAAAATCAAATATGACTTGGCACGAATCATTGTGGGGTGCAGTATATCCATTTCCATCTGAATAACAGTAATTTGTCAACAGAAATCATTGTCGGGTCGTCAGAGGGATTATAGAGGGATTTTTCATTTTCAAAATTACCTCAAAGTCTAATATGACTTGGCACGCATCATGGTGGGGTGCAGAGTATCCATTTCCATCTGAATAACAATAATTCGTCAACAGAAATCATTGACGGGTCGTTAGAAGTGGTATAGAGTGATTTTTCATTTTCAAAGTTACTTCAAAAATCTAATATGACTCGGCACGCATCATGGTGGGGTGCGAAGTATCCATGTCCATCTGAATAACAATAAGTCGTCAACAGAAATCATTGTCGGGTCGTCAGAAGGGGTATAGAGGGATTTTTCATCTTTAAAATTACTTCAGAAATCAAATATGACTTGGCACGCATCATTGTGGGGTACAGAATATTCATTTCCATCTCAATACCAATAAATTTTCAAATGAAATCATTGTCGGGTCGTCAGATGGGGTATAGAGAGATTTTTCATTTTCAAAATTACCTCAAAATCAAATATGACTTTGCACGCAACATGGTGGAATGCAGAATATCCATTTCCATCTGAATAACAATAATTCGTCAACAGAAATCATTGACGGGTCGTTAGAAGTGGTATAGAGTTATTTTTCATTTTCAAAATTACTTCAAAAATCTAATATGACTAGGCACGCACCATGGTGGGGTGCAAAGTATCCATGTCCATCTGAATAACAATAATTCGTCATCACAAATCATTGTCGTGTCGTCATAGGGGGTATAGAGAGATTTATCCTTTTCAATATTTCTTCAAAAATCTAATATGACTTGGCACGCATCATCGTGGGGTGCAAAATATCCAATTCTATCTGAATATCAATAATTCGTCAACAGAAATCATTGTCGGGTCGTCAGAGGGGGATAGAGGGATTTTTCATCTTCATAATGACTTCAAAAATCAAATATGACTTGGCACGCATCATGGTGGGGTACAGAATATTCATTTCCATCTCAATACCAATAATTTTTCAAAGGAATACATTATCGGGTCGTCAGAGGGGGTATAGAGGGATTTTTCATTTTCAAAATTACCTCAAAATCAAATATGACTTGGCACGCATGATGGTGGGGTGCAGAATATCCATTTCCATCTGAATAACAATAATTCGTCAACAGAAATCATTGACGGGTCGTGAGAGGGGGTATAGAGGGATTTTACATTTTCAATATTTCTTCAAAAATCTAATATGACTTGGCACGCATCATAGTGGGGTGCAAAGTATTCATGTCCATCTGAATAACAATAATTCGTCAGAAGAAATCATTGTCGGGTTGTTAGAGGGGGTATAGAGGGATTTTTCATTTTCAATATTTCTTCAAAAATGTAATATGACTTGGCACGCATCATGGTGGGGTGCAAAGTATCCAGATCCATCAAAATAACAATAATTCGTCAACAGAAATCATTGTCGGGTCGTTAGAGGGGGTATAGAGGGATTTTACATTTTCAATATTTCTTCAAAAATCTAATATGACTTGGCACGCATCATGGTGGGGTGCAAAGTATTCATGTCCATCTGAATAACAATAATTCGTCAAAAGAAATCATTGTCGGGTTGTTAGAGGGGGTATAGAGGGATTTTTCATTTTCAATATTTCTTCAAAAATGTAATATGACTTGGCACGCATCATGGTGGGGTGCAGAATATCCATTTCCATCTGAATAACAATAATTCCCTAACATAAATCATTGTCGTGTCGTCAGAGGGGTATAGAGGGATTTTTCATATTCAAAATTTTCTCAAAATCAAATATGACTTGGCACGCAACATAGTGGGGTGCAGAATATCCTATCCCATCTGAATAACAATAATTCGTTAACAGAAATCATTGTCGGGTCGTTAGAAGGGGTATAGAGGGATTTTTCATTTTCAAAATTACTTCAAAAATTCAATATGACTTGGCACGCATCATGGTAGTGTGCAGAATATCTAGTTTCATCTGAATAACAATAATTTGTCAACAGAAATCATTGTCGGGTCGTCAGAGGGGTTATGGAGGGATTTTTCATTTTCAAAATGACTTCAAAAATCAAATATGACTTGGCACGCATCATGGTGGGGTACAGAATATTCATTTCCACCTCAATAACAATAATTCGTCAACAGAAATCATTGTCGGGTAGTTAGAGGGGGTATACAGGGATTTTTCAATTTCAATACTTCTTCAAAAATCTAATTTGACTTGGCACGCATCATGGTAGTGTGCAGAATATCCATTTTCATCTGAATAACAATAATTTGTCAACAGAAATCATTGTCGGGTCGTCAGAGGGGTTATAGAGGGATTTTTCATTTTCAAAATGACTTCAAAAATCAAATATGACTTGGCACGCATAATGGTGGGGTACAGAATATTCATTTCTACCTCAATAACAATAATTCGTCAAAATAAATCATTGTCGGGTCGTCAGAGGGGGAATAGAGGGATTTTTCATTTTTAAAATTATCTCAAAATCAAATATGACTTGGCACGCATCATGGTGGGGTGCAAAGTATTCATGTCCATCCGAATAATAATAATTCGTCAACACAAATCATTGTCGGGTCGTTAGAGGGGGGTATAGAGGGATTTTTCATTTTCAATATTTCTTCAAAAATAAAATATGACTTGGCACGCAACATAGTGGGGTGCAGAATATCCATTTCCATCTGAATAACAATAATTCGTCAACAGAAATCATTGTCGGGTCGTTAGAGGGGGTATAAAGGGATTTTTCAATTTCAATATTTCTTCAAAAATCTAATATGACTTGGCACGCATCATGGTAGTGTGCAGAATATTCATTTTCATCTGAATAACAATAATTTGTCAACAGAAATCATAGTCGGGTCGTCTGAGGGGTTATAGGGGGATTTATCATTATCAAAATGACTTCAAAAATCAAATACGACTTGGCACGCATCATCGTGGGGTACAGAATATTCATTTCCACCTCAATAACAATAATTCGTCAAAATAAATCATTGTCGGGTCGTCAGAGGGGGTATAGCGGGATTTTTCATTCTCAAAATTACCTCAGAATCAAATATGACTTGGCACGCATCATGGTGGGCTGCAGAATATCCATTTTCATCTGAATAACAATAATTTGTCAACAGAAATCATTGTCGGGTCGTCAGAGGGGTTATAGAGGGATTTTTCATTTTCAAAATGACTTCAAAAATCAAATATGACTTGGCACGCATCATGGTGGGGTACAGAATATTCATTTCCACCTCAATAACAATAATTCGTCAAAATAAATCATTGTCGGGTCGTCAGGGGGGTATAGAGGGATTTTTGATTTTTAAAATTATCTCAAAATCAAATATGACTTGGCACGCATCATGGTGGGGTGCAAAGTATTCATGTCCATCCGAATAATAATAATTCGTCAACACAAATCATTGTCGGGTCGTTAGAGGGGGGTATAGAGGGATTTTTCATTTTCAATATTTCTTCAAAATTAAAATATGACTTGGCACGCAACATAGTGGGGTGCGGAATATCCATTCCCATCTGAATAACAGTAATTCGTCAACAGAAATCATTGTCGGGTCGTTAGAGGGGGTATACAGGGATTTTTCAATTTCAATATTTCTTCAAAAATCTAATATGACTTGGCACGCATCATGGTAGTGTGCAGAATATTCATTTTCATCTGAATAACAATAATTTGTCAACAGAAATCATAGTCGGGTCGTCTGAGGGGTTATAGGGGGATTTCTCATTTTCAAAATGTCTTCAAAAATCAAATATGACTTGGCACGCATCATCGTGGGGTACAGAATACTCATTTCCACCTCAATAACAATAATTCGTCAAAATAATTCATTGTCGGGTCGTCAGAGGGGGTATAGAGGGATTTTTCATTCTCAAAATTACCTCAGAATCAAATATGACTTGGCACGCATCATGGTGGGCTGCAGAATATCCATTTTCATCTGAATAACAATAATTCGTCAACAGAAATCATTGACGGGTCGTTAAAGGGGGTATAGAGGAATTTTTCATTTTCAAAATTACCTCAAAATCAAATATGACTTGGCACGCAACATAGCGGGGTGCAGAATATCCATTCCCATCTGAAAAACAATAATTCGTCAACAGAAATCATTGTCGGGTCGTTAGAAGGGGTATAGAGGGATTTTTCATTTTCAAAATTACCTCAAAATCAAATATGACTTGGCACGCAACATGGTGGGGTGCAGAATATTCATTTCCATCTGAATAAGAATAATTCGTCAACAGAAATCATTGTCGGGTCGTTAGAGGGGGTACACAGGGATTTTTCAATTTCAATATTTCTTCAAAAATCTAATATGACTTGGCACGCATCATGGTAGTGTGCAGAATATCCATTTTCATCTGAATAACAATAATTTGTCAACAGAAATCATTGTCGGGTCGTCAGAGGGGTTATAGAGGGATTTTTCATTTTCAAAATGACTTCAAAAATCAAATATGACTTGGCACGCATCATGGTGGGGAGAAGAATATTCATTTCCACCTCAATAACAATAATTCGTCAAAATAAATCATTGTCAGGTCGTCAGAGGGGGTATAGAGGGATTTTTCATTTTTAAAATTATCTCAAAATCAAATATGACTTGGCACGCAACATGGTGGGGTGCAGAATATCCATTTCCATCCGAATAAGAATAATTCGTCAACAGAAATCATTGTCGGGTCGTTAGAGGGGGTATACAGGGATTTTTTAATTTCAATATTTCTTCAAAAATCCAATATGACTTGGCATGCATCATGGTAGTGTGCAGAATATCCATTTTCATCTGAATAACAATAATTTGTCATCAGAAATCATTGTCGGGTCGTCTGAGGGGTTATAGAGAGATTTTTCATTTTCAAAATGACTTCAAAAATCAAATATGACTTGGCACGCATCATGGTGGGGTACAGAATATTCATTTCCACCTCAATAACAATAATTCGTCAAAATAAATCATTGTCGGGTCGTCAGAGGGGGTATAGAGGGATTTTTCATTCTCAAAATTACCTCAGAATCAAATATGACTTGGCACGCATCATGGTGGGCTGCAGAATATCCATTTTCATCTGAATAACAAAAATTCGTCTAAAGAAATCATTGACGGGTCGTTAGAGGGGGTATAGAGGGATTTTTCATTTACAATATTTCTTCAAAAATCAAATATGACTTGGCACGCAACATAGTGGGGTGCAGAATATCCATTTTCATCTGAATAACAATAATTCGTCAACAGAAATCATTGTCGGGTCGTTATAGGGGGTATAGAGGGATTTTTCATTTTCAAAATAGCTTCAAAAATCAAATATGACTTGGCACGTATCATGGTGGAGTGCATAATATCCATTTCTATCTGAATATCAATAATTCGTCAACAGAAATCATTGTCGGGTCGTCAGAGGGGGTATAGAGGGATTTTTCATCTTCAGAATGACTTCAAAAATCAAATATGACTTGGCACGCATCATGGTGGGGTACAGAATATTCATTTTCATCTCAATACCAATAATTTTTCAAAAGAAAACATTGTCGGGTCGTCAGAGGTGGTATAGAGGGATTTTTCATTTTCAAAATTACCTCAAAATCAAATATGACTTGGCACGAATCATTGTGGGGTGCAGTATATCCATTTCCATCTGAATAACAGTAATTTGTCAACAGAAATCATTGTCGGGTCGTCAGAGGGATTATAGAGGGATTTTTCATTTTCAAAATTACCTCAAAGTCTAATATGACTTGGCACGCATCATGGTGGGGTGCAGAGTATCCATTTCCATCTGAATAACAATAATTCGTCAACAGAAATCATTGACGGGTCGTTAGAAGTGGTATAGAGTGATTTTTCATTTTCAAAGTTACTTCAAAAATCTAATATGACTAGGCACGCATCATGGTGGGGTGCAAAGTATCCATGTCCATCTGAATAACAATAAGTCGTCAACAGAAATCATTGTCGGGTCGTCAGAAGGGGTATAGAGGGATTTTTCATCTTTAAAATTACTTCAAAAATCAAATATGACTTGGCACGCATCATTGTGGGGTACAGAATATTCATTTCCATCTCAATACCAATAAATTTTCAAATGAAATCATTGTCGGGTCGTCAAATGGGGTATAGAGAGATTTTTCATTTTCAAAATTACCTCAAAATCAAATATGACTTTGCACGCAACATGGTGGAATGCAGAATATCCATTTCCATCTGAATAACAATAATTCGTCAACAGAAATCATTGACGGGTCGTTAGAAGTGGTATAGAGTTATTTTTCATTTTCAAAATTACTTCAAAATTCTAATATGACTAGGCACGCACCATGGTGGGGTGCAAAGTATCCATGTCCATCTGAATAACAATAATTCGTCATCACAAATCATTGTCGTGTCGTCATAGGGGGTATAGAGAGATTTATCCTTTTCAATATTTCTTCAAAAATCTAATATGACTTGGCACGCATCATCGTGGGGTGCAGAATATCCATTTCTATCTGAATATCAATAATTCGTCAACAGAAATCATTGTCGGGTCGTCAGAGGGGGTATAGAGGGATTTTTCATTTTCAAAATTACCTCAAAATCAAATATGACTTGGCACGAATCATTGTGGGGTGCAGTATATCCATTTCCATCTGAATAACAGTAATTTGTCAACAGAAATCATTGTCGGGTCGTCAGAGGGATTATAGAGGGATTTTTCATTTTCAAAATTACCTCAAAGTCTAATATGACTTGGCACGCATCATGGTGGGGTGCAGAGTATCCATTTCCATCTGAATAACAATAATTCGTCAACAGAAATCATTGACGGGTCGTTAGAAGTGGTATAGAGTGATTTTTCATTTTCAAAGTTACTTCAAAAATCTAATATGACTCGGCACGCATCATGGTGGGGTGCAAAGTATCCATGTCCATCTGAATAACAATAAGTCGTCAACAGAAATCATTGTCGGGTCGTCAGAAGGGGTATAGAGGGATTTTTCATCTTTAAAATTACTTCAGAAATCAAATATGACTTGGCACGCATCATTGTGGGGTACAGAATATTCATTTCCATCTCAATACCAATAAATTTTCAAATGAAATCATTGTCGGGTCGTCAGATGGGGTATAGAGAGATTTTTCATTTTCAAAATTACCTCAAAATCAAATATGACTTTGCACGCAACATGGTGGAATGCAGAATATCCATTTCCATCTGAATAACAATAATTCGTCAACAGAAATCATTGACGGGTCGTTAGAAGTGGTATAGAGTTATTTTTCATTTTCAAAATTACTTCAAAAATCTAATATGACTAGGCACGCACCATGGTGGGGTGCAAAGTATCCATGTCCATCTGAATAACAATAATTCGTCATCACAAATCATTGTCGTGTCGTCATAGGGGGTATAGAGAGATTTATCCTTTTCAATATTTCTTCAAAAATCTAATATGACTTGGCACGCATCATCGTGGGGTGCAAAATATCCAATTCTATCTGAATATCAATAATTCGTCAACAGAAATCATTGTCGGGTCGTCAGAGGGGGATAGAGGGATTTTTCATCTTCATAATGACTTCAAAAATCAAATATGACTTGGCACGCATCATGGTGGGGTACAGAATATTCATTTCCATCTCAATACCAATAATTTTTCAAAGGAATACATTATCGGGTCGTCAGAGGGGGTATAGAGGGATTTTTCATTTTCAAAATTACCTCAAAATCAAATATGACTTGGCACGCATGATGGTGGGGTGCAGAATATCCATTTCCATCTGAATAACAATAATTCGTCAACAGAAATCATTGACGGGTCGTGAGAGGGGGTATAGAGGGATTTTTCATTTTCAAAATTTCTTCAAAAATCTAATATGACTTGGCACGCATCATGGTGGGGTGCAGAATATTTATTCCCATCTGAATAACAATAATTCGTCAACAGAAATCATTGTCGTGTCGTCAGAGGGGGTATGGAGGGATTTTTCATATTCAAAATTACTTCAAGAATCTAATATGACTTGGCACTCATCATGGTGGGGTGCAAAGTATCCATTCCCATCTGAATAATAATAATTTGGCAACAGAAATCATTGTCGTGTCGTCAGAGGGGGTATGGAAGGATTTTTCAATTTCAAAATGACTTCAAAAATCAAATATGACTTGGCACGCATCATGGTGGGGTACAGAATATCCATTTCCATCTCAATAACAATAATTTGTCAACAGAAATCATTGTCGGGTCGTCAGAGAGGGTATAGAGGGATTCTTCATTTTCAAAATTTCTTCAAAAATCTAATATGACTTGGCACGCATCATGGTGGGGAGCAGAATATTTATTCCCATCTAAATAACAATAATTCGTCAACAGAAATCATTGTCATGTCGTCAGAGGGGGTATGGAGGGATTTTTCATTTTCAAAATGACTTCAAAAATCAAATATGACTTGGCACGCATCATGGTGGGGTACAGAATATCCATTTCCATTTCAATAACAATAATTTGTCAACAGAAATCATTGTCGGGTCGTCAGAGGGGGTATAGAGGGATTTTTCATTTTCAAAATTACCTCAAAATCAAATATGACTTAGCACGCATCATGGTGGGCTGCAGAATATTCATTTCCATCTGAATAACAATAATTCGTCAACAGAAATCATTGACGGGTCGTTAGAGGGGGTATAGAGGGATTTTTCATTTTCAATATTACCTCGAAATCAAATGTGACTTGGCACGCATCATGGTGGGGTGCAGAATATCCATTTCTATCTGAATAAATATAATTCGTCAACAGAAATCATTGTCGTGTCGTCAGAGGTGGTATGGAGGGATTTTTCATTTTCTAAATTACTTCAAAAATCAAATATATCTTGGCACGCATCATAGTAGGGTGCGAAATATTTATTTCCATCTGAATAACAATAATTCTTCAACAGAAATCATTGTCGGGTCGTCAGAGGTGGTATAGAGTGATTTTTCATTTTCAAAATTACTTCAAAAATCTAATATGACTAGGCACGCATCATGGTGGGGTGCAAAGTATCCATGTCCATCTGAATAACAATAATTTGTCAACAGAAATCATTGTCGTGTCGTCAGAGGTGGTATGGAGTGATTTTTCATTTTCAAAATTACTTCAAAAATCAAATATATCTTGGCACGCATCATAGTAGGGTGCAAAATATTCATTTCCATCTGAATAACAATAATTCTTCAACAGAAATCATTGTCGGGTCGTCAGAGGGGGTATAGAGGGATTTTTCAATATCAAAATGACTTCAAAAATCAAATATGACATGGAACGCATCATAGTAGGGTGCAAAACATCCATTTCCATCTAAATAACAATAATTTGTCGACAAAAATCATTGTCGGGTCGTCAGAGGTGGTATAGAGTGATTTTTCATTTTCAAAATTACTTCAAAAATCTAATATGACTAGGCACACATCATGGTGAGGTGCAAAGTATCCATGTACATCTGAATAACAATAATTCGTCAACAGAAATCATTGTCGGGTCGTTATAGGGGGTATAGAGGGATTTTTCATTTTCAAAATAGCTTCAAAAATCAAATATGACTTGGCACGTATCATGGTGGAGTGCATAATATCCATTTCTATCTGAATATCAATAATTCGTCAACAGAAATCATTGTCGGGTCGTCAGAGGGGGTATAGAGGGATTTTTCATCTTAAGAATGACTTTAAAAATCAAATATGACTTGGCACGCATCATGGTGGGGTACAGAATATTCATTTTCATCTCAATACCAATAATTTTTCAGAAGAAAACATTGTCGGGTCGTCAGAGGGGGTATAGAGGGATTTTTCATTTTCAAAATTACCTCAAAATCAAATATGACTTGGCACGAATCATTGTGGGGTGCAGTATATCCATTTCCATCTGAATAACAGTAATTTGTCAACAGAAATCATTGTCGGGTCGTCAGAGGGATTATAGAGGGATTTTTCATTTTCAAAATTACCTCAAAGTCTAATATGACTTGGCACGCATCATGGTTGGGTGCAGAGTATCCATTTCCATCTGAATAACAATAATACGTCAACAGAAATCATTGACGGGTCGTTAGAAGTGGTATAGAGTGATTTTTCATTTTCAAAGTTACTTCGAAAATCTAATATGACTAGGCACGCATCATGGTGGGGTGCAAAGTATCCATGTCCATCTGAATAACAATAAGTCGTCAACAGAAATCATTGTCGGGTCGTCAGAAGGGGTATAGAGGGATTTTTCATCTTTAAAATTACTTCAAAAATCAAATATGACTTGGCACGCATCATTGTGGGGTACAGAATATTCATTTCCATCTCAATACCAATAAATTTTCAAATGAAATCATTGTCGGGTCGTCAGATGGGGTATAGAGAGATTTTTCATTTTCAAAATTACCTCAAAATCAAATATGACTTTGCACGCAACATGGTGGAATGCAGAATATCCATTTCCATCTGAATAACAATAATTCGTCAACAGAAATCATTGTCGGGTCGTCAGAGGGGGTATAGAGGGATTTTTCATTTTCAAAATTACCTCAAAATCAAATATGACTTGGCACGCAACGTGGTGGGGTGCAGAATATCCATTTCCATCTGAATAACAATAATTCGTCAACAGAAATCATTGTCGGGTCGTTAGAGGGGGTATACAGGGATTTTTTAATTTCAATATTTCTTCAAAAATCCAATATGACTTGGCATGCATCATGGTAGTGTGCAGAATATCGATTTTCATCTGAATAACAATAATTTGTCATCAGAAATCATTGTCGGGTCGTCTGAGGGGTTATAGAGAGATATTTCATTTTCAAAATGACTTCAAAAATCAAATATGACTTGGCACGCATCATGGTGGGGAGAAGAATATTCATTTCCACCTCAATAACAATAATTCGTCAAAATAAATCATTGTCAGGTCGTCAGAGGGGGTATAGAGGGATTTTTCATTTTTAAAATTATCTCAAAATCAAATATGACTTGTCACGCATCATGGTGGGGTGCAAAGTATTCATGTCCATCTGAATAACAATAATTCGTCTACAGAATTCATTGTCGGGTCGTTAGAAGGGGTATAGAGGGATTTTTCATTTTCAAAATTACCTCAAAATCAAATATGACTTGGCACGCAACGTGGTGGGGTGCAGAATATCCATTTCCATCTGAATAACAATAATTCGTCAACAGAAATCATTGTCGGGTCGTTAGAGGGGGTACACAGGGATTTTTCAATTTCAATATTTCTTCAAAAATCTAATATGACTTGGCACGCATCATGGTAGTGTGCAGAATATCCATTTTCATCTGAATAACAATAATTTGTCAACAGAAATCATTGTCGGGTCGTCAGAGGGGTTATAGAGGGATTTTTCATTTTCAAAATGACTTCAAAAATCAAATATGACTTGGCACGCATAATGGTGGGGTACAGAATATTCATTTCCACCTCAATAACAATAATTCGTCAAAATAAATCATTGTCGGGTCGTCAGAGGGGGAATAGAGGGATTTTTCATTTTTAAAATTATCTCAAAATCAAATATGACTTGGCACGCATCATGGTGGGGTGCAAAGTATTCATGTCCATCCGAATAATAATAATTCGTCAACACAAATCATTGTCGGGTCGTTAGAGGGGGGTATAGAGGGATTTTTCATTTTCAATATTTCTTCAAAAATAAAATATGACTTGGCACGCAACATAGTGGGGTGCAGAATATCCATTTCCATCTGAATAACAATAAATCGTCAACAGAAATCATTGTCGGGTCGTTAGAGGGGGTATACAGGGATTTTTCAATTTCAATATTTCTTCAAAAATCTAATATGACTTGGCACGCATCATGGTAGTGTGCAGAATATTCATTTTCATCTGAATAACAATAATTTGTCAACAGAAATCATAGTCGGGTCGTCTGAGGGGTTATAGGGGGATTTATCATTATCAAAATGACTTCAAAAATCAAATACGACTTGGCACGCATCATCGTGGGGTACAGAATATTCATTTCCACCTCAATAACAATAATTCGTCAAAATAAATCATTGTCGGGTCGTCAGAGGGGGTATAGAGGGATTTTTCATTCTCAAAATTACCTCAGAATCAAATATGACTTGGCACGCATCATGGTGGGCTGCAGAATATCCATTTTCATCTGAATAACAATAATTTGTCAAAAGAAATCATTGTCGGGTCGTCAGAGGGGTTATAGAGGGATTTTTCATTTTCAAAATGACTTCAAAAATCAAATATGACTTGGCACGCATCATGGTGGGGTACAGAATATTCATTTCCACCTCAATAACAATAATTCGTCAAAATAAATCATTGTCGGGTCGTCAGGGGGGTATAGAGGGATTTTTGATTTTTAAAATTATCTCAAAATCAAATATGACTTGGCACGCATCATGGTGGGGTGCAAAGTATTCATGTCCATCCGAATAATAATAATTCGTCAACACAAATCATTGTCGGGTCGTTAGAGGGGGGTATAGAGGGATTTTTCATTTTCAATATTTCTTCAAAATTAAAATATGACTTGGCACGCAACATAGTGGGGTGCGGAATATCCATTCCCATCTGAATAACAGTAATTCGTCAACAGAAATCATTGTCGGGTCGTTAGAGGGGGTATACAGGGATTTTTCAATTTCAATATTTCTTCAAAAATCTAATATGACTTGGCACGCATCATGGTAGTGTGCAGAATATTCATTTTCATCTGAATAACAATAATTTGTCAACAGAAATCATAGTCGGGTCGTCTGAGGGGTTATAGGGGGATTTCTCATTTTCAAAATGTCATCAAAAATCAAATATGACTTGGCACGCATCATCGTGGGGTACAGAATACTCATTTCCACCTCAATAACAATAATTCGTCAAAATAATTCATTGTCGGGTCGTCAGAGGGGGTATAGAGGGATTTTTCATTTTTAAAATTATCTCAAAATCAAATATGACTTGGCACGCATCATGGTGGGGTGCAAAGTATTCATGTCCATCCGAATAATAATAATTCGTCAACACACATCATTGTCGGGTCGTTAGAGGGGGGTATAGAGGGATTTTTCATTTTCAATATTTCTTTAAAAATAAAATATGACTTGGCACGCATCATGGTAGTGTGCAGAATATCCATTTTCATCTGAATAACAATAATTCGTCAACAGAAATCATTGACGGGTCGTTAAAGGGGGTATAGAGGGATTTTTCATTTTCAAAATTACCTCAAAATCAAATATGACGTGGCACGCAACATGGTGGGGTGCAGAATATCCATTTCCATCTGAATAAGTATAATTCGTCAACAGAAATCATTGTCGGGTCGTTAGAGGGGGTATACAGGGATTTTTCAATTTCAATATTTCTTCAAAAATCCAATATGACTTGGCACGCAACATGGTAGTGTGCAGAATATCCATTTTCATCTGAATAACAATAATTTGTCATCAGAAATCATTGTCGGGTCGTCTGAGGGGTTATAGAGAGATTTTTCATTTTCAAAATGACTTAAAAAATCAAATATGACTTGGCACGCATCATGTTGGGGTACAGAATATTCATTTCCACCTCAAGAACAATAATTCGTCAAAATAAATCATTGTCGGGTCGTCAGAGGGGGTTTAGAGGGATTTTTCATTCTCAAAATTACCTCAGAATCAAATATGACTTGGCACGCAACATGGTGGGGTGCAGAATATTCATTTCCATCTGAATAACAATAATTCGTCAACAGAAATCATTGACGGGTCGTTAAAGGGGGTATAGAGGGATTTTTCATTTTCAAAATTACCTCAAAATCAAATATGACTTGGCACGCAACATGGTGGGGTGCAGAATATCCATTTCCATCTGAATAACAATAGTTCGTCGACAGAAATCATTGTCGGGTCGTCTGAGGGGTTATAGAGAGATTTTTCATTTTCAAAATGACTTCAAAAATCAAATATGACTTGGCACGCATCATGGTGGGGTACAGAATATTCATTTCCACCTCAATAACAATAATTCGTCAAATTTAATCATTGTCGGGTCGTCAGAGGGGGTATAGAGGGATTTTTCATTCTCAAAATTATCTCAGAATCAAATATGACTTGGCACGCATCATGGAGGCCTGCAGAATATCCATTTTCATCTGAATAACAATAATTTGTCTACAGAAATCATTGACGGGTCGTTAGAGGGGGGTATAGAGGGATTTTTCATTTTCAAAATTACCTCAAAATCAAATATGACTTGGCACGCATCATGGTGGGGTGCAGAATATACATTCCGATCTAAATAACAATAATTCGTCAACAGAAATCATTGGCGGGTCGTTAGAGGGGGTATAGAGGGATTTTTCATTTTCAAAAGTTCTTCAAAAATCTAATATGACTTGGCACGCATCATGTTGAGGTGCAGAATATCAATTTCCATCTGAATAACTATAATTCGTCAACAAAAATCATTGTCGTGTCGTTAGAGGGGGTATAGAGGGATTTTACATTTTCAATATTTCTTCAAAAATCTAATATGACTTGGCACGCATAATGGTGGGGTGCAAAGTATTCATGTCCATCTGAATAACAATAATTCGTCAAAAGAAATCATTGTCGGGTTGTTAGAGGGGGTATAGAGGGATTTTTCATTTTCAATATTTCTTCAAAAATGTAATATGACTTGGCACGCATCATGGTGGGGTGCAGAATATCCATTTCCATCTGAATAACAATAATTCCCTAACATAAATCATTGTCGTGTCGTCAGAGGGGTATAGAGGGATTTTTCATATTCAAAATTTTCTCAAAATCAAATATGACTTGGCACGCAACATAGTGGGGTGCAGAATATCCTATCCCATCTGAATAACAATAATTCGTTAACAGAAATCATTGTCGGGTCGTTAGAAGGGGTATAGAGGGATTTTTCATTTTCAAAATTACTTCAAAAATTCAATATGACTTGGCACGCATCATGGTAGTGTGCAGAATATCTAGTTTCATCTGAATAACAATAATTTGTCAACAGAAATCATTGTCGGGTCGTCAGAGGGGTTATGGAGGGATTTTTCATTTTCAAAATGACTTCAAAAATCAAATATGACTTGGCACGCATCATGGTGGGGTACAGAATATTCATTTCCGCCTCAATAACAATAATTCGTCAACAGAAATCATTGTCGGGTAGTTAGAGGGGGTATACAGGGATTTTTCAATTTCAATACTTCTTCAAAAATCTAATTTGACTTGGCACGCATCATGGTAGTGTGCAGAATATCCAATTTCATCTGAATAACAATAATTTGTCAACAGAAATCATTGTCGGGTCGTCAGAGGGGTTATAGAGGGATTTTTCATCTTCAGAATGACTTCAAAAATCAAATATGACTTGGCACGCATCATGGTGGGGTACAGAATATTCATTTTCATCTCAATACCAATAATTTTTCAAAAGAAAACATTGTCGGGTCGTCAGAGGTGGTATAGAGGGATTTTTCATTTTCAAAATTACCTCAAAATCAAATATGACTTGGCACGAATCATTGTGGGGTGCAGTATATCCATTTCCATCTGAATAACAGTAATTTGTCAACAGAAATCATTGTCGGGTCGTCAGAGGGATTATAGAGGGATTTTTCATTTTCAAAATTACCTCAAAGTCTAATATGACTTGGCACGCATCATGGTGGGGTGCAGAGTATCCATTTCCATCTGAATAACAATAATTCGTCAACAGAAATCATTGACGGGTCGTTAGAAGTGGTATAGAGTGATTTTTCATTTTCAAAGTTACTTCAAAAATCTAATATGACTAGGCACGCATCATGGTGGGGTGCAAAGTATCCATGTCCATCTGAATAACAATAAGTCGTCAACAGAAATCATTGTCGGGTCGTCAGAAGGGGTATAGAGGGATTTTTCATCTTTAAAATTACTTCAAAAATCAAATATGACTTGGCACGCATCATTGTGGGGTACAGAATATTCATTTCCATCTCAATACCAATAAATTTTCAAATGAAATCATTGTCGGGTCGTCAAATGGGGTATAGAGAGATTTTTCATTTTCAAAATTACCTCAAAATCAAATATGACTTTGCACGCAACATGGTGGAATGCAGAATATCCATTTCCATCTGAATAACAATAATTCGTCAACAGAAATCATTGACGGGTCGTTAGAAGTGGTATAGAGTTATTTTTCATTTTCAAAATTACTTCAAAATTCTAATATGACTAGGCACGCACCATGGTGGGGTGCAAAGTATCCATGTCCATCTGAATAACAATAATTCGTCATCACAAATCATTGTCGTGTCGTCATAGGGGGTATAGAGAGATTTATCCTTTTCAATATTTCTTCAAAAATCTAATATGACTTGGCACGCATCATCGTGGGGTGCAGAATATCCATTTCTATCTGAATATCAATAATTCGTCAACAGAAATCATTGTCGGGTCGTCAGAGGGGGTATAGAGGGATTTTTCATTTTCAAAATTACCTCAAAATCAAATATGACTTGGCACGAATCATTGTGGGGTGCAGTATATCCATTTCCATCTGAATAACAGTAATTTGTCAACAGAAATCATTGTCGGGTCGTCAGAGGGATTATAGAGGGATTTTTCATTTTCAAAATTACCTCAAAGTCTAATATGACTTGGCACGCATCATGGTGGGGTGCAGAGTATCCATTTCCATCTGAATAACAATAATTCGTCAACAGAAATCATTGACGGGTCGTTAGAAGTGGTATAGAGTGATTTTTCATTTTCAAAGTTACTTCAAAAATCTAATATGACTCGGCACGCATCATGGTGGGGTGCAAAGTATCCATGTCCATCTGAATAACAATAAGTCGTCAACAGAAATCATTGTCGGGTCGTCAGAAGGGGTATAGAGGGATTTTTCATCTTTAAAATTACTTCAGAAATCAAATATGACTTGGCACGCATCATTGTGGGGTACAGAATATTCATTTCCATCTCAATACCAATAAATTTTCAAATGAAATCATTGTCGGGTCGTCAGATGGGGTATAGAGAGATTTTTCATTTTCAAAATTACCTCAAAATCAAATATGACTTTGCACGCAACATGGTGGAATGCAGAATATCCATTTCCATCTGAATAACAATAATTCGTCAACAGAAATCATTGACGGGTCGTTAGAAGTGGTATAGAGTTATTTTTCATTTTCAAAATTACTTCAAAAATCTAATATGACTAGGCACGCACCATGGTGGGGTGCAAAGTATCCATGTCCATCTGAATAACAATAATTCGTCATCACAAATCATTGTCGTGTCGTCATAGGGGGTATAGAGAGATTTATCCTTTTCAATATTTCTTCAAAAATCTAATATGACTTGGCACGCATCATCGTGGGGTGCAAAATATCCAATTCTATCTGAATATCAATAATTCGTCAACAGAAATCATTGTCGGGTCGTCAGAGGGGGATAGAGGGATTTTTCATCTTCATAATGACTTCAAAAATCAAATATGACTTGGCACGCATCATGGTGGGGTACAGAATATTCATTTCCATCTCAATACCAATAATTTTTCAAAGGAATACATTATCGGGTCGTCAGAGGGGGTATAGAGGGATTTTTCATTTTCAAAATTACCTCAAAATCAAATATGACTTGGCACGCATGATGGTGGGGTGCAGAATATCCATTTCCATCTGAATAACAATAATTCGTCAACAGAAATCATTGACGGGTCGTGAGAGGGGGTATAGAGGGATTTTTCATTTTCAAAATTTCTTCAAAAATCTAATATGACTTGGCACGCATCATGGTGGGGTGCAGAATATTTATTCCCATCTGAATAACAATAATTCGTCAACAGAAATCATTGTCGTGTCGTCAGAGGGGGTATGGAGGGATTTTTCATATTCAAAATTACTTCAAGAATCTAATATGACTTGGCACTCATCATGGTGGGGTGCAAAGTATCCATTCCCATCTGAATAATAATAATTTGGCAACAGAAATCATTGTCGTGTCGTCAGAGGGGGTATGGAAGGATTTTTCAATTTCAAAATGACTTCAAAAATCAAATATGACTTGGCACGCATCATGGTGGGGTACAGAATATCCATTTCCATCTCAATAACAATAATTTGTCAACAGAAATCATTGTCGGGTCGTCAGAGAGGGTATAGAGGGATTCTTCATTTTCAAAATTTCTTCAAAAATCTAATATGACTTGGCACGCATCATGGTGGGGAGCAGAATATTTATTCCCATCTAAATAACAATAATTCGTCAACAGAAATCATTGTCATGTCGTCAGAGGGGGTATGGAGGGATTTTTCATTTTCAAAATGACTTCAAAAATCAAATATGACTTGGCACGCATCATGGTGGGGTACAGAATATCCATTTCCATTTCAATAACAATAATTTGTCAACAGAAATCATTGTCGGGTCGTCAGAGGGGGTATAGAGGGATTTTTCATTTTCAAAATTACCTCAAAATCAAATATGGCTTAGCACGCATCATGGTGGGCTGCAGAATATTCATTTCCATCTGAATAACAATAATACGTCAACAGAAATCATTGACGGGTCGTTAGAGGGGGTATAGAGGGATTTTTCATTTTCAATATTACCTCGAAATCAAATGTGACTTGGCACGCATCATGGTGGGGTGCAGAATATCCATTTCTATCTGAATAAATATAATTCGTCAACAGAAATCATTGTCGTGTCGTCAGAGGTGGTATGGAGGGATTTTTCATTTTCTAAATTACTTCAAAAATCAAATATATCTTGGCACGCATCATATTAGGGTGCGAAATATTTATTTCCATCTGAATAACAATAATTCTTCAACAGAAATCATTGTCGGGTCGTCAGAGGTGGTATAGAGTGATTTTTCATTTTCAAAATTACTTCAAAAATCTAATATGACTAGGCACGCATCATGGTGGGGTGCAAAGTATCCATGTCCATCTGAATAACAATAATTTGTCAACAGAAATCATTGTCGTGTCGTCAGAGGTGGTATGGAGTGATTTTTCATTTTCAAAATTACTTCAAAAATCAAATATATCTTGGCACGCATCATAGTAGGGTGCAAAATATTCATTTCCATCTGAATAACAATAATTCTTCAACAGAAATCATTGTCGGGTCGTCAGAGGGGGTATAGAGGGATTTTTCAATATCAAAATGACTTCAAAAATCAAATATGACATGGAACGCATCATAGTAGGGTGCAAAACATCCATTTCCATCTAAATAACAATAATTTGTCGACAAATATCATTGTCGGGTCGTCAGAGGTGGTATAGAGTGATTTTTCATTTTCAAAATTACTTCAAAAATCTAATATGACTAGGCACACATCATGGTGAGGTGCAAAGTATCCATGTACATCTGAATAACAATAATTCGTCAACAGAAATCATTGTCGGGTCGTCAGAGGGGGTATAGAGGGATTTTTCATCTTAAGAATGACTTCAAAAATCAAATATGACTTGGCACGCATCATGGTGGGGTACAGAATATTCATTTTCATCTCAATACCAATAATTTTTCAGAAGAAAACATTGTCGGGTCGTCAGAGGGGGTATAGAGGGATTTTTCATTTTCAAAATTACCTCAAAATCAAATATGACTTGGCACGAATCATTGTGGGGTGCAGTATATCCATTTCCATCTGAATAACAGTAATTTGTCATCAGAAATCATTGTCGGGTCGTCAGAGGGATTATAGAGGGATTTTTCATTTTCAAAATTACCTAAAAGTCTAATATGACTTGGCACGCATCATGGTTGGGTGCAGAGTATCCATTTCCATCTGAATAACAATAATTCGTCAACAGAAATCATTGACGGGTCGTTAGAAGTGGTATAGAGTGATTTTTCATTTTCAAAGTTACTTCGAAAATCTAATATGACTAGGCACGCATCATGGTGGGGTGCAAAGTATCCATGTCCATCTGAATAACAATAAGTCGTCAACAGAAATCATTGTCGGGTCGTCAGAAGGGGTATAGTGGGATTTTTCATCTTTAAAATTACTTCAAAAATCAAATATGACTTGGCACGCATCATTGTGGGGTACAGAATATTCATTTCCATCTCAATACCAATAAATTTTCAAATGAAATCATTGTCGGGTCGTCAGATGGGGTATAGAGAGATTTTTCATTTTCAAAATTACCTCAAAATCAAATATGACTTTGCACGCAACATGGTGGAATGCAGAATATCCATTTCCATCTGAATAACAATAATTCGTCAACAGAAATCATTGACGGGTCGTTAGAAGTGGTATAGAGTTATTTTTCATTTTCAAAATTACTTCAAAAATCTAATATGACTAGGCACGCACCATGGTGGGGTGCAAAGTATCCATGTCCATCTGAATAACAATAATTCGTCATCACAAATCATTGTCGTGTCGTCATAGGGGGTATAGAGAGATTTATCCTTTTCAATATTTCTTCAAAAATCTAATATGACTTGGCACGCATCATCGTGGGGTGCAAAATATCCAATTCTATCTGAATATCAATAATTCGTCAACAGAAATCATTGTCGGGTCGTCAGAGGGGGATAGAGGGATTTTTCATCTTCATAATGACTTCAAAAATCAAATATGACTTGGCACGCATCATGGTGGGGTACAGAATATTCATTTCCATCTCAATACCAATAATTTTTCAAAGGAATACATTATCGGGTCGTCAGAGGGGGTATAGAGGGATTTTTCATTTTCAAAATTACCTCAAAATCAAATATGACTTGGCACGCATGATGGTGGGGTGCAGAATATCCATTTCCATCTGAATAACAATAATTCGTCAACAGAAATCATTGACGGGTCGTGAGAGGGGGTATAGAGGGATTTTTCATTTTCAAAATTTCTTCAAAAATCTAATATGACTTGGCACGCATCATGGTGGGGTGCAGAATATTTATTCCCATCTGAATAACAATAATTCGTCAACAGAAATCATTGTCGTGTCGTCAGAGGGGGTATGGAGGGATTTTTCATATTCAAAATTACTTCAAGAATCTAATATGACTTGGCACTCATCATGGTGGGGTGCAAAGTATCCATTCCCATCTGAATAATAATAATTTGGCAACAGAAATCATTGTCGTGTCGTCAGAGGGGGTATGGAAGGATTTTTCAATTTCAAAATGACTTCAAAAATCAAATATGACTTGGCACGCATCATGGTGGGGTACAGAATATCCATTTCCATCTCAATAACAATAATTTGTCAACAGAAATCATTGTCGGGTCGTCAGAGAGGGTATAGAGGGATTCTTCATTTTCAAAATTTCTTCAAAAATCTAATATGACTTGGCACGCATCATGGTGGGGAGCAGAATATTTATTCCCATCTAAATAACAATAATTCGTCAACAGAAATCATTGTCATGTCGTCAGAGGGGGTATAGAGGGATTTTTCATTTTCAAAATTACCTCAAAATCAAATATGACTTGGCACGAATCATTGTGGGGTGCAGTATATCCATTTCCATCTGAATAACAGTAATTTGTCATCAGAAATCATTGTCGGGTCGTCAGAGGGATTATAGAGGGATTTTTCATTTTCAAAATTACCTAAAAGTCTAATATGACTTGGCACGCATCATGGTTGGGTGCAGAGTATCCATTTCCATCTGAATAACAATAATTCGTCAACAGAAATCATTGACGGGTCGTTAGAAGTGGTATAGAGTGATTTTTCATTTTCAAAGTTACTTCGAAAATCTAATATGACTAGGCACGCATCATGGTGGGGTGCAAAGTATCCATGTCCATCTGAATAACAATAAGTCGTCAACAGAAATCATTGTCGGGTCGTCAGAAGGGGTATAGTGGGATTTTTCATCTTTAAAATTACTTCAAAAATCAAATATGACTTGGCACGCATCATTGTGGGGTACAGAATATTCATTTCCATCTCAATACCAATAAATTTTCAAATGAAATCATTGTCGGGTCGTCAGATGGGGTATAGAGAGATTTTTCATTTTCAAAATTACCTCAAAATCAAATATGACTTTGCACGCAACATGGTGGAATGCAGAATATCCATTTCCATCTGAATAACAATAATTCGTCAACAGAAATCATTGACGGGTCGTTAGAAGTGGTATAGAGTTATTTTTCATTTTCAAAATTACTTCAAAAATCTAATATGACTAGGCACGCACCATGGTGGGGTGCAAAGTATCCATGTCCATCTGAATAACAATAATTCGTCATCACAAATCATTGTCGTGTCGTCATAGGGGGTATAGAGAGATTTATCCTTTTCAATATTTCTTCAAAAATCTAATATGACTTGGCACGCATCATCGTGGGGTGCAAAATATCCAATTCTATCTGAATATCAATAATTCGTCAACAGAAATCATTGTCGGGTCGTCAGAGGGGGATAGAGGGATTTTTCATCTTCATAATGACTTCAAAAATCAAATATGACTTGGCACGCATCATGGTGGGGTACAGAATATTCATTTCCATCTCAATACCAATAATTTTTCAAAGGAATACATTATCGGGTCGTCAGAGGGGGTATAGAGGGATTTTTCATTTTCAAAATTACCTCAAAATCAAATATGACTTGGCACGCATGATGGTGGGGTGCAGAATATCCATTTCCATCTGAATAACAATAATTCGTCAACAGAAATCATTGACGGGTCGTGAGAGGGGGTATAGAGGGATTTTTCATTTTCAAAATTTCTTCAAAAATCTAATATGACTTGGCACGCATCATGGTGGGGTGCAGAATATTTATTCCCATCTGAATAACAATAATTCGTCAACAGAAATCATTGTCGTGTCGTCAGAGGGGGTATGGAGGGATTTTTCATATTCAAAATTACTTCAAGAATCTAATATGACTTGGCACTCATCATGGTGGGGTGCAAAGTATCCATTCCCATCTGAATAATAATAATTTGGCAACAGAAATCATTGTCGTGTCGTCAGAGGGGGTATGGAAGGATTTTTCAATTTCAAAATGACTTCAAAAATCAAATATGACTTGGCACGCATCATGGTGGGGTACAGAATATCCATTTCCATCTCAATAACAATAATTTGTCAACAGAAATCATTGTCGGGTCGTCAGAGGGGGTATAGAGGGATTTTTCATTTTCAAAATTACCTCAAAATCAAATATGACTTAGCACGCATCATGGTGGGCTGCAGAATATTCATTTCCATCTGAATAACAATAATTCGTCAACAGAAATCATTGACGGGTAGTTAGAGGGGGTATAGAGGGATTTTTCATTTTCAATATTACCTCGAAATCAAATGTGACTTGGCACGCATCATGGTGGGGTGCAGAATATCCATTTCTATCTGAATAAATATAATTCGTCAACAGAAATCATTGTCGTGTCGTCAGAGGTGGTATGGAGGGATTTTTCATTTTCTAAATTACTTCAAAAATCAAATATATCTTGGCACGCATCATAGTAGGGTGCGAAATATTTATTTCCATCTGAATAACAATAATTCTTCAACAGAAATCATTGTCGGGTCGTCAGAGGTGGTATAGAGTGATTTTTCATTTTCAAAATTACTTCAAAAATCTAATATGACTAGGCACGCATCATGGTGGGGTGCAAAGTATCCATGTCCATCTGAATAACAATAATTTGTCAACAGAAATCATTGTCGTGTCGTCAGAGGTGGTATGGAGTGATTTTTCATTTTCAAAATTACTTCAAAAATCAAATATATCTTGGCACGCATCATAGTAGGGTGCAAAATATTCATTTCCATCTGAATAACAATAATTCTTCAACAGAAATCATTGTCGGGTCGTCAGAGGGGGTATAGAGGGATTTTTCAATATCAAAATGACTTCAAAAATCAAATATGACATGGAACGCATCATAGTAGGGTGCAAAACATCCATTTCCATCTAAATAACAATAATTTGTCGACAAAAATCATTGTCGGGTCGTCAGAGGTGGTATGGAGTGATTTTTCATTTTCAAAATTACTTCAAAAATCTAATATGACTAGGCACACATCATGGTGAGGTGCAAAGTATCCATGTACATCTGAATAACAATAATTCGTCAACAGAAATCATTGTCGGGTCGTTATAGGGGGTATAGAGGGATTTTTCATTTTCAAAATAGCTTCAAAAATCAAATATGACTTGGCACGTATCATGGTGGAGTGCATAATATCCATTTCTATCTGAATATCAATAATTCGTCAACAGAAATCATTGTCGGGTCGTCAGAGGGGGTATAGAGGGATTTTTCATCTTAAGAATGACTTTAAAAATCAAATATGACTTGGCACGCATCATGGTGGGGTACAGAATATTCATTTTCATCTCAATACCAATAATTTTTCAGAAGAAAACATTGTCGGGTCGTCAGAGGGGGTATAGAGGGATTTTTCATTTTCAAAATTACCTCAAAATCAAATATGACTTGGCACGAATCATTGTGGGGTGCAGTATATCCATTTCCATCTGAATAACAGTAATTTGTCAACAGAAATCATTGTCGGGTCGTCAGAGGGATTATAGAGGGATTTTTCATTTTCAAAATTACCTCAAAGTCTAATATGACTTGGCACGCATCATGGTTGGGTGCAGAGTATCCATTTCCATCTGAATAACAATAATTCGTCAACAGAAATCATTGACGGGTCGTTAGAAGTGGTATAGAGTGATTTTTCATTTTCAAAGTTACTTCGAAAATCTAATATGACTAGGCACGCATCATGGTGGGGTGCAAAGTATCCATGTCCATCTGAATAACAATAAGTCGTCAACAGAAATCATTGTCGGGTCGTCAGAAGGGGTATAGAGGGATTTTTCATCTTTAAAATTACTTCAAAAATCAAATATGACTTGGCACGCATCATTGTGGGGTACAGAATATTCATTTCCATCTCAATACCAATAAATTTTCAAATGAAATCATTGTCGGGTCGTCAGATGGGGTATAGAGAGATTTTTCATTTTCAAAATTACCTCAAAATCAAATATGACTTTGCACGCAACATGTTGGAATGCAGAATATCCATTTCCATCTGAATAACAATAATTCGTCGACAGAAATCATTGTCGGGTCGTCAGAGGGGGTATAGAGGGATTTTTCATTTTCAAAATTACCTCAAAATCAAATATGACTTGGCACGCAACGTGGTGGGGTGCAGAATATCCATTTCCATCTGAATAACAATAATTCGTCAACAGAAATCATTGTCGGGTCGTTAGAGGGGGTATACAGGGATTTTTTAATTTCAATATTTCTTCAAAAATCCAATATGACTTGGCATGCATCATGGTAGTGTGCAGAATATCGATTTTCATCTGAATAACAATAATTTGTCATCAGAAATCATTGTCGGGTCGTCTGAGGGGTTATAGAGAGATTTTTCATTTTCAAAATGACTTCAAAAATCAAATATGACTTGGCACGCATCATGGTGGGGAGAAGAATATTCATTTCCACCTCAATAACAATAATTCGTCAAAATAAATCATTGTCAGGTCGTCAGAGGGGGTATAGAGGGATTTTTCATTTTTAAAATTATCTCAAAATCAAATATGACTTGTCACGCATCATGGTGGGGTGCAAAGTATTCATGTCCATCTGAATAACAATAATTCGTCTACAGAATTCATTGTCGGGTCGTTAGAAGGGGTATAGAGGGATTTTTCATTTTCAAAATTACCTCAAAATCAAATATGACTTGGCACGCAACGTGGTGGGGTGCAGAATATCCATTTCCATCTGAATAACAATAATTCGTCAACAGAAATCATTGTCGGGTCGTTAGAGGGGGTACACAGGGATTTTTCAATTTCAATATTTCTTCAAAAATCTAATATGACTTGGCACGCATCATGGTAGTGTGCAGAATATCCATTTTCATCTGACTAACAATAATTTGTCAACAGAAATCATTGTCGGGTCGTCAGAGGGGTTATAGAGGGATTTTTCATTTTCAAAATGACTTCAAAAATCAAATATGACTTGGCACGCATAATGGTGGGGTACAGAATATTCATTTCCACCTCAATAACAATAATTCGTCAAAATAAATCATTGTCGGGTCGTCAGAGGGGGAATAGAGGGATTTTTCATTTTTAAAATTATCTCAAAATCAAATATGACTTGGCACGCATCATGGTGGGGTGCAAAGTATTCATGTCCATCCGAATAATAATAATTCGTCAACACAAATCATTGTCGGGTCGTTAGAGGGGGGTATAGAGGGATTTTTCATTTTCAATATTTCTTCAAAAATAAAATATGACTTGGCACGCAACATAGTGGGGTGCAGAATATCCATTTCCATCTGAATAACAATAATTCGTCAACAGAAATCATTGTCGGGTCGTTAGAGGGGGTATACAGGGATTTTTCAATTTCAATATTTCTTCAAAAATCTAATATGACTTGGCACGCATCATGGTAGTGTGCAGAATATTCATTTTCATCTGAATAACAATAATTTGTCAACAGAAATTATAGTCGGGTCGTCTGAGGGGTTATAGGGGGATTTATCATTATCAAAATGACTTCAAAAATCAAATACGACTTGGCACGCATCATCGTGGGGTACAGAATATTCATTTCCACCTCAATAACAATAATTCGTCAAAATAAATCATTGTCGGGTCGTCAGAGGGGGTATAGAGGGATTTTTCATTCTCAAAATTACCTCAGAATCAAATACGACTTGGCACGCATCATCGTGGGGTACAGAATATTCATTTCCACCTCAATAACAATAATTCGTCAAAATAAATCATTGTCGGGTCGTCAGAGGGGGTATAGAGGGATTTTTCATTCTCAAAATTACCTCAGAATCAAATATGACTTGGCACGCATCATGGTGGGGTGCAAAGTATTCATGTCCATCCGAATAATAATAATTCGTCAACACAAATCATTGTCGGGTCGTTAGAGGGGGGTATAGAGGGATTTTTCATTTTCAATATTTCTTCAAAATTAAAATATGACTTGGCACGCAACATAGTGGGGTGCGGAATATCCATTCCCATCTGAATAACAGTAATTCGTCAACAGAAATCATTGTCGGGTCGTTAGAGGGGGTATACAGGGATTTTTCAATTTCAATATTTCTTCAAAAATCTAATATGACTTGGCACGCATCATGGTAGTGTGCAGAATATTCATTTTCATCTGAATAACAATAATTTGTCAACAGAAATCATAGTCGGGTCGTCTGAGGGGTTATAGGGGGATTTCTCATTTTCAAAATGTCATCAAAAATCAAATATGACTTGGCACGCATCATCGTGGGGTACAGAATACTCATTTCCACCTCAATAACAATAATTCGTCAAAATAATTCATTGTCGGGTCGTCAGAGGGGGTATAGAGGGATTTTTCATTCTCAAAATTACCTCAGAATCAAATATGACTTGGCACGCATCATGGTGGGCTGCAGAATATCCATTTTCATCTGAATAACAATAATTCGTCAACAGAAATCATTGACGGGTCGTTAAAGGGGGTATAGAGGAATTTTTCATTTTCAAAATTACCTCAAAATCAAATATGACTTGGCACGCAACATAGCGGGGTGCAGAATATCCATTCCCATCTGAAAAACAATAATTCGTCAACAGAAATCATTGTCGGGTCGTTAGAAGGGGTATAGAGGGATTTTTCATTTTCAAAATTACCTCAAAATCAAATATGACTTGGCACGCAACATGGTGGGGTGCAGAATATTCATTTCCATCTGAATAAGAATAATTCGTCAACAGAAATCATTGTCGGGTCGTTAGAGGGGGTACACAGGGATTTTTCAATTTCAATATTTCTTCAAAAATCTAATATGACTTGGCACGCATCATGGTAGTGTGCAGAATATCCATTTTCATCTGAATAACAATAATTTGTCAACAGAAATCATTGTCGGGTCGTCAGAGGGGTTATAGAGGGATTTTTCATTTTCAAAATGACTTCAAAAATCAAATATGACTTGGAACGCATCATGGTGGGGAGAAGAATATTCATTTCCACCTCAATAACAATAATTCGTCAAAATAAATCATTGTCAGGTCGTCAGAGGGGGTATAGAGGGATTTTTCATTTTTAAAATTATCTCAAAATCAAATATGACTTGTCACGCATCATGGTGGGGTGCAAAGTATTCATGTCCATCTGAATAACAATAATTCGTCTACAGAATTCATTGTCGGGTCGTTAGAAGGGGTATAGAGGGATTTTTCATTTTCAAAATTACCTCAAAATCAAATATGACTTGGCACGCAACGTGGTGGGGTGCAGAATATCCATTTCCATCTGAATAACAATAATTCGTCAACAGAAATCATTGTCGGGTCGTTAGAGGGGGTATACAGGGATTTTTTAATTTCAATATTTCTTCAAAAATCCAATATGACTTGGCATGCATCATGGTAGCGTGCAGAATATCGATTTTCATCTGAATAACAATAATTTGTCATCAGAAATCATTGTCGGGTCGTCTGAGGGGTTATAGAGAGATTTTTCATTTTCAAAATGACTTCAAAATTCAAATATGACTTGGCACGCATCATGGTGGGGTACAGAATATTCATTTCCACCTCAATAACAATAATTCGTCAAAATAAATCATTGTCGGGTCGTCAGAGGGGGTATAGAGGGATTTTTCATTCTCAAAATTACCTCAGAATCAAATATGACTTGGCACGCATCATGGTGGGCTGCAGAATATCCATTCTCATGTGAATAACAAAAATTCGTCTACAGAAATCATTGACGGGTCGTTAGAGGGGGTATAGAGGGATTTTTCATTTACAATATTTCTTCAAAAATCAAATATGACTTGGCACGCAACATAGTGGGGTGCAGAATATCCATTTTCATCTGAATAACAATAATTCGTCTACAGAAATCATTGACGGGTCGTTAAAGGGGGTATAGAGGGATTTTTCATTTTCAAAATTACCTCAAAATCAAATATGACGTGGCACGCAACATGGTGGGGTGCAGAATATCCATTTCCATCCGAATAAGAATAATTCGTCAACAGAAATCATTGTCGGGTCGTTAGAGGGGGTATACAGGGATTTTTTAATTTCAATATTTCTTCAAAAATCCAATATGACTTGGCATGCATCATGGTAGTGTGCAGAATATCCATTTTCATCTGAATAACAATAATTTGTCATCAGAAATCATTGTCGGGTCGTCTGAGGGGTTATAGAGAGATTTTTCATTTTCAAAATGACTTCAAAAATCAAATATGACTTGGCACGCATCATGGTGGGGTACAGAATATTCATTTCCACCTCAATAACAATAATTCGTCAAAATAAATCATTGTCGGGTCGTCAGAGGGGGTATAGAGGGATTTTTCATTCTCAAAATTACCTCAGAATCAAATATGACTTGGCACGCATCATGGTGGGCTGCAGAATATCCATTTTCATCTGAATAACAAAAATTCGTCTACAGAAATCATTGACGGGTCGTTAGAGGGGGTATAGAGGGATTTTTCATTTACAATATTTCTTCAAAAATCAAATATGACTTGGCACGCAACATAGTGGGGTGCAGAATATCCATTTTCATCTGAATAACAATAATTCGTCAACAGAAATCATTGTCGGGTCGTTATAGGGGGTATAGAGGGATTTTTCATTTTCAAAATAGCTTCAAAAATCAAATATGACTTGGCACGTATCATGGTGGAGTGCATAATATCCATTTCTATCTGAATATCAATAATTCGTCAACAGAAATCATTGTCGGGTCGTCAGAGGGGGTATAGAGGGATTTTTCATCTTCAGAATGACTTCAAAAATCAAATATGACTTGGCACGCATCATGGTGGGGTACAGAATATTCATTTTCATCTCAATACCAATAATTTTTCAAAAGAAAACATTGTCGGGTCGTCAGAGGTGGTATAGAGGGATTTTTCATTTTCAAAATTACCTCAAAATCAAATATGACTTGGCACGAATCATTGTGGGGTGCAGTATATCCATTTCCATCTGAATAACAGTAATTTGTCAACAGAAATCATTGTCGGGTCGTCAGAGGGATTATAGAGCGATTTTTCATTTTCAAAATTACCTCAAAGTCTAATATGACTTGGCACGCATCATGGTGGGGTGCAGAGTATCCATTTCCATCTGAATAACAATAATTCGTCAACAGAAATCATTGACGGGTCGTTAGAAGTGGTATAGAGTGATTTTTCATTTTCAAAGTTACTTCAAAAATCTAATATGACTAGGCACGCATCATGGTGGGGTGCAAAGTATCCATGTCCATCTGAATAACAATAAGTCGTCAACAGAAATCATTGTCGGGTCGTCAGAAGGGGTATAGAGGGATTTTTCATCTTTAAAATTACTTCAAAAATCAAATATGACTTGGCACGCATCATTGTGGGGTACAGAATATTCATTTCCATCTCAATACCAATAAATTTTCAAATGAAATCATTGTCGGGTCGTCAAATGGGGTATAGAGAGATTTTTCATTTTCAAAATTACCTCAAAATCAAATATGACTTTGCACGCAACATGGTGGAATGCAGAATATCCATTTCCATCTGAATAACAATAATTCGTCAACAGAAATCATTGACGGGTCGTTAGAAGTGGTATAGAGTTATTTTTCATTTTCAAAATTACTTCAAAATTCTAATATGACTAGGCACGCACCATGGTGGGGTGCAAAGTATCCATGTCCATCTGAATAACAATAATTCGTCATCACAAATCATTGTCGTGTCGTCATAGGGGGTATAGAGAGATTTATCCTTTTCAATATTTCTTCAAAAATCTAATATGACTTGGCACGCATCATCGTGGGGTGCAGAATATCCATTTCTATCTGAATATCAATAATTCGTCAACAGAAATCATTGTCGGGTCGTCAGAGGGGGTATAGAGGGATTTTTCATTTTCAAAATTACCTCAATATCAAATATGACTTGGCACGAATCATTGTGGGGTGCAGTATATCCATTTCCATCTGAATAACAGTAATTTGTCAACAGAAATCATTGTCGGGTCGTCAGAGGGATTATAGAGGGATTTTTCATTTTCAAAATTACCTCAAAGTCTAATATGACTTGGCACGCATCATGGTGGGGTGCAGAGTATCCATTTCCATCTGAATAACAATAATTCGTCATCAGAAATCATTGACGGGTCGTTAGAAGTGGTATAGAGTGATTTTTCATTTTCAAAGTTACTTCAAAAATCTAATATGACTCGGCACGCATCATGGTGGGGTGCAAAGTATCCATGTCCATCTGAATAACAATAAGTCGTCAACAGAAATCATTGTCGGGTCGTCAGAAGGGGTATAGAGGGATTTTTCATCTTTAAAATTACTTCAGAAATCAAATATGACTTGGCACGCATCATTGTGGGGTACAGAATATTCATTTCCATCTCAATACCAATAAATTTTCAAATGAAATCATTGTCGGGTCGTCAGATGGGGTATAGAGAGATTTTTCATTTTCAAAATTACCTCAAAATCAAATATGACTTTGCACGCAACATGGTGGAATGCAGAATATCCATTTCCATCTGAATAACAATAATTCGTCAACAGAAATCATTGACGGGTCGTTAGAAGTGGTATAGAGTTATTTTTCATTTTCAAAATTACTTCAAAAATCTAATATAACTAGGCACGCACCATGGTGGGGTGCAAAGTATCCATGTCCATCTGAATAACAATAATTCGTCATCACAAATCATTGTCGTGTCGTCATAGGGGGTATAGAGAGATTTATCCTTTTCAATATTTCTTCAAAAATCTAATATGACTTGGCACGCATCATCGTGGGGTGCAAAATATCCAATTCTATCTGAATATCAATAATTCGTCAACAGAAATCATTGTCGGGTCGTCAGAGGGGGATAGAGGGATTTTTCATCTTCATAATGACTTCAAAAATCAAATATGACTTGGCACGCATCATGGTGGGGTACAGAATATTCATTTCCATCTCAATACCAATAATTTTTCAAAGGAATACGTTATCGGGTCGTCAGAGGGGGTATAGAGGGATTTTTCATTTTCAAAATTACCTCAAAATCAAATATGACTTGGCACGCATGATGGTGGGGTGCAGAATATCCATTTCCATCTGAATAACAATAATTCGTCAACAGAAATCATTGACGGGTCGTGAGAGGGGGTATAGAGGGATTTTTCATTTTCAAAATTTCTTCAAAAATCTAATATGACTTGGCACGCATCATGGTGGGGTGCAGAATATTTATTCCCATCTGAATAACAATAATTCGTCAACAGAAATCATTGTCGTGTCGTCAGAGGGGGTATGGAGGGATTTTTCATATTCAAAATTACTTCAAGAATCTAATATGACTTGGCACTCATCATGGTGGGGTGCAAAGTATCCATTCCCATCTGAATAATAATAATTTGGCAACAGAAATCATTGTCGTGTCGTCAGAGGGGGTATGGAAGGATTTTTCAATTTCAAAATGACTTCAAAAATCAAATATGACTTGGCACGCATCATGGTGGGGTACAGAATATCCATTTCCATCTCAATAACAATAATTTGTCAACAGAAATCATTGTCGGGTCGTCAGAGAGGGTATAGAGGGATTCTTAATTTTCAAAATTTCTTCAAAAATCTAATATGACTTGGCACGCATCATGGTGGGGAGAAGAATATTTATTCCCATCTAAATAACAATAATTCGTCAACAGAAATCATTGTCATGTCGTCAGAGGGGGTATGGAGGGATTTTTCATTTTCAAAATGACTTCAAAAATCAAATATGACTTGGCACGCATCATGGTGGGGTACAGAATATCCATTTCCATTTCAATAACAATAATTTGTCAACAGAAATCATTGTCGGGTCGTCAGAGGGGGTATAGAGGGATTTTTCATTTTCAAAATTACCTCAAAATCAAATATGACTTAGCACGCATCATGGTGGGCTGCAGAATATTCATTTCCATCTGAATAACAATAATTCGTCAACAGAAATCATTGACGGGTCGTTAGAGGGGGTATAGAGGGATTTTTCATTTTCAATATTACCTCGAAATCAAATGTGACTTGGCACGCATCATGGTGGGGTGCAGAATATCCATTTCTATCTGAATAAATATAATTCGTCAACAGAAATCATTGTCGTGTCGTCAGAGGTGGTATGGAGGGATTTTTCATTTTCTAAATTACTTCAAAAATCAAATATATCTTGGCACGCATCATAGTAGGGTGCGAAATATTTATTTCCATCTGAATAACAATAATTCTTCAACAGAAATCATTGTCGGGTCGTCAGAGGTGGTATAGAGTGATTTTTCATTTTCAAAATTACCTCAAAATCAAATATGACGTGGCACGCAACATGGTGGGGTGCAGAATATCCATTTCCATCCGAATAAGAATAATTCGTCAACAGAAATCATTGTCGGGTCGTTAGAGGGGGTATACAGGGATTTTTTAATTTCAATATTTCTTCAAAAATCCAATATGACTTGGCATGCATCATGGTAGTGTGCAGAATATCCATTTTCATCTGAATAACAATAATTTGTCATCAGAAATCATTGTCGGGTCGTCTGAGGGGTTATAGAGAGATTTTTCATTTTCAAAATGACTTCAAAAATCAAATATGACTTGGCACGCATCATGGTGGGGTACAGAATATTCATTTCCACCTCAATAACAATAATTCGTCAAAATAAATCATTGTCGGGTCGTCAGAGGGGGTATAGAGGGATTTTTCATTCTCAAAATTACCTCAGAATCAAATATGACTTGGCACGCATCATGGTGGGCTGCAGAATATCCATTTTCATCTGAATAACAAAAATTCGTCTACAGAAATCATTGACGGGTCGTTAGAGGGGGTATAGAGGGATTTTTCATTTACAATATTTCTTCAAAAATCAAATATGACTTGGCACGCAACATAGTGGGGTGCAGAATATCCATTTTCATCTGAATAACAATAATTCGTCAACAGAAATCATTGTCGGGTCGTTATAGGGGGTATAGAGGGATTTTTCATTTTCAAAATAGCTTCAAAAATCAAATATGACTTGGCACGTATCATGGTGGAGTGCATAATATCCATTTCTATCTGAATATCAATAATTCGTCAACAGAAATCATTGTCGGGTCGTCAGAGGGGGTATAGAGGGATTTTTCATCTTCAGAATGACTTCAAAAATCAAATATGACTTGGCACGCATCATGGTGGGGTACAGAATATTCATTTTCATCTCAATACCAATAATTTTTCAAAAGAAAACATTGTCGGGTCGTCAGAGGTGGTATAGAGGGATTTTTCATTTTCAAAATTACCTCAAAATCAAATATGACTTGGCACGAATCATTGTGGGGTGCAGTATATCCATTTCCATCTGAATAACAGTAATTTGTCAACAGAAATCATTGTCGGGTCGTCAGAGGGATTATAGAGGGATTTTTCATTTTCAAAATTACCTCAAAGTCTAATATGACTTGGCACGCATCATGGTGGGGTGCAGAGTATCCATTTCCATCTGAATAACAATAATTCGTCAACAGAAATCATTGACGGGTCGTTAGAAGTGGTATAGAGTGATTTTTCATTTTCAAAGTTACTTCAAAAATCTAATATGACTAGGCACGCATCATGGTGGGGTGCAAAGTATCCATGTCCATCTGAATAACAATAAGTCGTCAACAGAAATCATTGTCGGGTCGTCAGAAGGGGTATAGAGGGATTTTTCATCTTTAAAATTACTTCAAAAATCAAATATGACTTGGCACGCATCATTGTGGGGTACAGAATATTCATTTCCATCTCAATACCAATAAATTTTCAAATGAAATCATTGTCGGGTCGTCAAATGGGGTATAGAGAGATTTTTCATTTTCAAAATTACCTCAAAATCAAATATGACTTTGCACGCAACATGGTGGAATGCAGAATATCCATTTCCATCTGAATAACAATAATTCGTCAACAGAAATCATTGACGGGTCGTTAGAAGTGGTATAGAGTTATTTTTCATTTTCAAAATTACTTCAAAATTCTAATATGACTAGGCACGCACCATGGTGGGGTGCAAAGTATCCATGTCCATCTGAATAACAATAATTCGTCATCACAAATCATTGTCGTGTCGTCATAGGGGGTATAGAGAGATTTATCCTTTTCAATATTTCTTCAAAAATCTAATATGACTTGGCACGCATCATCGTGGGGTGCAGAATATCCATTTCTATCTGAATATCAATAATTCGTCAACAGAAATCATTGTCGGGTCGTCAGAGGGGGTATAGAGGGATTTTTCATTTTCAAAATTACCTCAAAATCAAATATGACTTGGCACGAATCATTGTGGGGTGCAGTATATCCATTTCCATCTGAATAACAGTAATTTGTCAACAGAAATCATTGTCGGGTCGTCAGAGGGATTATAGAGGGATTTTTCATTTTCAAAATTACCTCAAAGTCTAATATGACTTGGCACGCATCATGGTGGGGTGCAGAGTATCCATTTCCATCTGAATAACAATAATTCGTCAACAGAAATCATTGACGGGTCGTTAGAAGTGGTATAAAGTGATTTTTCATTTTCAAAGTTACTTCAAAAATCTAATATGACTCGGCACGCATCATGGTGGGGTGCAAAGTATCCATGTCCATCTGAATAACAATAAGTCGTCAACAGAAATCATTGTCGGGTCGTCAGAAGGGGTATAGAGGGATTTTTCATCTTTAAAATTACTTCAGAAATCAAATATGACTTGGCACGCATCATTGTGGGGTACAGAATATTCATTTCCATCTCAATACCAATAAATTTTCAAATGAAATCATTGTCGGGTCGTCAGATGGGGTATAGAGAGATTTTTCATTTTCAAAATTACCTCAAAATCAAATATGACTTTGCACGCAACATGGTGGAATGCAGAATATCCATTTCCATCTGAATAACAATAATTCGTCAACAGAAATCATTGACGGGTCGTTAGAAGTGGTATAGAGTTATTTTTCATTTTCAAAATTACTTCAAAAATCTAATATGACTAGGCACGCACCATGGTGGGGTGCAAAGTATCCATGTCCATCTGAATAACAATAATTCGTCATCACAAATCATTGTCGTGTCGTCATAGGGGGTATAGAGAGATTTATCCTTTTCAATATTTCTTCAAAAATCTAATATGACTTGGCACGCATCATCGTGGGGTGCAAAATATCCAATTCTATCTGAATATCAATAATTCGTCAACAGAAATCATTGTCGGGTCGTCAGAGGGGGATAGAGGGATTTTTCATCTTCATAATGACTTCAAAAATCAAATATGACTTGGCACGCATCATGGTGGGGTACAGAATATTCATTTCCATCTCAATACCAATAATTTTTCATAGGAATACATTATCGGGTCGTCAGAGGGGGTATAGAGGGATTTTTCATTTTCAAAATTACCTCAAAATCAAATATGACTTGGCACGCATGATGGTGGGGTGCAGAATATCCATTTCCATCTGAATAACAATAATTCGTCAACAGAAATCATTGACGGGTCGTGAGAGGGGGTATAGAGGGATTTTTCATTTTCAAAATTTCTTCAAAAATCTAATATGACTTGGCACGCATCATGGTGGGGTGCAGAATATTTATTCCCATCTGAATAACAATAATTCGTCAACAGAAATCATTGTCGTGTCGTCAGAGGGGGTATGGAGGGATTTTTCATATTCAAAATTACTTCAAGAATCTAATATGACTTGGCACTCATCATGGTGGGGTGCAAAGTATCCATTCCCATCTGAATAATAATAATTTGGCAACAGAAATCATTGTCGTGTCGTCAGAGGGGGTATGGAAGGATTTTTCAATTTCAAAATGACTTCAAAAATCAAATATGACTTGGCACGCATCATGGTGGGGTACAGAATATCCATTTCCATCTCAATAACAATAATTTGTCAACAGAAATCATTGTCGGGTCGTCAGAGAGGGTATAGAGGGATTCTTCATTTTCAAAATTTCTTCAAAAATCTAATATGACTTGGCACGCATCATGGTGGGGAGCAGAATATTTATTCCCATCTAAATAACAATAATTCGTCAACAGAAATCATTGTCATGTCGTCAGAGGGGGTATGGAGGGATTTTTCATTTTCAAAATGACTTCAAAAATCAAATATGACTTGGCACGCATCATGGTGGGGTACAGAATATCCATTTCCATTTCAATAACAATAATTTGTCAACAGAAATCATTGTCGGGTCGTCAGAGGGGGTATAGAGGGATTTTTCATTTTCAAAATTACCTCAAAATCAAATATGACTTAGCACGCATCATGGTGGGCTGCAGAATATTCATTTCCATCTGAATAACAATAATTCGTCAACAGAAATCATTGACGGGTCGTTAGAAGGGGTATAGAGGGATTTTTCATTTTCAATATTACCTCGAAATCAAATGTGACTTGGCACGCATCATGGTGGGGTGCAGAATATCCATTTCTATCTGAATAAATATAATTCGTCAACAGAAATCATTGTCGTGTCGTCAGAGGTGGTATGGAGGGATTTTTCATTTTCTAAATTACTTCAAAAATCAAATATATCTTGGCACGCATCATAGTAGGGTGCGAAATATTTATTTCCATCTGAATAACAATAATTCTTCAACAGAAATCATTGTCGGGTCGTCAGAGGTGGTATAGAGTGATTTTTCATTTTCAAAATTACTTCAAAAATCTAATATGACTAGGCACGCATCATGGTGGGGTGCAAAGTATCCATGTCCATCTGAATAACAATAATTTGTCAACAGAAATCATTGTCGTGTCGTCAGAGGTGGTATGGAGTGATTTTTCATTTTCAAAATTACTTCAAAAATCAAATATATCTTGGCACGCATCATAGTAGGGTGCAAAATATTCATTTCCATCTGAATAACAATAATTCTTCAACAGAAATCATTGTCGGGTCGTCAGAGGGGGTATAGAGGGATTTTTCAATATCAAAATGACTTCAAAAATCAAATATGACATGGAACGCATCATAGTAGGGTGCAAAACATCCATTTCCATCTAAATAACAATAATTTGTCGACAAAAATCATTGTCGGGTCGTCAGAGGTGGTATAGAGTGATTTTTCATTTTCAAAATTACTTCAAAAATCTAATATGACTAGGCACACATCATGGTGAGGTGCAAAGTATCCATGTACATCTGAATAACAATAATTCGTCAACAGAAATCATTGTCGGGTCGTTATAGGGGGTATAGAGGGATTTTTCATTTTCAAAATAGCTTCAAAAATCAAATATGACTTGGCACGTATCATGGTGGAGTGCATAATATCCATTTCTATCTGAATATCAATAATTCGTCAACAGAAATCATTGTCGGGTCGTCAGAGGGGGTATAGAGGGATTTTTCATCTTAAGAATGACTTCAAAAATCAAATATGACTTGGCACGCATCATGGTGGGGTACAGAATATTCATTTTCATCTCAATACCAATAATTTTTCAGAAGAAAACATTGTCGGGTCGTCAGAGGGGGTATAGAGGGATTTATCATTTTCAAAATTACCTCAAAATCAAATATGACTTGGCACGAATCATTGTGGGGTGCAGTATATCCATTTCCATCTGAATAACAGTAATTTGTCAACAGAAATCATTGTCGGGTCGTCAGAGGGATTATAGAGGGATTTTTCATTATCAAAATTACCTCAAAGTCTAATATGACTTGGCACGCATCATGGTTGGGTGCAGAGTATCCATTTCCATCTGAATAACAATAATTCGTCAACAGAAATCATTGACGGGTCGTTAGAAGTGGTATAGAGTGATTTTTCATTTTCAAAGTTACTTCGAAAATCTAATATGACTAGGCACGCATCATGGTGGGGTGCAAAGTATCCATGTCCATCTGAATAACAATAAGTCGTCAACAGAAATCATTGTCGGGTCGTCAGAAGGGGTATAGAGGGATTTTTCATCTTTAAAATTACTTCAAAAATCAAATATGACTTGGCGCGCATCATTGTGGGGTACAGAATATTCATTTCCATCTCAATACCAATAAATTTTCAAATGAAATCATTGTCGGGTCGTCAGATGGGGTATAGAGAGATTTTTCATTTTCAAAATTACCTCAAAATCAAATATGACTTTGCACGCAACATGGTGGAATGCAGAATATCCATTTCCATCTGAATAACAATAATTCGTCAACAGAAATCATTGACGGGTCGTTAGAAGTGGTATAGAGTTATTTTTCATTTTCAAAATTACTTCAAAAATCTAATATGACTAGGCACGCACCATGGTGGGGTGCAAAGTATCCATGTCCATCTGAGTAACAATAATTCGTCATCACAAATCATTGTCGTGTCGTCATAGGGGGTATAGAGAGATTTATCCTTTTCAATATTTCTTCAAAAATCTAATATGACTTGGCACGCATCATCGTGGGGTGCAGAATATCCATTTCTATCTGAATATCAATAATTCGTCAACAGAAATCATTGTCGGGTCGTCAGAGGGGGTATAGAGGGATTTTTCATTTTCAAAATTACCTCAAAATCAAATATGACTTGGCACGAATCATTGTGGGGTGCAGTATATCCATTTCCATCTGAATAACAGTAATTTGTCAACAGAAATCATTGTCGGGTCGTCAGAGGGATTATAGAGGGATTTTTCATTTTCAAAATTACCTCAAAGTCTAATATGACTTGGCACGCATCATAGTGGGGTGCAGAGTATCCATTTCCATCTGAATAACAATAATTCGTCAACAGAAATCATTGACGGGTCGTTAGAAGTGGTATAGAGTGATTTTTCATTTTCAAAGTTACTTCAAAAATCTAATATGACTCGGCACGCATCATGGTGGGGTGCAAAGTATCCATGTCCATCTGAATAACAATAAGTCGTCAACAGAAATCATTGTCGGGTCGTCAGAAGGGGTATAGAGGGATTTTTCATCTTTAAAATTACTTCAGAAATCAAATATGACTTGGCACGCATCATTGTGGGGTACAGAATATTCATTTCCATCTCAATACCAATAAATTTTCAAATGAAATCATTGTCGGGTCGTCAGATGGGGTATAGAGAGAGTTTTCATTTTCAAAATTACCTCAAAATCAAATATGACTTTGCACGCAACATGGTGGAATGCAGAATATCCATTTCCATCTGAATAACAATAATTCGTCAACAGAAATCATTGACGGGTCGTTAGAAGTGGTATAGAGTTATTTTTCATTTTCAAAATTACTTCAAAAATCTAATATGACTAGGCACGCACCATGGTGGGGTGCAAAGTATCCATGTCCATCTGAATAACAATAATTCGTCATCACAAATCATTGTCGTGTCGTCATAGGGGGTATAAAGAGATTTATCCTTTTCAATATTTCTTCAAAAATCTAATATGACTTGGCACGCATCATCGTGGGGTGCAAAATATCCATTTCTATCTGAATATCAATAATTCGTCAACAGAAATCATTGTCGGGTCGTCAGAGGGGGATAGAGGGATTTTTCATCTTCAAAATGACTTCAAAAATCAACTATGACTTGGCACGCATCATGGTGGGGTACAGAATATTCATTTCCATCTCAATACCAATAATTTTTCAAAGGAAAACATTGTCGGGTCGTCAGAGGGGGTATAGAGGGATTTTTCATTTTCAAAATTACCTCAAAATCAAATATGACTTGGCACGCATCATGGTGGGGTGCAGAATATCCATTTCCATCTGAATAACAATAATTCGTCAACAGAAATCATTGACGGGTCGTTAGAGGGGGTATAGAGGGATTTTTCATTTTCAAAATTTCTTCAAAAATCTAATATGACTTGGCACGCATCATGGTGGGGTGCAAAATATTTATTCCCATCTGAATAACAATAATTCATCAACAGAAATCATTGTCGTGTCGTCAGAGGGGGTATGGAGGGATTTTTCATATTCAAAATTACTTCAAGAATCTAATATGACTTGGCACTCATCATGGTGGGGTGCAAAGTATCCATTCCCATTTGAATAATAATAATTTGGCAACAGAAATCATTGTCGTGTCGTCAGAGGGGGTATGGAAGGATTTTTCAATTTCAAAATGACTTCAAAAATCAAATATGACTTGGCACGCATCATGGTGGGGTACAGAATATCCATTCCCATCTCATTAACAATAATTTGTCAACAGAAATCATTGTCGGGTCTTCAGAGGGAGTATAGAGGGATTTTTCATCTTCAAAATGACTTCAAAAATCAAATATGACTTGGCACGCATCATGGTGGGGTACAGAATATTCATTTTCATCTCAATACCAATAATTTTTCAAAAGAAAACATTGTCGGGTCGTCAGAGGGGGTATAGAGGGATTTTTCATCTTCAAAATGACTTCAAAAATCAAATATGACTTGGCACGTATTATGGTGGAGTGCATATTATCCATTTCTATCTGAATATCAATAATTCTTCAACAGAAATCATTGTCGGGTCGTCAGAGGGGGTATAGAGGGATTTTTCATTTTCAAAATTACCTCAAAATCAAATATGACTTGGCACGCATCATGGTGGGGTGCAGTATATCCATTTCCATCTGAATAACAGTAATTTGTCAACAGAAATCATTGACGGCTCGTTAGAAGTGGTATAGAGTGATTTTTCATTTTCAAAGTTACTTCAAAAATCTAATATGACTAGGCACGCATCATGGTGGGGTGCAAAGTATCCATGTCCATCTGAATAACAATAATTCGTCAACAGAAATCATTGTCGGGTCGTCAGAAGGGGTATAGAGGGATTTTTCATCTTCAAAATGACTTCAAAAATCAAATATGACTTGGCACGCATCATGGTGGAGTACAGAATATTCATTTCCATCTCAATACCAATAAATTTTCAAATGAAATCATTGTCGGGTCGTCAGAGAAGGTATAGAGGGATTTTTCATTTTCAAAATTACCTCAAAATCAAATATGACTTTGCACGCAACATGGTGGAATGCAGAATATCCATTTCCATCTGAATAACAATAATTCGTCAACAGAAATCATTGTCGGGTCGTTAGAGGGGGTATAAAGGGATTTTTCATTTTCAATATTTCTTCAAAAATCTAATATGACTTGGCACGCATCATGGTGGGGTGCAAAATATCTATTTCCATCTGAATAACAATAATTTGTCAACAGAAATCATTGTCGGGTCGTCAGAGGGGGTATAGAGGGAGTTTTCATTTTCAAAATTACCTCAAAATCAAATATGACATGGCACGCTTCATGGTGGGGTGCAAAATATCCATTTCCATCTGAATAACAATAATTAGTCAACAGAAATCATTGACGGGTCGTTAGAGGGGGTATAGAGGGATTTTTCATTTTCAAAATTACCTCAAAATCAAATATGACTTGGCACGCATCATGGTGGGCTGCAAAATATCCATTTCCATCTGAATAACAATAATTCGTCAACAGAAATCATTGACTGGTCGTTAGAGGGGGTATAGAGGGATTTTTCATTTTCAATATTTCTTCAAAAATCTAATATGACTTGGCACGCATCATGGTGGGGTGCAGAATATCCATTCCCATCTGAATAAAAATAATTCGTCAACAGAAATCATTGTCGTGTCATCAGAGTGGGTATGGAGGGATTTTTCATATTCAAAATTACTTCAAGAATCTAATATGACTTGGCACTCATCATGATGGGGTGCAAAGTATCCATTCCCATCTGAATAATAATAATTTGGCAACAGAAATCATTGTCGTGTCGTCAGAGGGGGTATGGATGGATTTTTCAATTTCAAACTGAATTCAAAAATCAAATATGACTTGGCACGCATCATGGTGGGGTACAGAATATCCATTTCCATCTCAATAACAATAATTTGTCAACAGAAATCATTGTCGGGTCGTCAGAGGAGGTATAGAGGGATTTTTCATTTTCAAAATGACTTCAAAAATTAAATATGGCTTGGCACGCATCATGATGGGGTGCAGAATATCCATTTCCATCTGAATAAATATAATTCGTCAACAGAAATCATTGTCGTGTCATCAGAGGTGGTATGGAGGGATTTTTCGTTTTCAAAATTACTTCAAAAATCAAATATATCTTGGCACGCATCATAGTAGGGTGCGAAATATTCATTTCCATCTGAATAACAATAATTCTTCAACAGAAATCATTGTCGGGTCGTCAGAGGTGGTATAGAGTGATTTTTCATTTTCAAAATTACTTCAAAAATCTAATATGACTAGGCACACATCATATTGAGGTGCAAAGTATCCATGTTCATCTGAATAACAATAATTCGTCAACAGAAATCATTGTCGGGTCGTTAGAAGTGGTATAGAGGGATTTTTCATTTTCAAAATAGCTTCAAAAATCAAATATGACTTGGCACGTATCATGGTGGAGTGCATAATATCCATTTCTATCTGAATATCAATAATTCTTCAACAGAAATCATTGTCGGGTCGTCAGAGGGGGTATAGAGGGATTTTTCATCTTCAAAATGACTTCAAAAATCAAATATGACTTGGCACGCATCATGGTGGGGTACAGAATATTCATTTTCATCTCAATACCAATAACTTTTTAAAAGAAAACATTGTCGGGACGTCAGAGGGGGTATAGAGGGATTTTTCATTTTCAAAATTACCTCAAAATCAAATATGACTTGGCACGCATCATGGTGGGGTGCAGTATATCCATTTCCATCTGAATAACAGTAATTTGTCAACAGAAATCATTTACGGCTCGTTAGAAGTGATATAGAGTGATTTTTCATTTTCAAAGTTTCTTCAAGAATCTAATATGACTAGGCAGGCATCATGGTGGGGTGCAAAGTATCCATGTCCATCTGAATAACAATAATTCGTCAACAGAAATTATTGTCGGGTCGTCAGAAGGGGTATAGAGGGATTTTTCATCTTCAAAATGACTTCAAAAATCAAATATGACTTGGCACGCATCATGGTGGGGTACAGGATATTCATTTACATCTCAACACCAATGAATTTTCAAATGAAATCATTGTCGGGTCGTCAGAGAAGGTATAGAGGGATTTTTCATTTTCAAAATGATTTCAAAAATCAAATATGACTTGGCACGCATCATGGTGCGGTACAGAATATTCATTTCCATCTCAATACCAATAGTTTTTCAAAAGAAAACATTGTCGGGTCGTCAGAGAGGGTATAGAGGGATTTTTCATTTTCAAAGTTACCTCAAAATCAAATATGACTTGGCACGCATCATGGTGGGGTGCAGAATATCCATGTCCATCTGAATAACAATAATTCGTCATCTCAAATCATTGTCGTGTCGTCATAGGGGGTATAGAGGGATTTATCCTTTTCAATATTTATTCAAAAATCTAATATGACTTGGCACGCATCATGGTGGGGTGCAGAATATCCATTTCTATCTGACTATCAATAATTCGTCAACAGAAATCATTGTCGGGTCGTCAGAGGGGGTATAGAGGGATTTTTCATCTTCAAAATGGCTTCAAAAATCAAATATGACTTGGCACGCATTATGGTGGGGTACAGAATATTCATTTTCATCTCAATACCAATAATTTTTAAAAAGAAAACATTGTCGGGTCGTCAGAGGGGGTATAGAGGGATTTTTCATTTTCATAATTACCTTAAAATCAAATATGACTTGGCACGCATCATAGTGGGGTGCAGAATATCCATTTCTATCTGAATATCAATAATTCGTCAACAGAAATCATTGTCGGGTCGTCAGAGGGGGTATAGGGGGATTTTTCATTTTCAAAATGATTTCAAAAATCAAATATGACTTGACACGCATTATGGTGGGGTACAGAATATTCATTTCCATCTCAATACCAATAGTTTTTCAAAAGAAAACATTGTCGGGTCGTCAGAGGGGGTATAGAGGGATTTTTCATTTTCAAAGTTACCTCAAAATCAAATATGACTTGGCACGCATCATGGTGGGGTGCAGGATATCCATTTCCATCTGAATAACAATAATTCGTCAACAGAAATCATTGACGGGTCGTCAGAGGGGGTATAGAGGGATTTTTCATTTTCAAAGTTACCTCAAAATCAAATATGACTTGGCACGCATCATGGTGGGGTGCAGAATATCCATTCCCATCTGAATAACAATAATTCGTCAATAGAAATCTTTGTGTCGTCAGAGGGGGTATGGAGGGATATTTCATATTCAGAATTACTTCAAGAATCTAATATGACTTGGCACTCATCATTGTGGGGTGCAAAGTATCCATACCCATCTGAATAATAATAATTCGTCAACAGAAATCATTGACGGGTCGTCAGAGGTGGTATGGAGGGATTTTTCGTTTTCAAAATTACCTCAAAAATCAAATATATCTTGGCACGCATCATAGTAGGGTGCGAAATATTCATTTCCATCTGAATAACAATAATTCTTCAAAAGAAATCATTGTCGGGTCGTCAGAGGTGGTATAGAGTGATTTCTCATTTTCAAAATTACTTCAAAAATCTAATATGACTAGGCACACATCATGGTGGGGTGCAAAGTATCCATGTCCATCTTAATAACAATAATTCGTCAACAGAAATCATTGTCGGGTCGTTAAAAGGGGTATAGAGGGATTTTTCATTTTCAAAATAGCTTCAAAAATCAAATATGACTTGGCACGTATCATGGTGGAGTGCATAATATCCATTTCTATCTGAATATCAATAATTCTTCAACAGAAATCATTGTCGGGTCGTCAGAGGGAGTATAGAGGGATTTTTCATCTTCAAAATGACTTCAAAAATCAAATATGACTTGGCACGCATCATGGTGGGGTACAGAATATTCATTTTCATCTCAATACCAATAATTTTTCAAAAGAAAACATTGTCGGGTCGTCAGAGGGGGTATAGAGGGATTTTTCATCTTCAAAATGACTTCAAAAATCAAATATGACTTGGCACGTATCATGGTGGAGTGCATAATATCCATTTCTATCTGAATATCAATAATTCTTCAACAGAAATCATTGTCGGGTCGTCAGAGGGAGTATAAAGGGATTTTTCATCTTCAAAATGACTTCAAAAATCAAATATGACTTGGCACGCATCATGGTGGGGTACAGAATATTCATTTTCATCTCAATACCAATAATTTTTCAAAAGAAAACATTGTCGGGTCGTCAGAGGGGGTATAGAGGGATTTTTCATCTTCAAAATGACTTCAAAAATCAAATATGACTTGGCACGTATCATGGTGGAGTGCATAATATCCATTTCTATCTGAATATCAATAATTCTTCAACAGAAATCATTGTCGGGTCGTCAGAGGGGGTATAGAGGGATTTTTCATTTTCAAAATTACCTCAAAATCAAATATGACTTGGCACGCATCATGGTGGGGTGCAGTATATCCATTTCCATCTGAATAACAGTAATTTGTCAACAGAAATCATTGACGGCTCGTTAGAAGTGGTATAGAGTGATTTTTCATTTTCAAAGTTACTTCAAAAGTCTAATATGACTAGGCACGCATCATGGTGGGGTGCAAAGTATCCATGTCCATCTGAATAACAATAATTCGTCAACAGAAATCATTGTCGGGTCGTCAGAAGGGGTATAGAGGGATTTTTCATCTTCAAAATGACTTCAAAAATCAAATATGACTTGGCACGCATCATGGTGGAGTACAGAATATTCATTTCCATCTCAATACCAATAAATTTCCAAATGAAATCATTGTCGGGTCGTCAGAGAAGGTATAGAGGGATTTTTCATTTTCAAAATTACCTCAAAATCAAATATGACTTTGCACGCAACATGGTGGAATGCAGAATATTCATTTCCATCTGAATAACAATAATTCGTCATCAGAAATCATTGTCGGGTCGTTAGAGGGGGTATAAAGGGATTTTTCATTTTCAATATTTCTTCAAAAATCTAATATGACTTGGCACGCATCATGGTGGGGTGCAAAATATCTATTTCCATCTGAATAACAATAATTTGTCAACAGAAATCATTGTCGGGTCGTCAGAGGGGGTATAGAGGGAGTTTTCATTTTCAAAATTACCTCAAAATCAAATATGACTTGGCACGCATCATGGTGGGGTGCAAAATATCCATTACCATCTGAATAACAATAATTAGTCAACAGAAATCATTGACGGGTCGTTAGAGGGGGTATAGAGGGATTTTTCATTTTCAAAATTACCTCAAAATCAAATATGACTTGGCACGCATCATGGTGGGCTGCAAAATATCCATTTCCATCTGAATAACAATAATTCGTCAACAGAAATCATTGACTGGTCGTTAGAGGGGGTATAGAGGGATTTTTCATTTTCAAAATTTCTTCAAAAATCTAATATGACTTGGCACGCATCATGGTGGGGTGCAGAATATCCATTCCCATCTGAATAACAATAATTCGTCAACAGAAATCATTGTCGTGTCATCAGAGTGGGTATGGAGGGATTTTTCATATTCAAAATTACTTCAAGAATCTAATATGACTTGGCACTCATCATGGTGGGGTACAAATATCCATTTCCATCTCAATAACAATAATTTGTCAACAGAAATCATTGTCGGGTCGTCAGAGGAGGTATAGAGGGATTTTTCATTTTCAAAATGACTTCAAAAATTAAATATGGCTTGGCACGCATCATGATGGGGTACAGAATATCCATTTCCATTTCAATAACAATAATTCGTCAACAGAAATCATTGACGGGTCGTTATAGGGGGTATAGAGGGATTTTTCATTTTCAAAAGAACCTCGAAATCAAATGTGACTTGGCACGCATCATGGTGGGGTGCAGAATATCCATTTCCATCTGAATAAATATAATTCGTCAACAGAAATCATTGTCGTGTCGTCATAGGTGGTATGGAGGGATTTTTCGTTTTCAAAATTACTTCAAAAATCAAATATATCTTGGCACGCATCATAGTAGGGTGCGAAATATTCATTTCCATCTGAATAACAATAATTCTTCAACAGAAATCATTGTCGGGTCGTCAGAGGTGGTATAGAGTGATTTTTCATTTTCAAAATTACTCCAAAAATCTAATATGACTAGGCACACATCATATTGAGGTGCAAAGTATCCATGTTCATCTGAATAACAATAATTCGTCAACAGAAATCATTGTCGGGTCGTCAGAGGGGTTATAGAGGGATTTTTCATTTTCAAAATGACTTCAAAAATCAAATATGACTTGGCACGCATAATGGTGGGGTACAGAATATTCATTTCCACCTCAATAACAATAATTCGTCAAAATAAATCATTGTCGGGTCATCAGAGGGGGAATAGAGGGATTTTTCATTTTTAAAATTATCTCAAAATCAAATATGACTTGGCACGCATCATGGTGGGGTGCAAAGTATTCATGTCCATCCGAATAATAATAATTCGTCAACACAAATCATTGTCGGGTCGTTAGAGGGGGGTATAGAGGGATTTTTCATTTTCAATATTTCTTCAAAAATAAAATATGACTTGGCACGCAACATAGTGGGGTGCAGAATATCCATTTCCATCTGAATAACAATAATTCGTCAACAGAAATCATTGTCGGGTCGTTAGAGGGGGTATACAGGGATTTTTCAATTTCAATATTTCTTCAAAAATCTAATATGACTTGGCACGCATCATGGTAGTGTGCAGAATATTCATTTTCATCTGAATAACAATAATTTGTCAACAGAAATCATAGTCGGTTCGTCTGAGGGGTTATAGGGGGATTTCTCATTTTCAAAATGCCTTCAAAAATCAAATACGACTTGGCACGCATCATCGTGGGGTACAGAATATTCATTTCCACCTCAATAACAATAATTCGTCAAAATAAATCATTGTCGGGTCGTCAGAGGGGGTATAGAGGGATTTTTTCATTCTCAAAATTACCTCAGAATCAAATATGACATGGCACGCATCATGGTGGGCTGCAGAATATCCATTTTCATCTGAATAACAATAATTTGTCAACAGAAATCATTGTCGGGTCGTCAGAGGGGTTATAGAGGGATTTTTCATTTTCAAAATGACTTCAAAAATCAAATATGACTTGGCACGCATCATGGTGGGGTACAGAATATTCATTTCCACCTCAATAACAATAATTCGTCAGAATAAATCATTGTCGGGTCGTCAGGGGGGTATAGAGGGATTTTTGATTTTTAAAATTATCTCAAAATCAAATATGACTTGGCACGCATCATGGTGGGGTGCAAAGTATTCATGTCCATCCGAATAATAATAATTCGTCAACACAAATCATTGTCGGGTCGTTAGAGGGGGGTATAGAGGGATTTTTCATTTTCAATATTTCTTCAAAAATAAAATATGACTTGGCACGCAACATAGTGGGGTGCGGAATATCCATTCCCATCTGAATAACAGTAATTCGTCAACAGAAATCATTGTCGGGTCGTTAGAGGGGGTATACAGGGATTTTTCAATTTCAATATTTCTTCAAAAATCTAATATGACTTGGCACGCATCATGGTAGTGTGCAGAATATTCATTTTCATCTGAATAACAATAATTTGTCAACAGAAATCATAGTCGGGTCGTCTGAGGGGTTATAGGGGGATTTCTCATTTTCAAAACGACTTCAAAAATCAAATATGACTTGGCACGCATCATCGTGGGGTACAGAATACTCATTTCCACCTCAATAACAATAATTCGTCAAAATAATTCATTGTCGGGTCGTCAGAGGGGGTATAGAGGGATTTTTCATTCTCAAAATTACCTCAGAATCAAATATGACTTGGCACACATCATGGTGGGCTGCAGAATATCCATTTTCATCTGAATAACAATGATTCGTCAACAGAAATCATTGACGGGTCGTTAAAGGGGGTATAGAGGAATTTTTCATTTTCAAAATTACCTCAAAATCAAATATGACTTGGCACGCAACATAGCGGGGTGCAGAATATACATTCCCATCTGAAAAACAATAATTCGTCAACAGAAATCATTGTCGGGTCGTTAGAAGGGGTATAGAGGGATTTTTCATTTTCAAAATTACCTCAAAATCAAATATGACTTGGCACGCAACATGGTGGGGTGCAAAATATTCATTTCCATCTGAATAAGAATAATTCGTCAACAGAAATCATTGTCGGGTCGTTAGAGGGGGTACACAGGGATTTTTCAATTTCAATATTTCTTCAAAAATCTAATATGACTTGGCACGCATCATGGTAGTGTGTAGAATATCCATTTTCATCTGAATAACAATAATTTGTCAACAGAAATCATTGTCGGGTCGTCAGAGGGGTTATAGAGGGATTTTTCATTTTCAAAATGACTTCAAAAATCAAATATGACTTGGCACGCATCATGGTGGGGTACAGAATATTCATTTCCACCTCAATAACAATAATTCGTCAAAATAAATCATTGTCGGGTCGTCAGAGGGGGTATAGAGGGATTTCTCATTTTTAAAATTATCTCAAAATCAAATATGACTTGTCACGCATCATGGTGGGGTGCAAAGTATTCATGTCCATCTGAATAACAATAATTCGTCTACAGAAATCATTGTCGGGTCGTTAGAAGGGGTATAGAGGGATTTTTCATTTTCTAAATTACCTCAAAATCAAATATGACTTGGCACGCAACATGGTGGGGTGCAGAATATCCATTTCCATCTGAATAACAATAATTCGTCAACTGAAATCATTGACGGGTCGTTAAAGGGGGTATAGAGGGATTTTTCATTTTCAAAATTACCTCAAAATCAAATATGACGTGGCACGCAACATGGTGGGGTGCAGAATATCCATTTCCATCTGAATAAGAATAATTCGTCAACAGAAATCATTGTCGGGTCGTTAGAGGGGCTATACAGGGATTTTTCAATTTCAATATTTCTTCAAATATCCAATATGACTTGGCATGCATCATGGTAGTGTGCAGAATATCCATTTTCATCTGAATAACAATAATTTGTCATCAGAAATCATTGTCGGGTCGTCTGAGGGGTTATAGAGAGATTTTTCATTTTCAAAATGACTTCAAAAATCAAATATGACTTGGCACGCATCTTGGTGGGGTACAGAATATTCATTTCCACCTCAATAACAATAATTCGTCAAAATAAATCATTGTCGGGTCGTCAGAGGGGGTATAGAGGGATTTTTCATTCTCAAAATTACCTCAGAATCAAATATGACTTGGCACGCATCATGGTGGGCTGCAGAATATCCATTTTCATCTGAATAACAAAAATTCGTCTACAGAAATCATTGACGGGTCGTTAGAGGGGGTATAGAGGGATTTTTCATTTACAATATTTCTTCAAAAATCAAATATGACTTGGCACGCAACATAGTGGGGTGCAGAATATCCATTTTCATCTGAATAACAATAATTCGTCAACAGAAATCATTGTCGGGTCGTTATAGGGGGTATAGAGGGATTTTTCATTTTCAAAATAGCCTCAAAAATCAAATATGACTTGGCACTCATCATGGTGGGGTGCAAAGTATCCATTCCCATCTGAATAATAATAATTTGGCAACAGAAATCATTGTCGTGTCGTCAGAGGGGGTATGGAAGGATTTTTCAATTTCAAAATGACTTCAAAAATCAAATATGACTTGGCACGCATCATGGTGGGGTACAGAATATCCATTTCCATCTCAATAACAATAATTTGTCAACAGAAATCACTGTCGGGTCGTCAGAGGGGGTATAGAGAGATTTTTCATTTTCAAAATTTCTTCAAAAATCTAATATGACTTGGCACGCATCATGGTGGGGAGCAGAATATTTATTCCCATCTAAATAACAATAATTCGTCAACAGAAATCATTGTCGTGTCGTCAGAGGGGGTATGGAGGGATTTTTCATTTTCAAAATGACTTCAAAAATCAAATATGACTTGGCACGCATCATGGTGGGGTACAGAATATCCATTTCAATTTCAATAACAATAATTTGTCAACAGAAATCATTGTCGGGTCGTCAGAGGGGAGATAGAGGGATTTTTCATTTTCAAAATTACCTCAAAATCAAATATGACTTAGCACGCATCATGGTGGGCTGCAGAATATTCATTTCCATCTGAATAACAATAATTCGTCAACAGAAATCATTGACGGGTCGTTAGAGGGGGTATAGAGGGACTTTTCATTTTCAAAATTACCTCGAAATCAAATGTGACTTGGCACGCATCATGGTGGGGTGCAGAATATCCATTTCTATCTGAATAAATATAATTCGTCAACAGAAATCATTGTCGTGTCGTCAGAGGTGGTATGGAGGGATTTTTCATTTTCAAAATTACTTCAAAAATCAAATATATCTTGGCACGCATCATAGTAGGGTGCGAAATATTCATTTCCATCTGAATAACAATAATTCTTCAACAGAAATCATTGTCGGGTCGTCAGAGGTGGTATAGAGTGATTTTTCATTTTCAAAATTACTTCAAAAATCTAATATGACTAGGCACGCATCATGGTGGGGTGCAAAGTATCCATGTCCATCTGAATAACAATAATTTGTCAACAGAAATCATTGTCGTGTCGTCAGAGGTGGTATGGAGTGATTTTTCATTTTCAAAATTACTTCAAAAATCAAATATATCTTGGCACGCATCATAGTAGGGTGCAAAATATTCATTTCCATCTGAATAACAATAATTCTTCAACAGAAATCATTGTCGGGTCGTCAGAGGGGGTATAGAGGGATTTTTCAATATCAAAATGACTTCAAAAATCAAATATGACATGGAACGCATCATAGTAGGGTGCAAAACATCCATTTCCATCTAAATAACAATAATTTGTCGACAAAAATCATTGTCGGGTCGTCAGAGGTGGTATAGAGTGATTTTTCATTTTCAAAATTACTTCAAAAATCTAATATGACTAGGCACACATCATGGTGGGGTGCAAAGTATCCATGTCCATCTGAATAACAATAATTCGTCAACAGAAATCATTGTCGGGTCGTTATAGGGGGTATAGAGGGATTTTTCATTTTCAAAATAGCTTCAAAAATCAAATATGACTTGGCACGTATCATGGTGGAGTGCATAATATCCATTTCTATCTGAATATCAATAATTCGTCAACAGAAATCATTGTCGGGTCGTCAGAGGGGGTATAGAGGGATTTTTCATCTTCAGAATGACTTCAAAAATCAAATATGACTTGGCACGCATCATGGTGGGGTACAGAATATTCATTTTCATCTCAATACCAATAATTTTTCAAAAGAAAACATTGTCGGGTCGTCAGAGGGGGTACAGAGGGATTTTTCATTTTCAAAATTACCTCAAAATCAAATATGACTTGGCACGAATCATTGTGGGGTGCAGTATATCCATTTCCATCTGAATAACAGTAATTTGTCAACAGAAATCATTGTCGGGTCGTCAGAGGGATTATAGAGGGATTTTTCATTTTCAAAATTACCTCAAAGTCTAATATGACTTGGCACGCATCATGGTGGGGTGCAAAGTATCCATGTCCATCTGAATAACAATATGTCGTCAACAGAAAACATTGTCGGGTCGTCAGAAGGAGTATAGAGGGATTTTTCATCTTTAAAATTACTTCAAAAATCAAATATGACTTGGCACGCATCATTGTGGGGTACAGAATATTCATTTCCATCTCAATACCAATAAATTTTCAAATGAAATCATTGTCGGGTCGTCAGATGGGGTATAGAGAGATTTTTCATTTTCAAAATTACCTCAAAATCAAATATGACTTTGCACGCAACATGGTGGAATGCAGAATATCCATTTCCATCTGAATAACAATAATTCGTCATCACAAATCATTGTCGTGTCGTCATAGGGGGTATAGAGAGATTTATCCTTTTCAATATTTCTTCAAAAATCTAATATGACTTGGCACGCATCATCGTGGGGTGCAAAATATCCATTTCTATCTGAATATCAATAATTCGTCAACAGAAATCATTGTCGGGTCGTCAGAGGGGGATAGAGGGATTTTTCATCTTCAAAATGACTTCAAAAATCAAATATGACTTGACACGCATCATGGTGGGGTACAGAATATTCATTTCCATCTCAATACCAATAATTTTTCAAAGGAAAACATTGTCGGGTCGTCAGAGGGGGTATAGAGGGATTTTTCATTTTCAAAATTACCTCAAAATCAAATATGACTTGGCACGCATCATGGTGGGGTGCAGAATATCCATTTCCATCTGAATAACAATAATTCGTCAACAGAAATCATTGACGGGTCGTTAGAGGGGGTATAGAGGGATTTTTCATTTTCAAAATTTCTTCAAAAATCTAATATGTTTTGGCACGCATCATGGTGGGGTGCAGAATATTTATTCCCATCTGAATAACAATAATTCGTCAACAGAAATCATTGTCGTGTCGTCAGAGGGGGTATGGAGGGATTTTTCATATTCAAAATCACTTCAAGAATCTAATATGACTTGGCACTCATCATGGTGGGGTGCAAAGTATCCATTCCCATCTGAATAATAATAATTTGGCAACAGAAATCATTGTCGTGTCGTCAGAGGGGGTATGGAAGGATTTTTCAATTTCAAAATGACTTCAAAAATCAAATATGACTTGGCACGCATCATGGTGGGGTACAGAATATCCATTTCCATCTCATTAACAATAATTTGTCAACAGAAATCATTGTCGGGTCGTCAGAGGGGGTATAGAAGGATTTCTCATTTTCAAAATTTCTTCAAAAATCTATTATGACTTGGCACGCATCATGGTGGGGAGCAGAATATTTATTCCCATATGAATAACAATAATTCGTCAACAGAAATCATTGTCGTGTCGTCAGAGGGGGTATGGAGGGATTTTTCATTTTCGAAATGACTTCAAAAATCAAATATGACTTGGCACGCATCATGGTGGGGTACAGAATATCCATTTCCATTTCAATAACAATAATTTGTCAACTGAAATCATTGTCGGGTCGTCAGAGGGGGTATAGAGGGATTTTACATTTTCAAAATAACCTAAAAATCAAATATGACTTAGCACGCATCATGGTGGGCTGCAGAATATTCATTTCCATCTGAATAACAATAATTCGTCAACAGAAATCATTGACGGGTCGTTAGAGGGGGTATAGAGGGATTTTTCATTTTCAAAATTACCTCGAAATCAAATGTGACTTGGCACGCATCATGGTGGGGTGCAGAATATCCATTTCCATCTGAATAAATATAATTCGTCAACAGAAATCATTGTCGTGTCGTCAGAGGTGGTATGGAGGGATTTTTCATTTTCAAAATAACTTCAAAAATCAAATATATCTTGGCACGCATCATAGTAGGGTGCGAAATATTCATTTCCATCTGAATAACAATAATTCTTCAACAGAAATCATTGTCGGGTCGTCAGAGGTGGTATAGAGTGATTTTTCATTTTCAAAATTACTTCAAAAATCTAATATGACTAGGCACACATCATGGTGGGGTGCAAAGTATCCATGTCCATCTGAATAACAATAATTCGTCAGCTGAAATCATTGTCGGGTCGTTATAGGGGGTATAGAGGGATTTTTCATTTTCAAAATAGCTTCAAAAATCAAATATGACTTGGCACGTATCATGGTGGAGTGCATAATATCCATTTCTATCTGAATATCAATAATTCGTCAACAGAAATCATTGTCGGGTCGTCAGAGGGAGTATAGAGGGATTTTTCATCTTCAGAATGACTTCAAAAATCAAATATGGCTTGGCACGCATCATGGTGGGGTACAGAATATTCATTTTCATCTCAATACCAATAATTTTTCAAAAGAAAACATTGTCGGGTCGTCAGATGGGGTATAGAAGGATTTTTCATTTTCAAAATTACCTCAAAATCAAATATGACTTTGCACGCAACATGGTGGAATGCAGAATATCCATTTCTATCTGAATAACAATAATTCGTCAACAGAAATCATTGTCGGGTCGTTAGAGGGGGTATAAAAGGGATTTTTCATTTTCAATATTTCTTCAAAAATCTAATATGACTTGGCACGCATAATGGTGGGGTGCAAAATATCTATTTCCATCTGAATAACAATAATTTGTCAACAGAAATCATTGTCGTGTCGCCAGAGGGGGTATGGAGGGATTTTTCATATTCAAAATTACTTCAAGAATCTAATATGACTTGGCACTCATCATGGTGGGGTGCAGAGTATCCATTCCCATCTATACAATAATAATTCGGCAACAGAAATCATTGTCGTGTCGTCAGAGGGGGTATGGAGGGATTTTTCATTTTCAAAATTACTTCAAAAATCAAATATATCTTGGCACGCATCATGGTGGGGTGCAGAATATCCATTTCTATCTGAATATCAGTAATTCGTCAACAGAAATCATTGACGGGTCGTTAGAGGGGGTATAGAGGGATTTTTCATTTTCAAAATTACCTCAAAATCAAATATGACTTGGCACGCATCATGGTGGGCTGCAAAATATCCATTTCCATCTGAATAACAATAATTCGTCAACAAAAATCATTGACTGGTCGTTAGAGGGGGTATAGAGGGATTTTTCATTTTCAAAATTTCTTCAAAAATCTAATATGACTTTGCACGCATCATGGTGGGGTGCAGAATATCCATTTCTATCTGAATATCAGTAATTCGTCAACAGAAATCATTGACGGGTCGTTAGAGGAGGTATAGAGTGATTTTTCATTTTCAAAATTACCTCGAAATCAAATGTGACTTGGCACGCATCATGGTGGGGTGCAGAATATCCATTTCCATCTGAATAAATATAATTCGTCAACAGAAATCATTGTCGTGTCGTCAGAGGTGGTATGGAGGGATTTTTCATTTACAAAATTACTTCAAAAATCAAATATATCTTGGCACGCATCATAGTAGGGTGCGAAATATTCATTTCCATCTAAATAACAATAATTTTTCGACAAAAATTATTGTCGGGTCGTCAGAGGTGGTATAGAGTGATTTTTCATTTTCAAAATTATTTCAAAAATCTAATATGACTAGGCACGCATCATGGTGGGGTGCAAAGTATCCATGTCCATTTGAATAACAATAATTCGTCATCACAAATCATTGTCGTGTCGTCATAGGGGGTATAGAGGGATTTATCCTTTTCAATATTTCTTCAAAAATCTAATATGACTTGGCACGCATCTTCGTGGGTTGCAGAATATCCATTTCTATCTGAATATCAATAATTCGTCAACAGAAATCATTGTCGGGTCGTCAGAGGGGGTATAGAGGGATTTTTCATTTTCAAAATTACTTCAAAAATCTAATATGACTTGGCACGCATCATGGTGGGGTGCAAAATATCCATTTCCATCTGAATAACAATAATTCGTCTACAGAAATCATTGACTGGTCGTTAGAGGGGGTATAGAGGGATTATTCATTTTCAAAATTTCTTCAAAAATCTAATATGACTTGGCACGCATCATGGTGGGGTGCAAAATATCTATTTCCATCTGAATAACAATAATTTGTCAACAGAAATCATTGTCGGGTCGTCAGAGGGGGTATAGAGGGAGTTTTCATTTTCAAAATTACCTCAAAATCAAATATGACTTGGCACGCATCATATTGGGGTGCAGAATATCCATTTCCATCTGAATAACAATAATTAGTCAACAGAAATCATTGACGGGTCGTTAGAGGGGGTATAGAGGGATTTTTCATTTTCAAAATTACCTCAAAATCAAATATGACTTGGCACGCATCATGGTGGGCTGCAAAATATCCATTTCCATCTGAATAACAATAATTCGTCAACAGAAATCATTGACTGGTCGTTAGAGGGGGTATAGAGGGATTTTTAATTTTCAAAATTTCTTCAAAAATCTAATATGACTTGGCACGCATCATAGTGGGGTGCAGAATATCCATTCCCATCTGAATAACAATAATTCGTCAACAGAAATCATTGTCGTGTCTTCAGAGTGGGTATGGAGGGATTTTTCATATTCAAAATTACTTCAAGAATCTAATATGACTTGGCACTCATCATGATGGGGTGCAAAGTATCCATTCACATCCATATAATAATAATTCGGCAACAGAAATCATTGTCGGGTTGTCAGAGGGGGTATAGAGGGATTTTTCATTTTCAAAATTTCTTCAAAAATCTATTATGACTTGGCACGCATCATGGTGGGGAGCAGAATATTTATTCCCATCTGAATAACAATAATTCGTCAACAGAAATCATTGTCGTGTCGTCAGAGGGGGTATGGAGGGATTTTTCATTTTCAAAATGACTTCAAAAATCAAATATGACTTGGCACGCATCATGGTGGGGTACAGAATATCCATTTCCATTTCAATAACAATAATTTGTCAACTGAAATCATTGTCGGGTCGTCAGAGGGGGTATAGAGGGATTTTACATTTTCAAAATTACCTCAAAATCAAATATGACTTAGCACGCATCAGGGTGGGCTGCAGAATATTCATTTCCATCTGAATAACAATAATTCGTCAACAGAAATCATTGACGGGTCGTTAGAGGGAGTATAGAGGGATTTTTCATTTTCAAAATTACCTCGAAATCAAATATGACTTGGCACGCATCATGGTGGGGTGCAGAATATCCATTTCCATCTGAATAAATATAATTCGTCAACAGAAATCATTGTCGTGTCGTCAGAGGTGGTATGGAGGGATTTTTCATTTTCAAAATTACTTCAAAAATCAAATATGACTTGGCACGCATCATGGTGGGGTACAGAATATCCATTTCCATCTCATTAACAATAATTTGTCAACAGAAATCATTGTCGGGTCGTCAGAGGGGGTATAGAAGGATTTCTCATTTTCAAAATTTCTTCAAAAATCTATTATGACTTGGCACGCATCATGGTGGGGAGCAGAATATTTATTCCCATATGAATAACAATAATTCGTCAACAGAAATCATTGTCGTGTCGTCAGAGGGGGTATGGAGGGATTTTTCATTTTCAAAATTACTTCAAAAATCAAATATATCTTGGCACGCATCATAGTAGGGTGCGAAATATTCATTTCCATCTGAATAACAATAATTCTTCAACAGAAATCATTGTCGGGTCGTCAGAGGTGGTATAGAGTGATTTTTCATTTTCAAAATTACTTCAAAAATCTAATATGACTAGGCACGCATCATGGTGGGCTGCAAAGTATCCATGTCCATCTGAATAACAATAATTCGTCAACAGAAATCATTGTCGTGTCGTCAGAGGTGGTATGGAGTGATTTTTCATTTTCAAAATTACTTCAAAAATCAAATATATCTTGGCACGCATCATAGTAGGGTGCGAAATATTCATTTCCATCTGAATAACAATAATTCTTCAACAGAAATCATTGTCGGGTCGTCAGAGGGGGTATAGAGGGATTTTTCATTTTCAAAATTACTTCAAAAATCTAATATGACTAGGCACACATCATGGTGGGGTGAAAAGTATCCATGTCCATCTGAGTAACAATAATTCGTCAGCTGAAATCATTGTCGGGTCGTTATAGGGGGTATAGAGGGATTTTTCATTTTCAAAATAGCTTCAAAAATCAAATATGACTTGGCACGTATCATGGTGGAGTGCATAATATCCATTTCTATCTGAATATCAATAATTCGTCAACAGAAATCATTGTCGGGTCGTCAGAGGGAGTATAGAGGGATTTTTCATCTTCAGAATGACTTCAAAAATCAAATATGGCTTGGCACGCATCATGGTGGGGTACAGAATATTCATTTTCATCTCAATACCAATAATTTTTCAAAAGAAAACATTGTCGGGTCGTCAGATGGGGTATAGAGGGATTTTTCATTTTCAAAATTACCTCAAAATCAAATATGACTTTGCACGCAACATGGTGGAATGCAGAATATCCATTTCTATCTGAATAACAATAATTCGTCAACAGAAATCATTGTCGGGTCGTTAGAGGGGGTATAAAAGGGATTTTTCATTTTCAATATTTCTTCAAAAATCTAATATGACTTGGCACGCATAATGGTGGGGTGCAAAATATCTATTTCCATCTGAATAACAATAATTTGTCAACAGAAATCATTGTCGGGTCGTCAGAAGGGGTATAGAGGGATTTTTCATTTTCAAAATTACCTCAAAATCAAATATGACTTGGCACGCATCATGGTGGGGTGCAGAATATCCATTTCCATCTGAATAACAATAATTCGTCAACAGAAATCATTGACGGGTCGTTAGAGGGGGTATAGAGGGATTTTTCATTTTCAAAATTACCTCAAAATCAAATATGACTTGGCACGCATCATGGTGGGCTGCAAAATATCCATTTCCATCTGAATAACAATAATTCGTCAACAGAAATCATTGACTGGTCGTTAGAGGGGGTATAGAGGGAATTTTCATTTTCAAAATTTCTTCAAAAATCTAATATGACTTGGCACGCATCATGGTGGGGTGAAGAATATCCATTCCTATCTAAATAACAATAATTCGTCAACAGAAATCATTGTCGTGTCGCCAGAGGGGGTATGGAGGGATTTTTCATATTCAAAATTACTTCAAGAATCTAATATGACTTGGCACTCATCATGGTGGGGTGCAGAGTATCCATTCCCATCTATACAATAATAATTCGGCAACAGAAATCATTGTCGTGTCGTCAGAGGGGGTATGGAGGGATTTTTCATTTTCAAAATTACTTCAAAAATCAAATATATCTTGGCACGCATCATGGTGGGGTGCAGAATATCCATTTCTATCTGAATATCAGTAATTCGTCAACAGAAATCATTGACGGGTCGTTAGAGGGGGTATAGAGGGATTTTTCATTTTCAAAATTACCTCAAAATCAAATATGACTTGGCACGCATCATGGTGGGCTGCAAAATATCCATTTCCATCTGAATAACAATAATTCGTCAACAAAAATCATTGACTGGTCGTTAGAGGGGGTATAGAGGGATTTTTCATTTTCAAAATTTCTTCAAAAATCTAATATGACTTTGCACGCATCATGGTGGGGTGCAGAATATCCATTTCTATCTGAATATCAGTAATTCGTCAACAGAAATCATTGACGGGTCGTTAGAGGGGGTATAGAGTGATTTTTCATTTTCAAAATTACCTCGAAATCAAATGTGACTTGGCACGCATCATGGTGGGGTGCAGAATATCCATTTCCATCTGAATAAATATAATTCGTCAACAGAAATCATTGTCGTGTCGTCAGAGGTGGTATGGAGGGATTTTTCATTTACAAAATTACTTCAAAAATCAAATATATCTTGGCACGCATCATAGTAGGGTGCGAAATATTCATTTCCATCTAAATAACAATAATTTTTCGACAAAAATTATTGTCGGGTCGTCAGAGGTGGTATAGAGTGATTTTTCATTTTCAAAATTATTTCAAAAATCTAATATGACTAGGCACGCATCATGGTGGGGTGCAAAGTATCCATGTCCATTTGAATAACAATAATTCGTCATCACAAATCATTGTCGTGTCGTCATAGGGGGTATAGAGGGATTTATCCTTTTCAATATTTCTTCAAAAATCTAATATGACTTGGCACGCATCTTCGTGGGTTGCAGAATATCCATTTCTATCTGAATATCAATAATTCGTCAACAGAAATCATTGTCGGGTCGTCAGAGGGGGTATAGAGGGATTTTTCATTTTCAAAATTACTTCAAAAATCTAATATGACTTGGCACGCATCATGGTGGGGTGCAAAATATCCATTTCCATCTGAATAACAATAATTCGTCTACAGAAATCATTGACTGGTCGTTAGAGGGGGTATAGAGGGATTATTCATTTTCAAAATTTCTTCAAAAATCTAATATGACTTGGCACGCATCATGGTGGGGTGCAAAATATCTATTTCCATCTGAATAACAATAATTTGTCAACAGAAATCATTGTCGGGTCGTCAGAGGGGGTATAGAGGGAGTTTTCATTTTCAAAATTACCTCAAAATCAAATATGACTTGGCACGCATCATATTGGGGTGCAGAATATCCATTTCCATCTGAATAACAATAATTAGTCAACAGAAATCATTGACGGGTCGTTAGAGGGGGTATAGAGGGATTTTTCATTTTCAAAATTACCTCAAAATCAAATATGACTTGGCACGCATCATGGTGGGCTGCAAAATATCCATTTCCATCTGAATAACAATAATTCGTCAACAGAAATCATTGACTGGTCGTTAGAGGGGGTATAGAGGGATTTTTAATTTTCAAAATTTCTTCAAAAATCTAATATGACTTGGCACGCATCATAGTGGGGTGCAGAATATCCATTCCCATCTGAATAACAATAATTCGTCAACAGAAATCATTGTCGTGTCTTCAGAGTGGGTATGGAGGGATTTTTCATATTCAAAATTACTTCAAGAATCTAATATGACTTGGCACTCATCATGATGGGGTGCAAAGTATCCATTCACATCCATATAATAATAATTCGGCAACAGAAATCATTGTCGGGTTGTCAGAGGGGGTATAGATGGATTTTTCATTTTCAAAATTTCTTCAAAAATCTATTATGACTTGGCACGCATCATGGTGGGGAGCAGAATATTTATTCCCATCTGAATAACAATAATTCGTCAACAGAAATCATTGTCGTGTCGTCAGAGGGGGTATGGAGGGATTTTTCATTTTCAAAATGACTTCAAAAATCAAATATGACTTGGCACGCATCATGGTGGGGTACAGAATATCCATTTCCATTTCAATAACAATAATTTGTCAACTGAAATCATTGTCGGGTCGTCAGAGGGGGTATAGAGGGATTTTACATTTTCAAAATTACCTCAAAATCAAATATGACTTAGCACGCATCAGGGTGGGCTGCAGAATATTCATTTCCATCTGAATAACAATAATTCGTCAACAGAAATCATTGACGGGTCGTTAGAGGGGGTATAGAGGGATTTTTCATTTTCAAAATTACCTCGAAATCAAATATGACTTGGCACGCATCATGGTGGGGTGCAGAATATCCATTTCCATCTGAATAAATATAATTCGCCAACAGAAATCATTGTCGTGTCGTCAGAGGTGGTATGGAGGGATTTTTCATTTTCAAAATTACTTCAAAAATCAAATATGACTTGGCACGCATCATGGTGGGGTACAGAATATCCATTTCCATCTCATTAACAATAATTTGTCAACAGAAATCATTGTCGGGTCGTCAGAGGGGGTATAGAAGGATTTCTCATTTTCAAAATTTCTTCAAAAATCTATTATGACTTGGCACGCATCATGGTGGGGAGCAGAATATTTATTCCCATATGAATAACAATAATTCGTCAACAGAAATCATTGTCGTGTCGTCAGAGGGGGTATGGAGGGATTTTTCATTTTCGAAATGACTTCAAAAATCAAATATGACTTGGCACGCATCATGGTGGGGTACAGAATATCCATTTCCATTTCAATAACAATAATTTGTCAACTGAAATCATTGTCGGGTCGTCAGAGGGGGTATAGAGGGATTTTACATTTTCAAAATTACCTAAAAATCAAATATGACTTAGCACGCATCATGGTGGGCTGCAGAATATTCATTTCCATCTGAATAACAATAATTCGTCAACAGAAATCATTGACGGGTCGTTAGAGGGGGTATAGAGGGATTTTTCATTTTCAAAATTACCTCGAAATCAAATGTGACTTGGCACGCATCATGGTGGGGTGCAGAATATCCATTTCCATCTGAATAAATATAATTCGTCAACAGAAATCATTGTCGTGTCGTCAGAGGTGGTATGGAGGGATTTTTCATTTTCAAAATTACTTCAAAAATCAAATATATCTTGGCACGCATCATAGTAGGGTGCGAAATATTCATTTCCATCTGAATAACAATAATTCTTCAACAGAAATCATTGTCGGGTCGTCAGAGGTGGTATAGAGTGATTTTTCATTTTCAAAATTACTTCAAAAATCTAATATGACTAGGCACGCATCATGGTGGGCTGCAAAGTATCCATGTCCATCTGAATAACAATAATTCGTCAACAGAAATCATTGTCGTGTCGTCAGAGGTGGTATGGAGTGATTTTTCATTTTCAAAATTACTTCAAAAATCAAATATATCTTGGCACGCATCATAGTAGGGTGCGAAATATTCATTTCCATCTGAATAACAATAATTCTTCAACAGAAATCATTGTCGGGTCGTCAGAGGGGGTATAGAGGGATTTTTCATTTTCAAAATTACTTCAAAAATCTAATATGACTAGGCACACATCATGGTGGGGTGCAAAGTATCCATGTCCATCTGAATAACAATAATTCGTCAGCTGAAATCATTGTCGGGTCGTTATAGGGGGTATAGAGGGATTTTTCATTTTCAAAATAGCTTCAAAAATCAAATATGACTTGGCACGTATCATGGTGGAGTGCATAATATCCATTTCTATCTGAATATCAATAATTCGTCAACAGAAATCATTGACGGGTCGTTAGAGGGGGTATAGAGGGATTTTTCATTTTCAAAATTACCTCAAAATCAAATATGACTTGGCACGCATCATGGTGGGCTGCAAAATATCCATTTCCATCTGAATAACAATAATTCGTCAACAAAAATCATTGACTGGTCGTTAGAGGGGGTATAGAGGGATTTTTCATTTTCAAAATTTCTTCAAAAATCTAATATGACTTTGCACGCATCATGGTGGGGTGCAGAATATCCATTTCTATCTGAATATCAGTAATTCGTCAACAGAAATCATTGACGGGTCGTTAGAGGGGGTATAGAGGGATTTTTCATTTTCAAAATTACCTCAAAATCAAATATGACTTGGCACGCATCATGGTGGGCTGCAAAATATCCATTTCCATCTGAATAACAATAATTCGTCAACAAAAATCATTGACTGGTCGTTAGAGGGGGTATAGAGGGATTTTTCATTTTCAAAATTTCTTCAAAAATCTAATATGACTTTGCACGCATCATGGTGGGGTGCAGAATATCCATTTCTATCTGAATATCAGTAATTCGTCAACAGAAATCATTGACGGGTCGTTAGAGGGGGTATAGAGTGATTTTTCATTTTCAAAATTACCTCGAAATCAAATGTGACTTGGCACGCATCATGGTGGGGTGCAGAATATCCATTTCCATCTGAATAAATATAATTCGTCAACAGAAATCATTGTCGTGTCGTCAGAGGTGGTATGGAGGGATTTTTCATTTACAAAATTACTTCAAAAATCAAATATATCTTGGCACGCATCATAGTAGGGTGCGAAATATTCATTTCCATCTAAATAACAATAATTTTTCGACAAAATTTATTGTCGGGTCGTCAGAGGTGGTATAGAGTGATTTTTCATTTTCAAAATTATTTCAAAAATCTAATATGACTAGGCACGCATCATGGTGGGGTGCAAAGTATCCATGTCCATTTGAATAACAATAATTCGTCATCACAAATCATTGTCGTGTCGTCATAGGGGGTATAGAGGAATTTATCCTTTTCAATATTTCTTCAATAATCTAATATGACTTGTCACGCATCTTCGTGGGTTGCAGAATATCCATTTCTATCTGAATATCAATAATTCGTCAACAGAAATCATTGTCGGGTCGTCAGAGGGGGTATAGAGGGATTTTTCATTTTCAAAATTACTTCAAAAATCTAATATGACTTGGCACGCATCATGGTGGGGTGCAAAATATCCATTTCCATCTGAATAACAATAATTCGTCTACAGAAATCATTGACCGGTCGTTAGAGGGGGTATAGAGGGATTATTCATTTTCAAAATTTCTTCAAAAATCTAATATGACTTGGCACGCATCATGGTGGGGTGCAAAATATCTATTTCCATCTGAATAACAATAATTTGTCAACAGAAATCATTGTCGGGTCGTCAGAGGGGGTATAGAGGGAGTTTTCATTTTCAAAATTACCTCAAAATCAAATATGACTTGGCACGCATCATGTTGGGGTGCAGAATATCCATTTCCATCTGAATAACAATAATTAGTCAACAGAAATCATTGACGGGTCGTTAGAGGGGGTATAGAGGGATTTTTCATTTTCAAAATTACCTCAAAATCAAATATGACTTGGCACGCATCAGGGTGGGCTGCAAAATATCCATTTCCATCTGAATAACAATAATTCGTCAACAGAAATCATTGACTGGTCGTTAGAGGGGGTATAGAGGGATTTTTAATTTTCAAAATTTCTTCAAAAATCTAATATGACTTGGCACGCATCATAGTGGGGTGCAGAATATCCATTCCCATCTGAATAACAATAATTCGTCAACAGAAATCATTGTCGTGTCTTCAGAGTGGGTATGGAGGGATTTTTCATATTCAAAATTACTTCAAGAATCTAATATGACTTGGCACTCATCATGATGGGGTGCAAAGTATCCATTCACATCCATATAATAATAATTCGGCAACAGAAATCATTGTCGGGATGTCAGAGGGGGTATAGAGGGATTTTTCATTTTCAAAATTTCTTCAAAAATCTATTATGACTTGGCACGCATCATGGTGGGGAGCAGAATATTTATTCCCATCTGAATAACAATAATTCGTCAACAGAAATCATTGTCGTGTCGTCAGAGGGGGTATGGAGGGATTTTTCATTTTCAAAATGACTTCAAAAATCAAATATGACTTGGCACGCATCATGGTGGGGTACAGAATATCCATTTCCATTTCAATAACAATAATTTGTCAACTGAAATCATTGTCGGGTCGTCAGAGGGGGTATAGAGGGATTTTACATTTTCAAAATTACCTCAAAATCAAATATGACTTAGCACGCATCAGGGTGGGCTGCAGAATATTCATTTCCATCTGAATAACAATAATTCGTCAACAGAAATCATTGACGGGTCGTTAGAGGGGGTATAGAGGGATTTTTCATTTTCAAAATTACCTCGAAATCAAATATGACTTGGCACGCATCATGGTGGGGTGCAGAATATCCATTTCCATCTGAATAAATATAATTCGTCAACAGAAATCATTGTCGTGTCGTCAGAGGTGGTATGGAGGGATTTTTCATTTTCAAAATTACTTCAAAAATCAAATATATCTTGGCACGCATCATAGTAGGGTGCGAAATATTCATTTCCATCTGAATAACAATAATTCTTCAACAGAAATCATTGTCGGGTCGTCAGAGGTGGTATAGAGTGATTTTTCATTTTCAAAATTACTTCAAAAATCTAATATGACTAGGCATGCATCATGGTGGGGTGCAAAGTATCCATGTCCATCTGAATAACAATAATTCCTCAACAGAAATCATTGTCGTGTCGTCAGAGGTGGTATGGAGTGATTTTTCATTTTCAAAATTACTTCAAAAATCAAATATATCTTGGAACGCATCATAGTAGGGTGCGAAATATTCATTTCAATCTGAATAACAATAATTCTTCAACAGAAATCATTGTCGGGTCGTCAGAGGGGGTATAGAGGGATTTTTCATTTTCAAAATTACTTCAAAAATCAAATATGACTTGGCACGTATCATGGTGGAGTGCATAATATCCATTTCTATCTGAATATCAATAATTCGTCAACAGAAATCATTGTCGGGTCGTCAGAGGGAGTATAGAGGGATTTTTCAACTTCAGAATGACTTCAAAAATCAAATATGGCTTGGCACGCATCATGGTGGGGTACAGAATATTCATTTTCATCTCAATACCAATAATTTTTCAAAAGAAAACATTGTCGGGTCGTCAGAGGGTGTATAGAGGGATTTTTCATTTTCAAAATTACCTCAAAATCAAATATGACTTGGCACGAATCATGGTGGGGTGCAGTATATCTATTTCCATCTGAATAACAGTAATTTGTCAACAGAAATCATTGTCGGGTCGTCAGAGGGGGTGTAGAGGGATTTTTCATTTTCAAAATTACCTCAAAATCAAATATGACTTGGCACGCAACATGGTGGAGTGCAGAATATCCATTTCCATCTGAATAAGAATAATTCGTCAACAGAAATCATTGACGGGTCGTTAGAAGTGGAATAGAGTGATTTTTCATTTTCAAAGTTACTTCAAAAATCTAATATGACTAGGCACGCATCATGGTGGGGTACAGAATATTCATTTTCATCTCAATACCAATAATTTTTCAAAAGAAAACATTGTCGGGTCGTCAGATGGGGTATAGAGGGATTTTTCATTTTCAAAATTACCTCAAAATCAAATATGACTTTGCACGCATCATGGTGGGGTGCAGAATATTCATTTCCATCTGAATAACAATAATTCGTCAACAGAAATCATTGACGGGTCGTTAGAGGGGGTATAGAGGGATTTTTCATTTTCAAAATTACCTCAAAATCAAATATGACTTGGCACGCATCATGGTGGGCTGCAAAATATCCATTTCCATCTGAATAACAATAATTCGTCAACAGAAATCATTGACTGGTCGTTAGAGGGGGTATAGAGGGATTTTTCATTTTCAAAATTTCTTCAAAAATCTAATATGACTTGGCACGCATCATGGTGGGGTGCAGAATATCCATTCCCATCTGAATAAATATAATTCGTCAACAGAAATCATTGTCGTGTCGAATTATTATTATATGGATGTGAATGGATACTTTGCACCCCATCATGATGAGTGCCAAGTCATATTAGATTCTTGAAGTAATTTTGAATATGAAAAATCCCTCCATACCCACTCTGAAGACACGACAATGATTTCTGTTGACGAATTATTGTTATTCAGATGGGAATGGATATTCTGCACCCCACCATGATGCGTGCCAAGTCATATTAGATTTTTGAAGAAATTTTGAAAATGAAAAATCCCTCTATACCCCCTCTAACGACCAATCAATGATTTCTGTTGACGAATTATTGTTATTCAGATGGAAATGGATATTTTGCAGCCCACCATGATGCGTGCCAAGTCATATCAAAAATCAAATATGACTTGGCACGCATCATGGTGGGGTACAGAATATCCATTTCCATCTCAATAACAATAATTTGTCAACAGAAATCATTGTCGGGTCGTCAGAGGAGGTATAGAGGGATTTTTCATTTTCAAAATGACTTCAAAAATCAAATATGGCTTGGCACGAATCATGGTGGGGTACAGAATATCCATTTCGATTTCAATAACAATAATTCGTCAACAGAAATCATTGACGGGTCGTTATAGGGGGTATAGAGGGATTTTTCATTTTCAAAATTACCTCGAAATCAAATGTGACTTGGCACGCATCATGGTGGGGTGCAGAATATCCATTTCCATTTGAATAAATATAATTCGCCAACAGAAATCATTGTGGTGTCGTCAGAGGTGGTATAGAGTGATTTTTCATTTTCAAAATTACTTCAAAAATCTAATATGACTAGGCACACATCATGGTGAGGTGCAAAGTATCCATGTCCATCTGAATAACAATAATTCGTCAACAGAAATCATTGTCGGGTCGTTAGAAGGGGTATAGAGGGATTTTTCATTTTCAAAATAGCTTCAAAAATCAAATATGACTTGGCAGGTATCATGGTGGAGTGCATAATATCCATTTCTATCTGAATAACAATAATTCGTGAACAGAAATCATTGTCGGGTCGTTAGAAGGGGTATAGAGTGATTTTTCATTTTCAAAGTTACTTCAAAAATCTAATATGACTAGGCACGCATCATGGTGGGGTGCAAAGTATCCATGTCCATCGGAATGACAATAATTCGTCAACAGAAATCATTGTCGGGTCGTCAGAAGGGGTATAGAGGGATTTTTCATCTTCAAAATGACTTCAGAAATCAAATATGACTTTGCACGCATCATGGTGGGGTACAGAATATCCATTTCGATTTCAATAACAATAATTCGTCAACAGAAATCATTGACGGGTCGTTATAGGGGGTATAAAGGGATTTTTCATTTTCAAAATTACCTCGAAATCAAATGTGACTTGGCACGCATCATGGTGGGGTGCAGAATATCCATTTCCATCTGAATAAATATAATTCGTCAACAGAAATCATTGTGGTGTCGTCAGAGGTGGTATAGAGTGATTTTTCATTTTCAAAATTACTTCAAAAATCTAATATGACTAGGCACACATCATGGTGAGGTGCAAAGTATCCATGTCCATCTCAATAACAATAATTCGTCAACAGAAATCATTGTCGGGTCGTTAGAAGGGGTATAGAGGGATTTTTCATTTTCAAAATAGCTTCAAAAATCAAATATGACTTGGCAGGTATCATGGTGGAGTGCATAATATCCATTTCTATCTGAATAACAATAATTCGTGAACAGAAATCATTGTCGGGTCGTTAGAAGGGGTATAGAGGGATTTTTCATTTTCAAAATAGCTTCAAAAATCAAATATGACTCTGCACGCATCATGGTGGGGTACAGAATATTCATTTTCATCTCAATACCAATAATTTTTCAAAAGAAAACATTGTCGGGTCGTCAGAGGGGGTATAGAGGGATTTTTCATTTTCAAAATTACCTCAAAATCAAATATGACTTGGCACGCATCATGGTGGGGTGCAGTATATCCATTTCCATCTGAATAACAGTAATTTGTCAACAGAAATCATTGACGGCTCGTTAGAAGTGGTATAGAGTGATTTTACATTTTCAAAGTTACTTCAAAAATCTAATATGACTAGGCACGCGTCATGGTGGGGTGCAAAGTATCCATGTCCATCGGAATGACAATAATTCGTCAACAGAAATCATTGTCGGGTCGTCAGAAGGGGTATAGAGGGATTTTTCATCTTCAAAATGACTTCAGAAATCAAATATGACTTGGCACGCATCTTGGTGGGGTACAGAATATTCATTTCCATCTCAATACCAATAAAATTTCAAATGAAATCATTGTCGGGTCGTCAGAGAAGGTATAGAGGGATTTCTCATTTTCAATATTTCTTCAAAAATCTAATATGACTTGGCACGCATCATGGTGGGGTGCAGAATATTTATTCCCATCTGAATAACAATAATTCGTCAACAGAAATCATTGTCGTGTCGTCAGAGGGGGTATAGAGGGATTTTTAATTTTCAAAATGACTTCAAAAATCTAATATGACTTGGCACGCATCATGGTGGGTTGCAGAATATTTATTCCCATCTGAATAACAATAATTCGTCAACAGAAATCATTGTCGTGTCGTCAGAGGGAGTATGGAGGGATTTTTCATATTCAAAATTACTTCAAGAATCTAATATGACTTGGCACTCATCATGGTGGGGTGCAAAGTATCCATTCCCATCTGAATAATAATAATTTGGCAACAGAAATCATTGTCGTGTCGTCAGAGGTGGTATGGATGGATTTTTCAATTTCAAACTGACTTCAAAAATCAAATATGACTTGGCACGCATCATGGTGGGGTACAGAATATTCATTTCCATCTCAATACCAATAAATTTTCAAATGAAATCATTGTCGGGTCGTCAGAGAAGGTATAGAAGGATTTATCCTTTTCAATATTTCTTCAAAAATCTAATATGACTTGGCACGCATCATGGTGGGGTGCGGAATATTTATTCCCATCTGAATAACAACAATTCGTCAACAGAAATCATTGTCGTGTCGTCAGAGGTGGTATAGAGTGATTTTTCATTTTCAAAATTACTTCAAAAATCTAATATGACTAGGCACACATCATGGTGAGGTGCAAAGTATCCATGTCCATCTGAATAACAATAATTCGTCAACAGAAATCATTGTCGGGTCGTTAGAAGGGGTATAGAGGGATTTTTCATTTTCAAAATAGCTTCAAAAATCAAATATGACTTGGCACGTATCATGGTGGAGTGCATAATATCCATTTCTATCTGAATAACAATAATTCGTGAACAGAAATCATTGTCGGGTCGTTAGAAGGGGTATAGAGGGATTTTTCATTTTCAAAATAGCTTCAAAAATCAAATATGACTTGGCAGGTATCATGGTGGAGTGCATAATATCCATTTCTATCTGAATAACAATAATTCGTGAACAGAAATCATTGTCGGGTCGTTAGAAGGGGTATAGAGGGATTTTTCATTTTCAAAATAGCTTCAAAAATCAAATATGACTCTGCACGCATCATGGTGGGGTACAGAATATTCATTTTCATCTCAATACCAATAATTTTTCAAAAGAAAACATTGTCGGGTCGTCAGAGGGGGTATAGAGGGATTTTTAATTTTCAAAATGACTTCAAAAATCTAATATGACTTGGCACGCATCATGGTGGGTTGCAGAATATTTATTCCCATCTGAATAACAATAATTCGTCAACAGAAATCATTGTCGTGTCGTCAGAGGGAGTATGGAGGGATTTTTCATATTCAAAATTACTTCAAGAATCTAATATGACTTGGCACTCATCATGGTGGGGTGCAAAGTATCCATTCCCATCTGAATAATAATAATTTGGCAACAGAAATCATTGTCGTGTCGTCAGAGGTGGTATGGATGGATTTTTCAATTTCAAACTGACTTCAAAAATCAAATATGACTTGGCACGCATCATGGTGGGGTACAGAATATTCATTTCCATCTCAATACCAATAAATTTTCAAATGAAATCATTGTCGGGTCGTCAGAGAAGGTATAGAAGGATTTATCCTTTTCAATATTTCTTCAAAAATCTAATATGACTTGGCACGCATCATGGTGGGGTGCGGAATATTTATTCCCATCTGAATAACAACAATTCGTCAACAGAAATCATTGTCGTGTCGTCAGAGGGGGTATAGAGGGATTTTTCATTTTCAAAATGACTTCAAAAATCTAATATGACTTGGCACGCATCATGGTGGGTTGCAGAATATTTATTCCCATCTGAATAACAATAATTCGTCAACAGAAATCATTGTCGTGTCGTCAGAGGGAGTATGGAGGGATTTTTCATATTCAAAATTACTTCAAGAATCTAATATGACTTGGCACTCATCATGGTGGGGTGCAAAGTATCCATTCCCATCTGAATAATAATAATTTGGCAACAGAAATCATTGTCGTGTCGTCAGAGGTGGTATGGATGGATTTTTCAATTTCAAACTGACTTCAAAAATCAAATATGACTTGGCACGCATCATGGTGGGGTACAGAATATCCATTTCCATCTCAATAACAATAATTTGTCAACAGAAATCATTGTCGGGTCGTCAGAGGAGGTATAGAGGGATTTTTCATTTTCAAAATGACTTCAAAAATCAAATATGGCTTGGCACGCATCATGGTGGGGTACAGAATATCCAATTCGATTTCAATAACAATAATTCGTCAACAGAAATCATTGACGGGTCGTTATAGGGGGTATAGAGGGATTTTTCATTTTCAAATTTACCTCGAAATCAAATGTGACTTGGCACGCATCATGGTGGGGTGCAGAATATCCATTTCTATTTGAATAAATATAATTCGTCAACAGAAATCATTGTGGTGTCGTCAGAGGTGGTATAGAGTGATTTTTCATTTTCAAAATTACTTCAAAAATCTAATATGACTAGGCACACATCATGGTGAGGTGCAAAGTATCCATGTCCATCTGAATAACAATAATTCGTCAACAGAAATCATTGTCGGGTCGTTAGAAGGGGTATAGAGGGATTTTTCATTTTCAAAATAGCTTCAAAAATCAAATATGACTTGGCACGTATCATGGTGGAGTGCATAATATCCATTTCTATCTGAATAACAATAATTCGTGAACAGAAATCATTGTCGGGTCGTTAGAAGGGGTATAGAGGGATTTTTCATTTTCAAAATAGCTTCAAAAATCAAATATGACTTGGCAAGCATCATGGTGGGGTACAGAATATTCATTTTCATCTCAATACCAATAATTTTTCAAAAGAAAACATTGTCGGGTCGTCAGAGGGGGTATAGAGGGATTTTTCATTTTCAAAATTACCTCAAAATCAAATATGACTTGGCACGCATCATGGTGGGGTGCAGTATATCCATTTCCATCTGAATAACAGTAATTTGTCAACAGAAATCATTGACGGCTCGTTAGAAGTGGTATAGAGTGATTTTTCATTTTCAAAGTTACTTCAAAAATCTAATATGACTAGGCACGCATCATGGTGGGGTGCAAAGTATCCATGTCCATCGGAATGACAATAATTCGTCAACAGAAATCATTGTCGGGTCGTCAAAAGGGGTATAGAGGGATTTTTCATTTTCAAAATTTCTTCAAAAATCTAATATGACTTGGCACGCATCATGGTGGGGTGCAGAATATCCATTCCCATCTGAATAACAATAATTAGTCAACAGAAATCATTGACTGGTCGTTAGAGGGGGTATAGAGGGATTTTTCATTTTCAAAATTTCTTCAAAAATCTAATATGACTTGGCACGCATCATGGTGGGGTGCAGAATATCCATTCCCATCTGAATAACAATAATTCGTCAACAGAAATCATTGTCGTGTCTTCAGAGTTGGTATGGAGGGATTTTTCATATTCAAAATTACTTCAAGAATCTAATATGACTTGGCACTCATCATGATGGGGTGCAAAGTATCCATTCCCATCCATATAATGATAATTCGGCAACAGAAATCATTGTCGTGACGTCAGAGGGGGTATGGAGGGATTTTTCATTTTCACGATGACTTCAAAAATCTAATATGACTTGGCACGCATCATGGTGGGGTACAGAATATCCATTTCCATCTCAATAACAATAATTTGTCAACATAAATCATTGTCGGGTCGTCAGAGGGGGTATAGAGGGATTTTTCTAATTTCAAAATGACTTCAAAAATCAAATATGGCTTGGCACGCATCATGGTGGGGTACAGAATATCCATTTCCATTTCAATAACAATAATTTGTCAACAGAAATCATTGTCGGGTCTTCAGAGGGAGTATAGAGGGATTTTTCATTTTCAAAATTACCTCAAAATCAAATATGACTTGGCACGAATCATTGTGGGGTGCAGTATATCCATTTCCATCTGAATAACAGTAATTTGTCAACAGAAATCATTGTCGGCTCGTCAGAGGGATTATAGAGTGATTTTTCATTTTCAAAATTACCTCAAAGTCTAATATGACTTGGCACGCATCATGGTGGGGTGCAGAGTATCCATTTCCATCTGAATAACAATAATTCGTCAACAGAAATCATTGACGGGTCGTTAGAAGTGGTATAGAGTTATTTTTCATTTTCAAAGTTACTTCAAAAATCTAATATGACTAGGCACGCATCATGGTGGGGTGCAAAGTATCCATGTCCATCTGAGTAACAATAAGTCGTCAACAGATATCATTGTCGGGTCGTCAGAAGGGGTATAGAGGGATTTTTCATCTTCAAAATTACTTCAAAAATCAAATATGACTTGGCACGCATCATTGTGGGGTACAGAATATTCATTTCCATCTCAATACCAATAAATTTTCAAATGAAATCATTGTCGGGTCGTCAGATGGGGTATAGAGGGATTTTTCATTTTCAAAATAACCTCAAAATCAAATATGACTTTGCACGCAACATGGTGGAATGCAGAATATCCATTTTCATCTGAATAACAATAATTCGTCAACAGAAATCATTGACGGGTCGTTAGAAGTGGTATAGAGTGATTTTTCATTTTCAAAATTACTTCGAAAATCTAATATGACTAGGCACGCACCATGGTGGGGTGCAAAGTATCCATGTCCATCTGAATAACAATAATTCGTCATCACAAATCATTGTCGTGTCGTTAGAGGGGGTATAGAGGGATTTTTCATTTTCAAAATTGCTTCAAAAATCAAATATGACTTGGCACGTATCATGGTGGAGTGCATAATATCCATTTCTATCTGAATATCAATAATTCGTCAACAGAAATAATTGTCGGGTCGTCAGAGGGGGTATAGAGGGATTTTTCATCTTCAAAATGACTTCAAAAATCAAATATGACTTGGCACGCATCATTGTGGGGTACAGAATATTCATCTCCATCTCAATACCAATAATTTTTCAAAAGAAAACATTGTCAGGTCGTCAGAGGGGGTATAGAGGGATTTTTCATTTTCAAAATTACCTCAAAATCAAATATGACTTGGCAAGCATCATGGTGGGCTGCAGAATATCCATTTCATTCTGAATAACAATAATTTGTCATAGAAATCATTGTCGGGTCGTCAGAGGGGGTATAGAGAGATTTTTCATTTTCAAAATTACCTCAAAATCAAATATGACTTGGCACGCATCATGGTGGGGTGCAGAATATCCATTTCCATCTGACTAACAATAATTCGTCAACAGAAGTCATTGACGGGTCGTTAGAGGGGGTATAGAGGGATTTTTCATTTTCAAAATTACCTCGAAATCTAATATGACTTGGCACGCATCATAGTAGGGTGCAAAACATCCATTTCCATCTAAATAACAATAATTTGTAGACAAAAATTATTGTCGGGTCGTCAGAGGTGGTATAGAGTGATTTTTCATTTTCAAAATTACTTCAAAAATCTAATATGACTAGGCACGCACCATGGTGGGGTGCAAAGTATCCATGTCCATCTGAATAACAATAATTCGTCATCACAAATCATTGTCGTGTCGTCATAGGGGGTATAGAGAGATTTATCCTTTTCAATATTTCTTCAAAAATCTAATATGACTTGGCACGCATCATCGTGGGGTGCAAAATATCCATTTCTATCTGAATATCAATAATTCGTCAACAGAAATCATTGTCGGGTCGTCAGAGGGGGTATAGAGGGATTTTTCATCTTCAAAATGACTTCAAAAATCAAATATGACTTGGCACGCATCATGGTGGGGTACAGAATATTCATTTCCATCTCAATACCAATAATTTTCAAAATGAAAACATTGTCGGGTCGTCAGAGGGGGTATGGAGGGATTTTTCATTTTCAAAATTACCTCAAAATCAAATATGACTTTGCACGCATCATGGTGAGGTGCAGAATATCCATTTCTTTCTGAATATCGCTAATTCGTCAACAGAAATCATTGTCGGGTCGTCAGAGGGGGATAGAGGGATTTTTCATCTTCAAAATGACTTCAAAAATCAAATATGACTTGGCACGCATCGTGGTGGGGTACAGAATATTCATTTCCATCTCAATACCAATAATTTTTCAAAGGAAAACATTGTCGGGTCGTCAGAGGGGTATAGAGGGATTTTTCAATTTCAAAATTACCTCAAAATCAAATATGACTTGGCACGCATCATGGTGGGGTGCAGTATATCCATTTCCATCTGAATAACAGTAATTTGTCAACAGAAATCATTTACGGCTCGTTAGAAGTGGTATAGAGTGATTTTTCATTTTCAAAGTTACTTCAAGAATCTAATATGACTAGGCACGCATCATGGTGGGGTGCAAAGTATCCATGTCCATCTGAATAACAATAATTCGTCAACAGAAATCATTGTCGGGTCGTCAGAAGGGGTATAGAGGGATTTTTCATCTTCAAAATGACTTCAAAAATCAAATATGACTTGGCACGCATCATGGTGGGGTACAGAATATTCATTTCCATCTCAACACCAATGAATTTTCAAATGAAATCATTGTCGGGTCGTCAGAGAAGGTATAGAGGGATTTTTCATTTTCAAAATTACCTCAAAATCAAATATGACTTTGCACGCAACATGGTGGAATGCAGAATATCTATTCCCATCTGAATAACAATAATTCGTCAACAGAAATCATTGTCGGGTCGTTAGAGGGGGTATAAAGGGATTTTTCATTTTCAATATTTCTTCAAAAATCTAATATGACTTGGCACGCATCATAGTGGGGTGCAAAATATCTATTTCCATCTGAATAACAATAATTTGTCAACAGAAATCATTGTCGGGTCGTCAGAGGGGGTATAGAGGGAGTTTTCATTTCCAAAATTACCTCAAAATCAAATATGACTTGGCACGCATCATGGTGGGGTGCAGAATATCCATTTCCATCTGAATAACAATAATTAGTCAACAGAAATCATTGACGGGTCGTTAGAGGGGGTATAGAGGGATTTTTCATTTTCAAAATTACCTCAAAATCAAATATGACTTGGCACGCATCATGGTGGGCTGCAAAATATCCATTTCCATCTGAATAACAATAATTCGTCAACAGAAATCATTGACTGGTCGTTAGAGGGGGTATAGAGGGATTTTTCATTTTCAAAATTTCTTCAAAAATCTAATATGACTTGGCACGCATCATGGTGGGGTGCAAAGTATCCATTCCCATCCATATAAAAATAACTCGGCAATAGAAATCATTGTCGTGACGTCAGAGGGGGTATGGAGGGATTTATCCTTTTCAATATTTATTCAAAAATCTAATATGACTTGGCACGCATCATGGTGGGGTGCAGAATATCCATTTCTATCTGACTATCAATAATTCGTCAAGAGAAATCATTGTCGGGTCGTCAGAGGGGGTATAGAGGGATTTTTCATCTTCAAAATGGCTTCAAAAATCAAATATGACTTGGCACGCATCATGGTGGGGTACAGAATATTCATTTCCATCTCAATACCAATAATTTTTAAAAAGAAAACATTGTCGGGTCGTCAGAGGGGGTATAGAGGGATTTTTCATTTTCAAAATTACCTCAAAATCAAATATGACTTGGCACGCATCATGGTGGGGTGCAGAATATCCATTTCTATCTGAATATCAATAATTCGTCAACAGAAATCATTGTCGGGTCGTCAGAGGGGGTATAGAGGGATTTTTCATTTTCAAAATGATTTCAAAAATCAAATATGACTTGGCACGCATCATGGTGCGGTACAGAATATTCATTTCCATCTCAATACCAATAGTTTTTCAAAAGAAAACATTGTCGGGTCGTCAGAGAGGGTATAGAGGGATTTTTCATTTTCAAAGTTACCTCAAAATCAAATATGACTTGGCACGCATCATGGTGGGGTGCAGAATATCCATTTCCATCTGAATAACAATAATTCGTCAACAGAAATCATTGACGGGTCGTCAGAGGGGGTATAGAGGAATTTTTCAATTTCAAAGTTACCTCAAAATCAAATATGACTTGGCACGCATCATAGTGGGGTGCAGAATATCCATTCCCATCTGAATAACAATAGTTCGTCAACAGAAATCTTTGTGTCGTCAGAGGGGGTATGGAGGGATATTTCATATTCAGAATTACTTCAAGAATCTAATATATCTTGGCACGCATCATAGTAGGGTGCGAAATATTCATTTCCATCTGAATAACAATAATTCTTCAAAAGAAATCATTGTCGGGTCGTCAGAGGTGGTATAGAGTGATTTTTCATTTTCAAAATTACTTCAAAAATCTAATATGACTAGGCACACATCATGGTGGGGTGCAAAGTATCCATGTCCATCTGAATAACAATAATTCGTCAACAGAAATCATTGTCGGGTCGTTAAAAGGGGTATAGAGGGATTTTTCATTTTCAAAATAGCTTCAAAAATCAAATATGACTTGGCACGTATCATGGTGGAGTGCATAATATCCATTTCTATCTGAATATCAATAATTCTTCAACAGAAATCATTGTCGGGTCGTCAGAGGGGGTATAGAGGGATTTTTCATCTTCAAAATGATTTCAAAAATCAAATATGACTTGGCACGCATCATGGTGGGTACAGAATATTCATTTTCATCTCAATACCAATAATTTTTCAAAAGAAAACATTGTCGGGTCGTCAGAGGGGGTATAGAGGGATTTTTCATTTTCAAAATTACCTCAAAATCAAATATGACTTGGTACGCATCATGGTGGGGTGCAGTATATCCATTTCCATCTGAATAACAGTAATTTGTCAACAGAAATCATTGACGGCTCGTTAGAAGTGGTATAGAGTGATTTTTCATTTTCAAAGTTACTTCAAAAATCTAATATGACTAGGAACGCATCATAGTGGGGTGCAAAGTATCCATGTCCATCTGAATAACAATAATTCGTCAACAGAAATCATTGTCGGGTCGTCAGAAGGGGTATAGAGGGATTTCTCATCTTCAAAATGACTTCAAAAATCAAATATGACTTGGCACGCATCATGGTGGGGTACAGAATATTCATTTCCATCTCAATACCAATAAATTTTCAAATGAAATCATTGTCGGGTCGTCAGAGAAGGTATAGAGGGATTTTTCATTTTAAAAATTACCTCATAATCAAATATGACTTTGCACGCAACATGGTGGAATGCAGAATATCCATTTCCATCTGAATAACAATAATTCGTCAACAGAAATCATTGTCGGGTCGTTAGAGGGAGTATAAAGGGATTTTTCATTTTCAATATTTCTTCAAAAATCTAATATGACTTGGCACGCATCATGGTGGTGTGCAAAATATCTATTTCCATCTGAATAACAATCATTTGTCAACAGAAATCATTGTCGGGTCGTCAGAGGGGGTATAGAGGGAGTTTTCATTTTCAAAATTACCTCAAAATCAAATATGACTTGGCACGCATCATGGTGGGGTGCAAAATATCCATTTCCATCTGAATAACAATAATTAGTCAAGAGAAATCATTGACGGGTCGTTAGAGGGGGTATAGAGGGATTTTTCATTTTCAAAATTACCTCAAAATCAAATATGACTTGGCACGCATCATGGTGGGCTGCAAAATATCCATTTCCATCTGAATAACAATAATTAGTCAAGAGAAATCATTGACGGGTCGTTAGAGGGGGTATAGAGGGATTTTTCATTTTCAAAATTACCTCAAAATCAAATATGACTTGGCACGCATCATGGTGGGGTGCAAAATATCCATTTCCATCTGAATAACAATAATTAGTCAAGAGAAATCATTGACGGGTCGTTAGAGGGGGTATAGAGGGATTTTTCATTTTCAAAATTACCTCAAAATCAAATATGACTTGGCACGCATCATATTGGGCTGCAAAATATCCATTTCCATCTGAATAACAATAATTAGTCAAGAGAAATCATTGACGGGTCGTTAGAGGGGGTATAGAGGGATTTTTCATTTTCAAAATTACCTCAAAATCAAATATGACTTGGCACGCATCATGGTGGGGTGCAGAATATCCATTCCCATCTGAATAACAATAATTCGTCAACAGAAATCATTGTCGTGTCATCAGAGTGGGTATGGAGGGATTTTTCATATTCAAAATTACTTCAAGAATCTAATATGACTTGGCACTCATCATGATGGGGTGCAAAGTATCCATTCCCATCCATATAATAATAATTCGGCAACAGAAATCATTGTCGTGACGTCAGAGGGGGTATGGAGGGATTTTTCATTTTCACGATGACTTCAAAAATCAAATATGACTTGGCACGCATCATGGTGGGGTACAGAATATCCATTTCCATCTCAATAACAATAATTTGTCAACATAAATCATTGTCGGGTCGTCAGAGGGGGTATAGAGGGATTTTTCTAATTTCAAAATGACTTCAAAATTCAAATATGGCTTAGCACGCATCATGGTGGGGTACAGAATATCCATTTCCATTTCAATAACAATAATTTGTCAACAGAAATCATTCTCGGGTCGTCAGAGGGAGTATAGAGGGATTTTTCATTTTCAAAATTACCTCAAAATCAAATATGACTTGGAACGCATCATTGTGGGCTGCAGAATATCCATTTCCATCTGAATAACAATAATTCTTCAACAGAAATCATTGTCGGCTCGTCAGAGGTGGTATAGAGTGATTTTTCATTTACAAAATTACTTCTAAAATCTAATATGACTAGGCACGCATCATGGTGGGGTGCAAAGTATCCATGTCCATCTGAATAACAATAATTCGTCAGCTCAAATCATTGTCGTGTCGTCATAGGGGGTATAGAGGGATTTATCCTTTTCAACATTTATTCAAAAATCTAATATGACTTGGCACGCATCATGGTGGGGTACAGAATATCCATTTCTATCTGACTATCAATAATTCGTCAACAGAAATCATTGTCGGGTCGTCAGAGGGGGTATAGAGGGATTTTTCATCTTCAAAATGACTTCAAAAATCAAATATGACTTGGCACGCATCATGGTGGGGTACAGAATATTCATTTCCATCTCAATACCAATAATTTTTAAAAAGAAAACATTGTCGGGTCGTCAGAGGGGGTATAGAGGGATTTTTCATTTTCAAAATTACCTCAAAATAAAATATGACTTGGCACGCATCATGGTGGGGTGCAGAATATCCATTTCTATCTGAATATCAATAATTCGTCAACAGAAATCATTGTCGGGTCGTCAGAGGGGATATAGAGGGATTTTTCATTTTCAAAATGATTTCAAAAATCAAATATGACTTGGCACGCATCATGGTGGGGTACAGAATATTCATTTCCATCTCAATACCAATAGTTTTTCAAAAGAAAACATTGTCGGGTCGTCAGAGGGGGTATAGAGGGATTTTTCATTTTCAAAGTTACCTCAAAATCAAATATGACTTGGCTCGCATCATGGTGGGGTGCAGAATATCAATTTCCATCTGAATAACAATAATTCGTCAACAGAAATCATTGACGGGTCGTCAGAGGGGGTATAGAGGGATTTTTCATTTTCAAATTTACCTCAAAATCAAATATGACTTGGCACGCATCATGGTGGGGTGCAGAATATCCATTTCCATCCGAATAACAATAATTCGTCAACAGAAATCTTTGTGTCGTCAGAGGGGGTATGGAGGGATTTTTCATATTCAAAATTACTTCAAGAACCTAATATGACTTGGCACTCATCATTGTGGGGTGCAAAGTATCCATACCCATCTGAATAATAATAATTCGTCAACAGAAATTATTGACGGGTCGTCAGAGGGGGTATAGAGGGAATTTTCATTTTCAAAGTCACCTCAAAATCAAATATGACTTGGCACGCATCATGGTGGGGTGCAGAATATCCATTCCCATCTGAATAACAATAATTCGTCAACAGAAATCTTCGTGTCGTCAGAGATGGTAAGGAGGAATTTTTCATATTCAAAATTACTTCAAGAATCTAATATGACTTGGCACTCATCATTGTGGGGTGCAAAGTATCCATACCCATCTGAATAATAATAATTCGGCAACAGATATCATTGTCGTGTCGTCAGAGGGGGTATGGAGGGATTTTTCATTTTCAAAATGACTTCATAAATCAAATATGGCTTGGCACGCATCATGGTGGGGTACAGAATATCCATTTCCATTTTAATAACAATAATTTGCCAACAGAAATCATTGTCGGGTCGTCAGAGGGGGTAAAGAGGGATTTTTCATTTTCAAAATTACCTCAAGATCAAATATGACTTGGCACGCATCATGGTGGGCTGCAGAATATCCATTTCCATTTGAATAACAATAATTCGTCAACAGAAATCATTGACGGGACGTTAGAGGGGGTATAGAGGGATTCTTCATTTTCAAAATGACTTCAAAAATCAAATATGGCTTGGCACGCATCATGGTGGGGTACAGAATATCCATTTCCATTTCATTAACAATAATTTGTCGACAGAAATCATTGTCGGGTCGTCAGAGGGGGTATAGAGGGATTTTTCATTTTCAAAATGACTTCATAAATCAAATATGGCTTGGCACGCATCATGGTGGGGTACAGAATATCCATTTCCATTTTAATAACAATAATTCGCCAACAGAAATCATTGTCGGGTCGTCAGAGGAGGTAAAGAGGGATTTTTCATTTTCAAAATTACCTCAAGATCAAATATGACTTGGCACGCATCATGGTGGGCTGCAGAATATCCATTTCCATTTGAATAACAATAATTCGTCAACAGAAATCATTGACGGGACGTTAGAGGGGGTATAGAGGGATTCTTCATTTTCAAAATGACTTCAAAAATCAAATATGGCTTGGCACGCATCATGGTGGGGTACAGAATATCCATTTCCATTTCAATAACAATAATTTGTCAACAGAAATCATTGTCGGGTCGTCAGAGGGGGTATAGAGGGATTTTTCATTTTCAAAATGACTTCAAAAATCAAATATGGCTTGGCACGCATCATGGTGGGGTACAGAATATCCATTTCCATTTCAATAACAATAATTCGTCAACAGAAATCATTGTCGGGTCGACAGAGGGGGTATAGAGGTATTTTTCATTTTCAAAATTAACTCAAAATCAAATATGACTTGGCACGCATCATGGTGGGCTGCAGAATATCCATTTCCATCTGAATAACAATAATTCGTCTACAGAAATCATTGTCGTGTCGTCAGAGGTGGTATGGAGGGATTTTTCATTTTCTAAATTACTTCAAAAATCAAATATATCTTGGCACGCATCATAGTATGGTGCGAAATATTCATTTCCATCTGAATAAAAATAATTCTTCAACAGAAATCATTGTCGGGTCGTCAGAGGGGGTATAGAGGGATTTCTCATTATCAAAATGACTTCAAAAATCAAATATGACTTGGCACGCATCATAGTAGGGTGCAAAACATCCATTTCCATCTAAATAACAATAATTTGTCGACAAAAATCATTGTCGGGTTGTCAGAGGTGGTATAAAGTGATTTTTAATTTTCAAAATTACTTCAAAAATCTAATATGACTAGGCACGCATCATGGTGGGGTGCAAAGTACCCATGTCCATCTGAATAACAATGATTCGTCAACAGAAATCATTGTCGTGTCGTTAGAGGGGGTATAGAGGGATTTTTCATTTTCAAAATTGCTTCAAAAATCAAATATGACTTGGCACGTATCATGGTGGAGTGCATAATATCCATTTCTATCTGAATATCAATAATTCGTCAACAGAAATCATTGTCGGGTCGTCAGAGAGGGTATAGAGGGATTTTTCATCTTCAAAATGACTTCAAAAATCAAATATGACTTGGCACGCATCATAGTAGGGTGCAAAACATCCATTTCCATCTAAATAACAATAATTTGTAGACAAAAATTATTGTCGGGTCGTCAGAGGTGGTATAGAGTGATTTTTCAATTTCAAAATTACTTCAAAAATCTAATATGACTAGGCACGCACCATGGTGGGGTGCAAAGTATCCATGTCCATCTGAATAACAATAATTCGTCATCACAAATCATTGTCGTGTCGTCATAGGGGGTATAGAGAGATTTATCCTTTTCAATATTTCTTCAAAAATCTAATATGACTTGGCACGCATTATCGTGGGGTGCAAAATATCCATTTCTATCTGAATATCAATAATTCGTCAACAGAAATCATTGTCGGGTCGTCAGAGGGGGTATAGAGGGATTTTTCATCTTCAAAATGACTTCAAAAATCAAATATGACTTGGCACGCATCATGGTGGGGTACAGAATATTCATTTCCATCTCAATACCAATAATTTTTAAAATGAAAACATTGTCGGGTCGTCAGAGGGGGTATGGAGGGATTTTTCATTTTCATAATTACCTCAAAATCAAATATGACTTTGCACGCATCATGGTGAGGTGCAGAATATCCATTTCTATCTGAATATCACTAATTCGTCAACAGAAATCATTGTCGGGTCGTCAGAGGGGGATAGAGGGATTTTTCATCTTCAAAATGACTTCAAAAGTCAAATATGACTTGGCACGCATCATGGTGGGGTACAGAATATTCATTTCCATCTCAATACCAATAATTTTTCTAAGGAAAACATTGTCGGGTCGTCAGAGGGGTATAGAGGGATTTTTCATTTTCAAAATTACCTCAAAATCAAATATGACTTGGCACGCATCATGGTGGGGTGCAGAATATCCATTTCCATCTGAATAACAATAATTCGTCAACAGAAATCATTGACGGGTCGTTAGAGGGGGTATAGAGGGATTTTTCATTTTCAAAATTTCTTCAAAAATCTAATATGACTTAGCACGCATCATGGTGGGGTGCAGAATATTTATTCCCATCTGAATAACAATAATTCGTCAACAGAAATCATTGTCGTGTCGTCAGAGGGGGTATGGAGGGATTTTTCATATTCAAAATTACTTCAAGAATCTAATATGACTTGGCACTCATCATGGTGGGGTGCAAAGTATCCATTCCCATCTGGATAATAATAATTTGGCAACAGAAATCATTGTCGTGTCGTCAGAGGGGGTATGGAAGGATTTTTCAATTTCAAAATGACTTCAAAAATCAAATATGACTTGGCACGCATCATGGTGGGGTACAGAATATCCATTTCCATTTCAATAACAATAATTTGTCAACAGAAATCATTGTCGGGTCGTCAGAGGGGGTATATAGGGATTTTTCATTTTCAAAATTTTTTCAAAAATCTAATATGACTAGGCACGCATCATGGTGGGGTGCAAAGTATCCATGTCCATCTGAATAACAATAATTCGTCAACAGAAATCATTGTCGTGTCGTCAGAGGTGGTATGGAGTGATTTTTCATTTTCAAAATTACTTCAAAAATCAAATATATCTTGGCACGCATCATAGTAGGGTGCAAAATATTGATTTCCATCTGAATAACAATAATTCTTCAACAGAAATCATTGTCGAGTCGTCAGAGGTGGTATAGAGTGATTTTTCATTTTCAAAATTACTTCAAAAATCTAATATGACTAGGCACGCATCATGGTGGGGTGCATAGTATTCATGTCCATCTGAATAACAATAATTCGTCAACAGAAATCATTGTCGTGTCGTCAGAGGTGGTATGGAGTGATTTTTCATTTTCAAAATTACTTCAAAAATCAAATATATCTTGGCACGCATCTTAGTAGGGTGCGAAATAAACATTTCCATCTGAATAACAATAATTCTTCAACAGAAATCATTGTCGGGTAGTCAGAGGGGGTATAGAGGGATTTTTCATTATCAAAATGACTTCAAAAATCAAATATGACTTGGAACGCATCATAGTAGGGTGCAAAACATCAATTTCCATTTAAATAACAATAATTTGTCGACAAAAATCATTGTCGGGTCGTCAGAGGTGGTATAGAGTGATTTTTCATTTTCAAAATTACTTCAAAAATCTAATATGACTAGGCACACATCATGGTGGGGTGCAAAGTATCCATGTCCATCTGAATAACAATAATTCGTCAACAGAAATCATTATCGGGTCGTTATAGGGGGTATAGAGGGATTTTTCATTTTCAAAATAGCTTCAAAAATCAAATATGACTTGGCACGTATCATGGTGGAGTGCATAATATCCATTTCTATCTGAATATCAATAATTCGTCAACAGAAATCATTGTCGGGTCGTCAGAGGGGGTATAGAGGGATTTTTCATCTTCAGAATGACTTCAAAAATCAAATATGACTTGGCACGCATCATGGTGGGGTACAGAATATTAATTTTCATCTCAATACCAATAATTTTTCAAAAGAAAACATTGTCGGGTCGTCAGAGGGGGTATAGAGGGATTTTTCATTTTCAAAATTACCTCAAAATCAAATATGACTTGGCACGAATCATTGTGGGGTGCAGTATATCCATTTCCATCTGAATAACAGTAATTTGTCAACAGAAATCATTGTCGGCTCGTCAGAGGGATTATAGAGTGATTTTTCATTTTCAAAATTACCTCAAAGTCTAATATGACTTGGCACGCATCATGGTGGGGTGCAGAGTATCCATTTCCATCTGAATAACAATAATTCGTCAACAGAAATCATTGACGGGTCGTTAGAAGTGGTATAGAGTTATTTTTCATTTTCAAAGTTACTTCAAAAATCTAATATGACTAGGCACGCATCATGGTGGGGTGCAAAGTATCCATGTCCATCTGAATAACAATAAGTCGTCAACAGATATCATTGTCGGGTCGTCAGAAGGGGTATAGAGGGATTTTTCATCTTCAAAATTACTTCAAAAATCAAATATGACTTGGCACGCATCATTGTGGGGTACAGAATATTCATTTCCATCTCAATACCAATAAATTTTCAAATGAAATCATTGTCGGGTCGTCAGATGGGGTATAGAGGGATTTTTCATTTTCAAAATTACCTCAAAATCAAATATGACTTTGCACGCAACATGGTGGAATGCAGAATATCCATTTTCATCTGAATAACAATAATTCGTCAACAGAAATCATTGACGGGTCGTTAGAAGTGGTATAGAGTGATTTTTCATTTTCAAAATTACTTCGAAAATCTAATATGACTAGGCACGCACCATGGTGGGGTGCAAAGTATCCATGTCCATCTGAATAACAATAATTCGTCATCACAAATCATTGTCGTGTCGTTAGAGGGGGTATAGAGGGATTTTTCATTTTCAAAATTGCTTCAAAAATCAAATATGACTTGGCACGTATCATAGTGGAGTGCATAATATCCATTTCTATCTGAATATCAATAATTCGTCAACAGAAATAATTGTCGGGTCGTCAGAGGGGGTATAGAGGGATTTTTCATCTTCAAAATGACTTCAAAAATCAAATATGACTTGGCACGCATCATTGTGGGGTACAGAATATTCATCTCCATCTCAATACCAATAATTTTTCAAAAGAAAACATTGTCAGGTCGTCAGAGGGGGTATAGAGGGATTTTTCATTTTCAAAATTACCTCAAAATCAAATATGACTTGGCAAGCATCATGGTGGGCTGCAGAATATCCATTTCATTCTGAATAACAATAATTTGTCATAGAAATCATTGTCGGGTCGTCAGAGGGGGTATAGAGAGATTTTTCATTTTCAAAATTACCTCAAAATCAAATATGACTTGGCACGCATCATGGTGGGGTGCAGAATATCCATTTCCATCTGACTAACAATAATTCGTCAACAGAAGTCATTGACGGGTCGTTAGAGGGGGTATAGAGGGATTTTTCATTTTCAAAATTACCTCGAAATCTAATATGACTTGGCACGCATCATAGTAGGGTGCAAAACATCCATTTCCATCTAAATAACAATAATTTGTAGACAAAAATTATTGTCGGGTCGTCAGAGGTGGTATAGAGTGATTTTTCATTTTCAAAATTACTTCAAAAATCTAATATGACTAGGCACGCACCATGGTGGGGTGCAAAGTATCCATGTCCATCTGAATAACAATAATTCGTCATCACAAATCATTGTCGTGTCGTCATAGGGGGTATAGAGAGATTTATCCTTTTCAATATTTCTTCAAAAATCTAATATGACTTGGCACGCATCATCGTGGGGTGCAAAATATCCATTTCTATCTGAATATCAATAATTCGTCAACAGAAATCATTGTCGGGTCGTCAGAGGGGGTATAGAGGGATTTTTCATCTTCAAAATGACTTCAAAAATCAAATATGACTTGGCACGCATCATGGTGGGGTACAGAATATTCATTTCCATCTCAATACCAATAATTTTCAAAATGAAAACATTGTCGGGTCGTCAGAGGGGGTATGGAGGGATTTTTCATTTTCAAAATTACCTCAAAATCAAATATGACTTTGCACGCATCATGGTGAGGTGCAGAATATCCATTTCTTTCTGAATATCGCTAATTCGTCAACAGAAATCATTGTCGGGTCGTCAGAGGGGGATAGAGGGATTTTTCATCTTCAAAATGACTTCAAAAATCAAATATGACTTGGCACGCATCGTGGTGGGGTACAGAATATTCATTTCCATCTCAATACCAATAATTTTTCAAAGGAAAACATTGTCGGGTCGTCAGAGGGGTATAGAGGGATTTTTCAATTTCAAAATTACCTCAAAATCAAATATGACTTGGCACGCATCATGGTGGGGTGCAGAATATCCATTTCCATCTGAATAACAATAATTCGTCAACAGATATCATTGACGGGTCGTTAGAGGGGGTATAGAGGGATTTTTCATTTTCAAAATTTCTTCAAAAATCTAATATGACTTGGCACGCATCATGGTGGGGTGCAGAATATTTATTCCCATCTGAATAACAATAATTCGTCAACAGAAATCATTGTCGTATCGTCAGAGGGGGTATGGAGGGATTTTTCATATTCAAAATTACTTCAAGAATCTAATATGACTTGGCACTCATCATGGTGGGGTGCAAAGTATCCATTCCCATCTGAATAATAATTATTTGGCAACAGAAATCATTCTCGTGTCGTCAGAGGGGGTATGGAAGGATTTTTCAATTCCAAAATGACTTCAAAAATCAAATATGACTTGGCACGCATCATGGTGGGGTACAGAATATCCATTTCCGTCTCAATAACAATAATTTGTCAACAGAAATCATTGTCGGGTCGTCAGAGGGGGTATAGAGGGATTTTTCATATTCAAAATTACTTCAAGAATCTAATATGACTTGGCACTCATCATGGTGGGGTGCAAAGTATCCATTCCCATCTGAATAATAATTATTTGGCAACAGAAATCATTCTCGTGTCGTCAGAGGGGGTATGGAAGGATTTTTCAATTCCAAAATGACTTCAAAAATCAAATATGACTTGGCACGCATCATGGTGGGGTACAGAATATCCATTTCCGTCTCAATAACAATAATTTGTCAACAGAAATCATTGTCGGGTCGTCAGAGGGGGTATGGAGGGATTTTTCATTTCCAAAATGACTTCAAAAATCAAATATGACTTGGCACGCATCATGGTGGGGTACAGAATATCCATTTCCATTTCAATAACAATAATTTGTCAACAGAAATCATTGTCGGGAAGTCAGAGGGGGTATAGAGGGATTTTTCGTTTTCAAAATTACCTCAAAATCAAATATGACTTAGCACGCATCATGGTGGGCTGCAGAATATTCATTTCCATCTGAATAACAATAATTCGTCAACAGAAATCATTGACGGGTCGTTAGAGGGGGTATAGAGGGATTTTTCATTTTCAAAATTACCTCGAAATCAAATGTGACTTGGCACGCATCATGGTGGGGTGCAGAATATCCATTTCCATCTGAATAAATATAATTCGTCAACAGAAATCATTGTCGTGTCGTCAGAGGTGGTATGGAGGGATTTTTTATTTTCAAAATTACTTCAAAAATCAAATATATCTTGGCACGCATCATAGTAGGGTGCGAAATATTCATTTCCATCTGAATAACAATAATTCTTCAACAGAAATCATTGTCGGGTCGTCAGAGGTGGTATAGAGTGATTTTTCATTTTCAAAATTACTTCAAAAATCTAATATGACTAGGCACGCATCATGGTGGGGTGCAAAGTATCCATGTCCATCTGAATAACAATAATTCGTCAACAGAAATCATTGTCGTGTCGTCAGAGGTGGTATGGAGTGATTTTTCATTTTCAAAATTACTTCAAAAATCAAATATATCTTGGCACGCATCATAGTAGGGTGCGAAATATTCATTTCCATCTGAATAACAATAATTCTTCAACAGAAATCATTGTCGGGTCGTCAGAGGGGGTATAGAGGGATTTTTCATTATCAAAATGACTTCAAAAATCAAATTTGACTTGGAACGCATCATAGTAGGGTGCAAAACATCCATTTCCATCTAAATAACAATAATTTGTCGACAAAAATCATTGTCGGGTCGTCAGAGGTGGTATAGAGTGATTTTTCATTTTCAAAATTACTTCAAAAATCTAATATGACTAGGCACACATCATGGTGGGGTGCAAAGTATCCATGTCCATCTGAATATCAATAATTCGTCAACAGAAATCATTGTCGGGTCGTCAGAGGGGGTATAGAGGGATTTTTCATCTTCAGAATGACTTCAAAAATCAAATATGACTTGGCACGCATCATGGTGGGGTACAGAATATTCATTTTCATCTCAATACCAATAATTTTTCAAAAGAAAACATTGTCGGGTCGTCAGAGGGGGTATAGAGGGATTTTTCATTTTCAAAATTACCTCAAAATCAAATATGACTTGGTACGCATCATGGTGGGGTGCAGTATATCCATTTCCATCTGAATAACAGTAATTTGTCAACAGAAATCATTGACGGCTCGTTAGAAGTGGTATAGAGTGATTTTTCATTTTCAAAGTTACTTCAAAAATCTAATATGACTAGGAACGCATCATGGTGGGGTGCAAAGTATCCATGTCCATCTGAATAACAATAATTCGTCAACAGAAATCATTGTCGGGTCGTCAGAAGGGGTATAGAGGGATTTTTCATCTTCAAAATGACTTCAAAAATCAAATATGACTTGGCACGCATCATGGTGGGGTACAGAATATTCATTTCCATCTCAATACCAATAAATTTTCAAATGAAATCATTGTCGGGTCGTCAGAGAAGGTATAGAGGGATTTTTCATTTTAAAAATTACCTCAAAATCAAATATGACTTTGCACGCAACATGGTGGAATGCAGAATATCCATTTCCATCTGAATAACAATAATTCGTCAACAGAAATCATTGTCGGGTCGTTAGAGGGAGTATAAAGGGATTTTTCATTTTCAATATTTCTTCAAAAATCTAATATGACTTGGCACGCATCATGGTGGTGTGCAAAATATCTATTTCCATCTGAATAACAATAATTTGTCAACAGAAATCATTGTCGGGTCGTCAGAGGGGGTATAGAGGGAGTTTCATTTTCAAAATTACCTCAAAATCAAATATGACTTGGCACGCATCATGGTGGGGTGCAAAATATCCATTTCCATCTGAATAACAATAATTAGTCAAGAGAAATCATTGACGGGTCGTTAGAGGGGGTATAGAGGGATTTTTCATTTTCAAAATTACCTCAAAATCAAATATGACTTGGCACGCATCATGGTGGGCTGCAAAATATCCATTTCCATCTGAATAACAATAATTCGTCAACAGAAATCATTGACTGGTCGTTAGAGGGGGTATAGAGGGATTTTTCATTTTCAAAATTTCTTCAAAAATCTAATATGACTTGGCACGCATCATGGTGGGGTGCAGAATATCCATTCCCATCTGAATAACAATAATTCGTCAACAGAAATCATTGTCGTGTCATCAGAGTGGGTATGGAGGGATTTTTCATATTCAAAATTACTTCAAGAATCTAATATGACTTGGCACTCATCATGATGGGGTGCAAAGTATCCATTCCCATCCATATAATAATAATTCGGCAACAGAAATCATTGTCGTGACGTCAGAGGGGGTATGGAGGGATTTTTCATTTTCACGATGACTTCAAAAATCAAATATGACTTGGCACGCATCATGGTGGGGTACAGAATATCCATTTCCATCTCAATAACAATAATTTGTCAACATAAATCATTGTCGGGTCGTCAGAGGGGGTATAGAGGGATTTTTCTAATTTCAAAATGACTTCAAAATTCAAATATGGCTTAGCACGCATCATGGTGGGGTACAGAATATCCATTTCCATTTCAATAACAATAATTTGTTAACAGAAATCATTCTCGGGTCGTCAGAGGGAGTATAGAGGGATTTTTCATTTTCAAAATTACCTCAAAATCAAATATGACTTGGAACGCATCATTGTGGGCTGCAGAATATCCATTTCCATCTGAATAACAATAATTCTTCAACAGAAATCATTGTCGGCTCGTCAGAGGTGGTATAGAGTGATTTTTCATTTACAAAATTACTTCTAAAATCTAATATGACTAGGCACGCATCATGGTGGGTTGCAAAGTATCCATGTCCATCTGAATAACAATAATTCGTCAGCTCAAATCATTGTCGTGTCGTCATAGGGGGTATAGAGGGATTTATCCTTTTCAATATTTATTCAAAAATCTAATATGACTTGGCACGCATCATGGTGGGGTACAGAATATCCATTTCTATCTGACTATCAATAATTCGTCAACAGAAATCATTGTCGGGTCGTCAGAGGGGGTATAGAGGGATTTTTCATCTTCAAAATGACTTCAAAAATCAAATATGACTTGGCACGCATCATGGTGGGGTACAGAATATTCATTTCCATCTCAATACCAATAATTTTTAAAAAGAAAACATTGTCGGGTCGTCAGAGGGGGTATAGAGGGATTTTTCATTTTCAAAATTACCTCAAAATAAAATATGACTTGGCACGCATCATGGTGGGGTGCAGAATATCCATTTCTATCTGAATATCAATAATTCGTCAACAGAAATCATTGTCGGGTCGTCAGAGGGGATATAGAGGGATTTTTCATTTTCAAAATGATTTCAAAAATCAAATATGACTTGGCACGCGTCATGGTGGGGTACAGAATATTCATTTCCATCTCAATACCAATAGTTTTTCAAAAGAAAACATTGTCGGGTCGTCAGAGGGGGTATAGAGGGATTTTTCATTTTCAAAGTTACCTCAAAATCAAATATGACTTGGCTCGCATCATGGTGGGGTGCAGAATATCAATTTTCATCTGAATAGCAATAATTCGTCAACAGAAATCATTGACGGGTCGTCAGAGGGGGTATAGAGGGATTTTTCATTTTCAAATTTACCTCAAAATCAAATATGACTTGGCACGCATCATGGTGGGGTGCAGAATATCCATTTCCATCCGAATAACAATAATTCGTCAACAGAAATCTTTGTGTCGTCAGAGGGGGTATGGAGGGATTTTTCATATTCAAAATTACTTCAAGAATCTAATATGACTTGGCACTCATCATTGTGGGGTGCAAAGTATCCATACCCATCTGAATAATAATAATTCGTCAACAGAAATCATTGACGGGTCGTCAGAGGGGGTATAGAGGGAATTTTCATTTTCAAAGTCACCTCAAAATCAAATATGACTTGGCACGCATCATGGTGGGGTGCAGAATATCCATTCCCATCTGAATAACAATAATTCGTCAACAGAAATCTTCGTGTCGTCAGAGATGGTAAGGAGGAATTTTTCATATTCAAAATTACTTCAAGAATCTAATATGACTTGGCACTCATCATTGTGGGGTGCAAAGTATCCATACCCATCTGAATAATAATAATTCGGCAACAGATATCATTGTCGTGTCGTCAGAGGGGGTATGGAGGGATTTTTCATTTTCAAAATGACTTCATAAATCAAATATGGCTTGGCACGCATCATGGTGGGGTACAGAATATCCATTTCCATTTTAATAACAATAATTTGCCAACAGAAATCATTGTCGGGTCGTCAGAGGGGGTAAAGAGGGATTTTTCATTTTCAAAATTACCTCAAGATCAAATATGACTTGGCACGCATCATGGTGGGCTGCAGAATATCCATTTCCATTTGAATAACAATAATTCGTCAACAGAAATCATTGACGGGACGTTAGAGGGGGTATAGAGGGATTCTTCATTTTCAAAATGACTTCAAAAATCAAATATGGCTTGGCACGCATCATGGTGGGGTACAGAATATCCATTTCCATTTCAATAACACTAATTTGTCAACAGAAATCATTGTCGGGTCGTCAGAGGGGGTATAGAGGGATTTTTCATTTTCAAAATTACTTCAAAAATCAAATATGGCTTGGCACGCATCATGGTGGGGTACAGAATATCCAATTCCATTTTAATAACAATAATTCGCCAACAGAAATCATTGTCGGGTCGTCAGAGGGGGTAAAGAGGGATTTTTCATTTTCAAAATTACCTCAAGATCAAATATGACTTGGCACGCATCATGGTGGGCTGCAGAATATCCATTTCCATTTGAATAACAATAATTCGTCAACAGAAATCATTGACGGGACGTTAGAGGGGGTATAGAGGGATTCTTCATCTTCAAAATGACTTCAAAAATCAAATATGGCTTGGCACGCATCATGGTGGGGTACAGAATATCCATTTCCATTTCAATAACAATAATTTGTCAACAGAAATCATTGTCGGGTCGTCAGAGGGGGTATAGAGGGATTTTTCATTTTCAAAATGACTTCAAAAATCAAATATGGCTTGGCACGCATCATGGTGGGGTACAGAATATCCATTTCCATTTCAATAACAATAATTCGTCAACAGAAATCATTGTCGGGTCGTCAGAGGGGGTATAGAGGGATTTTTCATTTTCAAAATTAACTCAAAATCAAATATGACTTGGCACGCATCATGGTGGGCTGCAGAATATCCATTTCCATCTGAATAACAATAATTCGTCAACAGAAATCATTGACGGGTCGTTAGAGGGGGTATAGAGGGATTTTTCATTTTCAAAATTACCTCGTAATCAAATGTGACTTGGCACGCATAATGGTGGGGTGCAGAGTATCCATTCCCATCTATACAATAATAATTCGGCAACAGAAATCATTGTCGTGTCGTCAGAGGGGGTATGGAGGGATTTTTCATTTTCAAAATGACTTCATAAATCAAATATGACTTGGCACGCATCATGGTGGGGTACAGAATATCCATTTCCATTTCAATAACAATAATTTGTCAACAGAAATCATTGTCGGGAAGTCAGAGGGGGTATAGAGGGATTTTTCGTTTTCAAAATTACCTCAAAATCAAATATGACTTAGCACGCATCATGGTGGGCTGCAGAATATTCATTTCCATCTGAATAACAATAATTCGTCAACAGAAATCATTGACGGGTCGTTAGAGGGGGTATAGAGGGATTTTTCATTTTCAAAATGACTTCAAAAATCAAATATGGCTTGGCACGCATCATGGTGGGGTACAGAATATCCATTTCCATTTCAATAACAATAATTCGTCAACAGAAATCATTGTCGGGTCGTCAGAGGGGGTATAGAGGGATTTTTCATTTTCAAAATTAACTCAAAATCAAATATGACTTGGCACGCATCATGGTGGGCTGCAGAATATCCATTTCCATTTCAATAACAATAATTTGTCAACAGAAATCATTGTCGGGTCGTCAGAGGGGGTATAGAGGGATTTTTCATTTTCAAAATGACTTCAAAAATCAAATATGGCTTGGCACGCATCATGGTGGGGTACAGAATATCCATTTCCATTTCAATAACAATAATTCGTCAACAGAAATCATTGTCGGGTCGTCAGAGGGGGTATAGAGGGATTTTTCATTTTCAAAATTAACTCAAAATCAAATATGACTTGGCACGCATCATGGTGGGCTGCAGAATATCCATTTCCATCTGAATAACAATAATTCGTCAACAGAAATCATTGACGGGTCGTTAGAGGGGGTATAGAGGGATTTTTCATTTTCAAAATTACCTCGTAATCAAATATGACTTGGCACGCATCATGGTGGGGTACAGAATATCCATTTCCGTCTCAATAACAATAATTTGTCAACAGAAATCATTGTCGGGTCGTCAGAGGGGGTATGGAGGGATTTTTCATTTCCAAAATGACTTCAAAAATCAAATATGACTTGGCACGCATCATGGTGGGGTACAGAATATCCATTTCCATTTCAATAACAATAATTTGTCAACAGAAATCATTGTCGGGAAGTCAGAGGGGGTATAGAGGGATTTTTCGTTTTCAAAATTACCTCAAAATCAAATATGACTTAGCACGCATCATGGTGGGCTGCAGAATATTCATTTCCATCTGAATAACAATAATTCGTCAACAGAAATCATTGACGGGTCGTTAGAGGGGGTATAGAGGGATTTTTCATTTTCAAAATTACCTCGAAATCAAATGTGACTTGGCACGCATCATGGTGGGGTGCAGAATATCCATTTCCATCTGAATAAATATAATTCGTCAACAGAAATCATTGTCGTGTCGTCAGAGGTGGTATGGAGGGATTTTTTATTTTCAAAATTACTTCAAAAATCAAATATATCTTGGCACGCATCATAGTAGGGTGCGAAATATTCATTTCCATCTGAATAACAATAATTCTTCAACAGAAATCATTGTCGGGTCGTCAGAGGTGGTATAGAGTGATTTTTCATTTTCAAAATTACTTCAAAAATCTAATATGACTAGGCACGCATCATGGTGGGGTGCAAAGTATCCATGTCCATCTGAATAACAATAATTCGTCAACAGAAATCATTGTCGTGTCGTCAGAGGTGGTATGGAGTGATTTTTCATTTTCAAAATTACTTCAAAAATCAAATATATCTTGGCACGCATCATAGTAGGGTGCGAAATATTCATTTCCATCTGAATAACAATAATTCTTCAACAGAAATCATTGTCGGGTCGTCAGAGGGGGTATAGAGGGATTTTTCATTATCAAAATGACTTCAAAAATCAAATTTGACTTGGAACGCATCATAGTAGGGTGCAAAACATCCATTTCCATCTAAATAACAATAATTTGTCGACAAAAATCATTGTCGGGTCGTCAGAGGTGGTATAGAGTGATTTTTCATTTTCAAAATTACTTCAAAAATCTAATATGACTAGGCACACATCATGGTGGGGTGCAAAGTATCCATGTCCATCTGAATATCAATAATTCGTCAACAGAAATCATTGTCGGGTCGTCAGAGGGGGTATAGAGGGATTTTTCATCTTCAGAATGACTTCAAAAATCAAATATGACTTGGCACGCATCATGGTGGGGTACAGAATATTCATTTTCATCTCAATACCAATAATTTTTCAAAAGAAAACATTGTCGGGTCGTCAGAGGGGGTATAGAGGGATTTTTCATTTTCAAAATTACCTCAAAATCAAATATGACTTGGTACGCATCATGGTGGGGTGCAGTATATCCATTTCCATCTGAATAACAGTAATTTGTCAACAGAAATCATTGACGGCTCGTTAGAAGTGGTATAGAGTGATTTTTCATTTTCAAAGTTACTTCAAAAATCTAATATGACTAGGAACGCATCATGGTGGGGTGCAAAGTATCCATGTCCATCTGAATAACAATAATTCGTCAACAGAAATCATTGTCGGGTCGTCAGAAGGGGTATAGAGGGATTTTTCATCTTCAAAATGACTTCAAAAATCAAATATGACTTGGCACGCATCATGGTGGGGTACAGAATATTCATTTCCATCTCAATACCAATAAATTTTCAAATGAAATCATTGTCGGGTCGTCAGAGAAGGTATAGAGGGATTTTTCATTTTAAAAATTACCTCAAAATCAAATATGACTTTGCACGCAACATGGTGGAATGCAGAATATCCATTTCCATCTGAATAACAATAATTCGTCAACAGAAATCATTGTCGGGTCGTTAGAGGGAGTATAAAGGGATTTTTCATTTTCAATATTTCTTCAAAAATCTAATATGACTTGGCACGCATCATGGTGGTGTGCAAAATATCTATTTCCATCTGAATAACAATAATTTGTCAACAGAAATCATTGTCGGGTCGTCAGAGGGGGTATAGAGGGAGTTTCATTTTCAAAATTACCTCAAAATCAAATATGACTTGGCACGCATCATGGTGGGGTGCAAAATATCCATTTCCATCTGAATAACAATAATTAGTCAAGAGAAATCATTGACGGGTCGTTAGAGGGGGTATAGAGGGATTTTTCATTTTCAAAATTACCTCAAAATCAAATATGACTTGGCACGCATCATGGTGGGCTGCAAAATATCCATTTCCATCTGAATAACAATAATTCGTCAACAGAAATCATTGACTGGTCGTTAGAGGGGGTATAGAGGGATTTTTCATTTTCAAAATTTCTTCAAAAATCTAATATGACTTGGCACGCATCATGGTGGGGTGCAGAATATCCATTCCCATCTGAATAACAATAATTCGTCAACAGAAATCATTGTCGTGTCATCAGAGTGGGTATGGAGGGATTTTTCATATTCAAAATTACTTCAAGAATCTAATATGACTTGGCACTCATCATGATGGGGTGCAAAGTATCCATTCCCATCCATATAATAATAATTCGGCAACAGAAATCATTGTCGTGACGTCAGAGGGGGTATGGAGGGATTTTTCATTTTCACGATGACTTCAAAAATCAAATATGACTTGGCACGCATCATGGTGGGGTACAGAATATCCATTTCCATCTCAATAACAATAATTTGTCAACATAAATCATTGTCGGGTCGTCAGAGGGGGTATAGAGGGATTTTTCTAATTTCAAAATGACTTCAAAATTCAAATATGGCTTAGCACGCATCATGGTGGGGTACAGAATATCCATTTCCATTTCAATAACAATAATTTGTTAACAGAAATCATTCTCGGGTCGTCAGAGGGAGTATAGAGGGATTTTTCATTTTCAAAATTACCTCAAAATCAAATATGACTTGGAACGCATCATTGTGGGCTGCAGAATATCCATTTCCATCTGAATAACAATAATTCTTCAACAGAAATCATTGTCGGCTCGTCAGAGGTGGTATAGAGTGATTTTTCATTTACAAAATTACTTCTAAAATCTAATATGACTAGGCACGCATCATGGTGGGTTGCAAAGTATCCATGTCCATCTGAATAACAATAATTCGTCAGCTCAAATCATTGTCGTGTCGTCATAGGGGGTATAGAGGGATTTATCCTTTTCAATATTTATTCAAAAATCTAATATGACTTGGCACGCATCATGGTGGGGTACAGAATATCCATTTCTATCTGACTATCAATAATTCGTCAACAGAAATCATTGTCGGGTCGTCAGAGGGGGTATAGAGGGATTTTTCATCTTCAAAATGACTTCAAAAATCAAATATGACTTGGCACGCATCATGGTGGGGTACAGAATATTCATTTCCATCTCAATACCAATAATTTTTAAAAAGAAAACATTGTCGGGTCGTCAGAGGGGGTATAGAGGGATTTTTCATTTTCAAAATTACCTCAAAATAAAATATGACTTGGCACGCATCATGGTGGGGTGCAGAATATCCATTTCTATCTGAATATCAATAATTCGTCAACAGAAATCATTGTCGGGTCGTCAGAGGGGATATAGAGGGATTTTTCATTTTCAAAATGATTTCAAAAATCAAATATGACTTGGCACGCGTCATGGTGGGGTACAGAATATTCATTTCCATCTCAATACCAATAGTTTTTCAAAAGAAAACATTGTCGGGTCGTCAGAGGGGGTATAGAGGGATTTTTCATTTTCAAAGTTACCTCAAAATCAAATATGACTTGGCTCGCATCATGGTGGGGTGCAGAATATCAATTTTCATCTGAATAGCAATAATTCGTCAACAGAAATCATTGACGGGTCGTCAGAGGGGGTATAGAGGGATTTTTCATTTTCAAATTTACCTCAAAATCAAATATGACTTGGCACGCATCATGGTGGGGTGCAGAATATCCATTTCCATCCGAATAACAATAATTCGTCAACAGAAATCTTTGTGTCGTCAGAGGGGGTATGGAGGGATTTTTCATATTCAAAATTACTTCAAGAATCTAATATGACTTGGCACTCATCATTGTGGGGTGCAAAGTATCCATACCCATCTGAATAATAATAATTCGTCAACAGAAATCATTGACGGGTCGTCAGAGGGGGTATAGAGGGAATTTTCATTTTCAAAGTCACCTCAAAATCAAATATGACTTGGCACGCATCATGGTGGGGTGCAGAATATCCATTCCCATCTGAATAACAATAATTCGTCAACAGAAATCTTCGTGTCGTCAGAGATGGTAAGGAGGAATTTTTCATATTCAAAATTACTTCAAGAATCTAATATGACTTGGCACTCATCATTGTGGGGTGCAAAGTATCCATACCCATCTGAATAATAATAATTCGGCAACAGATATCATTGTCGTGTCGTCAGAGGGGGTATGGAGGGATTTTTCATTTTCAAAATGACTTCATAAATCAAATATGGCTTGGCACGCATCATGGTGGGGTACAGAATATCCATTTCCATTTTAATAACAATAATTTGCCAACAGAAATCATTGTCGGGTCGTCAGAGGGGGTAAAGAGGGATTTTTCATTTTCAAAATTACCTCAAGATCAAATATGACTTGGCACGCATCATGGTGGGCTGCAGAATATCCATTTCCATTTGAATAACAATAATTCGTCAACAGAAATCATTGACGGGACGTTAGAGGGGGTATAGAGGGATTCTTCATTTTCAAAATGACTTCAAAAATCAAATATGGCTTGGCACGCATCATGGTGGGGTACAGAATATCCATTTCCATTTCAATAACACTAATTTGTCAACAGAAATCATTGTCGGGTCGTCAGAGGGGGTATAGAGGGATTTTTCATTTTCAAAATTACTTCAAAAATCAAATATGGCTTGGCACGCATCATGGTGGGGTACAGAATATCCAATTCCATTTTAATAACAATAATTCGCCAACAGAAATCATTGTCGGGTCGTCAGAGGGGGTAAAGAGGGATTTTTCATTTTCAAAATTACCTCAAGATCAAATATGACTTGGCACGCATCATGGTGGGCTGCAGAATATCCATTTCCATTTGAATAACAATAATTCGTCAACAGAAATCATTGACGGGACGTTAGAGGGGGTATAGAGGGATTCTTCATCTTCAAAATGACTTCAAAAATCAAATATGGCTTGGCACGCATCATGGTGGGGTACAGAATATCCATTTCCATTTCAATAACAATAATTTGTCAACAGAAATCATTGTCGGGTCGTCAGAGGGGGTATAGAGGGATTTTTCATTTTCAAAATGACTTCAAAAATCAAATATGGCTTGGCACGCATCATGGTGGGGTACAGAATATCCATTTCCATTTCAATAACAATAATTCGTCAACAGAAATCATTGTCGGGTCGTCAGAGGGGGTATAGAGGGATTTTTCATTTTCAAAATTAACTCAAAATCAAATATGACTTGGCACGCATCATGGTGGGCTGCAGAATATCCATTTCCATCTGAATAACAATAATTCGTCAACAGAAATCATTGACGGGTCGTTAGAGGGGGTATAGAGGGATTTTTCATTTTCAAAATTACCTCGTAATCAAATGTGACTTGGCACGCATAATGGTGGGGTGCAGAGTATCCATTCCCATCTATACAATAATAATTCGGCAACAGAAATCATTGTCGTGTCGTCAGAGGGGGTATGGAGGGATTTTTCATTTTCAAAATGACTTCATAAATCAAATATGACTTAGCACGCATCATGGTGGGGTGCAGAATATTTATTCCCATCTGAATAACAATAATTCGTCAACAGAAATCATTGTCGTGTCGTCAGAGGGGGTATGGAGGGATTTTTCATATTCAAAATTACTTCAAGAATCTAATATGACTTGGCACTCATCATGGTGGGGTGCAAAGTATCCATTCCCATCTGGATAATAATAATTTGGCAACAGAAATCATTGTCGTGTCGTCAGAGGGGGTATGGAAGGATTTTTCAATTTCAAAATGACTTCAAAAATCAAATATGACTTGGCACGCATCATGGTGGGGTACAGAATATCCATTTCCATTTCAATAACAATAATTTGTCAACAGAAATCATTGTCGGGTCGTCAGAGGGGGTATATAGGGATTTTTCATTTTCAAAATTTTTTCAAAAATCTAATATGACTAGGCACGCATCATGGTGGGGTGCAAAGTATCCATGTCCATCTGAATAACAATAATTCGTCAACAGAAATCATTGTCGTGTCGTCAGAGGTGGTATGGAGTGATTTTTCATTTTCAAAATTACTTCAAAAATCAAATATATCTTGGCACGCATCATAGTAGGGTGCAAAATATTGATTTCCATCTGAATAACAATAATTCTTCAACAGAAATCATTGTCGAGTCGTCAGAGGTGGTATAGAGTGATTTTTCATTTTCAAAATTACTTCAAAAATCTAATATGACTAGGCACGCATCATGGTGGGGTGCATAGTATTCATGTCCATCTGAATAACAATAATTCGTCAACAGAAATCATTGTCGTGTCGTCAGAGGTGGTATGGAGTGATTTTTCATTTTCAAAATTACTTCAAAAATCAAATATATCTTGGCACGCATCTTAGTAGGGTGCGAAATAAACATTTCCATCTGAATAACAATAATTCTTCAACAGAAATCATTGTCGGGTAGTCAGAGGGGGTATAGAGGGATTTTTCATTATCAAAATGACTTCAAAAATCAAATATGACTTGGAACGCATCATAGTAGGGTGCAAAACATCAATTTCCATTTAAATAACAATAATTTGTCGACAAAAATCATTGTCGGGTCGTCAGAGGTGGTATAGAGTGATTTTTCATTTTCAAAATTACTTCAAAAATCTAATATGACTAGGCACACATCATGGTGGGGTGCAAAGTATCCATGTCCATCTGAATAACAATAATTCGTCAACAGAAATCATTATCGGGTCGTTATAGGGGGTATAGAGGGATTTTTCATTTTCAAAATAGCTTCAAAAATCAAATATGACTTGGCACGTATCATGGTGGAGTGCATAATATCCATTTCTATCTGAATATCAATAATTCGTCAACAGAAATCATTGTCGGGTCGTCAGAGGGGGTATAGAGGGATTTTTCATCTTCAGAATGACTTCAAAAATCAAATATGACTTGGCACGCATCATGGTGGGGTACAGAATATTAATTTTCATCTCAATACCAATAATTTTTCAAAAGAAAACATTGTCGGGTCGTCAGAGGGGGTATAGAGGGATTTTTCATTTTCAAAATTACCTCAAAATCAAATATGACTTGGCACGAATCATTGTGGGGTGCAGTATATCCATTTCCATCTGAATAACAGTAATTTGTCAACAGAAATCATTGTCGGCTCGTCAGAGGGATTATAGAGTGATTTTTCATTTTCAAAATTACCTCAAAGTCTAATATGACTTGGCACGCATCATGGTGGGGTGCAGAGTATCCATTTCCATCTGAATAACAATAATTCGTCAACAGAAATCATTGACGGGTCGTTAGAAGTGGTATAGAGTTATTTTTCATTTTCAAAGTTACTTCAAAAATCTAATATGACTAGGCACGCATCATGGTGGGGTGCAAAGTATCCATGTCCATCTGAATAACAATAAGTCGTCAACAGATATCATTGTCGGGTCGTCAGAAGGGGTATAGAGGGATTTTTCATCTTCAAAATTACTTCAAAAATCAAATATGACTTGGCACGCATCATTGTGGGGTACAGAATATTCATTTCCATCTCAATACCAATAAATTTTCAAATGAAATCATTGTCGGGTCGTCAGATGGGGTATAGAGGGATTTTTCATTTTCAAAATTACCTCAAAATCAAATATGACTTTGCACGCAACATGGTGGAATGCAGAATATCCATTTTCATCTGAATAACAATAATTCGTCAACAGAAATCATTGACGGGTCGTTAGAAGTGGTATAGAGTGATTTTTCATTTTCAAAATTACTTCGAAAATCTAATATGACTAGGCACGCACCATGGTGGGGTGCAAAGTATCCATGTCCATCTGAATAACAATAATTCGTCATCACAAATCATTGTCGTGTCGTTAGAGGGGGTATAGAGGGATTTTTCATTTTCAAAATTGCTTCAAAAATCAAATATGACTTGGCACGTATCATAGTGGAGTGCATAATATCCATTTCTATCTGAATATCAATAATTCGTCAACAGAAATAATTGTCGGGTCGTCAGAGGGGGTATAGAGGGATTTTTCATCTTCAAAATGACTTCAAAAATCAAATATGACTTGGCACGCATCATTGTGGGGTACAGAATATTCATCTCCATCTCAATACCAATAATTTTTCAAAAGAAAACATTGTCAGGTCGTCAGAGGGGGTATAGAGGGATTTTTCATTTTCAAAATTACCTCAAAATCAAATATGACTTGGCAAGCATCATGGTGGGCTGCAGAATATCCATTTCATTCTGAATAACAATAATTTGTCATAGAAATCATTGTCGGGTCGTCAGAGGGGGTATAGAGAGATTTTTCATTTTCAAAATTACCTCAAAATCAAATATGACTTGGCACGCATCATGGTGGGGTGCAGAATATCCATTTCCATCTGACTAACAATAATTCGTCAACAGAAGTCATTGACGGGTCGTTAGAGGGGGTATAGAGGGATTTTTCATTTTCAAAATTACCTCGAAATCTAATATGACTTGGCACGCATCATAGTAGGGTGCAAAACATCCATTTCCATCTAAATAACAATAATTTGTAGACAAAAATTATTGTCGGGTCGTCAGAGGTGGTATAGAGTGATTTTTCATTTTCAAAATTACTTCAAAAATCTAATATGACTAGGCACGCACCATGGTGGGGTGCAAAGTATCCATGTCCATCTGAATAACAATAATTCGTCATCACAAATCATTGTCGTGTCGTCATAGGGGGTATAGAGAGATTTATCCTTTTCAATATTTCTTCAAAAATCTAATATGACTTGGCACGCATCATCGTGGGGTGCAAAATATCCATTTCTATCTGAATATCAATAATTCGTCAACAGAAATCATTGTCGGGTCGTCAGAGGGGGTATAGAGGGATTTTTCATCTTCAAAATGACTTCAAAAATCAAATATGACTTGGCACGCATCATGGTGGGGTACAGAATATTCATTTCCATCTCAATACCAATAATTTTCAAAATGAAAACATTGTCGGGTCGTCAGAGGGGGTATGGAGGGATTTTTCATTTTCAAAATTACCTCAAAATCAAATATGACTTTGCACGCATCATGGTGAGGTGCAGAATATCCATTTCTTTCTGAATATCGCTAATTCGTCAACAGAAATCATTGTCGGGTCGTCAGAGGGGGATAGAGGGATTTTTCATCTTCAAAATGACTTCAAAAATCAAATATGACTTGGCACGCATCGTGGTGGGGTACAGAATATTCATTTCCATCTCAATACCAATAATTTTTCAAAGGAAAACATTGTCGGGTCGTCAGAGGGGTATAGAGGGATTTTTCAATTTCAAAATTACCTCAAAATCAAATATGACTTGGCACGCATCATGGTGGGGTGCAGAATATCCATTTCCATCTGAATAACAATAATTCGTCAACAGATATCATTGACGGGTCGTTAGAGGGGGTATAGAGGGATTTTTCATTTTCAAAATTTCTTCAAAAATCTAATATGACTTGGCACGCATCATGGTGGGGTGCAGAATATTTATTCCCATCTGAATAACAATAATTCGTCAACAGAAATCATTGTCGTATCGTCAGAGGGGGTATGGAGGGATTTTTCATATTCAAAATTACTTCAAGAATCTAATATGACTTGGCACTCATCATGGTGGGGTGCAAAGTATCCATTCCCATCTGAATAATAATTATTTGGCAACAGAAATCATTCTCGTGTCGTCAGAGGGGGTATGGAAGGATTTTTCAATTCCAAAATGACTTCAAAAATCAAATATGACTTGGCACGCATCATGGTGGGGTACAGAATATCCATTTCCGTCTCAATAACAATAATTTGTCAACAGAAATCATTGTCGGGTCGTCAGAGGGGGTATAGAGGGATTTTTCATATTCAAAATTACTTCAAGAATCTAATATGACTTGGCACTCATCATGGTGGGGTGCAAAGTATCCATTCCCATCTGAATAATAATTATTTGGCAACAGAAATCATTCTCGTGTCGTCAGAGGGGGTATGGAAGGATTTTTCAATTCCAAAATGACTTCAAAAATCAAATATGACTTGGCACGCATCATGGTGGGGTACAGAATATCCATTTCCGTCTCAATAACAATAATTTGTCAACAGAAATCATTGTCGGGTCGTCAGAGGGGGTATGGAGGGATTTTTCATTTCCAAAATGACTTCAAAAATCAAATATGACTTGGCACGCATCATGGTGGGGTACAGAATATCCATTTCCATTTCAATAACAATAATTTGTCAACAGAAATCATTGTCGGGAAGTCAGAGGGGGTATAGAGGGATTTTTCGTTTTCAAAATTACCTCAAAATCAAATATGACTTAGCACGCATCATGGTGGGCTGCAGAATATTCATTTCCATCTGAATAACAATAATTCGTCAACAGAAATCATTGACGGGTCGTTAGAGGGGGTATAGAGGGATTTTTCATTTTCAAAATTACCTCGAAATCAAATGTGACTTGGCACGCATCATGGTGGGGTGCAGAATATCCATTTCCATCTGAATAAATATAATTCGTCAACAGAAATCATTGTCGTGTCGTCAGAGGTGGTATGGAGGGATTTTTTATTTTCAAAATTACTTCAAAAATCAAATATATCTTGGCACGCATCATAGTAGGGTGCGAAATATTCATTTCCATCTGAATAACAATAATTCTTCAACAGAAATCATTGTCGGGTCGTCAGAGGTGGTATAGAGTGATTTTTCATTTTCAAAATTACTTCAAAAATCTAATATGACTAGGCACGCATCATGGTGGGGTGCAAAGTATCCATGTCCATCTGAATAACAATAATTCGTCAACAGAAATCATTGTCGTGTCGTCAGAGGTGGTATGGAGTGATTTTTCATTTTCAAAATTACTTCAAAAATCAAATATATCTTGGCACGCATCATAGTAGGGTGCGAAATATTCATTTCCATCTGAATAACAATAATTCTTCAACAGAAATCATTGTCGGGTCGTCAGAGGGGGTATAGAGGGATTTTTCATTATCAAAATGACTTCAAAAATCAAATTTGACTTGGAACGCATCATAGTAGGGTGCAAAACATCCATTTCCATCTAAATAACAATAATTTGTCGACAAAAATCATTGTCGGGTCGTCAGAGGTGGTATAGAGTGATTTTTCATTTTCAAAATTACTTCAAAAATCTAATATGACTAGGCACACATCATGGTGGGGTGCAAAGTATCCATGTCCATCTGAATATCAATAATTCGTCAACAGAAATCATTGTCGGGTCGTCAGAGGGGGTATAGAGGGATTTTTCATCTTCAGAATGACTTCAAAAATCAAATATGACTTGGCACGCATCATGGTGGGGTACAGAATATTCATTTTCATCTCAATACCAATAATTTTTCAAAAGAAAACATTGTCGGGTCGTCAGAGGGGGTATAGAGGGATTTTTCATTTTCAAAATTACCTCAAAATCAAATATGACTTGGTACGCATCATGGTGGGGTGCAGTATATCCATTTCCATCTGAATAACAGTAATTTGTCAACAGAAATCATTGACGGCTCGTTAGAAGTGGTATAGAGTGATTTTTCATTTTCAAAGTTACTTCAAAAATCTAATATGACTAGGAACGCATCATGGTGGGGTGCAAAGTATCCATGTCCATCTGAATAACAATAATTCGTCAACAGAAATCATTGTCGGGTCGTCAGAAGGGGTATAGAGGGATTTTTCATCTTCAAAATGACTTCAAAAATCAAATATGACTTGGCACGCATCATGGTGGGGTACAGAATATTCATTTCCATCTCAATACCAATAAATTTTCAAATGAAATCATTGTCGGGTCGTCAGAGAAGGTATAGAGGGATTTTTCATTTTAAAAATTACCTCAAAATCAAATATGACTTTGCACGCAACATGGTGGAATGCAGAATATCCATTTCCATCTGAATAACAATAATTCGTCAACAGAAATCATTGTCGGGTCGTTAGAGGGAGTATAAAGGGATTTTTCATTTTCAATATTTCTTCAAAAATCTAATATGACTTGGCACGCATCATGGTGGTGTGCAAAATATCTATTTCCATCTGAATAACAATAATTTGTCAACAGAAATCATTGTCGGGTCGTCAGAGGGGGTATAGAGGGAGTTTCATTTTCAAAATTACCTCAAAATCAAATATGACTTGGCACGCATCATGGTGGGGTGCAAAATATCCATTTCCATCTGAATAACAATAATTAGTCAAGAGAAATCATTGACGGGTCGTTAGAGGGGGTATAGAGGGATTTTTCATTTTCAAAATTACCTCAAAATCAAATATGACTTGGCACGCATCATGGTGGGCTGCAAAATATCCATTTCCATCTGAATAACAATAATTCGTCAACAGAAATCATTGACTGGTCGTTAGAGGGGGTATAGAGGGATTTTTCATTTTCAAAATTTCTTCAAAAATCTAATATGACTTGGCACGCATCATGGTGGGGTGCAGAATATCCATTCCCATCTGAATAACAATAATTCGTCAACAGAAATCATTGTCGTGTCATCAGAGTGGGTATGGAGGGATTTTTCATATTCAAAATTACTTCAAGAATCTAATATGACTTGGCACTCATCATGATGGGGTGCAAAGTATCCATTCCCATCCATATAATAATAATTCGGCAACAGAAATCATTGTCGTGACGTCAGAGGGGGTATGGAGGGATTTTTCATTTTCACGATGACTTCAAAAATCAAATATGACTTGGCACGCATCATGGTGGGGTACAGAATATCCATTTCCATCTCAATAACAATAATTTGTCAACATAAATCATTGTCGGGTCGTCAGAGGGGGTATAGAGGGATTTTTCTAATTTCAAAATGACTTCAAAATTCAAATATGGCTTAGCACGCATCATGGTGGGGTACAGAATATCCATTTCCATTTCAATAACAATAATTTGTTAACAGAAATCATTCTCGGGTCGTCAGAGGGAGTATAGAGGGATTTTTCATTTTCAAAATTACCTCAAAATCAAATATGACTTGGAACGCATCATTGTGGGCTGCAGAATATCCATTTCCATCTGAATAACAATAATTCTTCAACAGAAATCATTGTCGGCTCGTCAGAGGTGGTATAGAGTGATTTTTCATTTACAAAATTACTTCTAAAATCTAATATGACTAGGCACGCATCATGGTGGGTTGCAAAGTATCCATGTCCATCTGAATAACAATAATTCGTCAGCTCAAATCATTGTCGTGTCGTCATAGGGGGTATAGAGGGATTTATCCTTTTCAATATTTATTCAAAAATCTAATATGACTTGGCACGCATCATGGTGGGGTACAGAATATCCATTTCTATCTGACTATCAATAATTCGTCAACAGAAATCATTGTCGGGTCGTCAGAGGGGGTATAGAGGGATTTTTCATCTTCAAAATGACTTCAAAAATCAAATATGACTTGGCACGCATCATGGTGGGGTACAGAATATTCATTTCCATCTCAATACCAATAATTTTTAAAAAGAAAACATTGTCGGGTCGTCAGAGGGGGTATAGAGGGATTTTTCATTTTCAAAATTACCTCAAAATAAAATATGACTTGGCACGCATCATGGTGGGGTGCAGAATATCCATTTCTATCTGAATATCAATAATTCGTCAACAGAAATCATTGTCGGGTCGTCAGAGGGGATATAGAGGGATTTTTCATTTTCAAAATGATTTCAAAAATCAAATATGACTTGGCACGCGTCATGGTGGGGTACAGAATATTCATTTCCATCTCAATACCAATAGTTTTTCAAAAGAAAACATTGTCGGGTCGTCAGAGGGGGTATAGAGGGATTTTTCATTTTCAAAGTTACCTCAAAATCAAATATGACTTGGCTCGCATCATGGTGGGGTGCAGAATATCAATTTTCATCTGAATAGCAATAATTCGTCAACAGAAATCATTGACGGGTCGTCAGAGGGGGTATAGAGGGATTTTTCATTTTCAAATTTACCTCAAAATCAAATATGACTTGGCACGCATCATGGTGGGGTGCAGAATATCCATTTCCATCCGAATAACAATAATTCGTCAACAGAAATCTTTGTGTCGTCAGAGGGGGTATGGAGGGATATTTCATATTCAAAATTACTTCAAGAATCTAATATGACTTGGCACTCATCATTGTGGGGTGCAAAGTATCCATACCCATCTGAATAATAATAATTCGTCAACAGAAATCATTGACGGGTCGTCAGAGGGGGTATAGAGGGAATTTTCATTTTCAAAGTCACCTCAAAATCAAATATGACTTGGCACGCATCATGGTGGGGTGCAGAATATCCATTCCCATCTGAATAACAATAATTCGTCAACAGAAATCTTCGTGTCGTCAGAGATGGTAAGGAGGAATTTTTCATATTCAAAATTACTTCAAGAATCTAATATGACTTGGCACTCATCATTGTGGGGTGCAAAGTATCCATACCCATCTGAATAATAATAATTCGGCAACAGATATCATTGTCGTGTCGTCAGAGGGGGTATGGAGGGATTTTTCATTTTCAAAATGACTTCATAAATCAAATATGGCTTGGCACGCATCATGGTGGGGTACAGAATATCCATTTCCATTTTAATAACAATAATTTGCCAACAGAAATCATTGTCGGGTCGTCAGAGGGGGTAAAGAGGGATTTTTCATTTTCAAAATTACCTCAAGATCAAATATGACTTGGCACGCATCATGGTGGGCTGCAGAATATCCATTTCCATTTGAATAACAATAATTCGTCAACAGAAATCATTGACGGGACGTTAGAGGGGGTATAGAGGGATTCTTCATTTTCAAAATGACTTCAAAAATCAAATATGGCTTGGCACGCATCATGGTGGGGTACAGAATATCCATTTCCATTTCAATAACACTAATTTGTCAACAGAAATCATTGTCGGGTCGTCAGAGGGGGTATAGAGGGATTTTTCATTTTCAAAATTACTTCAAAAATCAAATATGGCTTGGCACGCATCATGGTGGGGTACAGAATATCCAATTCCATTTTAATAACAATAATTCGCCAACAGAAATCATTGTCGGGTCGTCAGAGGGGGTAAAGAGGGATTTTTCATTTTCAAAATTACCTCAAGATCAAATATGACTTGGCACGCATCATGGTGGGCTGCAGAATATCCATTTCCATTTGAATAACAATAATTCGTCAACAGAAATCATTGACGGGACGTTAGAGGGGGTATAGAGGGATTCTTCATCTTCAAAATGACTTCAAAAATCAAATATGGCTTGGCACGCATCATGGTGGGGTACAGAATATCCATTTCCATTTCAATAACAATAATTTGTCAACAGAAATCATTGTCGGGTCGTCAGAGGGGGTATAGAGGGATTTTTCATTTTCAAAATGACTTCAAAAATCAAATATGGCTTGGCACGCATCATGGTGGGGTACAGAATATCCATTTCCATTTCAATAACAATAATTCGTCAACAGAAATCATTGTCGGGTCGTCAGAGGGGGTATAGAGGGATTTTTCATTTTCAAAATTAACTCAAAATCAAATATGACTTGGCACGCATCATGGTGGGCTGCAGAATATCCATTTCCATCTGAATAACAATAATTCGTCAACAGAAATCATTGACGGGTCGTTAGAGGGGGTATAGAGGGATTTTTCATTTTCAAAATTACCTCGTAATCAAATGTGACTTGGCACGCATAATGGTGGGGTGCAGAGTATCCATTCCCATCTATACAATAATAATTCGGCAACAGAAATCATTGTCGTGTCGTCAGAGGGGGTATGGAGGGATTTTTCATTTTCAAAATGACTTCATAAATCAAATATGGCTTGGCACGCATCATGGTGGGGTACAGAATATCCATTTCCATTTTAATAACAATAATTCGCCAACAGAAATCATTGTCGGGTCGTCAGAGGGGGTAAAGAGGGATTTTTCATTTTCAAAATTACCTCAAGATCAAATATGACTTGGCACGCATCATGGTGGGCTGCAGAATATCCATTTCCATTTGAATAACAATAATTCGTCAACAGAAATCATTGACGGGACGTTAGAGGGGGTATAGAGGGATTCTTCATTTTCAAAATGACTTCAAAAATCAAATATGGCTTGGCACGCATCATGGTGGGGTACAGAATATCCATTTCCATTTCAATAACAATAATTTGTCAACAGAAATCATTGTCGGGTCGTCAGAGGGGGTATAGAGGGATTTTTCATTTTCAAAATGACTTCAAAAATCAAATATGGCTTGGCACGCATCATGGTGGGGTACAGAATATCCATTTCCATTTCAATAACAATAATTCGTCAACAGAAATCATTGTCGGGTCGACAGAGGGGGTATAGAGGTATTTTTCATTTTCAAAATTAACTCAAAATCAAATATGACTTGGCACGCATCATGGTGGGCTGCAGAATATCCATTTCCATCTGAATAACAATAATTCGTCAACAGAAATCATTGTCGTGTCGTCAGAGGTGGTATGGAGGGATTTTTCATTTTCCAAATTACTTCAAAAATCAAATATATCTTGGCACGCATCATAGTAGGGTGCGAAATATTCATTTCCATCTGAATAACAATAATTCTTCAACAGAAATCATTGTCGGGTCGTCAGAGGGGGTATAGAGGGATTTCTCATTATCAAAATGACTTCAAAAATCAAATATGACTTGGCACGCATCATAGTAGGGTGCAAAACATCCATTTCCATCTAAATAACAATAATTTGTCGACAAAAATCATTGTCGGGTTGTCAGAGGTGGTATAGAGTGATTTTTAATTTTCAAAATTACTTCAAATATCTAATATGACTAGGCACGCATCATGGTGGGGTGCAAAGTATCCATGTCCATCTGAATAACAATGATTCGTCAACAGAAATCATTGTCGTGTCGTTAGAGGGGGTATAGAGGGATTTTTCATTTTCAAAATTGCTTCAAAAATCAAATATGACTTGGCACGTATCATGGTGGAGTGCATAATATCCATTTCTATCTGAATATCAATAATTCGTCAACAGAAATCATTGTCGGGTCGTCAGAGAGGGTATAGAGGGATTTTTCATCTTCAAAATGACTTCAAAAATCAAATATGACTTGGCACGCATCATAGTAGGGTGCAAAACATCCATTTCCATCTAAATAACAATAATTTGTAGACAAAAATTATTGTCGGGTCGTCAGAGGTGGTATAGAGTGATTTTTCAATTTCAAAATTACTTCAAAAATCTAATATGACTAGGCACGCACCATAGTGGGGTGCAAAGTATCCATGTCCATCTGAATAACAATAATTCGTCATCACAAATCATTGTCGTGTCGTCATAGGGGGTATAGAGAGATTTATCCTTTTCAATATTTCTTCAAAAATCTAATATGACTTGGCACGCATTATCGTGGGGTGCAAAATATCCATTTCTATCTGAATATCAATAATTCGTCAACAGAAATCATTGTCGGGTCGTCAGAGGGGGTATAGAGGGATTTTTCATCTTCAAAATGACTTCAAAAATCAAATATGACTTGGCACGCATCATGGTGGGGTACAGAATATTCATTTCCATCTCAATACCAATAATTTTTAAAATGAAAACATTGTCGGGTCGTCAGAGGGGGTATGGAGGGATTTTTCATTTTCAAAATTACCTCAAAATCAAATATGACTTTGCACGCATCATGGTGAGGTGCAGAATATCCATTTCTATCTGAATATCACTAATTCGTCAACAGAAATCATTGTCGGGTCGTCAGAGGGGGATAGAGGGATTTTTCATCTTCAAAATGACTTCAAAAGTCAAATATGACTTGGCACGCATCATGGTGGGGTACAGAATATTCATTTCCATCTCAATACCAATAATTTTTCTAAGGAAAACATTGTCGGGTCGTCAGAGGGGTATAGAGGGATTTTTCATTTTCAAAATTACCTCAAAATCAAATATGACTTGGCACGCATCATGGTGGGGTGCAGAATATCCATTTCCATCTGAATAACAATAATTCGTCAACAGAAATCATTGACGGGTCGTTAGAGGGGGTATAGAGGGATTTTTCATTTTCAAAATTTCTTCAAAAATCTAATATGACTTAGCACGCATCATGGTGGGGTGCAGAATATTTATTCCCATCTGAATAACAATAATTCGTCAACAGAAATCATTGTCGTGTCGTCAGAGGGGGTATGGAGGGATTTTTCATATTCAAAATTACTTCAAGAATCTAATATGACTTGGCACTCATCATGGTGGGGTGCAAAGTATCCATTCCCATCTGGATAATAATAATTTGACAACAGAAATCATTGTCGTGTCGTCAGAGGGGGTATGGAAGGATTTTTCAATTTCAAAATGACTTCAAAAATCAAATATGACTTGGCACGCATCATGGTGGGGTACAGAATATCCATTTCCATTTCAATAACAATAATTTGTCAACAGAAATCATTGTCGGGTCGTCAGAGGGGGTATATAGGGATTTTTCATTTTCAAAATTTTTTCAAAAATCTAATATGACTAGGCACGCATCATGGTGGGGTGCAAAGTATCCATGTCCATCTGAATAACAATAATTCGTCAACAGAAATCATTGTCGTGTCGTCAGAGGTGGTATGGAGTGATTTTTCATTTTCAAAATTACTTCAAAAATCAAATATATCTTGGCACGCATCATAGTAGGGTGCAAAATATTGATTTCCATCTGAATAACAATAATTCTTCAACAGAAATCATTGTCGAGTCGTCAGAGGTGGTATAGAGTGATTTTTCATTTTCAAAATTACTTCAAAAATCTAATATGACTAGGCACGCATCATGGTGGGGTGCATAGTATTCATGTCCATCTGAATAACAATAATTCGTCAACAGAAATCATTGTCGTGTCGTCAGAGGTGGTATGGAGTGATTTTTCATTTTCAAAATTACTTCAAAAATCAAATATATCTTGGCACGCATCTTAGTAGGGTGCGAAATATTCATTTCCATCTGAATAACAATAATTCTTCAACAGAAATCATTGTCGGGTAGTCAGAGGGGGTATAGAGGAATTTTTCATTATCAAAATGACTTCAAAAATCAAATATGACTTGGAACGCATCATAGTAGGGTGCAAAACATCAATTTCCATCTAAATAACAATAATTTGTCGACAAAAATCATTGTCGGGTCGTCAGAGGTGGTATAAGGTGATTTTTCATTTTCAAAATTACTTCAAAAATCTAATATGACTAGGCACACATCATGGTGGGGTGCAAAGTATCCATGTCCATCTGAATAACAATAATTCGCCAACAGAAATCATTATCGGGTCGTTATAGGGGGTATAGAGGGATTTTTCATTTTCAAAATAGCTTCAAAAATCAAATATGACTTGGCACGTATCATGGTGGAGTGCATAATATCCATTTCTATCTGAATATCAATAATTCGTCAACAGAAATCATTGTCGGGTCGTCAGAGGAGGTATAGAGGGATTTTTCATCTTCAGAATGACTTCAAAAATCAAATATGACTTGGCACGCATCATGGTGGGGTACAGAATATTAATTTTCATCTCAATACCAATAATTTTTCAAAAGAAAACATTGTCGGGTCGTCAGAGGGGGTATAGAGGGATTTTTCATTTTCAAAATTACCTCAAAATCAAATATGACTTGGCACGAATCATTGTGGGGTGCAGTATATCCATTTCCATCTGAATAACAGTAATTTGTCAACAGAAATCATTGTCGGGTCGTCAGAGGGATTATAGAGTGATTTTTCATTTTCAAAATTACCTCAAAGTCTAATATGACTTGGCACGCATCATGGTGGGGTGCAGAGTATCCATTTCCATCTGAATAACAATAATTCGTCAACAGAAATCATTGACGGGTCGTTAGAAGTGGTATAGAGTTATTTTTCATTTTCAAAGTTACTTCAAAAATCTAATATGACTAGGCACGCATCATGGTGGGGTGCAAAGTATCCATGTCCATCTGAATAACAATAAGTCGTCAACAGAAATCATTGTCGGGTCGTCAGAAGGGGTATAGAGGGATTTTTCATCTTCAAAATTACTTCAAAAATCAAATATGACTTGGCACGCATCATTGTGGGGTACAGAATATTCATTTCCATCTCAATACCAATAAATTTTCAAATGAAATCATTGTCGGGTCGTCAGATGGGGTATAGAGGGATTTTTCATTTTCAAAATTACCTCAAAATCAAATATGACTTTGCACGCAACATGGTGGAATGCAGAATATCCATTTCCATCTGAATAACAATAATTCGTCAACAGAAATCATTGACGGGTCGTTAGAAGTGGTATAGAGTGATTTTTCATTTTCAAAATTACTTCGAAAATCTAATATGACTTGGCACGCACCATGGTGGGGTGCAAAGTATCCATGTCCATCTGAATAACAATAATTCGTCATCACAAATCATTGTCGTGTCGTTAGAGGGGGTATAGAGGGATTTTTCATTTTCAAAATTGCTTCAAAAATCAAATATGACTTGGCACGTATCATGGTGGAGTGCATAATATCCATTTCTATCTGAATATCAATAATTCGTCAACAGAAATCATTGTCGGGTCGTCAGAGGGGGTATAGAGAGATTTTTCATCTTCAAAATGACTTCAAAAATCAAATATGACTTGGCACGCATCATTGTGGGGTACAGAATATTCATCTCCATCTCAATACCAATAATTTTTCAAAAGAAAACATTGTCAGGTCGTTAGAGGGGGTATAGAGGGATTTTTCATTTTCAAAATTACCTCAAAATCAAATATGACTTGGCAAGCATCATGGTGGGCTGCAGAATATCCATTTCATTCTGAATAACAATAATTTGTCATAGAAATCATTGTCGGGTCGTCAGAGGGGGTATAGAGAGATTTTTCATTTTCAAAATTACCTCAAAATCAAATATGACTTGGCACGCATCATGGTGGGGTGCAGAATATCCATTTCCATCTGACTAACAATAATTCGTCAACAGAAGTCATTGACGGGTCGTTAGAGGGGGTATAGAGGGATTTTTCATTTTCAAAATTACCTCGAAATCTAATATGACTTGGCACGCATCATAGTAGGGTGCAAAACATCCATTTCCATCTAAATAACAATAATTTGTAGACAAAAATTATTGTCGGGTCGTCAGAGGTGGTATAGAGTGATTTTTCATTTTCAAAATTACTTCAAAAATCTAATATGACTAGCACGCACCATGGTGGGGTGCAAAGTATCCATGTCCATCTGAATAACAATAATTCGTCATCACAAATCATTGTCGTGTCGTCATAGGGGGTATAGAGAGATTTATCCTTTTCAATATTTCTTCAAAAATCTAATATGACTTGGCACGCATCATCGTGGGGTGCAAAATATCCATTTCTATCTGAATATCAATAATTCGTCAACAGAAATCATTGTCGGGTCGTCAGAGGGGGTATAGAGGGATTTTTCATCTTCAAAATGACTTCAAAAATCAAATATGACTTGGCACGCATCATGGTGGGGTACAGAATATTCATTTCCATCTCAATACCAATAATTTTTAAAATGAAAACATTGTCGGGTCGTCAGAGGGGGTATGGAGGGATTTTTCATTTTCAAAATTACCTCAAAATCAAATATGACTTTGCACGCATCATGGTGAGGTGCAGAATATCCATTTCTTTCTGAATATCGCTAATTCGTCAACAGAAATCATTGTCGGGTCGTCAGAGGGGGATAGAGGGATTTTTCATCTTCAAAATGACTTCAAAAATCAAATATGACTTGGCACGCATCGTGGTGGGGTACAGAATATTCATTTCCATCTCAATACCAATAATTTTTCAAAGGAAAACATTGTCGGGTCGTCAGAGGGGTATAGAGGGATTTTTCAATTTCAAAATTACCTCAAAATCAAATATGACTTGGCACGCATCATGGTGGGGTGCAGAATATCCATTTCCATCTGAATAACAATAATTCGTCAACAGATATCATTGACGGGTCGTTAGAGGGGGTATAGAGGGATTTTTCATTTTCAAAATTTCTTCAAAAATCTAATATGACTTGGCACGCATCATGGTGGGGTGCAGAATATTTATTCCCATCTGAATAACAATAATTCGTCAACAGAAATCATTGTCGTATCGTCAGAGGGGGTATGGAGGGATTTTTCATATTCAAAATTACTTCAAGAATCTAATATGACTTGGCACTCATCATGGTGGGGTGCAAAGTATCCATTCCCATCTGAATAATAATTATTTGGCAACAGAAATCATTCTCGTGTCGTCAGAGGGGGTATGGAAGGATTTTTCAATTCCAAAATGACTTCAAAAATCAAATATGACTTGGCACGCATCATGGTGGGGTACAGAATATCCATTTCCGTCTCAATATCACTAATTCGTCAACAGAAATCATTGTCGGGTCGTCAGAGGGGGATAGAGGGATTTTTCATCTTCAAAATGACTTCAAAAGTCAAATATGACTTGGCACGCATCATGGTGGGGTACAGAATATTCATTTCCATCTCAATACCAATAATTTTTCTAAGGAAAACATTGTCGGGTCGTCAGAGGGGTATAGAGGGATTTTTCATTTTCAAAATTACCTCAAAATCAAATATGACTTGGCACGCATCATGGTGGGGTGCAGAATATCCATTTCCATCTGAATAACAATAATTCGTCAACAGAAATCATTGACGGGTCGTTAGAGGGGGTATAGAGGGATTTTTCATTTTCAAAATTTCTTCAAAAATCTAATATGACTTAGCACGCATCATGGTGGGGTGCAGAATATTTATTCCCATCTGAATAACAATAATTCGTCAACAGAAATCATTGTCGTGTCGTCAGAGGGGGTATGGAGGGATTTTTCATATTCAAAATTACTTCAAGAATCTAATATGACTTGGCACTCATCATGGTGGGGTGCAAAGTATCCATTCCCATCTGGATAATAATAATTTGACAACAGAAATCATTGTCGTGTCGTCAGAGGGGGTATGGAAGGATTTTTCAATTTCAAAATGACTTCAAAAATCAAATATGACTTGGCACGCATCATGGTGGGGTACAGAATATCCATTTCCATTTCAATAACAATAATTTGTCAACAGAAATCATTGTCGGGTCGTCAGAGGGGGTATATAGGGATTTTTCATTTTCAAAATTTTTTCAAAAATCTAATATGACTAGGCACGCATCATGGTGGGGTGCAAAGTATCCATGTCCATCTGAATAACAATAATTCGTCAACAGAAATCATTGTCGTGTCGTCAGAGGTGGTATGGAGTGATTTTTCATTTTCAAAATTACTTCAAAAATCAAATATATCTTGGCACGCATCATAGTAGGGTGCAAAATATTGATTTCCATCTGAATAACAATAATTCTTCAACAGAAATCATTGTCGAGTCGTCAGAGGTGGTATAGAGTGATTTTTCATTTTCAAAATTACTTCAAAAATCTAATATGACTAGGCACGCATCATGGTGGGGTGCATAGTATTCATGTCCATCTGAATAACAATAATTCGTCAACAGAAATCATTGTCGTGTCGTCAGAGGTGGTATGGAGTGATTTTTCATTTTCAAAATTACTTCAAAAATCAAATATATCTTGGCACGCATCTTAGTAGGGTGCGAAATATTCATTTCCATCTGAATAACAATAATTCTTCAACAGAAATCATTGTCGGGTAGTCAGAGGGGGTATAGAGGGATTTTTCATTATCAAAATGACTTCAAAAATCAAATATGACTTGGAACGCATCATAGTAGGGTGCAAAACATCAATTTCCATCTAAATAACAATAATTTGTCGACAAAAATCATTGTCGGGTCGTCAGAGGTGGTATAAGGTGATTTTTCATTTTCAAAATTACTTCAAAAATCTAATATGACTAGGCACACATCATGGTGGGGTGCAAAGTATCCATGTCCATCTGAATAACAATAATTCGCCAACAGAAATCATTATCGGGTCGTTATAGGGGGTATAGAGGGATTTTTCATTTTCAAAATAGCTTCAAAAATCAAATATGACTTGGCACGTATCATGGTGGAGTGCATAATATCCATTTCTATCTGAATATCAATAATTCGTCAACAGAAATCATTGTCGGGTCGTCAGAGGAGGTATAGAGGGATTTTTCATCTTCAGAATGACTTCAAAAATCAAATATGACTTGGCACGCATCATGGTGGGGTACAGAATATTAATTTTCATCTCAATACCAATAATTTTTCAAAAGAAAACATTGTCGGGTCGTCAGAGGGGGTATAGAGGGATTTTTCATTTTCAAAATTACCTCAAAATCAAATATGACTTGGCACGAATCATTGTGGGGTGCAGTATATCCATTTCCATCTGAATAACAGTAATTTGTCAACAGAAATCATTGTCGGGTCGTCAGAGGGATTATAGAGTGATTTTTCATTTTCAAAATTACCTCAAAGTCTAATATGACTTGGCACGCATCATGGTGGGGTGCAGAGTATCCATTTCCATCTGAATAACAATAATTCGTCAACAGAAATCATTGACGGGTCGTTAGAAGTGGTATAGAGTTATTTTTCATTTTCAAAGTTACTTCAAAAATCTAATATGACTAGGCACGCATCATGGTGGGGTGCAAAGTATCCATGTCCATCTGAATAACAATAAGTCGTCAACAGAAATCATTGTCGGGTCGTCAGAAGGGGTATAGAGGGATTTTTCATCTTCAAAATTACTTCAAAAATCAAATATGACTTGGCACGCATCATTGTGGGGTACAGAATATTCATTTCCATCTCAATACCAATAAATTTTCAAATGAAATCATTGTCGGGTCGTCAGATGGGGTATAGAGGGATTTTTCATTTTCAAAATTACCTCAAAATCAAATATGACTTTGCACGCAACATGGTGGAATGCAGAATATCCATTTCCATCTGAATAACAATAATTCGTCAACAGAAATCATTGACGGGTCGTTAGAAGTGGTATAGAGTGATTTTTCATTTTCAAAATTACTTCGAAAATCTAATATGACTAGGCACGCACCATGGTGGGGTGCAAAGTATCCATGTCCATCTGAATAACAATAATTCGTCATCACAAATCATTGTCGTGTCGTTAGAGGGGGTATAGAGGGATTTTTCATTTTCAAAATTGCTTCAAAAATCAAATATGACTTGGCACGTATCATGGTGGAGTGCATAATATCCATTTCTATCTGAATATCAATAATTCGTCAACAGAAATCATTGTCGGGTCGTCAGAGGGGGTATAGAGAGATTTTTCATCTTCAAAATGACTTCAAAAATCAAATATGACTTGGCACGCATCATTGTGGGGTACAGAATATTCATCTCCATCTCAATACCAATAATTTTTCAAAAGAAAACATTGTCAGGTCGTCAGAGGGGGTATAGAGGGATTTTTCATTTTCAAAATTACCTCAAAATCAAATATGACTTGGCAAGCATCATGGTGGGCTGCAGAATATCCATTTCATTCTGAATAACAATAATTTGTCATAGAAATCATTGTCGGGTCGTCAGAGGGGGTATAGAGAGATTTTTCATTTTCAAAATTACCTCAAAATCAAATATGACTTGGCACGCATCATGGTGGGGTGCAGAATATCCATTTCCATCTGACTAACAATAATTCGTCAACAGAAGTCATTGACGGGTCGTTAGAGGGGGTATAGAGGGATTTTTCATTTTCAAAATTACCTCGAAATCTAATATGACTTGGCACGCATCATAGTAGGGTGCAAAATATCCATTTCCATCTAAATAACAATAATTTGTAGACAAAAATTATTGTCGGGTCGTCAGAGGTGGTATAGAGTGATTTTTCATTTTCAAAATTACTTCAAAAATCTAATATGACTAGCACGCACCATGGTGGGGTGCAAAGTATCCATGTCCATCTGAATAACAATAATTCGTCATCACAAATCATTGTCGTGTCGTCATAGGGGGTATAGAGAGATTTATCCTTTTCAATATTTCTTCAAAAATCTAATATGACTTGGCACGCATCATCGTGGGGTGCAAAATATCCATTTCTATCTGAATATCAATAATTCGTCAACAGAAATCATTGTCGGGTCGTCAGAGGGGGTATAGAGGGATTTTTCATCTTCAAAATGACTTCAAAAATCAAATATGACTTGGCACGCATCATGGTGGGGTACAGAATATTCATTTCCATCTCAATACCAATAATTTTTGAAATGAAAACATTGTCGGGTCGTCAGAGGGGGTATGGAGGGATTTTTCATTTTCAAAATTACCTCAAAATCAAATATGACTTTGCACGCATCATGGTGAGGTGCAGAATATCCATTTCTTTCTGAATATCGCTAATTCGTCAACAGAAATCATTGTCGGGTCGTCAGAGGGGGATAGAGGGATTTTTCATCTTCAAAATGACTTCAAAAATCAAATATGACTTGGCACGCATCGTGGTGGGGTACAGAATATTCATTTCCATCTCAATACCAATAATTTTTCAAAGGAAAACATTGTCGGGTCGTCAGAGGGGTATAGAGGGATTTTTCAATTTCAAAATTACCTCAAAATCAAATATGACTTGGCACGCATCATGGTGGGGTGCAGAATATCCATTTCCATCTGAATAACAATAATTCGTCAACAGATATCATTGACGGGTCGTTAGAGGGGGTATAGAGGGATTTTTCATTTTCAAAATTTCTTCAAAAATCTAATATGACTTGGCACGCATCATGGTGGGGTGCAGAATATTTATTCCCATCTGAATAACAATAATTCGTCAACAGAAATCATTGTCGTATCGTCAGAGGGGGTATGGAGGGATTTTTCATATTCAAAATTACTTCAAGAATCTAATATGACTTGGCACTCATCATGGTGGGGTGCAAAGTATCCATTCCCATCTGAATAATAATTATTTGGCAACAGAAATCATTCTCGTGTCGTCAGAGGGGGTATGGAAGGATTTTTCAATTCCAAAATGACTTCAAAAATCAAATATGACTTGGCACGCATCATGGTGGGGTACAGAATATCCATTTCCGTCTCAATAACAATAATTTGTCAACAGAAATCATTGTCGGGTCGTCAGAGGGGGTATAGAGGGATTTTTCATTTTCAAAATTTCTTCAAAAATCTAATATGACTTGGCACGCATCATGGTGGGGTGCAGAATATTTATTCCCATCTAAATAACAATAATTCTACAACAGAAATCAATGTCGTGTCGTCAGAGGGGGTATGGAGGGATTTTTCATTTTCAAAATGACTTCAAAAATCAAATATGACTTGGCACGCATCATGGTGGGGTACAGAATATCCATTTCCATTTCAATAACAATAATTTGTCAACAGAAATCATTGTCGGGAAGTCAGAGGGGGTATAGAGGGATTTTTCGTTTTCAAAATTACCTCAAAATCAAATATGACTTAGCACGCATCATGGTGGGCTGCAGAATATTCATTTCCATCTGAATAACAATAATTCGTCAACAGAAATCATTGACGGGTCGTTAGAGGGGGTATAGAGGGATTTTTCATTTTCAAAATTACCTCGAAATCAAATGTGACTTGGCACGCATCATGGTGGGGTGCAGAATATCCATTTCCATCTGAATAAATATAATTCGTCAACAGAAATCATTGTCGTGTCGTCAGAGGTGGTATGGAGGGATTTTTTATTTTCAAAATTACTTCAAAAATCAAATATATCTTGGCACGCATCATAGTAGGGTGCGAAATATTCATTTCCATCTGAATAACAATAATTCTTCAACAGAAATCATTGTCGGGTCGTCAGAGGTGGTATAGAGTGATTTTTCATTTTCAAAATTACTTCAAAAATCTAATATGACTAGGCACGCATCATGGTGGGGTGCAAAGTATCCATGTCCATCTGAATAACAATAATTCGTCAACAGAAATCATTGTCGTGTCGTCAGAGGTGGTATGGAGTGATTTTTCATTTTCAAAATTACTTCAAAAATCAAATATATCTTGGCACGCATCATAGTAGGGTGCGAAATATTCATTTCCATCTGAATAACAATAATTCTTCATCAGAAATCATTGTCGGGTCGTCAGAGGGGGTATAGAGGGATTTTTCATTATCAAAATGACTTCAAAAATCAAATTTGACTTGGAACGCATCATAGTAGGGTGCAAAACATCCATTTCCATCTAAATAACAATAATTTGTCGACAAAAATCATTGTCGGGTCGTCAGAGGTGGTATAGAGTGATTTTTCATTTTCAAAATTACTTCAAAAATCTAATATGACTAGGCACACATCATGGTGGGGTGCAAAGTATCCATGTCCATCTGAATATCAATAATTCGTCAACAGAAATCATTGTCGGGTCGTCAGAGGGGGTATAGAGGGATTTTTCATCTTCAGAATGACTTCAAATATCAAATATGACTTGGCACGCATCATGGTGGGGTACAGAATATTCATTTTCATCTCAATACCAATAATTTTTCAAAAGAAAACATTGTCGGGTCGTCAGAGGGGGTATAGAGGGATTTTTCATTTTCAAAATTACCTCAAAATCAAATATGACTTGGCACGAATCATTGTGGGGTGCAGTATATCCATTTCCATCTGAATAACAGTAATTTGTCAACAGAAATCATTGTCGGGTCGTCAGAGGGATTATAGAGGGATTTTTCATTTTCAAAATTACCTCAAAGTCTAATATGACTTGGCACGCATGATGGTGGGGTGCAGAGTATCCATTTCCATCTGAATAACAATAATTCGTCAACAGAAATCATTGACGGGTCATTAGAAGTGGTATAGAGTGATTTATCAGTTTCAAAGTTACTTCAAAAATCTAATATGACTAGGCACGCATCATGGTGGGGTACAGAATATTCATCTCCATCTCAATACCAATAATTTTTCAAAAGAAAACATTGTCAGGTCGTCAGAGGGGGTATAGAGGGATTTTTCATTTTCAAAATTACCTCAAAATCAAATATGACTTGGCAAGCATCATGGTGGGCTGCAGAATATCCATTTCATTCTGAATAACAATAATTTGTCATAGAAATCATTGTCGGGTCGTCAGAGGGGGTATAGAGAGATTTTTCATTTTCAAAATTACCTCAAAATCAAATATGACTTGGCACGCATCATGGTGGGGTGCAGAATATCCATTTCCATCTGACTAACAATAATTCGTCAACAGAAGTCATTGACGGGTCGTTAGAGGGGGTATAGAGGGATTTTTCATTTTCAAAATTACCTCGAAATCTAATATGACTTGGCACGCATCATAGTAGGGTGCAAAACATCCATTTCCATCTAAATAACAATAATTTGTAGACAAAAATTATTGTCGGGTCGTCAGAGGTGGTATAGAGTGATTTTTCATTTTCAAAATTACTTCAAAAATCTAATATGACTAGGCACGCACCATGGTGGGGTGCAAAGTATCCATGTCCATCTGAATAACAATAATTCGTCATCACAAATCATTGTCGTGTCGTCATAGGGGGTATAGAGAGATTTATCCTTTTCAATATTTCTTCAAAAATCTAATATGACTTGGCACGCATCATCGTGGGGTGCAAAATATCCATTTCTATCTGAATATCAATAATTCGTCAACAGAAATCATTGTCGGGTCGTCAGAGGGGGTATAGAGGGATTTTTCATCTTCAAAATGACTTCAAAAATCAAATATGACTTGGCACGCATCATGGTGGGGTACAGAATATTCATTTCCATCTCAATACCAATAATTTTCAAAATGAAAACATTGTCGGGTCGTCAGAGGGGGTATGGAGGGATTTTTCATTTTCAAAATTACCTCAAAATCAAATATGACTTTGCACGCATCATGGTGAGGTGCAGAATATCCATTTCTTTCTGAATATCGCTAATTCGTCAACAGAAATCATTGTCGGGTCGTCAGAGGGGGATAGAGGGATTTTTCATCTTCAAAATGACTTCAAAAATCAAATATGACTTGGCACGCATCGTGGTGGGGTACAGAATATTCATTTCCATCTCAATACCAATAATTTTTCAAAGGAAAATATTGTCGGGTCGTCAGAGGGGTATAGAGGGATTTTTCAATTTCAAAATTACCTCAAAATCAAATATGACTTGGCACGCATCATGGTGGGGTGCAGAATATCCATTTCCATCTGAATAACAATAATTCGTCAACAGATATCATTGACGGGTCGTTAGAGGGGGTATAGAGGGATTTTTCATTTTCAAAATTTCTTCAAAAATCTAATATGACTTGGCACGCATCATGGTGGGGTGCAGAATATTTATTCCCATCTGAATAACAATAATTCGTCAACAGAAATCATTGTCGTATCGTCAGAGGGGGTATGGAGAGATTTTTCATATTCAAAATTACTTCAAGAATCTAATATGACTTGGCACTCATCATGGTGGGGTGCAAAGTATCCATTCCCATCTGAATAATAATTATTTGGCAACAGAAATCATTCTCGTGTCGTCAGAGGGGGTATGGAAGGATTTTTCAATTCCAAAATGACTTCAAAAATCAAATATGACTTGGCACGCATCATGGTGGGGTACAGAATATCCATTTCCGTCTCAATAACAATAATTTGTCAACAGAAATCATTGTCGGGTCGTCAGAGGGGGTATAGAGGGATTTTTCATTTTCAAAATTTCTTCAAAAATCTAATATGACTTGGCACGCATCATGGTGGGGTGCAGAATATTTATTCCCATCTAAATAACAATAATTCTACAACAGAAATCAATGTCGTGTCGTCAGAGGGGGTATGGAGGGATTTTTCATTTTCAAAATGACTTCAAAAATCAAATATGACTTGGCACGCATCATGGTGGGGTACAGAATATCCATTTCCATTTCAATAACAATAATTTGTCAACAGAAATCATTGTCGGGAAGTCAGAGGGGGTATAGAGGGATTTTTCGTTTTCAAAATTACCTCAAAATCAAATATGACTTAGCACGCATTATGGTGGGCTGCAGAATATTCATTTCCATCTGAATAACAATAATTCGTCAACAGAAATCATTGACGGGTCGTTAGAGGGGGTATAGAGGGATTTTTCATTTTCAAAATTACCTCGAAATCAAATGTGACTTGGCACGCATCATGGTGGGGTGCAGAATATCCATTTCCATCTGAATAAATATAATTCGTCAACAGAAATCATTGTCGTGTCGTCAGAGGTGGTATGGAGGGATTTTTTATTTTCAATATTACTTCAAAAATCAAATATATCTTGGCACGCATCATAGTAGGGTGCGAAATATTCATTTCCATCTGAATAACAATAATTCTTCAACAGAAATCATTGTCGGGTCGTCAGAGGTGGTATAGAGTGATTTTTCATTTTCAAAATTACTTCAAAAATCTAATATGACTAGGCACGCATCATGGTGGGGTGCAAAGTATCCATGTCCATCTGAATAACAATAATTCGTCAACAGAAATCATTGTCGTGTCGTCAGAGGTGGTATGGAGTGATTTTTCATTTTCAAAATTACTTCAAAAATCAAATATATCTTGGCACGCATCATAGTAGGGTGCGAAATATTCATTTCCATCTGAATAACAATAATTCTTCAACAGAAATCATTGTCGGGTCGTCAGAGGGGGTATAGAGGGATTTTTCATTATCAAAATGACTTCAAAAATCAAATTTGACTTGGAACGCATCATAGTAGGGTGCAAAACATCCATTTCCATCTAAATAACAATAATTTGTCGACAAAAATCATTGTCGGGTCGTCAGAGGTGGTATAGAGTGATTTTTCATTTTCAAAATTACTTCAAAAATCTAATATGACTAGGCACACATCATGGTGGGGTGCAAAGTATCCATGTCCATCTGAATATCAATAATTCGTCAACAGAAATCATTGTCGGGTCGTCAGAGGGGGTATAGAGGGATTTTTCATCTTCAGAATGACTTCAAAAATCAAATATGACTTGGCACGCATCATGGTGGGGTACAGAATATCCATTTCCGTCTCAATAACAATAATTTGTCAAAAGAAAACATTGTCGGGTCGTCAGAGGGGGTATAGAGGGATTTTTCATTTTCAAAATTACCTCAAAATCAAATATGACTTGGTACGCATCATGGTGGGGTGCAGTATATCCATTTCCATCTGAATAACAGTAATTTGTCAACAGAAATCATTGACGGCTCGTTAGAAGTGGTATAGAGTGATTTTTCATTTTCAAAGTTACTTCAAAAATCTAATATGACTAGGAACGCATCATGGTGGGGTGCAAAGTATCCATGTCCATCTGAATAACAATAATTCGTCAACAGAAATCATTGTCGGGTCGTCAGAAGGGGTATAGAGGGATTTTTCATCTTCAAAATGACTTCAAAAATCAAATATGACTTGGCACGCATCATGGTGGGGTACAGAATATTCATTTCCATCTCAATACCAATAAATTTTCAAATGAAATCATTGTCGGGTCGTCAGAGAAGGTATAGAGGGATTTTTCATTTTAAAAATTACCTCAAAATCAAATATGACTTTGCACGCAACATGGTGGAATGCAGAATATCCATTTCCATCTGAATAACAATAATTCGTCAACAGAAATCATTGTCGGGTCGTTAGAGGGAGTATAAAGGGATTTTCATTTTCAAAATTACCTCAAAATCAAATATGACTTGGCACGCATCATGGTGGGGTGCAAAATATCTATTTCTATCTGAATAACAATAATTTGTCAACAGAAATCATTGTCGGGTCGTCAGAGGGGGTATAGAGGGAGTTTCATTTTCAAAATTACCTCAAAATCAAATATGACTTGGCACGCATCATGGTGGGGTGCAAAATATCCATTTCCATCTGAATAACAATAATTAGTCAAGAGAAATCATTGACGGGACGTTAGAGGGGGTATAGAGGGATTTTTCATTTTCAAAATTACCTCAAAATCAAATATGACTTGGCACGCATCATGGTGGGCTGCAAAATATCCATTTCCATCTGAATAACAATAATTCGTCAACAGAAATCATTGACTGGTCGTTAGAGGGGGTATAGAGGGATTTTTCATTTTCAAAATTTCTTCAAAAATCTAATATGACTTGGCACGCATCATGGTGGGGTGCAGAATATCCATTCCCATCTGAATAACAATAATTCGTCAACAGAAATCATTGTCGTGTCATCAGAGTGGGTATGGAGGGATTTTTCATATTCAAAATTACTTCAAGAATCTAATATGACTTGGCACTCATCATGATGGGGTGCAAAGTATCCATTCCCATCCATATAATAATAATTCGGCAACAGAAATCATTGTCGTGACGTCAGAGGGGGTATGGAGGGATTTTTCATTTTCACGATGACTTCAAAAATCAAATATGACTTGGCACGCATCATGGTGGGGTACAGAATATCCATTTCCATCTCAATAACAATAATTTGTCAACATAAATCATTGTCGGGTCGTCAGAGGGGGTATAGAGGGATTTTTCTAATTTCAAAATGACTTCAAAATTCAAATATGGCTTAGCACGCATCATGGTGGGGTACAGAATATCCATTTCCATTTCAATAACAATAATTTGTTAACAGAAATCATTCTCGGGTCGTCAGAGGGAGTATAGAGGGATTTTTCATTTTCAAAATTACCTCAAAATCAAATATGACTTGGAACGCATCATTGTGGGCTGCAGAATATCCATTTCCATCTGAATAACAATAATTCTTCAACAGAAATCATTGTCGGCTCGTCAGAGGTGGTATAGAGTGATTTTTCATTTACAAAATTACTTCTAAAATCTAATATGACTAGGCACGCATCATGGTGGGGTGCAAAGTATCCATGTCCATCTGAATAACAATAATTCGTCAGCTCAAATCATTGTCGTGTCGTCATAGGGGGTATAGAGGGATTTATCCTTTTCAATATTTATTCAAAAATCTAATATGACTTGGCACGCATCATGGTGGGGTACAGAATATCCATTTCTATCTGACTATCAATAATTCGTCAACAGAAATCATTGTCGGGTCGTCAGAGGGGGTATAGAGGGATTTTTCATCTTCAAAATGACTTCAAAAATCAAATATGACTTGGCACGCATCATGGTGGGGTACAGAATATTCATTTCCATCTCAATACCAATAATTTTTAAAAAGAAAACATTGTCGGGTCGTCAGAGGGGGTATAGAGGGATTTTTCATTTTCAAAATTACCTCAAAATAAAATATGACTTGGCACGCATCATGGTGGGGTGCAGAATATCCATTTCTATCTGAATATCAATAATTCGTCAACAGAAATCATTGTCGGGTCGTCAGAGGGGATATAGAGGGATTTTTCATTTTCAAAATGATTTCAAAAATCAAATATGACTTGGCACGCATCATGGTGGGGTACAGAATATTCATTTCCATCTCAATACCAATAGTTTTTCAAAAGAAAACATTGTCGGGTCGTCAGAGGGGGTATAGAGGGATTTTTCATTTTCAAAGTTACCTCAAAATCAAATATGACTTGGCTCGCATCATGGTGGGGTGCAGAATATCAATTTTCATCTGAATAACAATAATTCGTCAACAGAAATCATTGACGGGTCGTCAGAGGGGGTATAGAGGGATTTTTCATTTTCAAATTTACCTCAAAATCAAATATGACTTGGCACGCATCATGGTGGGGTGCAGAATATCCATTTCCATCCGAATAACAATAATTCGTCAACAGAAATCTTTGTGTCGTCAGAGGGGGTATGGAGGGATTTTTCATATTCAAAATTACTTCAAGAATCTAATATGACTTGGCACTCATCATTGTGGGGTGCAAAGTATCCATACCCATCTGAATAATAATAATTCGTCAACAGAAATCATTGACGGGTCGTCAGAGGGGGTATAGAGGGAATTTTCATTTTCAAAGTCACCTCAAAATCAAATATGACTTGGCACGCATCATGGTGGGGTGCAGAATATCCATTCCCATCTGAATAACAATAATTCGTCAACAGAAATCTTCGTGTCGTCAGAGATGGTAAGGAGGAATTTTTCATATTCAAAATTACTTCAAGAATCTAATATGACTTGGCACTCATCATTGTGGGGTGCAAAGTATCCATACCCATCTGAATAATAATAATTCGGCAACAGATATCATTGTCGTGTCGTCAGAGGGGGTATGGAGGGATTTTTCATTTTCAAAATGACTTCATAAATCAAATATGGCTTGGCACGCATCATGGTGGGGTACAGAATATCCATTTCCATTTTAATAACAATAATTTGCCAACAGAAATCATTGTCGGGTCGTCAGAGGGGGTAAAGAGGGATTTTTCATTTTCAAAATTACCTCAAGATCAAATATGACTTGGCACGCATCATGGTGGGCTGCAGAATATCCATTTCCATTTGAATAACAATAATTCGTCAACAGAAATCATTGACGGGACGTTAGAGGGGGTATAGAGGGATTCTTCATTTTCAAAATGACTTCAAAAATCAAATATGGCTTGGCACGCATCATGGTGGGGTACAGAATATCCATTTCCATTTCAATAACAATAATTTGTCAACAGAAATCATTGTCGGGTCGTCAGAGGGGGTATAGAGGGATTTTTCATTTTCAAAATTACTTCAAAAATCAAATATGGCTTGGCACGCATCATGGTGGGGTACAGAATATCCATTTCCATTTTAATAACAATAATTCGCCAACAGAAATCATTGTCGGGTCGTCAGAGGGGGTAAAGAGGGATTTTTCATTTTCAAAATTACCTCAAGATCAAATATGACTTGGCACGCATCATGGTGGGCTGCAGAATATCCATTTCCATTTGAATAACAATAATTCGTCAACAGAAATCATTGACGGGACGTTAGAGGGGGTATAGAGGGATTCTTCATTTTCAAAATGACTTCAAAAATCAAATATGGCTTGGCACGCATCATGGTGGGGTACAGAATATCCATTTCCATTTCAATAACAATAATTTGTCAACAGAAATCATTGTCGGGTCGTCAGAGGGGGTATAGAGGGATTTTTCATTTTCAAAATGACTTCAAAAATCAAATATGGCTTGGCACGCATCATGGTGGGGTACAGAATATCCATTTCCATTTCAATAACAATAATTCGTCAACAGAAATCATTGTCGGGTCGTCAGAGGGGGTATAGAGGGATTTTTCATTTTCAAAATTAACTCAAAATCAAATATGACTTGGCACGCATCATGGTGGGCTGCAGAATATCCATTTCCATCTGAATAACAATAATTCGTCAACAGAAATCATTGACGGGTCGTTAGAGGGGGTATAGAGGGATTTTTCATTTTCAAAATTACCTCGTAATCAAATGTGACTTGGCACGCATCATGGTGGGGTGCAGAGTATCCATTCCCATCTATACAATAATAATTCGGCAACAGAAATCATTGTCGTGTCGTCAGAGGGGGTATGGAGGGATTTTTCATTTTCAAAATGACTTCATAAATCAAATATGGCTTGGCACGCATCATGGTGGGGTACAGAATATCCATTTCCATTTTAATAACAATAATTCGCCAACAGAAATCATTGTCGGGTCGTCAGAGGGGGTAAAGAGGGATTTTTCATTTTCAAAATTACCTCAAGATCAAATATGACTTGGCACGCATCATGGTGGGCTGCAGAATATCCATTTCCATTTGAATAACAATAATTCGTCAACAGAAATCATTGACGGGACGTTAGAGGGGGTATAGAGGGATTCTTCATTTTCAAAATGACTTCAAAAATCAAATATGGCTTGGCACGCATCATGGTGGGGTACAGAATATCCATTTCCATTTCAATAACAATAATTTGTCAACAGAAATCATTGTCGGGTCGTCAGAGGGGGTATAGAGGGATTTTTCATCTTCAAAATGGCTTCAAAAATCAAATATGACTTGGCACGCATCATGGTGGGGTACAGAATATTCATTTCCATCTCAATACCAATAATTTTTAAAAAGAAAACATTGTCGGGTCGTCAGAGGGGGTAAAGAGGGATTTTTCATTTTCAAAATTACCTCAAGATCAAATATGACTTGGCACGCATCATGGTGGGCTGCAGAATATCCATTTCCATTTGAATAACAATAATTCGTCAACAGAAATCATTGACGGGACGTTAGAGGGGGTATAGAGGGATTCTTCATTTTCAAAATGACTTCAAAAATCAAATATGGCTTGGCACGCATCATGGTGGGGTACAGAATATCCATTTCCATTTCAATAACAATAATTTGTCAACAGAAATCATTGTCGGGTCGTCAGAGGGGGTATAGAGGGATTTTTCATTTTCAAAATGACTTCAAAAATCAAATATGGCTTGGCACGCATCATGGTGGGGTACAGAATATCCATTTCCATTTCAATAACAATAATTCGTCAACAGAAATCATTGTCGGGTCGACAGAGGGGGTATAGAGGTATTTTTCATTTTCAAAATTAACTCAAAATCAAATATGACTTGGCACGCATCATAGTAGGGTGCAAAACATCCATTTCCATCTAAATAACAATAATTTGTCGACAAAAATCATTGTCGGGTTGTCAGAGGTGGTATAGAGTGATTTTTAATTTTCAAAATTACTTCAAAAATCTAATATGACTAGGCACGCATCATGGTGGGGTGCAAAGTATCCATGTCCATCTGAATAACAATGATTCGTCAACAGAAATCATTGTCGTGTCGTTAGAGGGGGTATAGAGGGATTTTTCATTTTCAAAATTGCTTCAAAAATCAAATATGACTTGGCACGTATCATGGTGGAGTGCATAATATCCATTTCTATCTGAATATCAATAGTTCGTCAACAGAAATCATTGTCGGGTCGTCAGAGAGGGTATAGAGGGATTTTTCATCTTCAAAATGACTTCAAAAATCAAATATGACTTGGCACGCATCATAGTAGGGTGCAAAACATCCATTTCCATCTAAATAACAATAATTTGTAGACAAAAATTATTGTCGGGTCGTCAGAGGTGGTATAGAGTGATTTTTCAATTTCAAAATTACTTCAAAAATCTAATATGACTAGGCACGCACCATGGTGGGGTGCAAAGTATCCATGTCCATCTGAATAACAATAATTCGTCATCACAAATCATTGTCGTGTCGTCATAGGGGGTATAGAGAGATTTATCCTTTTCAATATTTCTTCAAAAATCTAATATGACTTGGCACGCATTATCGTGGGGTGCAAAATATCCATTTCTATCTGAATATCAATAATTCGTCAACAGAAATCATTGTCGGGTCGTCAGAGGGGGTATAGAGGGATTTTTCATCTTCAAAATGACTTCAAAAATCAAATATGACTTGGCACGCATCATGGTGGGGTACAGAATATTCATATCCATCTCAATACCAATAATTTTTAAAATGAAAACATTGTCGGGTCGTCAGAGGGGGTATGGAGGGATTTTTCATTTTCAAAATTACCTCAAAATCAAATATGACTTTGCACGCATCATGGTGAGGTGCAGAATATCCATTTCTATCTGAATATCACTAATTCGTCAACAGAAATCATTGTCGGGTTGTCAGAGGGGGATAGAGGGATTTTTCATCTTCAAAATGACTTCAAAAGTCAAATATGACTTGGCACGCATCATGGTGGGGTACAGAATATTCATTTCCATCTCAATACCAATAATTTTTCTAAGGAAAACATTGTCGGGTCGTCAGAGGGGTATAGAGGGATTTTTCATTTTCAAAATTACCTCAAAATCAAATATGACTTTGCACGCATCATGGTGGGGTGCAGAATATCCATTTCCATCTGAATAACAATAATTCGTCAACAGAAATCATTGACGGGTCGTTAGAGGGGGTATAGAGGGATTTTTCATTTTCAAAATTTCTTCAAAAATCTAATATGACTTAGCACGCATCATGGTGGGGTGCAGAATATTTATTCCCATCTGAATAACAATAATTCGTCAACAGAAATCATTGTCGTGTCGTCAGAGGGGGTATGGAGGGATTTTTCATATTCAAAATTACTTCAAGAATCTAATATGACTTGGCACTCATCATGGTGGGGTGCAAAGTATCCATTCCCATCTGGATAATAATAATTTGGCAACAGAAATCATTGTCGTGTCGTCAGAGGGGGTATGGAAGGATTTTTCAATTTCAAAATGACTTCAAAAATCAAATATGACTTGGCACGCATCATGGTGGGGTACAGAATATCCATTTCCATTTCAATAACAATAATTTGTCAACAGAAATCATTGTCGGGTCGTTAGAGGGGGTATATAGGGATTTTTCATTTTCAAAATTTTTTCAAAAATCTAATATGACTAGGCACGCATCATGGTGGGGTGCAAAGTATCCATGTCCATCTGAATAACAATAATTCGTCAACAGAAATCATTGTCGTGTCGTCAGAGGTGGTATGGAGTGATTTTTCATTTTCAAAATTACTTCAAAAATCAAATATATCTTGGCACGCATCATAGTAGGGTGCAAAATATTGATTTCCATCTGAATAACAATAATTCTTCAACAGAAATCATTGTCGAGTCGTCAGAGGTGGTATAGAGTGATTTTTCATTTTCAAAATTACTTCAAAAATCTAATATGACTAGGCACGCATCATGGTGGGGTGCATAGTATTCATGTCCATCTGAATAACAATAATTCGTCAACAGAAATCATTGTCGTGTCGTCAGAGGTGGTATGGAGTGATTTTTCATTTTCAAAATTACTTCAAAAATCAAATATATCTTGGCACGCATCTTAGTAGTGTGCGAAATATTCATTTCCATCTGAATAACAATAATTCTTCAACATAAATCATTGTCGGGTAGTCAGAGGGGGTATAGAGGGATTTTTCATTATCAAAATGACTTCAAAAATCAAATATGACTTGGAACGCATCATAGTAGGGTGCAAAACATCAATTTCCATCTAAATAACAATAATTTGTCGACAAAAATCATTGTCGGGTCGTCAGAGGTGGTATAAGGTGATTTTTCATTTTCAAAATTACTTCAAAAATCTAATATGACTAGGCACACATCATGGTGGGGTGCAAAGTATCCATGTCCATCTGAATAACAATAATTCGCCAACAGAAATCATTATCGGGTCGTTATAGGGGGTATAGAGGGATTTTTCATTTTCAAAATAGCTTCAAAAATCAAATATGACTTGGCACGTATCATGGTGGAGTGCATAATATCCATTTCTATCTGAATATCAATAATTCGTCAACAGAAATCATTGTCGGGTCGTCAGAGGGGGTATAGAGGGATTTTTCATCTTCAGAATGACTTCAAAAATCAAATATGACTTGGCACGCATCATGGTGGGGTACAGAATATTAATTTTCATCTCAATACCAATAATTTTTCAAAAGAAAACATTGTCGGGTCGTCAGAGGGGGTATAGAGGGATTTTTCATTTTCAAAATTACCTCAAAATCAAATATGACTTGGCACGAATCATTGTGGGGTGCAGTATATCCATTTCCATCTGAATAACAGTAATTTGTCAACAGAAATCATTGTCGGGTCGTCAGAGGGATTATAGAGTGATTTTTCATTTTCAAAATTACCTCAAAGTCTAATATGACTTGGCACGCATCATGGTGGGGTGCAGAGTATCCATTTCCATCTGAATAACAATAATTCGTCAACAGAAATCATTGACGGGTCGTTAGAAGTGGTATAGAGTTATTTTTCATTTTCAAAGTTACTTCAAAAATCTAATATGACTAGGCACGCATCATGGTGGGGTGCAAAGTATCCATGTCCATCTGAATAACAATAAGTCGTCAACAGAAATCATTGTCGGGTCGTCAGAAGGGGTATAGAGGGATTTTTCATCTTCAAAATTACTTCAAAAATCAAATATGACTTGGCACGCATCATTGTGGGGTACAGAATATTCATTTCCATCTCAATACCAATAAATTTTCAAATGAAATCATTGTCGGGTCGTCAGATGGGGTATAGAGGGATTTTTCATTTTCAAAATTACCTCAAAATCAAATATGACTTTGCACGCAACATGGTGGAATGCAGAATATCCATTTCCATCTGAATAACAATAATTCGTCAACAGAAATCATTGACGGGTCGTTAGAAGTGGTATAGAGTGATTTTTCATTTTCAAAATTACTTCGAAAATCTAATATGACTAGGCACGCACCATGGTGGGGTGCAAAGTATCCATGTCCATCTGAATAACAATAATTCGTCATCACAAATCATTGTCGTGTCGTTAGAGGGGGTATAGAGGGATTTTTCATTTTCAAAATTGCTTCAAAAATCAAATATGACTTGGCACGTATCATGGTGGAGTGCATAATATCCATTTCTATCTGAATATCAATAATTCGTCAACAGAAATCATTGTCGGGTCGTCAGAGGGGGTATAGAGGGATTTTTCATCTTCAAAATGACTTCAAAAATCAAATATGACTTGGCACGCATCATTGTGGGGTACAGAATATTCATCTCCATCTCAATACCAATAATTTTTCAAAAGAAAACATTGTCAGGTCGTCAGAGGGGGTATAGAGGGATTTTTCATTTTCAAAATTACCTCAAAATCAAATATGACTTGGCAAGCATCATGGTGGGCTGCAGAATATCCATTTCATTCTGAATAACAATAATTTGTCATAGAAATCATTGTCGGGTCGTCAGAGGGGGTATAGAGAGATTTTTCATTTTCAAAATTACCTCAAAATCAAATATGACTTGGCACGCATCATGGTGGGGTGCAGAATATCCATTTCCATCTGACTAACAATAATTCGTCAACAGAAGTCATTGACGGGTCGTTAGAGGGGGTATAGAGGGATTTTTCATTTTCAAAATTACCTCGAAATCTAATATGACTTGGCACGCATCATAGTAGGGTGCAAAACATCCATTTCCATCTAAATAACAATAATTTGTAGACAAAAATTATTGTCGGGTCGTCAGAGGTGGTATAGAGTGATTTTTCATTTTCAAAATTACTTCAAAAATCTAATATGACTAGGCACGCACCATGGTGGGGTGCAAAGTATCCATGTCCATCTGAATAACAATAATTCGTCATCACAAATCATTGTCGTGTCGTCATAGGGGGTATAGAGAGATTTATCCTTTTCAATATTTCTTCAAAAATCTAATATGACTTGGCACGCATCATCGTGGGGTGCAAAATATCCATTTCTATCTGAATATCAATAATTCGTCAACAGAAATCATTGTCGGGTCGTCAGAGGGGGTATAGAGGGATTTTTCATCTTCAAAATGACTTCAAAAATCAAATATGACTTGGCACGCATCATGGTGGGGTACAGAATATTCATTTCCATCTCAATACCAATAATTTTTAAAATGAAAACATTGTCGGGTCGTCAGAGGGGGTATGGAGGGATTTTTCATTTTCAAAATTACCTCAAAATCAAATATGACTTTGCACGCATCATGGTGAGGTGCAGAATATCCATTTCTTTCTGAATATCGCTAATTCGTCAACAGAAATCATTGTCGGGTCGTCAGAGGGGGATAGAGGGATTTTTCATCTTCAAAATGACTTCAAAAATCAAATATGACTTGGCACGCATCGTGGTGGGGTACAGAATATTCATTTCCATCTCAATACCAATAATTTTTCAAAGGAAAACATTGTCGGGTCGTCAGAGGGGTATAGAGGGATTTTTCAATTTCAAAATTACCTCAAAATCAAATATGACTTGGCACGCATCATGGTGGGGTGCAGAATATCCATTTCCATCTGAATAACAATAATTCGTCAACAGATATCATTGACGGGTCGTTAGAGGGGGTATAGAGGGATTTTTCATTTTCAAAATTTCTTCAAAAATCTAATATGACTTGGCACGCATCATGGTGGGGTGCAGAATATTTATTCCCATCTGAATAACAATAATTCGTCAACAGAAATCATTGTCGTATCGTCAGAGGGGGTATGGAGGGATTTTTCATATTCAAAATTACTTCAAGAATCTAATATGACTTGGCACTCATCATGGTGGGGTGCAAAGTATCCATTCCCATCTGAATAATAATTATTTGGCAACAGAAATCATTCTCGTGTCGTCAGAGGGGGTATGGAAGGATTTTTCAATTCCAAAATGACTTTAAAAATCAAATATGACTTGGCACGCATCATGGTGGGGTACAGAATATCCATTTCCGTCTCAATAACAATAATTTGTCAACAGAAATCATTGTCGGGTCGTCAGAGGGATTATAGAGGGATTTTTCATTTTCAAAATTTCTTCAAAAATCTAATATGACTTGGCACGCATCATGGTGGGGTGCAGAATATTTATTCCCATCTAAATAACAATAATTCTTCGACAGAAATCAATGTCGTGTCGTCAGAGGGGGTATGGAGGGATTTTTCATTTTCAAAATGACTTCAAAAATCAAATATGACTTGGCACGCATCATGGTGGGGTACAGAATATCCATTTCCATTTCAATAACAATAATTTGTCAACAGAAATCATTGTCGGGAAGTCAGAGGGGGTATAGAGGGATTTTTCGTTTTCAAAATTACCTCAAAATCAAATATGACTTAGCACGCATCATGGTGGGCTGCAGAATATTCATTTCCATCTGAATAACAATAATTCGTCAACAGAAATCATTGACGGGTCGTTAGAGGGGGTATAGAGGGATTTTTCATTTTCAAAATTACCTCGAAATCAAATGTGACTTGGCACGCATCATGGTGGGGTGCAGAATATCCATTTCCATCTGAATAAATATAATTCGTCAACAGAAATCATTGTCGTGTCGTCAGAGGTGGTATGGAGGGATTTTTTATTTTCAAAATTACTTCAAAAATCAAATATATCTTGGCACGCATCATAGTAGGGTGCGAAATATTCATTTCCATCTGAATAACAATAATTCTTCAACAGAAATCATTGTCGGGTCGTCAGAGGTGGTATAGAGTGATTTTTCATTTTCAAAATTACTTCAAAAATCTAATATGACTAGGCACGCATCATGGTGGGGTGCAAAGTATCCATGTCCATCTGAATAACAATAATTCGTCAACAGAAATCATTGTCGTGTCGTCAGAGGTGGTATGGAGTGATTTTTCATTTTCAAAATTACTTCAAAAATCAAATATATCTTGGCACGCATCATAGTAGGGTGCGAAATATTCATTTCCATCTGAATAACAATAATTCTTCATCAGAAATCATTGTCGGGTCGTCAGAGGGGGTATAGAGGGATTTTTCATTATCAAAATGACTTCAAAAATCAAATTTGACTTGGAACGCATCATAGTAGGGTGCAAAACATCCATTTCCATCTAAATAACAATAATTTGTCGACAAAAATCATTGTCGGGTCGTCAGAGGTGGTATAGAGTGATTTTTCATTTTCAAAATTACTTCAAAAATCTAATATGACTAGGCACACATCATGGTGGGGTGCAAAGTATCCATGTCCATCTGAATATCGATAATTCGTCAACAGAAATCATTGTCGGGTCGTCAGAGGGGGTATAGAGGGATTTTTCATATTCAGAATGACTTCAAATATCAAATATGACTTGGCACGCATCATGGTGGGGTACAGAATATTCATTTTCATCTCAATACCAATAATTTTTCAAAAGAAAACATTGTCGGGTCGTCAGAGGGGGTATAGAGGGATTTTTCATTTTCAAAATTACCTCAAAATCAAATATGACTTGGCACGAATCATTGTGGGGTGCAGTATATCCATTTCCATCTGAATAACAGTAATTTGTCAACAGAAATCATTGTCGGGTCGTCAGAGGGATTATAGAGGGATTTTTCATTTTCAAAATTACCTCAAAGTCTAATATGACTTGGCACGCATGATGGTGGGGTGCAGAGTATCCATTTCCATCTGAATAACAATAATTCGTCAACAGAAATCATTGACGGGTCATTAGAAGTGGTATAGAGTGATTTTTCATTTTCAAAGTTACTTCAAAAATCTAATATGACTAGGCACGCATCATGGTGGGGTGCAAAGTATCCATGTTCATCAGAATGACAATAAGTCGTCAACAGAAATCATTGTCGGGTCGTCAGAAGGGGTATAGAGGGATTTTTCATCTTCAAAATTACTTCAAAAATCAAATATGACTTGGCACGCATCATTGTGGGGTACAGAATATTCATTTCCATCTCAATACCAATAAATTCTCAAATGAAATCATTGTCGGGTCGTCAGATGGGGTATAGAGGGATTTTTCATTTTCAAAATTACCTCAAAATCAAATATGACTTTGCACACAACATGGTGGAATGCAGAATATCCATTTCCATCTGAATAACAATAATTCGTCAACAGAAATCATTGACGGGTCGTAAGAAGTGGTATAGAGTGATTTTTCATTTTCAAAATTACTTCAAAAATCTAATATGACTAGGCACGCACCATGGTGGAGTGCAAAGTATCCATGTCCATCTGAATAACAATAATTCGTCATCACAAATCATTGTCGTGTCGTCATAGGGGGTATAGAGAGATTTATCCTTTTCAATATTTCTTCAAAAATCTAATATGACTTGGCACGCATCATCGTGGGGTGCAAAATATCCATTTCTATCTGAATATCAATAATTCGTCAACAGAAATCATTGTCGGGTCGTCAGAGTGGGTATAGAGGGATTTTTCATCTTCAAAATGACTTCAAAAATCAAATATGACTTGGCACGCATCATGGTGGGGTACAGAATATTCATTTCCATCTCAATACCAATAATTTTTAAAATGAAAACATTGTCGGGTCGTCAGAGGGGGTATGGAGGGATTTTTCATTTTCTAAATTACCTTAAAATCAAATATGACTTTGCACGCATCATGGTGAGGTGCAGAATATCCATTTCTATCTGAATATCACTAATTCGTCAACAGAAATCATTGTCGGGTCGTCAGAGGGGGATAGAGGGATTTTTCATCTTCAAAATGACTTCAAAAATCAAATATGACTTGGCACGCATCATGGTGGGGTACAGAATATTCATTTCCATCTCAATACCAATAATTTTTCAAAGGTAAACATTGTCGGGTCGTCAGAGGGGGTATAGAGGGATTTTTCATTTTCAAAATTACCTCAAAATCAAATATGACTTGGCACGCATCATGGTGGGGTGCAGAATATCCATTTCCATCTGAATAACAATAATTCGTCAACAGAAATCATTGACGGGTCGTTAGAGGGGGTATAGAGGGATTTTTCATTTTCAAAATTGCTTCAAAAATCAAATATGACTTGGCACGTATCATAGTGGAGTGCATAATGTCCATTTCTATCTGAATATCAATAAATCGTCAACAGAAATCATTGTCGGGTCGTCAGAGGGGGTATAGAGAGACTTTTCTTTTTCAAAATGACTTCAAAAATCAAATATGCCTTGGCACGCATCATTGTGGGGAATAGAATATCCATTTCCATCTCAATAACAATAATTTGTCAACAGAAATCATTGTCGGGTCGTCAGAGGGGGTATAGAGGGATTTTTCATTTTGAAAATGACTTCAAAAATCAAATATGACTTGGCACGCATCATGGTGGGGTACAGAATATCCATTTCCATTTCAATAACAATAATTTGTCAACAGAAATCATTGTCGGGTCGTCAGAGGGGGTATAGAGGGATTTTTCATTTTCAAAATTACCTCAAAATCAAATAAGACTTGGCACGCATCATGGTGGGGTGCAGAATATCCATTTCCATCTGAATAACAATAATTCGTCAACAGAAGTCATTGACGGGTCGTTAGAGGGGGTATAGAGGGATTTTTCATTTTCAAAATTACCTCGAAATCAAATATGACTTGGCACGCATCATAGTAGGGTGCAAAACATCCATTTCCATCTAAATAACAATAATTTGTAGACAAAAATTATTGTCGGGTCGTCAGAGGTGGTATAGAGTGATTTTTCATTTTCAAAATTACTTCAAAAATCTAATATGACTAGGCACGCACCATGGTGGGGTGCAAAGTATCCATGTCCATCTGAATAACAATAATTCGTCATCACAAATCATTGTCGTGTCGTCATAGGGGGTATAGAGAGATTTATCCTTTTCAATATTTCTTCAAAAATCTAATATGACTTGGCACGCATTATCGTGGGGTGCAAAATATCCATTTCTATCTGAATATCAATAATTCGTCAACAGAAATCATTGTCGGGTCGTCAGAGGGGGTATAGAGGGATTTTTCATCTTCAAAATGACTTCAAAAATCAAATATGACTTGGCACGCATCATGGTGGGGTACAGAATATTCATTTCCATCTCAATACCAATAATTTTTAAAATGAAAACATTGTCGGGTCGTCAGAGGGGGTATGGAGGGATTTTTCATTTTCAATATTACCTCAAAATCAAATATGACTTTGCACGCATCATGGTGAGGTGCAGAATATCCATTTCTTTCTGAATATCGCTAATTCGTCAACAGAAATCATTGTCGGGTCGTCAGAGGGGGATAGAGGGATTCTTCATCTTCAAAATGACTTCAAAAATCAAATATGACTTGGCACGCATCATGGTGGGGTACAGAATATTTATTTCCATCTCAATACCAATAATTTTTCAAAGGAAAACATTGTCGGGTCGTCAGAGGGGTATAGAGGGATTTTTCAATTTCAAAATTACCTCAAAATCAAATATGACTTGGCACGCATCATGGTGGGGTACAGAATATTCATTTCCATCTCAATACCAATAATTTTTCAAAGGAAAACATTGTCGGGTCGTCAGAGGGGTATAGAGGGATTTTTCAATTTCAAAATTACCTCAAAATCAAATATGACTTGGCACGCATCATGGTGGGGTGCAGAATATCCATTTTCATCTGAATAACAATAATTCGTCAACAGATATCATTGACGGGTCGTTAGAGGGGGTATAGAGGGATTTTTCATTTTCAAAATTTCTTCAAAAATCTAATATGACTTGGCACGCATCATGGTGGGGTGCAGAATATTTATTCCCATCTGAATAACAATAATTCGTCAACAGAAATCATTGTCGTGTCGTCAGAGGGGGTATGGAGGGATTTTTCATATTCAAAATTACTTCAAGAATCTAATATGACTTGGCACTCATCATGGTGGGGTGCAAAGTATCCATTCCCATCTGAATAATAATAATTTGGCAACAGAAATCATTCTTGTGTCGTCAGAGGGGGTATGGAAGGATTTTTCAATTTCAAAATGACTTCAAAAATCAAATATGACTTGGCACGCATCATGGTGGGGTACAGAATATCCATTTCCATCTCAATAACAATAATTTGTCAACAGAAATCATTGTCGGGTCGTCAGAGGGGGTATAGAGAGATTTTTCATTTTCAAAATTTCTTCAAAAATCTAATATGACTTGACACGCATCATGGTGGGGTGCAGAATATTTATTCCCATCTAAATAACAATAATTCGTCATCAGAAATCATTGTCGTGTCGTCAGAGGGGGTATGGAGGGATATTTCATTTTCAAAATGACTTCAAAAATCAAATATGACTTGGCACGCATCATGGTGGGGTACAGAATATCCATTTCCATTTCAATAACAATAATTTGTCAACAGAAATCATTGTCGCGTCGTCAGAGGGGGTATAGAGGGATTTTTCATTTTCAAAATGACTTCAAAAATCAAATATGACTTGGCACGCATCATGGTGGGGTACAGAATATCCATTTCCATTTCAATAACAATAATTCGTCAACAGAAATCATTGTCGTGTCGTCAGAGGGGGATAGAGGGATTTTTCATCTTCAAAATTACTTCAAAAATCAAATATGACTTGGCACGCATCATGGTGGGGTACAGAATATCCATTTCCATCTCAATAACAATAATTTGTCAACAGAAATCATTGTCGGGTCGTCAGAGGGGGTATAGAGAGATTTTTCATTTTCAAAATTTCTTCAAAAATCTAATATGACTTGACACGCATCATGGTGGGGTGCAGAATATTTATTCCCATCTAAATAACAATAATTCGTCATCAGAAATCATTGTCGTGTCGTCAGAGGGGGTATGGAGGGATTTTTCATTTTCAAAATGACTTCAAAAATCAAATATGACTTGGCACGCATCATGGTGGGGTACAGAATATCCATTTCCATTTCAATAACAATAATTTGTCAACAGAAATCATTGTCGCGTCGTCAGAGGGGGTATAGAGGGATTTTTCATTTTCAAAATTACCTCAAAATCAAATATGACTTGGCACGCATCATGGTGGGGTGCAGAATATCCATTTCTATCTGAATAACAATAATTCGTCAACAGAAATCATTGACGGGTCGTTAGAGGGGGTATAGAGGGATTTTTCATTTTCAAAATTGCTTCAAAAATCAAATATGACTTGGCACGTATTATGGTGGAGTGCATAATATCCATTTCTATCTGAATATCAATAATTCGTCAACAGAAATCATTGTCGGGTCGTCAGAGGGGGTATAGAGGGATTTTTCATCTTCAAAATTACTTCAAAAATCAAATATGACTTGGCACGCATCATTGTGGGGTACAGAATACTCATTTCCATCTCAATACCAATAAATTTTCAAATGAAATCATTGTCGGGTCGTCAGATGGGGTATAGAGGGATTTTTCAATTTCAAAATTACCTCAAAATCAAATATGACTTTGCACGCAACATGGTGGAATGCAGAATATCCATTTCCATCTGAATAACAATAATTCGTCAACAGAAATCATTGTCGGGTCGTTAGAGGGGGTATAGAGGGATTTTTCATTTTCAAAATTACCTCAAAATCAAATAAGACTTGGCACGCATCATGGTGGGGTGCAGAATATCCATTTCCATCTGAATAACAATAATTCGTCAACAGAAGTCATTGACGGGTCGTTAGAGGGGGTATAGAGGGATTTTTCATTTTCAAAATTACCTCAAAATCAAATATGACTTGGCACGCATCATAGTAGGGTGCAAAACATCCATTTCCATCTAAATAACAATAATTTGTAGACAAAAATTATTGTCGGGTCGTCAGAGGTGGTATAGAGTGATTTTTCATTTTCAAAATTACTTCAAAAATCTAATATGACTAGGCACGCACCATGGTGGGGTGCAAAGTATCCATGTCCATCTGAATAACAATAATTCGTCATCACAAATCATTGTCGTGTCGTCATAGGGGGTATAGAGAGATTTATCCTTTTCAATATTTCTTCAAAAATCTAATATGACTTGGCACGCATTATCGTGGGGTGCAAAATATCCATTTCTATCTGAATATCAATAATTCGTCAACAGAAATCATTGTCGGGTCGTCAGAGGGGGTATAGAGGGATTTTTCATCTTCAAAATTACTTCAAAAATCAAATATGACTTGGCACGCATCATGGTGGGGTACAGAATATTCATTTCCATCTCAATACCAATAATTTTTAAAATGAAAACATTGTCGGGTCGTCAGAGGGGGTATGGAGGGATTTTTCATTTTCAATATTACCTCAAAATCAAATATGACTTTGCACGCATCATGGTGAGGTGCAGAATATCCATTTCTTTCTGAATATCGATAATTCGTCAACAGAAATCATTGTCGGGTCGTCAGAGGGGGATAGAGGGATTCTTCATCTTCAAAATGACTTCAAAAATCAAATATGACTTGGCACGCATCATGGTGGGGTACAGAATATTCATTTCCATCTCAATACCAATAATTTTTCAAAGGAAAACATTGTCGGGTCGTCAGAGGGGTATAGAGGGATTTTTCAATTTCAAAATTACCTCAAAATCAAATATGACTTGGCACGCATCATGGTGGGGTACAGAATATTCATTTCCATCTCAATACCAATAATTTTTCAAAGGAAAACATTGTCGGGTCGTCAGAGGGGTATAGAGGGATTTTTCAATTTCAAAATTACCTCAAAATCAAATATGACTTGGCACGCATCATGGAGGGGTGCAGAATATCCATTTTCATCTGAATAACAATAATTCGTCAACAGATATCATTGACGGGTCGTTAGAGGGGGTATAGAGGGATTTTTCATTTTCAAAATTTCTTCAAAAATCTAATATGACTTGGCACGCATCATGGTGGGGTGCAGAATATTTATTCCCATCTGAATAACAATAATTCGTCAACAGAAATCATTGTCGTGTCGTCAGAGGGGGTATGGAGGGATTTTTCATATTCAAAATTACTTCAAGAATCTAATATGACTTGGCACTCATCATGGTGGGGTGCAAAGTATCCATTCCCATCTGAATAATAATAATTTGGCAACAGAAATCATTCTTGTGTCGTCAGAGGGGGTATGGAAGGATTTTTCAATTTCAAAATGACTTCAAAAATCAAATATGACTTGGCACGCATCATGGTGGGGTACAGAATATCCATTTCCATCTCAATAACAATAATTTGTCAACAGAAATCATTGTCGGGTCGTCAGAGGGGGTATAGAGAGATTTTTCATTTTCAAAATTTCTTCAAAAATCTAATATGACTTGACACGCATCATGGTGGGGTGCAGAATATTTATTCCCATCTAAATAACAATAATTTGTCATCAGAAATCATTGTCGTGTCGTCAGAGGGGGTATGGAGGGATATTTCATTTTCAAAATGACTTCAAAAATCAAATATGACTTGGCACGCATCATGGTGGGGTACAGAATATACATTTCCATTTCAATAACAATAATTTGTCAACAGAAATCATTGTCGCGTCGTCAGAGGGGGTATGGAGGGATTTTTCATTTTCAAAATGACTTCAAAAATCAAATATGACTTGGCACGCATCATGGTGGGGTACAGAATATCCATTTCCATTTCAATAACAATAATTCGTCAACAGAAATCATTGTCGTGTCGTCAGAGGGGGATAGAGGGATTTTTCATCTTCAAAATTACTTCAAAAATCAAATATGACTTGGCACGCATCATGGTGGGGTACAGAATATCCATTTCCATCTCAATAACAATAATTTGTCAACAGAAATCATTGTCGGGTCGTCAGAGGGGGTATAGAGAGATTTTTCATTTTCAAAATTTCTTCAAAAATCTAATATGACTTGACACGCATCATGGTGGGGTGCAGAATATTTATTCCCATCTAAATAACAATAATTCGTCATCAGAAATCATTGTCGTGTCGTCAGAGGGGGTATGGAGGGATTTTTCATTTTCAAAATGACTTCAAAAATCAAATATGACTTGGCACGCATCATGGTGGGGTACAGAATATCCATTTCCATTTCAATAACAATAATTTGTCAACAGAAATCATTGTCGCGTCGTCAGAGGGGGTATAGAGGGATTTTTCATTTTCAAAATTACCTCAAAATCAAATATGACTTGGCACGCATCATGGTGGGGTGCAGAATATCCATTTCCATCTGAATAACAATAATTCGTCAACAGAAATCATTGACGGGTCGTTAGAGGGGGTATAGAGGGATTTTTCATTTTCAAAATTGCTTCAAAAATCAAATATGACTTGGCACGTATTATGGTGGAGTGCATAATATCCATTTCTATCTGAATATCAATAATTCGTCAACAGAAATCATTGTCGGGTCGTCAGAGGGGGTATAGAGGGATTTTTCATCTTCAAAATTACTTCAAAAATCAAATATGACTTGGCACGCATCATTGTGGGGTACAGAATATTCATTTCCATCTCAAAACCAATAAATTTTCAAATGAAATCATTGTCGGGTCGTCAGATAGGGTATAGAGGGATTTTTCAATTTCAAAATTACCTCAAAATCAAATATGACTTTGCACGCAACATGGTGGAATGCAGAATATCCATTTCCATCTGAATAACAATAATTCGTCAACAGAAATCATTGTCGGGTCGTTAGAGGGGGTATAGAGGGATTTTTCATTTTCAAAATTACCTCAAAATCAAATATGACTTGGCACGCATCATGGTGGGCTGCAAAATATCCATTTCCATCTGAATAACAATAATTCGTCAACAGAAATCATTGACTGGTCGTTAGAGGGGGTATAGAGGGATTTTTCATTTTCAAAATTTCTTCAAAAATCTAATATGACTTGGCACGCATCATGGTGGGGTGCAGAATATCCATTCCCATCTAAATAACAATAATTCGTCAACAGAAATCATTGTCGTGTCGTCAGAGGGGGTATGGAGGGATTTTTCATATTCAAAATTACTTCAAGAATCTAATATGACTTGGCACTCATCATGGTGGGGTGCAGAGTATCCATTCCCATTTATATAATAATAATTCGGCAACAGAAATCATTGTCGTGTCGTCAGAGGGGGTATGGAGGGATTTTTCATTTTCACAATGACTTCAAAAATCAAATATGACTTGGCACGCATCATGGTGGGGTACAGAATATCCATTTCCATTTCAATAACAATAATTTGTCAACAGAAATCATTGTCGGGTCGTTAGAGGGAGTATAGAGGGATTTTTCATTTTCAAAATTACCTCAAAATCAAATATGACTTGGCACGCATCATGGTGGGCTGCAGAATATCCATTTCCATCTGAATAACAATAATTCGTCAACAGAAATCATTGACGGATCGTTAGAGGGGGTATAGAGGGATTTTTCATTTTCAAAATTACCTCGAAATCAAATGTGACTTGGCACGCATCATGGTGGGGTGCAGAATATCCATTTCCATCTGAATAAATATAATTCGTCAACAGAAATCATTGTCGTGTCGTCAGAGGTGGTATGAAGGGATTTTTCATTTTCAAAATTACTTCAAAAATCAAATATATCTTGGCACGCATCATAGTAGGGTGCGAAATATTCATTTCCATCTGAATAACAATAATTCTTCAACCGAAATCATTGTCGGGTCGTCAGAGGGGGTATAGATGGATTTTTCATTATCAAAATGACTTCAAAAATCAAATATGACTTGGCACGCATCATAGTAGGGTGCAAAACATCCATTTCCATCTGAATAACAATAATTCGTCAACAGAAATCATTGACGGATCGTTAGAGGGGGTATAGAGGGATTGTTCATTTTCAAAATTACCTCGAAATCAAATGTGACTTGGCACGCATCATGGTGGGGTGCAGAATATCCATTTCCATCTGAATAAATATAATTCGTCAACAGAAATCATTGTCGTGTCGTCAGAGGTGGTATGGAGGGATTTTTCATTTTCAAAATTACTTCAAAAATCAAATATATCTTGGCACGCATCATAGTAGGGTGCGAAATATTCATTTCCATCTGAATAACAATAATTCTTCAACCGAAATCATTGTCGGGTCGTCAGAGGGGGTATAGATGGATTTTTCATTATCAAAATGACTTCAAAAATCAAATATGACTTGGCACGCATCATAGTAGGGTGCAAAACATCCATTTCCATCTGAATAACAATAATTCGTCAACAGAAATCATTGACGGATCGTTAGAGGGGGTATAGAGGGATTTTTCATTTTCAAAATTACCTCGAAATCAAATGTGACTTGGCACGCATCATGGTGGGGTGCAGAATATCCATTTCCATCTGAATAAATATAATTCGTCAACAGAAATCATTGTCGGGTCGTCAGAGGGGGTAGAGAGGGATTTTTCATCTTCAAAATGACTTCAAAAATCAAATATGACTTGGCACGCATCATGGTGGGGTACAGAATATTCATTTCCATCTCAATACCAATGATTTTTAAAAAGAAAGCATTGTCGGGTCGTCAGAGGGGGTATAGAGGGATTTTTCATTTTCAAAATTACCTCAAAATCAAATATGACTTGGCACGCATCATGGTGGGGTGCAGAATATCCATTTCTATCTGAATATCAGTAATTTGTCAACAGAAATCATTGTCGGGTCGTCAGAGGGGGTATAGAGGGATTTTTCATTTTCAAAATGACTTCAAAAATCAAATATGACTTGGCACGCATCATGGAGGGGTACAGAATATTCATTTCCATCTCAATACCAATAATTTTTCATAAGAAAACATTGTCGGGTCGTCAGAGGGGGTATAGAGGGATTTCTCATTTTCTAAGTTACCTCAAAATCAAATATGACTTGGCACGCATCATGGTGGGGTGCAGAATATCCATTTCCATCTGAATAACAATAATTCGTCAACAGAAATCATTGACGGGTCGTTAGAGGGGGTATAGAGGGATTTTTCATTTTCAAAATTACCTCAAAATCAAATATGACTTGGCACGCATCATGGTGGGCTGCAGAATATCCATTTCCATCTGAATAACAATAATTCGTCAACAGAAATCATTGACGGGTCGTTAGAGGGGGTATAGAGGGATTTTTCATTTTCAAAATTGCTTCAAAAATCAAATATGACTTGGCACGTATTATGGTGGAGTGCATAATATCCATTTCTATCTGAATATCAATAATTCGTCAACAGAAATCATTGTCGGGTCGTCAGAGGGGGTATAGAGGGATTTTTCATTTTCAAAATTACCTCAAAATCAAATATGACTTGGCACGCATCATGGTGGGGTGCAGAATATCCATTTCCATCTGAATAACAATAATTCGTCAACAGAAATCATTGACGGGTCGTTAGAGGGGGTATAGAGGGATTTTTCATTTTCAAAATTGCTTCAATAAACAAATATGACTTGGCACGTATTATGGTGGAGTGCATAATATCCATTTCTATCTGAATATCAATAATTCGTCAACAGAAATCATTGTCGGGTCGTCAGAGGGGGTATAGAGGGATTTTTCATCTTCAAAATTACTTCAAAAATCAAATATGACTTGGCACGCATCATTGTGGGGTACAGAATATTCATTTCCATCTCAATACCAATAAATTTTCAAATGAAATCATTGTCGGGTCGTCAGATGGGGTATAGAGGGATTTTTCAATTTCAAAATTACCTCAAAATCAAATATGACTTTGCACGCAACATGGTGGAATGCAGAATATCCATTTCCATCTGAATAACAATAATTCGTCAACAGAAATCATTGTCGGGTCGTTAGAGGGGGTATAGAGGGATTTTTCATTTTCAAAATTACCTCAAAATCAAATATGACTTGGCACGCATCATGGTGGGGTACAGAATATTCATTTCCATCTCAATACCAATAATTTTTCATAAGAAAACATTGTCGGGTCGTCAGAGGGGGTATAGAGGGATTTCTCATTTTCTAAGTTACCTCAAAATCAAATATGACTTGGCACGCATCATGGTGGGGTGCAGAATATCCATTTCCATCTGAATAACAATAATTCGTCAACAGAAATCATTGACGGGTCGTTAGAGGGGGTATAGAGGGATTTTTCATTTTCAAAATTACCTCAAAATCAAATATGACTTGGCACGCATCATGGTGGGCTGCAAAATATCCATTTCCATCTGAATAACAATAATTCGTCAACAGAAATCATTGACTGGTCGTTAGAGGGGGTATAGAGGGTTTTTTCATTTTCAAAATTTCTTCAAAAATCTAATATGACTTGGCACGCATCATGGTGGGCTGCAGAATATCCATTTCCATCTGAATAACAATAATTCGTCAACAGAAATCATTGACGGGTCGTTAGAGGGGGTATAGAGGGATTTTTCATTTTCAAAATTGCTTCAAAAATCAAATATGACTTGGCACGTATTATGGTGGAGTGCATAATATCCATTTCTATCTGAATATCAATAATTCGTCAACAGAAATCATTGTCGGGTCGTCAGAGGGGGTATAGAGGGATTTTTCATTTTCAAAATTACCTCAAAATCAAATATGACTTGGCACGCATCATGGTGGGGTTCAGAATATCCATTTCCATCTGAATAACAATAATTCGTCAACAGAAATCATTGACGGGTCGTTAGAGGGGGTATAGAGGGATTTTTCATTTTCAAAATTGCTTCAAAAATCAAATATGACTAGGCACGTATTATGGTGGAGTGCATAATATCCATTTCTATCTGAATATCAATAATTCGTCAACAGAAATCATTGTCGGGTCGTCAGAGGGGGTATAGAGGGATTTTTCATCTTCAAAATTACTTCAAAAATCAAATATGACTTGGCACGCATCATTTAGGGTACAGAATATTCATTTCCATCTCAATACCAATAAATTTTCAAATGAAATCATTGTCGGGTCGTCAGATGGGGTATAGAGGGATTTTTCAATTTCAAAATTACCTCAAAATCAAATATGACTTTGCACGCAACATGGTGGAATGCAGAATATCCATTTCCATCTGAATAACAATAATTCGTCAACAGAAATCATTGTCGGGTCGTTAGAGGGGGTATAGAGGGATTTTTCATTTTCAAAATTACCTCAAAATCAAATATGACTTGGCACGCATCATGGTGGGCTGCAAAATATCCATTTCCATCTGAATAACAATAATTCGTCAACAGAAATCATTGACTGGTCGTTAGAGGGGGTATAGAGGGATTTTTCATTTTCAAAATTTCTTCAAAAATCTAATATGACTTGGCACGCATCATGGTGGGGTACAGAATATTCATTTTCATCTCAATACCAATAATTTTTAAAAAGAAAACATTGTCGGGTCGTCAGAGGGGGTATAGAGGGATTTTTCATTTTCAAAATTACCTTAAAATCAAATATGACTTGGCACGCATCATAGTGGGGTGCAGAATATCCATTTCTATCTGAATATCAATAATTCGTCAACAGAAATCATTGTCGGGTCGTCAGAGGGGGTATAGAGGGATTTTTCATTTTCAAAATGATTTCAAAATTCAAATATGACTTGGCACGCATCATGGTGGGGTACAGAATATTCATTTCCATCTCAATACCAATAGTTTTTCAAAAGAAAACATTGTCGGGTCGTCAGAGGGGGTATAGAGGGATTTTTCATTTTCAAAGTTACCTCAAAATCAAATATGACTTGGCACGCATCATGGTTGGGTGCAGAATATCCATTTCCATCTGAATAACAATAATTCGTCAACAGAAATCTTTGTGTCGTCAGAGGGGGTATGGAGGGATATTTCATATTCAGAATTACTTCAAGAATCTAATATAACTTGGCACTCATCATTGTGGGGTGCAAAGTATCCATACCCATCTGAATAATAATAATTCGTCAACAGAAATCATTGACGGGTCGTCAGAGGTGGTATGGAGGGATTTTTCGTTTTCAAAATTACTTCAAAAATCAAATATATCTTGGCACGCATCATAGTAGGGTGCGAAATATTCTTTTCCATCTGAATAACAATAATTCTTCAAAAGAAATCATTGTCGGATCGTCAGAGGTGGTATTGAGTGATTTCTCATTTTCAAAATTACTTCAAAAATCTAATATGACTAGGCATACATCATGGTGGGGTGCAAAGTATCCATGTCCATCTGAATAACAATAATTCGTCAACAGAAATCATTGTCGGGTCGTTAAAAGGGTTATAGAGGGATTTTTCATTTTCAAAATAGCTTCAAAAATCAAATATGACTTGGCACGTATCATGGTGGGGTACAGAATATTCATTTCCATCTCAATACCAATAAATTTTCAAATGAAATCATTGTCGGGTCGTCAGAGAAGGTATAGAGGGATTTTTCATTTTAAAAATTACCTCAAAATCAAATATGACTTTGCACGCAACATGGTGGAATGCAGAATATCTATTCCCATCTGAATAACAATAATTCGTCAACAGAAATCATTGTCGGGTCGCTAGAGGGGGTATAAAGGGATTTTTCATTTTCAATATTTCTTCAAAAATCTAATATGACTTGGCACGCATCATAGTGGGGTGCAAAATATCTATTTCCATCTGAATAAGAATAATTTGTCAACAGAAATCATTGTCGGGTCGTCAGAGGGGGTATAGAGGGAGTTTTCATTTCCAAAATTACCTCAAAATCAAATATGACTTGGCACGCATCATGGTGGGGTGCAGAATATCCATTTCCATCTGAATAACAATAATTAGTCAACAGAAATCATTGACGGGTCGTTAGAGGGGTTATAGAGGGATTTTTCATTTTCAAAATTACCTCAAAATCAAATATGACTTGGCACGCATCATGGTGGTCTGCAAAATATCCATTTCCATCTGAATAACAATAATTCGTCAACAGAAATCATTGACTGGTCGTTAGAGGGAATATAGAGGGATTTTTCATTTTCAAAATTTCTTCAAAAATCTAATATGACTTGGCACGCATCATGGTGGGGTGCAAAGTATCCATTCCCATCCATATAAAAATAATTCGGCAACAGAAATCATTGTCGTGACGTCAGAGGGGGTATGGAGGGATTTATCCTTTTCAATATTTATTCAAAAATCTAATATGACTTGGCACGCATCATGGTGGGGTGCAGAATATCCATTTCTATCTGACTATCAATAATTCGTCAAGAGAAATCATTGTCGGGTCGTCAGAGGGGGTATAGAGGGATTTTTCATCTTCAAAATGGCTTCAAAAATCAAATATGACTTGGCACGCATCATGGTGGGGTACAGAATATTCATTTCCATCTCAATACCAATAATTTTTAAAAAGAAAACATTGTCGGGTCGTCAGAGGGGGTATAGAGGGATTTTTCATTTTCAAAATTACCTCAAAATCAAATATGACTTGGCACGCATCATGGTGGGGTGCAGAATATCCATTTCCATCTGAATATCAATAATTCGTCAACAGAAATCATTGTCGGGTCGTCAGAGGGGGTATAGAGGGATTTTTCATTTTCAAAATGATTTCAAAAATCAAATATGACTTGGCACGCATCATGGTGCGGTACAGAATATTCATTTCCATCTCAATACCAATGGTTCTTCAAAAGAAAACATTGTCGGGTCGTCAGAGAGGGTATAGAGGGATTTTTCATTTTCAAAGTTACCTCAAAATCAAATATGACTTGGCACGCATCATGGTGGGGTGCAGAATATCCATTTCCATCTGAATAACAATAATTCGTCAACAGAAATCATTGACGGGTCGTCAGAGGGGGTATAGAGGAATTTTTCAATTTCAAAGTTACCTCAAAATCAAATATGACTTGGCACGCATCATAGTGGGGTGCAGAATATCCATTCCCATCTGAATAACAATAGTTCGTCAACAGAAATCTTTGTGTCGTCAGAGGGGGTATGGAGGGATATTTCATATTCAGAATTACTTCAAGAATCTAATATGACTTGGCACTCATCATTGTGGGGTGCAAAGTATCCATACCCATCTGAATAATAATAATTCGTCAACAGAAATCATTGACGGGTCGTCAGAGGTGGTATGGAGGCATTTTTCGTTTTCAAAATTACTTCAAAAATCAAATATATCTTGGCACGCATCATAGTAGGGTGCGAAATATTCATTTCCATCTGAATAACAATAATTCTTCAAAAGAAATCATTGTCGGGTCGTCAGAGGTGGTATAGAGTGATTTTTCATTTTCAAAATTACTTCAAAAATCTAATATGACTAGGCACACATCATGGTGGGGTGCAAAGTATCCATGTCCATCTGAATAACAATAATTCGTCAACAGAAATCATTGTCGGGTCGTTAAAAGGGGTATAGAGGGATTTTTCATTTTCAAAATAGCTTCAAAAATCAAATATGACTTGGCACGTATCATGGTGGAGTGCATAATATCCATTTCTATCTGAATATCAATAATTCTTCAACAGAAATCATTGTCGGGTCGTCAGAGGGGGTATAGAGGGATATTTCATCTTCAAAATGACTTCAAAAATCAAATATGACTTGGCACGCATCATGGTGGGGTACAGAATATTCATTTTCATCTCAATACCAATAATTTTTCAAAAGAAAACATTGTCGGGTCGTCAGAGGGGGTATAGAGGGATTTTTCATTTTCAAAATTACCTCAAAATCAAATATGACTTGGCACGCATCATGGTGGGGTGCAGTATATCCATTTCCATCTGAATAACAGTAATTTGTCAACAGAAATCATTGACGGCTCGTTAGAAGTGGTATAGAGTGATTTTTCATTTTCAAAATTACTTCAAAAATCTAATATGACTAGGAACGCATCATGGTGGGGTGCAAAGTATCCATGTCCATCTGAATAACAATAATTCGTCAACAGAAATCATTGTCGGGTCGTCAGAAGGGGTATAGAGGGATTTTTCATCTTCAAAATGACTTCAAAAATCAAATATGACTTGGCACGCATCATGGTGGGGTACAGAATATTCATTTCCATCTCAATACCAATAAATTTTCAAATGAAATCATTGTCGGGTCGTCAGAGAAAGTATAGAGGGATTTTTCATTTTAAAAATTACCTCAAAATCAAATATGACTTTGCACGCAACATGGTGGAATGCAGAATATCCATTTCCATCTGAATAACAATAATTCGTCAACAGAAATCATTGTCGGGTCGTTAGAGGGAGTATAAAGGGATTTTTCATTTTCAATATTTCTTCAAAAATCTAATATGACTTGGCACGCATCATGGTGGGGTGCAAAATATCTATTTCCATCTGAATAACAATAATTTGTCAACAGAAATCATTGTCGGGTCGTCAGAGGGGGTATAGAGGGAGTTTTCATTTTCAAAATTACCTCAAAATCAAATATGACTTGGCACGCATCATGGTGGGGTGCAAAATATCCATTTCCATCTGAATAACAATAATTAGTCAAGAGAAATCATTGACGGGTCGTTAGAGGGGGTATAGAGGGATTTTTCATTTTCAAAATTACCACAAAATCAAATATGACTTGGCACGCATCATGGTGGGCTGCAAAATATCCATTTCCATCTGAATAACAATAATTCGTCAACAGAAATCATTGACTGGTCGTTAGAGGGGGTATAGAGGGATTTTTCATTTTCAAAATTTCTTCAAAAATCTAATATGACTTGGCACGCATCATGGTGGGGTGCAGAATATCCATTCCCATCTGAATAACAATAATTCGTCAACAGAAATCATTGTCGTGTCATCAGAGTGGGTATGGAGGGATTTTTCATATTCAAAATTACTTCAAGAATCTAATATGACTTGGCACTCAACATGATGGGGTGCAAAGTATCCATTCCCATCCATATAATAATAATTCGGCAACAGAAATCATTGTCGTGACGTCAGAGGGGGTATGGAGGAATTTTTCATTTTCACGATGACTTCAAAAATCAAATATGACTTGGCACGCATCATGGTGGGGTACAGAATATCCATTTCCATCTCAATAACAATAATTTGTCAACATAAATCATTGTCGGGTCGTCAGAGGGGGTATAGAGGGATTTTTCTAATTTCAAAATGACTTCAAAATTCAAATATGGCTTAGCACGCATCATGGTGGGGTACAGAATATCCATTTCCATTTCAATAACAATAATTTGTCAACAGAAATCATTCTCGGGTCGTCAGAGGGAGTATAGAGGGATTTTTCATTTTCAAAATTACCTCAAAATCAAATATGACTTGGAACGCATCATTGTGGGCTGCAGAATATCCATTTCCATCTGAATAACAATAATTCTTCAACAGAAATCATTGTCGGCTCGTCAGAGGTGGTATAGAGTGATTTTTCATTTACAAAATTACTTCTAAAATCTAATATGACTAGGCACGCATCATGGTGGGGTGCAAAGTATCCATGTCCATCTGAATAACAATAATTCGTCAGCTCAAATCATTGTCGTGTCGTCATAGGGGGTATAGAGGGATTTATCCTTTTCAATATTTATTCAAAAATCTAATATGACTTGGCACGCATCATGGTGGGGTACAGAATATCCATTTCTATCTGACTATCAATAATTCGTCAACAGAAATCATTGTCGGATCGTCAGAGGGGGTATAGAGGGATTTTTCATCTTCAAAATGACTTCAAAAATCAAATATGACTTGGCACGCATCATGGTGGGGTACAGAATATTCATTTCCATCTCAATACCAATAATTTTTAAAAAGAAAACATTGTCGGGTCGTCAGAGGGGGTATAGAGGGATTTTTCATTTTCAAAATTACCTCAAAATAAAATATGACTTGGCACGCATCATGGTGGGGTGCAGAATATCCATTTCTATCTGAATATCAATAATTCGTCAACAGAAGTCATTGACGGGTCGTTAGAGGGGGTATAGAGGGATTTTTCATTTTCAAAATTACCTCGAAATCAAATATGACTTGGCACGCATCATAGTAGGGTGCAAAACATCCATTTCCATCTAAATAACAATAATTTGTCGACAAAAATCATTGTCGGGTTGTCAGAGGTGGTATAGAGTGATTTTTAATTTTCAAAATTACTTCAAAAATCTAATATGACTAGGCACGCATCATGGTGGGGTGCAAAGTATCCATGTCCATCTGAATAACAATAATTCGTCAGCTCAAATCATTGTCGTGTCGTCATAGGGGGTATAGAGGGATTTATCCTTTTCAATATTTATTCAAAAATCTAATATGACTTGGCACGCATCATGGTGGGGTACAGAATATCCATTTCTATCTGACTATCAATAATTCGTCAACAGAAATCATTGTCCGGTCTTCAGAGGGGGTATAGAGGGATTTTTCATCTTCAAAATGACTTCAAAAATCAAATATGACTTGGCACGCATCATGGTGGGGTACAGAATATTCATTTCCATCTCAATACCAATAATTTTTAAAAAGAAAACATTGTCGGGTCGTCAGAGGGGGTATAGAGGGATTTTTCATTTTCAAAATTACCTCAAAATAAAATATGACTTGGCACGCATCATGGTGGGGTGCAGAATATCCATTTCTATCTGAATAACAATAATTCTTCAACAGAAATCATTGTCGGGTCGTCAGAGGGGGTATAGAGGGATTTCTCATTATCAAAATGACTTCAAAAATCAAATATGACTTGGCACGCATCATAGTATGGTGCAAAACATCCATTTCCATCTAAATAACAATAATTTGTCGACAAAAATCATTGTCGGGTTGTCAGAGGTGGTATAGAGTGATTTTTAATTTTCAAAATTACTTCAAAAATCTAATATGACTAGGCACGCATCATGGTGGGGTGCAAAGTATCCATGTCCATCTGAATAACAATAATTCGTCAACAGAAATCATTGTCGTGTCGTTAGAGGGGGTATAGAGGGATTTTTCATTTTCAAAATTGCTTCAAAAATCAAATATGACTTGGCACGTATCATGGTGGAGTGCATAATATCCATTTCTATCTGAATATCAATAATTCGTCAACAGAAGTCATTGACGGGTCGTTAGAGGGGGTATAGAGGGATTTTTCATTTTCAAAATTACCTCGAAATCAAATATGACTTGGCACGCATCATAGTAGGGTGCAAAACATCCATTTCCATCTAAATAACAATAATTTGTAGACAAAAATTATTGTCGGGTCGTCAGAGGTGGTATAGAGTGATTTTTCAATTTCAAAATTACTTCAAAAATCTAATATGACTAGGCACGCACCATGGTGGGGTGCAAAGTATCCATGTCCATCTGAATAACAATAATTCGTCATCACAAATCATTGTCGTGTCGTCATAGGGGGTATAGAGAGATTTATCCTTTTCAATATTTCTTCAAAAATCTAATATGACTTGGCACGCATTATCGTGGGGTGCAAAATATCCATTTCTATCTGAATATCAATAATTCGTCAACAGAAATCATTGTCGGGTCGTCAGAGGGGGTATAGAGGGATTTTTCATCTTCAAAATGACTTCAAAAATCAAATATGACTTGGCACGCATCATGGTGGGGTACAGAATATTCATTTCCATCTCAATACCAATAATTTTTAAAATGAAAACATTGTCGGGTCGTCAGAGGGGGTATGGAGGGATTTTTCATTTTCAAAATTACCTCAAAATCAAATATGACTTTGCACGCATCATGGTGAGGTGCAGAATATTCATTTCTATCTGAATATCACTAATTCGTCAACAGAAATCATTGTCGGGTCGTCAGAGGGGGATAGAGGGATTTTTCATCTTCAAAATGACTTCAAAAGTCAAATATGACTTGGCACGCATCATGGTGGGGTACAGAATATTCATTTCCATCTCAATACCAATAATTTTTCTAAGGAAAACATTGTCGGGTCGTCAGAGGGGTATAGAGAGATTTTTCATATTCAAAATTACCTCAAAATCAAATATGACTTGGCACGCATCATGGTGGGGTGCAGAATATCCATTTCCATCTGAATAACAATAATTCGTCAACAGAAATCATTGACGGGTCGTTAGAGGGGGTATAGAGGGATTTCTCATTTTCAAAATTTCTTCAAAAATCTAATATGACTTAGCACGCATCATGGTGGGGTGCAGAATATTTATTTCCATCTGAATAACAATAATTCGTCAACAGAAATCATTGTCGTGTCGTCAGAGAGGGTATGGAGGGATTTTTCATATTCAAAATTACTTCAAGAATCTAATATGACTTGGCACGCATCATGGTGGGGTACAGAATATCCATTTCCATTTCAATAACAATAATTTGTCAACAGAAATCATTGTCGGGTCGTCAGAGGGGGTATGGAAGGATTTTTCAATTTCAAAATGACTTCAAAAATCAAATATGACTTGGCACGCATCATGGTGGGGTACAGAATATCCATTTCCATTTCAATAACAATAATTTGTCAACAGAAATCATTGTCGGGTCGTCAGAGGGGGTATATAGGGATTTTTCATTTTCAAAATTTTTTCAAAAATCTAATATGACTAGGCACGCATCATGGTGGGGTGCAAAGTATCCATGTCCATCTGAATAACAATAATTCGTCAACAGAAATCATTGTCGTGTCGTCAGAGGTGGTATGGAGTGATTTTTCATTTTCAAAATTACTTCAAAAATCAAATATATCTTGGCACGCATCATAGTAGGGTGCGAAATATTCATTTCCATCTGAATAACAATAATTCTTCAACAGAAATCATTGTCGGGTAGTCAGAGGGGGTATAGAGGGATTTTTCATTATCAAAATGACTTCAAAAATCAAATATGACTTGGAACGCATCATAGTAGGGTGCAAAACATCAATTTCCATCTAAATAACAATAATTTGTCGACAAAAATCATTGTCGGGTCGTCAGAGGTGGTATAGAGTGATTTTTCATTTTCAAAATTACTTCAAAAATCTAATATGACTAGGCACACATCATGGTGGGGTGCAAAGTATCCATGTCCATCTGAATAACAATAATTCGTCAACAGAAATCATTATCGGGTCGTTATAGGGGGTATAGAGGGATTTTTCATTTTCAAAATAGCTTCAAAAATCAAATATGACTTGGCACGTATCATTGTGGAGTGCATAATATCCATTTCTATCTGAATATCAATAATTCGTCAACAGAAATCATTGTCGGGTCGTCAGAGGGGGTATAGAGGGATTTTTCATCTTCAGAATGACTTCAAAAATCAAATATGACTTGGCACGCATCATGGTGGGGTACAGAATATTAATTTTCATCTCAATACCAATAATTTTTCAAAAGAAAACATTGTCGGGTCGTCAGAGGGGGTATAGAGGGATTTTTCATTTTCAAAATTACCTCAAAATCAAATATGACTTGGCACGAATCATTGTGGGGTGCAGTATATCCATTTCCATCTGAATAACAGTAATTTGTCAACAGAAATCATTGTCGGGTCGTCAGAGGGATTATAGAGTGATTTTTCATTTTCAAAATTACCTCAAAGTCTAATATGACTTGGCACGCATCATGGTGGGGTGCAGAGTATCCATTTCCATCTGAATAACAATAATTCGTCAACAGAAATCATTGACGGGTCGTTAGAAGTGGTATAGAGTTATTTTTCATTTTCAAAGTTACTTCAAAAATCTAATATGACTAGGCACGCATCATGGTGGGGTGCAAAGTATCCATGTCCATCTGAATAACAATGAGTCGTCAACAGAAATCATAGTCGGGTCGTCAGAAGGGGTATAGAGGGATTTTTCATCTTCAAAATTACTTCAAAAATCAAATATGACTTGGCACGCATCATTGTGCGGTACAGAATATTCATTTCCATCTCAATACCAATAAATTTTCAAATGAAATCATTGTCGGGTCGTCAGATGGGGTATAGAGGGATTTTTCATTTTCAAAATTTCCTCAAAATCAAATATGACTTTGCACGCAACATGGTGGAATGCAGAATATCCATTTCCATCTGAATAACAATAATTCGTCAACAGAAATCATTGACGGGTCGTTAGAAGTGGTATAGAGTGATTTTTCATTTTCAAAATTACTTCGAAAATCTAATATGACTAGGCACGCACCATGGTGGGGTGCAAAGTATCCATGTCCATCTGAATAACAATAATTCGTCATCACAAATCATTGTCGTGTCGTTAGAGGGGGTATAGAGGGATTTTTCATTTTCAAAATTGCTTCAAAAATCAAATATGACTTGGCACGTATCATGGTGGAGTGCATAATATCCATTTCTATCTGAATATCAATAATTCGTCAACAGAAATCATTGTCGGGTCGTCAGAGGGGGTATAGAGGGATATTTCATCTTCAAAATGACTTCAAAAATCAAATATGACTTGGCACGCATCATTGTGGGGTACAGAATATTCATCTCCATCTCAATACCAATAATTTTTCAAAAGAAAACATTGTCAGGTCGTCAGAGGGGGTATAGAGGGATTTTTCATTTTCAAAATTACCTCAAAATCAAATATGACTTGGCAAGCATCATGGTGGGCTGCAGAATATCCATTTCATTCTGAATAACAATAATTTGTCATAGAAATCATTGTCGGGTCGTCAGAGGGGGTAAAGAGAGATTTTTCATTTTCAAAATTACCTCAAAATCAAATATGACTTGGCACGCATCATGGTGGGGTGCAGAATATCCATGTCCATCTGAATAACAATTATTCGTCAACAGAAATCATTGTCGTGTCGTTAGAGGGGGTATAGAGGGATTTTTCATTTTCAAAATTGCTTCAAAAATCAAATATGACTTGGCACGTATCATGGTGGAGTGCATAATATCCATTTCTATCTGAATATCAATAATTCGTCAACAGAAATCATTGTCGGGTCGTCAGAGAGGGTATAGAGGGATTTTTCATCTTCAAAATGACTTCAAAAATCAAATATGACTTGGCACGCATCATTGTGGGGTGCAGAATATCCATTTTCATCTGACTAACAATAATTCGTCAACAGAAGTCATTGACGGGTCGTTAGAGGGGGTATAGAGGGATTTTTCATTTTCAAAATTACCTCGAAATCTAATATGACTTGGCACGCATCATAGTAGGGTGCAAAACATCCATTTCCATCTAAATAACAATAATTTGTAGACAAAAATTATTGTCGGGTCGTCAGAGGTGGTATAGAGTGATTTTTCATTTTCAAAATTACTTCAAAAATCTAATATGACTAGGCACGCACCATGGTGGGGTGCAAAGTATCCATGTCCATCTGAATAACAATAATTCGTCATCACAAATCATTGTCGTGTCGTCATAGGGGGTATAGAGAGATTTATCCTTTTCAATATTTCTTCAAAAATCTAATAAGACTTGGCACGCATCATCGTGGGGTGCAAAATATCCATTTCTATCTGAATATCAATAATTCGTCAACAGAAATCATTGTCGGGTCGTCAGAGGGGGTATAGAGGGATTTTTCATTTTCAAAATTACCTCAAAATCAAATATGACTTTGCACGCATCATGGTGAGGTGCAGAATATCCATTTCTATCTGAATATCACTAATTCGTCAACAGAAATCATTGTCGGGTCGTCAGAGGGGGATAGAGGGATTTTTCATCTTCAAAATGACTTCAAAAGTCAAATATGACTTGGCACGCATCATGGTGGGGTACAGAATATTCATTTCCATCTCAATACCAATAATTTTTCTAAAGAAAACATTGTCGGGTCGTCAGAGGGGTATAGAGGGATTTTTCATTTTCAAAATTACCTCAAAATCAAATATGACTTGGCACGCATCATGGTGGGGTGCAGAATATCCATTTCCATCTGAATAACAATAATTCGTCAACAGAAATCATTGACGGGTCGTTAGAGGGGGTATAGAGGGATTTTTCATTTTCAAAATTTCTTCAAAAATCTAATATGACTTAGCACGCATCATGGTGGGGTGCAGAATATTTATTCCCATCTAAATAACAATAATTCGTCAACAGAAATCATTGTCGTGTCGTCAGAGGGGGTATGGAGGGATTTTTCATATTCAAAATTACTTCAAGAATCTAATATGACTTGGCACTCATCATGGTGGGGTGCAAAGTATCCATTCCCATCTGGATAATAATAATTTGGCAACAGAAATCATTGTCGTGTCGTCAGAGGGGGTATGGAAGGATTTTTCAATTTCAAAATGACTTCAAAAATCAAATATGACTTGGCACGCATCATGGTGGGGTACAGAATATCCATTTCCATTTCAATAACAATAATTTGTCAACAGAAATCATTGTCGGGTCGTCAGAGGGGGTATATAGGGATTTTTCATTTTCAAAATTTTTTCAAAAATCTAATATGACTAGGCACGCATCATGGTGGGGTGCAAAGTATCCATGTCCATCTGAATAACAATAATTCGTCAACAGAAATCATTGTCGTGTCGTCAGAGGTGGTATGGAGTGATTTTTCATTTTCAAAATTACTTCAAAAATCAAATATATCTTGGCACGCATCATAGTAGGGTGCGAAATATTGATTTCCATCTGAATAACAATAATTCTTCAACAGAAATCATTGTCGAGTCGTCAGAGGTGGTATAGAGTGATTTTTCATTTTCAAAATTACTTCAAAAATCTAATATGACTAGGCACGCATCATGGTGGGGTGCATAGTATTCATGTCCATCTGAATAACAATAATTCGTCAACAGAAATCATTGTCGTGTCGTCAGAGGTGGTATGGAGTGATTTTTCATTTTCAAAATTACTTCAAAAATCAAATATATCTTGGCACGCATCTTAGTAGGGTGCGAAATATTCATTTCCATCTGAATAACAATAATTCTTCAACAGAAATCATTGTCGGGTAGTCAGAGGGGGTATAGAGGGATTTTTCATTATCAAAATGACTTCAAAAATCAAATATGACTTGGAACGCATCATAGTAGGGTGCAAAACATCAATTTCCATCTAAATAACAATAATTTGTCGACAAAAATCATTGTCGGGTCGTCAGAGGTGGTATAGAGTGATTTTTCATTTTCAAAATTACTTCAAAAATCTAATATGACTAGGCACACATCATGGTGGGGTGCAAAGTATCCATGTTCATCTGAATAACAATAATTCGTCAACAGAAATCATTATCGGGTCGTTATAGGGGGTATAGAGGGATTTTTCATTTTCAAAATAGCTTCAAAAATCAAATATGACTTGGCACGTATCATGGTGGAGTGCATAATATCCATTTCTATCTGAATATCAATAATTCGTCAACAGAAATCATTGTCGGGTCGTCAGAGGGGGTATAGAGGGATTTTTCATCTTCAGAATGACTTCAAAAATCAAATATGACTTGGCACGCATCATGGTGGGGTACAGAATATTAATTTTCATCTCAATACCAATAATTTTTCAAAAGAAAACATTGTCGGGTCGTCAGAGGGGGTATAGAGGGATTTTTCATTTTCAAAATTACCTCAAAATCAAATATGACTTGGCACGAATCATTGTGGGGTGCAGTATATCCATTTCCATCTGAATAACAGTAATTTGTCAACAGAAATCATTGTCGGGTCGTCAGAGGGATTATAGAGTGATTTTTCATTTTCAAAATTACCTCAAAGTCTAATATGACTTGGCACGCATCATGGTGGGGTGCAGAGTATCCATTTCCATCTGAATAACAATAATTCGTCAACAGAAATCATTGACGGGTCGTTAGAAGTGGTATAGAGTTATTTTTCATTTTCAAAGTTACTTCAAAAATCTAATATGACTAGGCACGCATCATGGTGGGGTGCAAAGTATCCATGTCCATCTGAATAACAATAAGTCGTCAACAGAAATCATTGTCGGGTCGTCAGAAGGGGTATAGAGGGATTTTTCATCTTCAAAATTACTTCAAAAATCAAATATGACTTGGCACGCATCATTGTGGGGTACAGAATATTCATTTCCATCTCAATACCAATAAATTTTCAAATGAAATCATTGTCGGGTCGTCAGATGGGGTATAGAGGGATTTTTCATTTTCAAAATTACCTCAAAATCAAATATGACTTTGCACGCAACATGGTGGAATGCAGAATATCCATTTCCATCTGAATAACAATAATTCGTCAACAGAAATCATTGACGGGTCGTTAGAAGTGGTATAGAGTGATTTTTCATTTTCAAAATTACTTCGAAAATCTAATATGACTAGGCACGCACCATGGTGGGGTGCAAAGTATCCATGTCCATCTGAATAACAATAATTCGTCATCACAAATCATTGTCGTGTCGTTAGAGGGGGTATAGAGGGATTTTTCATTTTCAAAATTGCTTCAAAAATCAAATATGACTTGGCACGTATCATGGTGGAGTGCATAATATCCATTTCTATCTGAATATCAATAATTCGTCAACAGAAATCATTGTCGGGTCGTCAGAGGGGGTATAGAGGGATTTTTCATCTTCAAAATGACTTCAAAAATCAAATATGACTTGGCACGCATCATTGTGGGGTACAGAATATTCATCTCCATCTCAATACCAATAATTTTTCAAAAGAAAACATTGTCAGGTCGTCAGAGGGGGTATAGAGGGATTTTTCATTTTCAAAATTACCTCAAAATCAAATATGACTTGGCAAGCATCATGGTGGGCTGCAGAATATCCATTTCATTCTGAATAACAATAATTTGTCATAGAAATTATTGTCGGGTCGTCAGAGGGGGTATAGAGAGATTTTTCATTTTCAAAATTACCTCAAAATCAAATATGACTTGGCACGCATCATGGTGGGGTGCAGAATATCCATATCCATCTGACTAACAATAATTCGTCAACAGAAGTCATTGACGGGTCGTTAGAGGGGGTATAGAGGGATTTTTCATTTTCAAAATTACCTCGAAATCTAATATGACTTGGCACGCATCATAGTAGGGTGCAAAACATCCATTTCCATCTAAATAACAATAATTTGTAGACAAAAATTATAGTCGGGTCGTCAGAGGTGGTATAGAGTGATTTTTCATTTTCAAAATTACTTCAAAAATCTAATATGACTAGGCACGCACCATGGTGGGGTGCAAAGTATCCATGTCCATCTGAATAACAATAATTCGTCATCACAAATCATTGTCGTGTCGTCATAGGGGGTATAGAGAGATTTATCCTTTTCAATATTTCTTCAAAAATCTAATATGACTTGGCACGCATCATCGTGGGGTGCAAAATATCCATTTCTATCTGAATATCAATAATTCGTCAACAGAAATCATTGTCGGGTCGTCAGAGGGGGTATAGAGGGATTTTTCATCTTCAAAATGACTTCAAAAATCAAATATGACTTGGCACGCATCATGGTGGGGTACAGAATATTCATTTCCATCTCAATACCAATAATTTTTAAAATGAAAACATTGTCGGGTCGTCAGAGGGGGTATGGAGGGATTTTTCATTTTCAAAATTACCTCAAAATAAAATATGACTTGGCACGCATCATGGTGGGGTGCAGAATATCCATTTCTATCTGAATATCAATAATTCGTCAACAGAAGTCATTGACGGGTCGTTAGAGGGGGTATAGAGGGATTTTTCATTTTCAAAATTACCTCGAAATCAAATATGACTTGGCACGCATCATAGTAGGGTGCAAAACATCCATTTCCATCTAAATAACAATAATTTGTCGACAAAAATCATTGTCGGGTTGTCAGAGGTGGTATAGAGTGATTTTTAATTTTCAAAATTACTTCAAAAATCTAATATGACTAGGCACGCATCATGGTGGGGTGCAAAGTATCCATGTCCATCTGAATAACAATAATTCGTCAGCTCAAATCATTGTCGTGTCGTCATAGGGGGTATAGAGGGATTTATCCTTTTCAATATTTATTCAAAAATCTAATATGACTTGGCACGCATCATGGTGGGGTACAGAATATCCATTTCTATCTGACCATCAATAATTCGTCAACAGAAATCATTGTCCGGTCTTCAGAGGGGGTATAGAGGGATTTTTCATCTTCAAAATGACTTCAAAAATCAAATATGACTTGGCACGCATCATGGTGGGGTACAGAATATTCATTTCCATCTCAATACCAATAATTTTTAAAAAGAAAACATTGTCGGGTCGTCAGAGGGGGTATAGAGGGATTTTTCATTTTCAAAATTACCTCAAAATAAAATATGACTTGGCACGCATCATGGTGGGGTGCAGAATATCCATTTCTATCTGAATAACAATAATTCTTCAACAGAAATCATTGTCGGGTCGTCAGAGGGGGTATAGAGGGATTTCTCATTATCAAAATGACTTCAAAAATCAAATATGACTTGGCACGCATCATAGTATGGTGCAAAACATCCATTTCCATCTAAATAACAATAATTTGTCGACAAAAATCATTGTCGGGTTGTCAGAGGTGGTATAGAGTGATTTTTAATTTTCAAAATTACTTCAAAAATCTAATATGACTAGGCACGCATCATGGTGGGGTGCAAAGTATCCATGTCCATCTGAATAACAATAATTCGTCAACAGAAATCATTGTCGTGTCGTTAGAGGGGGTATAGAGGGATTTTTCATTTTCAAAATTGCTTCAAAAATCAAATATGACTTGGCACGTATCATGGTGGAGTGCATAATATCCATTTCTATCTGAATATCAATAATTCGTCAACAGAAGTCATTGACGGGTCGTTAGAGGGGGTATAGAGGGATTTTTCATTTTCAAAATTACCTCGAAATCAAATATGACTTGGCACGCATCATAGTAGGGTGCAAAACATCCATTTCCATCTAAATAACAATAATTTGTAGACAAAAATTATTGTCGGGTCGTCAGAGGTGGTATAGAGTGATTTTTCAATTTCAAAATTACTTCAAAAATCTAATATGACTAGGCACGCACCATGGTGGGGTGCAAAGTATCCATGTCCATCTGAATAACAATAATTCGTCATCACAAATCATTGTCGTGTCGTCATAGGGGGTATAGAGAGATTTATCCTTTTCAATATTTCTTCAAAAATCTAATATGACTTGGCACGCATTATCGTGGGGTGCAAAATATCCATTTCTATCTGAATATCAATAATTCGTCAACAGAAATCATTGTCGGGTCGTCAGAGGGGGTATAGAGGGATTTTTCATCTTCAAAATGACTTCAAAAATCAAATATGACTTGGCACGCATCATGGTGGGGTACAGAATATTCATTTCCATCTCAATACCAATAATTTTTAAAATGAAAACATTGTCGGGTCGTCAGAGGGGGTATGGAGGGATTTTTCATTTTCAAAATTACCTCAAAATCAAATATGACTTTGCACGCATCATGGTGAGGTGCAGAATATTCATTTCTATCTGAATATCACTAATTCGTCAACAGAAATCATTGTCGGGTCGTCAGAGGGGGATAGAGGGATTTTTCATCTTCAAAATGACTTCAAAAGTCAAATATGACTTGGCACGCATCATGGTGGGGTACAGAATATTCATTTCCATCTCAATACCAATAATTTTTCTAAGGAAAACATTGTCGGGTCGTCAGAGGGGTATAGAGAGATTTTTCATATTCAAAATTACCTCAAAATCAAATATGACTTGGCACGCATCATGGTGGGGTGCAGAATATCCATTTCCATCTGAATAACAATAATTCGTCAACAGAAATCATTGACGGGTCGTTAGAGGGGGTATAGAGGGATTTCTCATTTTCAAAATTTCTTCAAAAATCTAATATGACTTAGCACGCATCATGGTGGGGTGCAGAATATTTATTTCCATCTGAATAACAATAATTCGTCAACAGAAATCATTGTCGTGTCGTCAGAGAGGGTATGGAGGGATTTTTCATATTCAAAATTACTTCAAGAATCTAATATGACTTGGCACGCATCATGGTGGGGTACAGAATATCCATTTCCATTTCAATAACAATAATTTGTCAACAGAAATCATTGTCGGGTCGTCAGAGGGGGTATGGAAGGATTTTTCAATTTCAAAATGACTTCAAAAATCAAATATGACTTGGCACGCATCATGGTGGGGTACAGAATATCCATTTCCATTTCAATAACAATAATTTGTCAACAGAAATCATTGTCGGGTCGTCAGAGGGGGTATATAGGGATTTTTCATTTTCAAAATTTTTTCAAAAATCTAATATTGACTAGGCACGCATCATGGTGGGGTGCAAAGTATCCATGTCCATCTGAATAACAATAATTCGTCAACAGAAATCATTGTCGTGTCGTCAGAGGTGGTATGGAGTGATTTTTCATTTTCAAAATTACTTCAAAAATCAAATATATCTTGGCACGCATCATAGTAGGGTGCGAAATATTCATTTCCATCTGAATAACAATAATTCTTCAACAGAAATCATTGTCGGGTAGTCAGAGGGGGTATAGAGGGATTTTTCATTATCAAAATGACTTCAAAAATCAAATATGACTTGGAACGCATCATAGTAGGGTGCAAAACATCAATTTCCATCTAAATAACAATAATTTGTCGACAAAAATCATTGTCGGGTCGTCAGAGGTGGTATAGAGTGATTTTTCATTTTCAAAATTACTTCAAAAATCTAATATGACTAGGCACACATCATGGTGGGGTGCAAAGTATCCATGTCCATCTGAATAACAATAATTCGTCAACAGAAATCATTATCGGGTCGTTATAGGGGGTATAGAGGGATTTTTCATTTTCAAAATAGCTTCAAAAATCAAATATGACTTGGCACGTATCATTGTGGAGTGCATAATATCCATTTCTATCTGAATATCAATAATTCGTCAACAGAAATCATTGTCGGGTCGTCAGAGGGGGTATAGAGGGATTTTTCATCTTCAGAATGACTTCAAAAATCAAATATGACTTGGCACGCATCATGGTGGGGTACAGAATATTAATTTTCATCTCAATACCAATAATTTTTCAAAAGAAAACATTGTCGGGTCGTCAGAGGGGGTATAGAGGGATTTTTCATTTTCAAAATTACCTCAAAATCAAATATGACTTGGCACGAATCATTGTGGGGTGCAGTATATCCATTTCCATCTGAATAACAGTAATTTGTCAACAGAAATCATTGTCGGGTCGTCAGAGGGATTATAGAGTGATTTTTCATTTTCAAAATTACCTCAAAGTCTAATATGACTTGGCACGCATCATGGTGGGGTGCAGAGTATCCATTTCCATCTGAATAACAATAATTCGTCAACAGAAATCATTGACGGGTCGTTAGAAGTGGTATAGAGTTATTTTTCATTTTCAAAGTTACTTCAAAAATCTAATATGACTAGGCACGCATCATGGTGGGGTGCAAAGTATCCATGTCCATCTGAATAACAATGAGTCGTCAACAGAAATCATAGTCGGGTCGTCAGAAGGGGTATAGAGGGATTTTTCATCTTCAAAATTACTTCAAAAATCAAATATGACTTGGCACGCATCATTGTGCGGTACAGAATATTCATTTCCATCTCAATACCAATAAATTTTCAAATGAAATCATTGTCGGGTCGTCAGATGGGGTATAGAGGGATTTTTCATTTTCAAAATTACCTCAAAATCAAATATGACTTTGCACGCAACATGGTGGAATGCAGAATATCCATTTCCATCTGAATAACAATAATTCGTCAACAGAAATCATTGACGGGTCGTTAGAAGTGGTATAGAGTGATTTTTCATTTTCAAAATTACTTCGAAAATCTAATATGACTAGGCACGCACCATGGTGGGGTGCAAAGTATCCATGTCCATCTGAATAACAATAATTCGTCATCACAAATCATTGTCGTGTCGTTAGAGGGGGTATAGAGGGATTTTTCATTTTCAAAATTGCTTCAAAAATCAAATATGACTTGGCACGTATCATGGTGGAGTGCATAATATCCATTTCTATCTGAATATCAATAATTCGTCAACAGAAATCATTGTCGGGTCGTCAGAGGGGGTATAGAGGGATATTTCATCTTCAAAATGACTTCAAAAATCAAATATGACTTGGCACGCATCATTGTGGGGTACAGAATATTCATCTCCATCTCAATACCAATAATTTTTCAAAAGAAAACATTGTCAGGTCGTCAGAGGGGGTATAGAGGGATTTTTCATTTTCAAAATTACCTCAAAATCAAATATGACTTGGCAAGCATCATGGTGGGCTGCAGAATATCCATTTCATTCTGAATAACAATAATTTGTCATAGAAATCATTGTCGGGTCGTCAGAGGGGGTAAAGAGAGATTTTTCATTTTCAAAATTACCTCAAAATCAAATATGACTTGGCACGCATCATGGTGGGGTGCAGAATATCCATGTCCATCTGAATAACAATTATTCGTCAACAGAAATCATTGTCGTGTCGTTAGAGGGGGTATAGAGGGATTTTTCATTTTCAAAATTGCTTCAAAAATCAAATATGACTTGGCACGTATCATGGTGGAGTGCATAATATCCATTTCTATCTGAATATCAATAATTCGTCAACAGAAATCATTGTCGGGTCGTCAGAGAGGGTATAGAGGGATTTTTCATCTTCAAAATGACTTCAAAAATCAAATATGACTTGGCACGCATCATTGTGGGGTGCAGAATATCCATTTTCATCTGACTAACAATAATTCGTCAACAGAAGTCATTGACGGGTCGTTAGAGGGGGTATAGAGGGATTTTTCATTTTCAAAATTACCTCGAAATCTAATATAACTTGGCACGCATCATAGTAGGGTGCAAAACATCCATTTCCATCTAAATAACAATAATTTGTAGACAAAAATTATTGTCGGGTCGTCAGAGGTGGTATAGAGTGATTTTTCATTTTCAAAATTACTTCAAAAATCTAATATGACTAGGCACGCACCATGGTGGGGTGCAAAGTATCCATGTCCATCTGAATAACAATAATTCGTCATCACAAATCATTGTCGTGTCGTCATAGGGGGTATAGAGAGATTTATCCTTTTCAATATTTCTTCAAAAATCTAATATGACTTGGCACGCATCATCGTGGGGTGCAAAATATCCATTTCTATCTGAATATCAATAATTCGTCAACAGAAATCATTGTCGGGTCGTCAGAGGGGGTATAGAGGGATTTTTCATTTTCAAAATTACTTCAAAATCAAATATGACTTTGCACGCATCATGGTGAGGTGCAGAATATCCATTTCTATCTGAATATCACTAATTCGTCAACAGAAATCATTGTCGGGTCGTCAGAGGGGGATAGAGGGATTTTTCATCTTCAAAATGACTTCAAAAGTCAAATATGACTTGGCACGCATCATGGTGGGGTACAGAATATTCATTTCCATCTCAATACCAATAATTTTTCTAAGGAAAACATTGTCGGGTCGTCAGAGGGGTATAGAGGGATTTTTCATTTTCAAAATTACCTCAAAATCAAATATGACTTGGCACGCATCATGGTGGGGTGCAGAATATCCATTTCCATCTGAATAACAATAATTCGTCAACAGAAATCATTGACGGGTCGTTAGAGGGGGTATAGAGGGATTTTTCATTTTCAAAATTTCTTCAAAAATCTAATATGACTTAGCACGCATCATGGTGGGGTGCAGAATATTTATTCCCATCTAAATAACAATAATTCGTCAACAGAAATCATTGTCGTGTCGTCAGAGGGGGTATGGAGGGATTTTTCATATTCAAAATTACTTCAAGAATCTAATATGACTTGGCACTCATCATGGTGGGGTGCAAAGTATCCATTCCCATCTGGATAATAATAATTTGGCAACAGAAATCATTGTCGTGTCGTCAGAGGGGGTATGGAAGGATTTTTCAATTTCAAAATGACTTCAAAAATCAAATATGACTTGGCACGCATCATGGTGGGGTACAGAATATCCATTTCCATTTCAATAACAATAATTTGTCAACAGAAATCATTGTCGGGTCGTCAGAGGGGGTATATAGGGATTTTTCATTTTCAAAATTTTTTCAAAAATCTAATATGACTAGGCACGCATCATGGTGGGGTGCAAAGTATCCATGTCCATCTGAATAACAATAATTCGTCAACAGAAATCATTGTCGTGTCGTCAGAGGTGGTATGGAGTGATTTTTCATTTTCAAAATTACTTCAAAAATCAAATATATCTTGGCACGCATCATAGTAGGGTGCGAAATATTGATTTCCATCTGAATAACAATAATTCTTCAACAGAAATCATTGTCGAGTCGTCAGAGGTGGTATAGAGTGATTTTTCATTTTCAAAATTACTTCAAAAATCTAATATGACTAGGCACGCATCATGGTGGGGTGCATAGTATTCATGTCCATCTGAATAACAATAATTCGTCAACAGAAATCATTGTCGTGTCGTCAGAGGTGGTATGGAGTGATTTTTCATTTTCAAAATTACTTCAAAAATCAAATATATCTTGGCACGCATCTTAGTAGGGTGCGAAATATTCATTTCCATCTGAATAACAATAATTCTTCAACAGAAATCATTGTCGGGTAGTCAGAGGGGGTATAGAGGGATTTTTCATTATCAAAATGACTTCAAAAATCAAATATGACTTGGAACGCATCATAGTAGGGTGCAAAACATCAATTTCCATCTAAATAACAATAATTTGTCGACAAAAATCATTGTCGGGTCGTCAGAGGTGGTATAGAGTGATTTTTCATTTTCAAAATTACTTCAAAAATCTAATATGACTAGGCACACATCATGGTGGGGTGCAAAGTATCCATGTTCATCTGAATAACAATAATTCGTCAACAGAAATCATTATCGGGTCGTTATAGGGGGTATAGAGGGATTTTTCATTTTCAAAATAGCTTCAAAAATCAAATATGACTTGGCACGTATCATGGTGGAGTGCATAATATCCATTTCTATCTGAATATCAATAATTCGTCAACAGAAATCATTGTCGGGTCGTCAGAGGGGGTATAGAGGGATTTTTCATCTTCAGAATGACTTCAAAAATCAAATATGACTTGGCACGCATCATGGTGGGGTACAGAATATTAATTTTCATCTCAATACCAATAATTTTTCAAAAGAAAACATTGTCGGGTCGTCAGAGGGGGTATAGAGGGATTTTTCATTTTCAAAATTACCTCAAAATCAAATATGACTTGGCACGAATCATTGTGGGGTGCAGTATATCCATTTCCATCTGAATAACAGTAATTTGTCAACAGAAATCATTGTCGGGTCGTCAGAGGGATTATAGAGTGATTTTTCATTTTCAAAATTACCTCAAAGTCTAATATGACTTGGCACGCATCATGGTGGGGTGCAGAGTATCCATTTCCATCTGAATAACAATAATTCGTCAACAGAAATCATTGACGGGTCGTTAGAAGTGGTATAGAGTTATTTTTCATTTTCAAAGTTACTTCAAAAATCTAATATGACTAGGCACGCATCATGGTGGGGTGCAAAGTATCCATGTCCATCTGAATAACAATAAGTCGTCAACAGAAATCATTGTCGGGTCGTCAGAAGGGGTATAGAGGGATTTTTCATCTTCAAAATTACTTCAAAAATCAAATATGACTTGGCACGCATCATTGTGGGGTACAGAATATTCATTTCCATCTCAATACCAATAAATTTTCAAATGAAATCATTGTCGGGTCGTCAGATGGGGTATAGAGGGATTTTTCATTTTCAAAATTACCTCAAAATCAAATATGACTTTGCACGCAACATGGTGGAATGCAGAATATCCATTTCCATCTGAATAACAATAATTCGTCAACAGAAATCATTGACGGGTCGTTAGAAGTGGTATAGAGTGATTTTTCATTTTCAAAATTACTTCGAAAATCTAATATGACTAGGCACGCACCATGGTGGGGTGCAAAGTATCCATGTCCATCTGAATAACAATAATTCGTCATCACAAATCATTGTCGTGTCGTTAGAGGGGGTATAGAGGGATTTTTCATTTTCAAAATTGCTTCAAAAATCAAATATGACTTGGCACGTATCATGGTGGAGTGCATAATATCCATTTCTATCTGAATATCAATAATTCGTCAACAGAAATCATTGTCGGGTCGTCAGAGGGGGTATAGAGGGATTTTTCATCTTCAAAATGACTTCAAAAATCAAATATGACTTGGCACGCATCATTGTGGGGTACAGAATATTCATCTCCATCTCAATACCAATAATTTTTCAAAAGAAAACATTGTCAGGTCGTCAGAGGGGGTATAGAGGGATTTTTCATTTTCAAAATTACCTCAAAATCAAATATGACTTGGCAAGCATCATGGTGGGCTGCAGAATATCCATTTCATTCTGAATAACAATAATTTGTCATAGAAATCATTGTCGGGTCGTCAGAGGGGGTATAGAGAGATTTTTCATTTTCAAAATTACCTCAAAATCAAATATGACTTGGCACGCATCATGGTGGGGTGCAGAATATCCATTTCCATCTGACTAACAATAATTCGTCAACAGAAGTCATTGACGGGTCGTTAGAGGGGGTATAGAGGGATTTTTCATTTTCAAAATTACCTCGAAATCTAATATGACTTGGCACGCATCATAGTAGGGTGCAAAACATCCATTTCCATCTAAATAACAATAATTTGTAGACAAAAATTATTGTCGGGTCGTCAGAGGTGGTATAGAGTGATTTTTCATTTTCAAAATTACTTCAAAAATCTAATATGACTAGGCACGCACCATGGTGGGGTGCAAAGTATCCATGTCCATCTGAATAACAATAATTCGTCATCACAAATCATTGTCGTGTCGTCATAGGGGGTATAGAGAGATTTATCCTTTTCAATATTTCTTCAAAAATCTAATATGACTTGGCACGCATCATCGTGGGGTGCAAAATATCCATTTCTATCTGAATATCAATAATTCGTCAACAGAAATCATTGTCGGGTCGTCAGAGGGGGTATAGAGGGATTTTTCATCTTCAAAATGACTTCAAAAATCAAATATGACTTGGCACGCATCATGGTGGGGTACAGAATATTCATTTCCATCTCAATACCAATAATTTTTAAAATGAAAACATTGTCGGGTCGTCAGAGGGGGTATGGAGGGATTTTTCATTTTCAAAATTACCTCAAAATCAAATATGACTTTGCACGCATCATGGTGAGGTGCAGAATATCCATTTCTTTCTGAATATCGCTAATTCGTCAACAGAAATCATTGTCGGGTCGTCAGAGGGGGATAGAGGGATTTTTCATCTTCAAAATGACTTCAAAAATCAAATATGACTTGGCACGCATCGTGGTGGGGTACAGAATATTCATTTCCATCTCAATACCAATAATTTTTCAAAGGAAAACATTGTCGGGTCGTCAGAGGGGTATAGAGGGATTTTTCAATTTCAAAATTACCTCAAAATCAAATATGACTTGGCACGCATCATGGTGGGGTGCAGAATATCCATTTCCATCTGAATAACAATAATTCGTCAACAGATATCATTGACGGGTCGTTAGAGGGGGTATAGAGGGATTTTTCATTTTCAAAATTTCTTCAAAAATCTAATATGACTTGGCACGCATCATGGTGGGGTGCAGAATATTTATTCCCATCTGAATAACAATAATTCGTCAACAGAAATCATTGTCGTATCGTCAGAGGGGGTATGGAGGGATTTTTCATATTCAAAATTACTTCAAGAATCTAATATGACTTGGCACTCATCATGGTGGGGTGCAAAGTATCCATTCCCATCTGAATAATAATAATTTGGCAACAGAAATCATTCTCGTGTCGTCAGAGGGGGTATGGAAGGATTTTTCAATTCCAAAATGACTTCAAAAATCAAATATGACTTGGCACGCATCATGCTGGGGTACAGAATATCCATTTCCGTCTCAATAACAATAATTTGTCAACAGAAATCATTGTCGGGTCGTCAGAGGGGGTATAGAGGGATTTTTCATTTTCAAAATTTCTTCAAAAATCTAATATGACTTGGCACGCATCATGGTGGGGTGCAGAATATTTATTCCCATCTAAATAACAATAATTCTACAACAGAAATCAATGTCGTGTCGTCAGAGGGGGTATGGAGGGATTTTTCATTTTCAAAATGACTTCAAAAATCAAATATGACTTGGCACGCATCATGGTGGGGTACAGAATATCCATTTCCATTTCAATAACAATAATTTGTCAACAGAAATCATTGTCGGGAAGTCAGAGGGGGTATAGAGGGATTTTTCGTTTTCAAAATTACCTCAAAATCAAATATGACTTAGCACGCATCATGGTGGGCTGCAGAATATTCATTTCCATCTGAATAACAATAATTCGTCAACAGAAATCATTGACGGGTCGTTAGAGGGGGTATAGAGGGATTTTTCATTTTCAAAATTACCTCGAAATCAAATGTGACTTGGCACGCATCATGGTGGGGTGCAGAATATCCATTTCCATCTGAATAAATATAATTCGTCAACAGAAATCATTGTCGTGTCGTCAGAGGTGGTATGGAGTGATTTTTCATTTTCAAAATTACTTCAAAAATCTAATATGACTAGGCACGCATCATGGTGGGGTGCAAAGTATCCATGTCCATCTGAATAACAATAATTCGTCAACAGAAATCATTGTCGTGTCGTCAGAAGTGGTATGGAGTGATTTTTCATTTTCAAAATTACTTCAAAAATCAAATATATCTTGGCACGCATCATAGTAGGGTGCGAAGTATTCATTTCCATCTGAATAACAATAATTCTTCAACAGAAATCATTGTCGGGTCGTCAGAGGTGGTATAAAGTGATTTTTCATTTTCAAAATTACTTCAAAAATCTAATATGACTAGGCACGCATCATGGTGGGGTGCAAAGTATCCTTGTCCATCTGAATAACAATAATTCGTCAACAGAAATCATTGTCGTGTCGTCAGAAGTGGTATGGAGTGATTTTTCATTTTCAAAATTACTTCAAAAATCAAATATATCTTGGCACGCATCATAGTAGGGTGCGAAATATTCATTTCCATCTGAATAACAATAATTCTTCAACAGAAATCATTGTCGGGTCGTCAGAGGTGGTATAGAGTGATTTTTCATTTTCAAAATTACTTCAAAAATCTAATATGACTAGGCACGCATCATGGTGGGGTGCAAAGTATCCATGTCCATCTGAATAACAATAATTCGTCAACAGAAATCATTGTCGTGTCGTCAGAGGTGGTATGGAGTGATTTTTCATTTTCAAAATTACTTCAAAAATCAAATATATCTTGGCACGCATCATAGTAGGGTGCGAAATATTCATTTCCATCTGAATAACAATAATTCTTCAACAGAAATCATTGTCGGGTCGTCAGAGGGGGTATAGAGGGATTTTTCATTATCAAAATGACTTCAAAAATCAAATTTGACTTGGAACGCATCATAGTAGGGTGCAAAATATCCATTTCCATCTAAATAACAATAATTTGTCGACAAAAATCATTGTCGGGTCGTCAGAGGTGGTATAGAGTGATTTTTCATTTTCAAAATTACTTCAAAAATCTAATATGACTAGGCACACATCATGGTGGGGTGCAAAGTATCCATGTCCATCTGTATATCAATAATTCGTCAACAGAAATCATTGTCGGGTCGTCAGAGGGGGTATAGAGGGATTTTTCATCTTCAGAATGACTTCAAATATCAAATATGACTTGGCACGCATCATGGTGGGGTACAGAATAATCATTTTCATCTCAATACCAATAATTTTTCAAAAGAAAACATTGTCGGGTCGTCAGAGGGGGTATAGAGGGATTTTTCATTTTCAAAATTACCTCAAAATCAAATATGACTTGGCACGAATCATTGTGGGGTGCAGTATATCCATTTCCATCTGAATAACAGTAATTTGTCAACAGATATCATTGTCGGGTCGTCAGAGGGATTATAGAGGGATTTTTCATTTTCAAAATTACCTCAAAGTCTAATATGACTTGGCACGCATGATGGTGGGGTGCAGAGTATCCATTTCCATCTGAATAACAATAATTCGTCAACAGAAATCATTGACGGGTCATTAGAAGTGGTATAGAGTGATTTTTCATTTTCAAAGTTACTTCAAAAATCTAATATGACTAGGCACGCATCATGGTGGGGTGCAAAGTATCCATGTCCATCAGAATGACAATAAGTCGTCAACAGAAATCATTGTCGGGTCGTCAGAAGGGGTATAGAGGGATTTTTCATCTTCAAAATTACTTCAAAAATCTAATATGACTAGGCACGCACCATGGTGGAGTGCAAAGTATCCATGTCTATCTGAATAACAATAATTCGTCATCACAAATCATTGTCGTGTCGTCATAGGGGGTATAGAGAGATTTATCCTTTTCAATATTTCTTCAAAAATCTAATATGACTTGGCACGCATCATCGTGGGGTGCAAAATATCCATTTCTATCTGAATATCAATAATTCGTCAACAGAAATCATTGTCGGGTCGTCAGAGTGGGTATAGAGGGATTTTTCATCTTCAAAATGACTTCAAAAATCAAATATGACTTGGCACGCATCATGGTGGGGTACAGAATATTCATTTCCATCTCAATACCAATAATTTTTAAAATGAAAACATTGTCGGGTCGTCAGAGGGGGTATGGAGGGATTTTTCATTTTCTAAATTACCTTAAAATCAAAAATGACTTTGCACGCATCATGGTGAGGTGCAGAATATCCATTTCTATCTGAATATCACTAATTCGTCAACAGAAATCATTGTCGGGTCGTCAGAGGGGGATAGAGGGATTTTTCATCTTCAAAATGACTTCAAAAATCAAATATGACTTGGCACGCATCATGGTGGGGTACAGAATATTCATTTCCATCTCAATACCAATAATTTTTCAAAGGTAAACATTGTCGGGTCGTCAGAGGGGGTATAGAGGGATTTTTCATTTTCAAAATTACCTCACAATCAAATATGACTTGGCACGCATCATGGTGGGGTGCAGAATATCCATTTCCATCTGAATAACAATAATTCGTCAACAGAAATCATTGACGGGTCGTTAGAGGGGGTATAGAGGGATTTTTCATTTTCAAAATTGCTTCAAAAATCAAATATGACTTGGCACGTATCATAGTGGAGTGCATAATGTCCATTTCTATCTGAATATCAATAAATCGTCAACAGAAATCATTGTCGGGTCGTCAGAGGGGGTATAGAGGGATTTTTCATCTTCAAAATGACTTCAAAAATCAAATATGACTTGGCACGCATCATTGTGGGGTACAGAATATTCATCTCCATCTCAATACCAATAATTTTTCAAAAGAAAACATTGTCAGGTCGTCAGAGGGGGTATAGAGGGATTTTTCATTTTCAAAATTACCTCAAAATCAAATATGACTTGGCAAGCATCATGGTGGGCTGCAGAATATCCATTTCATTCTGAATAACAATAATTTGTCATAGAAATCATTGTCGGGTCGTCAGAGGGGGTATAGAGAGACTTTTCTTTTTCAAAATGACTTCAAAAATCAAATATGCCTTGGCACGCATCATTGTGGGGAATAGAATATCCATTTCCATCTCAATAACAATAATTTGTCAACAGAAATCATTGTCGGGTCGTCAGAGGGGGTATAGAGGGATTTTTCATTTTGAAAATGACTTCAAAAATCAAATATGACTTGGAACGCATCATGGTGGGGTACAGAATATCCATTTCCATTTCAATAACAATAATTTGTCAACAGAAATCATTGTCGGGTCGTCAGAGGGGGTATAGAGGGATTTTTCATTTTCAAAATTACCTCAAAATCAAATAAGACTTGGCACGCATCATGGTGGGGTGCAGAATATCCATTTCCATCTGAATAACAATAATTCGTCAACAGAAGTCATTGACGGGTCGTTAGAGGGGGTATAGAGGGATTTTTCATTTTCAAAATTACCTCGAAATCAAATATGACTTGGCACGCATCATAGTAGGGTGCAAAACATCCATTTCCATCTAAATAACAATAATTTGTAGACAAAAATTATTGTCGGGTCGTCAGAGGTGGTATAGAGTGATTTTTCATTTTCAAAATTACTTCAAAAATCTAATATGACTAGGCACGCACCATGGTGGGGTGCAAAGTATCCATGTCCATCTGAATAACAATAATTCGTCATCACAAATCATTGTCGTGTCGTCATAGGGGGTATAGAGAGATTTATCCTTTTCAATATTTCTTCAAAAATCTAATATGACTTGGCACGCATTATCGTGGGGTGCAAAATATCCATTTCTATCTGAATATCAATAATTCGTCAACAGAAATCATTGTCGGGTCGTCAGAGGGGGTATAGAGGGATTTTTCATCTTCAAAATGACTTCAAAAATCAAATATGACTTGGCACGCATCATGGTGGGGTACAGAATATTCATTTCCATCTCAATACCAATAATTTTTGAAATGAAAACATTGTCGGGTCGTCAGAGGGGGTATGGAGGGATTTTTCATTTTCAATATTACCTCAAAATCAAATATGACTTTGCACGCATCATGGTGAGGTGCAGAATATCCATTTCTTTCTGAATATCGCTAATTCGTCAACAGAAATCATTGTCGGGTCGTCAGAGGGGGATAGAGGGATTCTTCATCTTCAAAATGACTTCAAAAATCAAATATGACTTGGCACGCATCATGGTGGGGTACAGAATATTCATTTCCATCTCAATACCAATAATTTTTCAAAGGAAAACATTGTCGGGTCGTCAGAGGGGTATAGAGGGATTTTTCAATTTCAAAATTACCTCAAAATCAAATATGACTTGGCACGCATCATGGTGGGGTGCAGAATATCCATTTCCATCTGAATAACAATAATTCGTCAACAGATATCATTGACGGGTCGTTAGAGGGGGTTTAGAGGAATTTTTCATTTTCAAAATTTCTTCAAAAATCTAATATGACTTGGCACGCATCATGGTGGGGTGCAGAATATTTATTCCCATCTGAATAACAATAATTCGTCAACAGAAATCATTGTCGTGTCGTCAGAGGGGGTATGGAGGGATTTTTCATATTCAAAATTACTTCAAGAATCTAATATGACTTGGCACTCATCATGGTGGGGTGCAAAGTATCCATTCCCATCTGAATAATAATAATTTGGCAACAGAAATCATTGTCGGGTCGTCAGAGGGGGTATAGAGAAATTTTTCATTTTCAAAATTTCTTCAAAAATCTAATATGACTTGACACGCATCATGGTGGGGTGCAGAATATTTATTCCCATCTAAATAACAATAATTCGTCATCAGAAATCATTGTCGTGTCGTCAGAGGGGGTATGGAGGGATATTTCATTTTCAAAATGACTTCAAAAATCAAATATGACTTGGCACGCATCATGGTGGGGTACAGAATATCCATTTCCATTTCAATAACAATAATTTGTCAACAGAAATCATTGTCGCGTCGTCAGAGGGGGTATGGAGGGATTTTTCATTTTCAAAATGACTTCAAAAATCAAATATGACTTGGCACGCATCATGGTGGGGTACAGAATATCCATTTCCATTTCAATAACAATAATTCGTCAACAGAAATCATTGTCGTGTCGTCAGAGGGGGATAGAGGGATTTTTCATCTTCAAAATGACTTCAAAAATCAAATATGACTTGGCACGCATCATGGTGGGGTACAGAATATTCATTTCCATGTCAATACCAATAATTTTTCAAAGGTAAACATTGTCGGGTCGTCAGAGGGGGTATAGAGGGATTTTTCATTTTCAAAATTACCTCAAAATCAAATATGACTTGGCACGCATCATGGTGGGGTGCAGAATATCCATTTCCATCTGAATAACAATAATTCGTCAACAGAAATCATTGACGGGTCGTTAGAGGGGGTATAGAGGGATTTTTCATTTTCAAAATTGCTTCAAAAATCAAATATGACTTGGCACGTATTATGGTGTAGTGCATAATATCCATTTCTATCTGAATATCAATAATTCGTCAACAGAAATCATTGTCGGGTCGTCAGAGGGGGTATAGAGGGATTTTTCATCTTCAAAATGACTTCAAAAATCAAATATGACTTGGCACGCATCATTGTGGGGTACAGAATATTCATCTCCATCTCAATACCAATAATTTTTCAAAAGAGAACATTGTCAGGTCGTCAGAGGGTGTATAGAGGGATTTTTCATTTTCAAAATTACCTCAAAATCAAATATGACTTGGCAAGCATCATGGTGGGCTGCAGAATATCCATTTCATTCTGAATAACAATAATTTGTCATAGAAATCATTGTCGGGTCGTCAGAGGGGGTATAGAGAGATTTTTCTTTTTCAAAATGACTTCAAAAATCAAATATGCCTTGGCACGCATCATTGTGGGGAATAGAATATCCATTTCCATCTCAATAACAATAATTTGTCAACAGAAATCATTGTCGGGTATTCGGAGGGGGTATAGAGGGATTTTTCATTTTGAAAATGACTTCAAAAATCAAATATGACTTGGCACGCATCATGGTGGGGTACAGAATATCCATTTCCATTTCAATAACAATAATTTGTCAACAGAAATCATTGTCGGGTCGTCAGAGGGGGTATGGAGGGATTTTTCATATTCAAAATTACTTCAAGAATCTAATATGACTTGGCACTCAACATGATGGGGTGCAAAGTATCCATTCCCATCCATAAAATAATAATTCGGCAACAGAAATCATTGTCGTGACGTCAGAGGGGGTATGGAGGGATTTTTCATTTTCACGATGACTTCAAAAATCAAATATGACTTGGCACGCATCATGGTGGGGTACAGAATATCCATTTCCATCTCAATAACAATAATTTGTCAACATAAATCATTGTCGGGTCGTCAGAGGGGGTATAGAGGGATTTTTCTAATTTCAAAATGACTTCAAAATTCAAATATGGCTTAGCACGCATCATGGTGGGGTACAGAATATCCATTTCCATTTCAATAACAATAATTTGTCAACAGAAATCATTCTCGGGTCGTCAGAGGGAGTATAGAGGGATTTTTCATTTTCAAAATTACCTCAAAATCAAATATGACTTGGAACGCATCATTGTGGGCTGCAGAATATCCATTTCCATCTGAATAACAATAATTCTTCAACAGAAATCATTGTCGGCTCGTCAGAGGTGGTATAGAGTGATTTTTCATTTACAAAATTACTTCTAAAATCTAATATGACTAGGCACGCATCATGGTGGGGTGCAAAGTATCCATGTCCATCTGAATAACAATAATTCGTCAGCTCAAATCATTGTCGTGTCGTCATAGGGGGTATAGAGGGATTTATCCTTTTCAATATTTATTCAAAAATCTAATATGACTTGGCACGCATCATGGTGGGGTACAGAATATCCATTTCTATCTGACTATCAATAATTCGTCAACAGAAATCATTGTCGGGTCGTCAGAGGGGGTATAGAGGGATTTTTCATCTTCAAAATGACTTCAAAAATCAAATATGACATGGCACGCATCATGGTGGGGTACAGAATATTCATTTCCATCTCAATACCAATAATTTTTAAAAAGAAAACATTGTCGGGTCGTCAGAGGGGGTATAGAGGGATTTTTCATTTTCAAAATTACCTCAAAATAAAATATGACTTGGCACGCATCATGGTGGGGTGCAGAATATTCATTTCTATCTGAATATCAATAATTCGTCAACAGAAATCATTGTCGGGTCGTCAGAGGGGATATAGAGGGATTTTTCATTTTCAAAATGATTTCAAAAATCAAATATGACTTGGCACGCATCATGGTGGGGTACAGAATATTCATTTCCATCTCAATACCAATAGTTTTTCAAAAGAAAACATTGTCGGGTCGTCAGAGGGGGTATAGAGGGATTTTTCATTTTCAAAGTTACCTCAAAATCAAATATGACTTGGCACGCATCATGGTGGGGTGCAGAATATCCATTTCCATCTGAATAACAATAATTCGTCAACAGAAATCATTGACGGGTCGTCAGAGGGGGTATAGAGGGATTTTTCATTTTCAAATTTACCTCAAAATCAAATATGACTTGGCACGCATCATGGTGGGGTGCAGAATATCCATTTCCATCCGAATAACAATAATTCGTCAACAGAAATCTTTGTGTCGTCAGAGGGGGTATGGAGGGATTTTTCATATTCAAAATTACTTCAAGAATCTAATATGACTTGGCACTCATCATTGTGGGGTGCAAAGTATCCATACCCATCTGAATAATAATAATTCGTCAACAGAAATCATTGACGGGTCGTCAGAGGGGGTATAGAGGGAATTTTCATTTTCAAAGTCACCTCAAAATCAAATATGACTTGGCACGCATCATGGTGGGGTGCAGAATATCCATTCCCATCTGAATAACAATAATTCGTCAACAGAAATCTTCGTGTCGTCAGAGATGGTAAGGAGGAATTTTTCATATTCAAAATTACTTCAAGAATCTAATATGACTTGGCACTCATCATTGTGGGGTGCAAAGTATCGATACCCATCTGAATAATAATAATTCGGCAACAGATATCATTGTCGTGTCGTCAGAGGGGGTATGGAGGGATTTTTCATTTTCAAAATGACTTCATAAATCAAATATGGCTTGGCACGCATCATGGTGGGGTACAGAATATCCATTTCCATTTTAATAACAATAATTTGCCAACAGAAATCATTGTCGGGTCGTCAGAGGGGGTAAAGAGGGATTTTTCATTTTCAAAATTACCTCAAGATCAAATATGACTTGGCACGCATCATGGTGGGCTGCAGAATATCCATTTTCATTTGAATAACAATAATTCGTCAACAGAAATCATTGACGGGACGTTAGAGGGGGTATAGAGGGATTCTTCATTTTCAAAATGACTTCAAAAATCAAATATGGCTTGGCACGCATCATGGTGGGGTACAGAATATCCATTTCCATTTCAATAACAATAATTTGTCAACAGAAATCATTGTCGGGTCGTCAGAGGGGGTATAGAGGGATTTTTCATTTTCAAAATTACTTCAAAAATCAAATATGGCTTGGCACGCATCATGGTGGGGTACAGAATATCCATTTCCATTTTAATAACAATAATTCGCCAACAGAAATCATTGTCGGGTCGTCAGAGGGGGTAAAGAGGGATTTTTCATTTTCAAAATTACCTCAAGATCAAATATGACTTGGCACGCATCATGGTAGGCTGCAGAATATCCATTTCCATTTGAATAACAATAATTCGTCAACAGAAATCATTGACGGGACGTTAGAGGGGGTATAGAGGGATTCTTCATTTTCAAAATGACTTCAAAAATCAAATATGGCTTGGCACGCATCATGGTGGGGTACAGAATATCCATTTCCATTTCAATAACAATAATTTGTCAACAGTAATCATTGTCGGGTCGTCAGAGGGGGTATAGAGGGATTTTTCATTTTCAAAATGACTTCAAAAATCAAATATGGCTTGGCACGCATCATGGTGGGGTACAGAATATCCATTTCCATTTCAATAACAATAATTCGTCAGCAGAAATCATTGTCGGGTCGTCAGAGGGGGTATAAAGGGATTTTTCATTTCCAAAATTAACTCAAAATCAAATATGACTTGGCACGCATCATGGTGGGCTGCAGAATATCCATTTCCATCTGAATAACAATAATTCGTCAACAGAAATCATTGACGGGTCGTTAGAGGGGGTATAGAGGGATTTTTCATTTTCAAAATTACCTCGTAATCAAATGTGACTTGGCACGCATCATGGTGGGGTGCAGAGTATCCATTCCCATCTATACAATAATAATTCGTCAACAGAAATCATTGTCGTGTCGTCAGAGGGGGTATGGAGGGATTTTTCATTTTCAAAATGACTTCATAAATCAAATATGGCTTGGCACGCATCATGGTGGGGTACAGAATATCCATTTCCATTTTAATAACAATAATTCGCCAACATAAATCATTGTCGGGTCGTCAGAGGGGGTAAAGAGGGATTTTTCATTTTCAAAATTACCTCAAGATCAAATATGACTTGGCACGCATCATGGTGGGCTGCAGAATATCCATTTCCATTTGAATAACAATAATTCGTCAACAGAAATCATTGACGGGACGTTAGAGGGGGTATAGAGGGATTCTTCATTTTCAAAATGACTTCAAAAATCAAATATGGCTTGGCACGCATCATGGTGGGGTACAGAATATCCATTTCCATTTCAATAACAATAATTTGTCAACAGAAATCATTGTCGGGTCGTCAGAGGGGGTATAGAGGGATTTCTCATCTTCAAAATGGCTTCAAAAATCAAATATGACTTGGCACGCATCATGGTGGGGTACAGAATATTCATTTCCATCTCAATACCAATAATTTTTAAAAAGAAAACATTGTCGGGTCGTCAGAGGGGGTAAAGAGGGATTTTTCATTTTCAAAATTACCTCAAGATCAAATATGACTTGGCACGCATCATGGTGGGCTGCAGAATATCCATTTCCATTTGAATAACAATAATTCGTCAACAGAAATCATTGACGGGACGTTAGAGGGGGTATAGAGGGATTCTTCATTTTCAAAATGACTTCAAAAATCAAATATGGCTTGGCACGCATCATGGTGGGGTACAGAATATCCATTTCCATTTCAATAACAATAATTTGTCAACAGAAATCATTGTCGGGTCGTCAGAGGGGGTATAGAGGGATTTTTCATTTTCAAAATGACTTCAAAAATCAAATATGGCTTGGCACGCATCATGGTGGGGTACAGAATATCCATTTCCATTTCAATAACAATAATTCGTCAACAGAAATCATTGTCGGGTCGACAGAGGGGGTATAGAGGTATTTTTCATTTTCAAAATTAACTCAAAATCAAATATGACTTGGCACGCATCATGGTGGGCTGCAGAATATCCATTTCCATCTGAATAACAATAATTCGTCAACAGAAATCATTGTCGTGTCGTCAGAGGTGGTATGGAGGGATTTTTCATTTTCTAAATTACTTCAAAAATCAAATATATCTTGGCACGCATCATAGTAGGGTGCGAAATATTCATTTCCATCTGAATAACAATAATTCTTCAACAGAAATCATTGTCGGGTCGTCAGAGGGGGTATAGAGGGATTTCTCATTATCAAAATGACTTCAAAAATCAAATATGACTTGGCACGCATCATAGTATGGTGCAAAACATCCATTTCCATCTAAATAACAATAATTTGTCGACAAAAATCATTGTCGGGTTGTCAGAGGTGGTATAGAGTGATTTTTAATTTTCAAAATTACTTCAAAAATCTAATATGACTAGGCACGCATCATGGTGGGGTGCAAAGTATCCATGTCCATCTGAATAACAATAATTCGTCAACAGAAATCATTGTCGTGTCGTTAGAGGGGGTATAGAGGGATTTTTCATTTTCAAAATTGCTTCAAAAATCAAATATGACTTGGCACGTATCATGGTGGAGTGCATAATATCCATTTCTATCTGAATATCAATAATTCGTCAACAGAAGTCATTGACGGGTCGTTAGAGGGGGTATAGAGGGATTTTTCATTTTCAAAATTACCTCGAAATCAAATATGACTTGGCACGCATCATAGTAGGGTGCAAAACATCCATTTCCATCTAAATAACAATAATTTGTAGACAAAAATTATTGTCGGGTCGTCAGAGGTGGTATAGAGTGATTTTTCAATTTCAAAATTACTTCAAAAATCTAATATGACTAGGCACGCACCATGGTGGGGTGCAAAGTATCCATGTCCATCTGAATAACAATAATTCGTCATCACAAATCATTGTCGTGTCGTCATAGGGGGTATAGAGAGATTTATCCTTTTCAATATTTCTTCAAAAATCTAATATGACTTGGCACGCATTATCGTGGGGTGCAAAATATCCATTTCTATCTGAATATCAATAATTCGTCAACAGAAATCATTGTCGGGTCGTCAGAGGGGGTATAGAGGGATTTTTCATCTTCAAAATGACTTCAAAAATCAAATATGACTTGGCACGCATCATGGTGGGGTACAGAATATTCATTTCCATCTCAATACCAATAATTTTTAAAATGAAAACATTGTCGGGTCGTCAGAGGGGGTATGGAGGGATTTTTCATTTTCAAAATTACCTCAAAATCAAATATGACTTTGCACGCATCATGGTGAGGTGCAGAATATTCATTTCTATCTGAATATCACTAATTCGTCAACAGAAATCATTGTCGGGTCGTCAGAGGGGGATAGAGGGATTTTTCATCTTCAAAATGACTTCAAAAGTCAAATATGACTTGGCACGCATCATGGTGGGGTACAGAATATTCATTTCCATTTCAATAACAATAATTTGTCAACAGAAATCATTGTCGGGTCGTCAGAGGGGGTATAGAGGGATTTTTCATTTTCAAAATGACTTCAAAAATCAAATATGGCTTGGCACGCATCATGGTGGGGTACAGAATATCCATTTCCATTTCAATAACAATAATTCGTCAACAGAAATCATTGTCGGGTCGACAGAGGGGGTATAGAGGTATTTTTCATTTTCAAAATTAACTCAAAATCAAATATGACTTGGCACGCATCATGGTGGGCTGCAGAATATCCATTTCCATCTGAATAACAATAATTCGTCAACAGAAATCATTGTCGTGTCGTCAGAGGTGGTATGGAGGGATTTTTCATTTTCTAAATTACTTCAAAAATCAAATATATCTTGGCACGCATCATAGTAGGGTGCGAAATATTCATTTCCATCTGAATAACAATAATTCTTCAACAGAAATCATTGTCGGGTCGTCAGAGGGGGTATAGAGGGATTTCTCATTATCAAAATGACTTCAAAAATCAAATATGACTTGGCACGCATCATAGTATGGTGCAAAACATCCATTTCCATCTAAATAACAATAATTTGTCGACAAAAATCATTGTCGGGTTGTCAGAGGTGGTATAGAGTGATTTTTAATTTTCAAAATTACTTCAAAAATCTAATATGACTAGGCACGCATCATGGTGGGGTGCAAAGTATCCATGTCCATCTGAATAACAATAATTCGTCAACAGAAATCATTGTCGTGTCGTTAGAGGGGGTATAGAGGGATTTTTCATTTTCTAAATTACTTCAAAAATCAAATATATCTTGGCACGCATCATAGTAGGGTGCGAAATATTCATTTCCATCTGAATAACAATAATTCTTCAACAGAAATCATTGTCGGGTCGTCAGAGGGGGTATAGAGGGATTTCTCATTATCAAAATGACTTCAAAAATCAAATATGACTTGGCACGCATCATAGTATGGTGCAAAACATCCATTTCCATCTAAATAACAATAATTTGTCGACAAAAATCATTGTCGGGTTGTCAGAGGTGGTATAGAGTGATTTTTAATTTTCAAAATTACTTCAAAAATCTAATATGACTAGGCACGCATCATGGTGGGGTGCAAAGTATCCATGTCCATCTGAATAACAATAATTCGTCAACAGAAATCATTGTCGTGTCGTCAGAGGGGGTATAGAGGGATTTTTCATTTTGAAAATGACTTCAAAAATCAAATATGACTTGGCACGCATCATGGTGGGGTACAGAATATCCATTTCCATATCAATAACAGTAATTTGTCAACAGAAATCATTGTCGGGTCGTCAGAGGGGGTATAGAGGGATTTTTCATTTTCAAAATTACCTCAAAATCAAATAAGACTTGGCACGCATCATGGTGGGGTGCAGAATATCCATTTCCATCTGAATAACAATAATTCGTCAACAGAAGTCATTGACGGGTCGTTAGAGGGGGTATAGAGGGATTTTTCATTTTCAAAATTACCTCGAAATCAAATATGACTTGGCACGCATCATAGTAGGGTGCAAAACATCCATTTCCATCTAAATAACAATAATTTGTAGACAAAAATTATTGTCGGGTCGTCAGAGGTGGTATAGAGTGATTTTTCATTTTCAAAATTACTTCAAAAATCTAATATGACTAGGCACGCACCATGGTGGGGTGCAAAGTATCCATGTCCATCTGAATAACAATAATTCGTCATCACAAATCATTGTCGTGTCGTCATAGGGGGTATAGAGAGATTTATCCTTTTCAATATTTCTTCAAAAATCTAATATGACTTGGCACGCATCATCGTGGGGTGCAAAATATCCATTTCTATCTGAATATCAATAATTCGTCAACAGAAATCATTGTCGGGTCGTCAGAGGGGGTATAGAGGGATTTTTCATCTTCAAAATGACTTCAAAAATCAAATATGACTTGGCACGCATCATGGTGGGGTACAGAATATTCATTTCCATCTCAATACCAATAATTTTTAAAATGAAAACATTGTCGGGTCGTCAGAGGGGTATAGAGGGATTTTTCAATTTCAAAATTACCTCAAAATCAAATATGACTTGGCACGCATCATGGTGAGGTGCAGAATATCCATTTCTTTCTGAATATCGCTAATTCGTCAACAGAAATCATTGTCGGGTCGTCAGAGGGGGATAGAGGGATTCTTCATCTTCAAAATGACTTCAAAAATCAAATATGACTTGGCACGCATCATTGTGGGGTACAGAATATTCATTTCCATCTCAATACCAATAATTTTTCAAAGGAAAACATTGTCGGGTCGTCAGAGGGGTATAGAGGGATTTTTCAATTTCAAAATTACCTCAAAATCAAATATGACTTGGCACGCATCATGGTGGGGTGCAGAATATCCATTTCTTTCTGAATATCGCTAATTCGTCAACAGAAATCATTGTCGGGTCGTCAGAGGGGGATAGAGGGATTCTTCATCTTCAAAATGACTTCAAAAATCAAATATGACTTGGCACGCATCATGGTGGGGTACAGAATATTCATTTCCATCTCAATACCAATAATTTTTCAAAGGAAAACATTGTCGGGTCGTCAGAGGGGTATAGAGGGATTTTTCAATTTCAAAATTACCTCAAAATCAAATATGACTTGGCACGCATCATGGTGGGGTGCAGAATATCCATTTCCATCTGAATAACAATAATTCGTCAACAGATATCATTGACGGGTCGTTAGAGGGGGTATAGAGGGATTTTTCATTTTCAAAATTTCTTCAAAAATCTAATATGACTTGGCACGCATCATGGTGGGGTGCAGAATATTTATTCCCATCTGAATAACAATAATTCGTCAACAGAAATCATTGTCGTGTCGTCAGAGGGGGTATGGAGGGATTTTTCATATTCAAAATTACTTCAAGAATCTAATATGACTTGGCACTCATCATGGTGGGCTGCAAAGTATCCATTCCCATCTGAATAATAATAATTTGGCAACAGAAATCATTCTCGTGTCGTCAGAGGGGGTATGGAGGGATTTTTCATTTTCTAAATTACTTCAAAAATCAAATATATCTTGGCACGCATCATAGTAGGGTGCGAAATATTCATTTCCATCTGAATAACAATAATTCTTCAACAGAAATCATTGTCGGGTCGTCAGAGGGGGTATAGAGAGATTTTTCATTTTCAAAATTTCTTCAAAAATCTAATATGACTTGACACGCATCATGGTGGGGTGCAGAATATTTATTCCCATCTAAATAACAATAATTCGTCATCAGAAATCATTGTCGTGTCGTCAGAGGGGGTATGGAGGGATATTTCATTTTCAAAATGACTTCAAAAATCAAATATGACTTGGCACGCATCATGGTGGGGTACAGAATATCCATTTCCATTTCAATAACAATAATTTGTCAACAGAAATCATTGTCGCGTCGTCAGAGGGGGTATGGAGGGATTTTTCATTTTCAAAATGACTTCAAAAATCAAATATGACTTGGCACGCATCATGGTGGGGTACAGAATATCCATTTCCATTTCAATAACAATAATTCGTCAACAGAAATCATTGTCGTGTCGTCAGAGGGGGATAGAGGGATTTTTCATCTTCAAAGTGACTTCAAAAATCAAATATGACTTGGCACGCATCATGGTGGGGTACAGAATATTCATTTCCATCTCAATACCAATAATTTTTCAAAGGTAAACATTGTCGGGTCGTCAGAGGGGGTATAGAGGGATTTCTCATTTTCAAAATTACCTCAAAATCAAATATGACTTGGCACGCATCATGGTGGGGAGCAGAATATCCATTTCCATCTGAATAACAATAATTCGTCAACAGAAATCATTGACGGGTCGTTAGAGGGGGTATAGAGGGATTTTTCATTTTCAAAATTGCTTCAAAAATCAAATATGACTTGGCACGTATTATGGTGGAGTGCATAATATCCATTTCTATCTGAATATCAATAATTCGTCAACAGAAATCATTGTCGGGTCGTCAGAGGGGGTATAGAGGGATTTTTCATTTTCAAAATTACCTCAAAATCAAATATGACTTGGCAAGCATCATGGTGGGCTGCAGAATATCCATTTCATTCTGAATAACAATAATTTGTCATAGAAATTATTGTCGGGTCGTCAGAGGGGGTATAGAGAGATTTTTCTTTTTCAAAATGACTTCAAAAATCAAATATGCTTTGGCACGCATCATTGTGGGGAATAGAATATCCATTTCCATCTCAATAACAATAATTTGTCAACAGAAATCATTGTCGGGTCGTCAGAGGGGGTATAGAGGGATTTTTCATTTTGAAAATGACTTCAAAAATCAAATATGACTTGGCACGCATCATGGTGGGGTACAGAATATCCATTTCCATTTCAATAACAATAATTTGTCAACAGAAATCATTGTCGGGTCGTCAGAGAGGGTATAGAGGGATTTTTCATTTTCAAAATTACCTCAAAATCAAATAAGACTTGGCACGCATCATGGTGGGGTGCAGAATATCCATTTCCATCTGAATAACAATAATTCGTCAACAGAAGTCATTGACGGGTCGTTAGAGGGGGTATAGAGGGATTTTTCATTTTCAAAATTACCTCGAAATCAAATATGACTTGGCACGCATCATAGTAGGGTGCAAAACATCCATTTCCATCTAAATAACAATAATTTGTAGACAAAAATTATTGTCGGGTCGTCAGAGGTGGTATAGAGTGATTTTTCATTTTCAAAATTACTTCAAAAATCTAATATGACTAGGCACGCACCATGGTGGGGTGCAAAGTATCCATGTCAGTCTGAATAACAATAATTCGTCATCACAAATCATTGTCGTGTCGTCATAGGGGGTATAGAGAGATTTATCCTTTTCAATATTTCTTCAAAAATCTAATATGACTTGGCACGCATCATCGTGGGGTGCAAAATATCCATTTCTATCTGAATATCAATAATTCGTCAACAGAAATCATTGTCGGGTCGTCAGAGGGGGTATAGAGGGATTTTTCATCTTCAAAATGACTTCAAAAATCAAATATGACTTGGCACGCATCATGGTGGGGTACAGAATATTCATTTCCATCTCAATACCAATAATTTTTAAAATGAAAACATTGTCGGGTCGTCAGAGGGGGTATGGAGGGATTTTTCATTTTCAATATTACCTCAAAATCAAATATGACTTTGCACGCATCATGGTGAGGTGCAGAATATCCATTTCTTTCTGAATATCGCTAATTCGTCAACAGAAATCATTGTCGGGTCGTCAGAGGGGGATAGAGGGATTCTTCATCTTCAAAATGACTTCAAAAATCAAATATGACTTGGCACGCATCATGGTGGGGTACAGAATATTCATTTCCATCTCAATACCAATAATTTTTCAAAGGAAAACATTGTCGGGTCGTCAGAGGGGTATAGAGGGATTTTTCAATTTCAAAATTACCTCAAAATCAAATATGACTTGGCACGCATCATGGTGGGGTGCAGAATATCCATTTCCATCTGAATAACAATAATTCGTCAACAGATATCATTGACGGGTCGTTAGAGGGGGTATAGAGGGATTTTTCATTTTCAAAATTTCTTCAAAAATCTAATATGACTTGACACGCATCATGGTGGGGTGCAGAATATTTATTCCCATCTAAATAACAATAATTCGTCATCAGAAATCATTGTCGTGTCGTCAGAGGGGGTATGGAGGGATTTTTCAATTTCAAAATGACTTCAAAAATCAAATATGACTTGGCACGCATCATGGTGGGGTACAGAATATCCATTTCCATCTCAATAACAATAATTTGTCAACAGAAATCATTGTCGGGTCGTCAGAGGGGGTATAGAGAGATTTTTCATTTTCAAAATTTCTTCAAAAATCTAATATGACTTGACACGCATCATGGTGGGGTGCAGAATATTTATTCCCATCTAAATAACAATAATTCGTCATCAGAAATCATTGTCGTGTCGTCAGAGGGGGTATGGAGGGATTTTTCATTTTCAAAATGACTTCAAAAATCAAATATGACTTGGCACGCATCATGGTGGGGTACAGAATATCCATTTCCATTTCAATAACAATAATTCGTCAACAGAAATCATTGTCGTGTCGTCAGAGGGGGATAGAGGGATTTTTCATCTTCAAAATGACTTCAAAAATCAAATATGACTTGGCACGCATCATGGTGGGGTACAGAATATTCATTTCCATCTCAATACCAATAATTTTTCAAAGGTAAACATTGTCGGGTCGTCAGAGGGGGTATAGAGGGATTTTTCATTTTCAAAATTACCTCAAAATCAAATATGACTTGGCACGCATCATGGTGGGGTGCAGAATATCCATTTCCATCTGAATAACAATAATTCGTCAACAGAAATCATTGACGGGTCGTTAGAGGGGGTATAGAGGGATTTTTCATTTTCAAAATTGCTTCAAAAATCAAATATGACTTGGCACGTATTATGGTGGAGTGCATAATATCCATTTCTATCTGAATATCAATAATTCGTCAACAGAAATCATTGTCGGGTCGTCAGAGGGGGTATAGAGGGATTTTTCATCTTCAAAATTACTTCAAAAATCAAATATGACTTGGCACGCATCATTGTGGGGTACAGAATATTCATTTCCATCTCAATACCAATAAATTTTCAAATGAAATCATTGTCGGGTCGTCAGATGGGGTATAGAGGGATTTTTCAATTTCAAAATTACCTCAAAATCAAATATGACTCTGCACGCAACATGGTGGAATGCAGAATATCCATTTCCATCTGAATAACAATAATTCGTCAACAGAAATCATTGTCGGGTCGTTAGAGGGGGTATAGAGGGATTTTTCATTTTCAAAATTACCTCAAAATCAAATATGACTTGGCACGCATCATGGTGGCTGCAAAATATCCATTTCCATCTGAATAACAATAATTCGTCAACAGAAATCATTGACTGGTCGTTAGAGGGGGTATAGAGGGATTTTTCATTTTCAAAATTTTTTCAAAAATCTAATATGACTTGGCACGCATCATGGTGGGGTGCAGAATATCCATTCCCATCTAAATAACAATAATTCGTCAACAGAAATCATTGTCGTGTCGTCAGAGGGGGTATGGAGGGATTTTTCATATTCAAAATTACTTCAAGAATCTAATATGACTTGGCACTCATCATGGTGGGGTGAAGAGTATCCATTCCCATTTATATAATAATAATTCGGCAACAGAAATCATTGTCGTGTCGTCAGAGGGGGTATGGAGGGATTTTTCATTTTCACAATGTTTTCAAAAATCAAATATGACTTGGCACGCATCATGGTGGGGTACAGAATATCCATTTCCATCTCAATAACAATAATTTGTCAACAGAAATCATTGTCGGGTCGTCAGAGGGGTTATAGAGGGATTTTTCTTTTTCAAAATGACTTCAAAAATCAAAAATGGCTTGGCACGCATCATGGTGGGGTACAGAATATCCATTTCCATTTCAATAACAATAATTTGTCAACAGAAATCATTGTCGGGTCGTTAGAGGGAGTATAGAGGGATTTTTCATTTTCAAAATTACCTCAAAATCAAATATGACTTGGCACGCATCATGGTGGGCTGCAGAATATCCATTTCCATCTGAATAACAATAATTCGTCAACAGAAATCATTGACGGATCGTTAGAGGGGGTATAGAGGGATTTTTCATTTTCAAAATTACCTCGAAATCAAATGTTACTTGGCACGCATCATGGTGGGGTGCAGAATATCCATTTCCATCTGAATAAATATAATTCGTCAACAGAAATCATTGTCGTGTCGTCAGAGGTGGTATGGAGGGATTTTTCAATTTCAAAATTACTTCAAAAATCAAATATATCTTGGCACGCATCATAGTAGGGTGCGAAATATTCATTTCCATCTGAATAACAATAATTCTTCAACCGAAATCATTGTCGGGTCGTCAGAGGGGGTATAGATGGATTTTTCATTATCAAAATGACTTCAAAAATCAAATATGACTTGGCACGCATCATAATAGGGTGCAAAACATCCATTTCCATCTAAATAACAATAATTTGTTGACAAAAATCATTGTCCGGTCGTCAGAGGTGGTATAGAGTGATTTTTCATTTTCAAAATTACTTCAAAAATCTAATATGACTTGGCACGCATCCTCGTGGGGTGCAGAATATCCATTTCTATCTGAATATCAATAATTCGTCAACAGAAATCATTGTCGGGTCGTCAGAGGGGGTAGAGAGGGATTTTTCATCTTCAAAATGACTTCAAAAATCAAATATGACTTGGCACGCATCATGGTGGGGTACAGAATATTCATTTCCATCTCAATACCAATGATTTTTAAAAAGAAAGCATTGTCGGGTCGTCAGAGGGGGTATAGAGGGATTTTTCATTTTCAAAATTACCTCAAAATCAAATATGACTTGGCACGCATCATGGTGGGGTGCAGAATATCCATTTCTATCTGAATATCAGTAATTTGTCAACAGAAATCATTGTCGGGTCGTCAGAGGGGGTATAGAGGGATTTTTCATTTTCAAAATGACTTCAAAAATCAAATATGACTTGGCACGCATCATGGTGGGGTACAGAATATTCATTTCCATCTCAATACCAATAATTTTTCATAAGAAAACATTGTCGGGTCGTCAGAGGGGGTATAGAGGGATTTCTCATTTTCTAAGTTACCTCAAAATCAAATATGACTTGGCACGCATCATGGTGGGGTGCAGAATATCCATTTCCATCTGAATAACAATAATTCGTCAAGAGAAATCATTGACGGGTCGTTAGAGGGGGTATAGAGGGATTTTTCATTTTCAAAATTACCTCAAAATCAAATATGACTTGGCACGCATCATGGTGGGCTGCAAAATATCCATTTCCATCTGAATAACAATAATTCGTCAACAGAAATCATTGACTGGTCGTTAGAGGGGGTATAGAGGGTTTTTTCATTTTCAAAATTTCTTCAAAAATCTAATATGACTTGGCACGCATCATGGTGGGCTGCAGAATATCCATTTCCATCTGAATAACAATAATTCGTCAACAGAAATCATTGACGGGTCGTTAGAGGGGGTATAGAGGGATTTTTCATTTTCAAAATTGCTTCAAAAATCAAATATGACTTGGCACGTATTATGGTGGAGTGCATAATATCCATTTCTATCTGAATATCAATAATTCGTCAACAGAAATCATTGTCGGGTCGTCAGAGGGGGTATAGAGGGATTTTTCATCTTCAAAATTACTTCAAAAATCAAATATGACTTGGCACGCATCATTGTGGGGTACAGAATATTCATTTCCATCTCAATACCAATAAATTTTCAAATGAAATCATTGTCGGGTCGTCAGATGGGGTATAGAGGGATTTTTCAATTTCAAAATTACCTCAAAATCAAATATGACTTTGCACGCAACATGGTGGAATGCAGAATATCCATTTCCATCTGAATAACAATAATTCGTCAACAGAAATCATTGTCGGGTCGTTAGAGGGGGTGTAGAGGGATTTTTCATTTTCAAAATTACCTCAAAATCAAATATGACTTGGTACGCATCATGGTGGGCTGCAAAATATCCATTTCCATCTGAATAACAATAATTCGTCAACAGAAATCATTGACTGGTCGTTAGAGGGGGTATAGAGGGATTTTTCATTTTCAAAATTTCTTCAAAAATCTAATATGACTTGGCACGCATCATGGTGGGGTGCAGAATATCCATTCCCATCTAAATAACAATAATTCGTCAACAGAAATCATTGTCGTGTCGTCAGAGGGGGTATGGAGGGATTTTTCATATTCAAAATTACTTCAAGAATCTAATATAACTTGGCACTCATCATGGTGGGGTGCAGAGTATCCATTCCCATTTATATAATAATAATTCGGCAACAGAAATCATTGTCGTGTCGTCAGAGGGGGTATGGAGGGATTTTTCATTTTCACAATGACTTCAAAAATCAAATATGACTTGGCACGCATCATGGTGGGGTACAGAATATCCATTTCCATCTCAATAACAATAATTTGTCAACAGAAATCATTGTCGGGTCGTCAGAGGGGTTATAGAGGGATTTTTCTTTTTCAAAATGACTTCAAAAATCAAAAATGGCTTGGCACGCATCATGGTGGGGAACAGAATATCCATTTCCATTTCAATAACAATAATTTGTCAACAGAAATCATTGTCGGGTCGTTAGAGGGAGTATAGAGGGATTTTTCATTTTCAAAATTACCTCAAAATCAAATATGACTTGGCACGCATCATGGTGGGCTGCAGAATATCCATTTCCATCTGAATAACAATAATTCGTCAACAGAAATCATTGACGGATCGTTAGAGGGGGTATAGAGGGATTTTTCATTTTCAAAATTACCACGAAATCATATGTGACTTGGCACGCATCATGGTGGGGTGCAGAATATCCATTTCCATCTGAATAAATATAATTCGTCAACAGAAATCATTGTCGTGTCGTCAGAGGTGGTATGGAGGGATTTTTCATTTTCAAAATTACTTCAAAAATCAAATATATCTTGGCACGCATCATAGTAGGGTGCGAAATATTCATTTCCATCTGAATAACAATAATTCTTCAACCGAAATCATTGTCGGGTCGTCAGAGGGGGTATAGATGGATTTTTCATTATCAAAATGACTTCAAAAATCAAATATGACTTGGCACGCATCATAGTAGGGTGCAAAACATCCATTTCCATCTAAATAACAATAATTTGTTGACAAAAATCATTGTCCGGTCGTCAGAGGTGGTATAGAGTGATTTTTCATTTTCAAAATTACTTCAAAAATCTAATATGACTTGGCACGCATCCTCGTGGGGTGCAGAATATCCATTTCTATCTGAATATCAATAATTCGTCAACAGAAATCATTGTCGGGTCGTCAGAGGGGGTAGAGAGGGATTTTTCATCTTCAAAATGACTTCAAAAATCAAATATGACTTGGCACGCATCATGGTGGGGTACAGAATATTCATTTCCATCTCAATACCAATAATTCTTAAAAAGAAAACATTGTCGGGTCGTCAGAGGGGGTATAGAGGGATTTTTCATTTTCAAAATTACCTCAAAATCAAATATGACTTGGCACGCATCATGGTGGGGTGCAGAATATCCATTTCTATCTGAACATCAGTAATTTGTCAACAGAAATCATTGTCGGGTCGTCAGAGGGGGTATAGAGGGATTTTTCATTTTCAAAATGACTTCAAAAATCAAATATGACTTGGCACGCATCATGGTGGGGTACAGAATATTCATTTCCATCTCAATACCAATAATTTTTCATAAGAAAACATTGTCGGGTCGTCAGAGGGGGTATAGAGGGATTTCTCATTTTCTAAGTTACCTCAAAATCAAATATGACTTGGCACGCATCATGGTGGGGTGCAGAATATCCATTTCCATCTGAATAACAATAATTCGTCAACAGAAATCATTGACGGGTCGTTAGAGGGGGTATAGAGGGATTTTTCATTTTCAAAATTACCTCAAAATCAAATATGACTTGGCACGCATCATGGTGGGCTGCAAAATATCCATTTCCATCTGAATAACAATAATTCGTCAACAGAAATCATTGACTGGTCGTTAGAGGGGGTATAGAGGGTTTTTTCATTTTCAAAATTTCTTCAAAAATCTAATATGACTTGGCACGCATCATGGTGGGCTGCAGAATATCCATTTCCATCTGAATAACAATAATTCGTCAACAGAAATCATACACGGGTCGTTAGAGGGGGTATAGAGTGATTTTTCATTTTCAAAATTACCTCGAAATCAAATGTGACTTGGCACGCATCATAGTGGGGTGCAGAATATCCATTTCTATCTGAATAAATATAATTCGTCAACAGAAATCATTGTCGTGTCGTCAGAGGTGGTATGGAGGGATTTTTCATTTTCAAAATTACTTCAAAAATCAAATATATCTTGGCACGCATCATAGTAGGGTGCAAAATATTCATTTCCATCTAAATAACAATAATTTGTCGACAAAAATTATTGTCGGGTCGTCAGAGGTGGTATAGAGTGATTTTTCATTTTCAAAATTACTTCAAAAATCTAATATGACTAGGCACGCATCATGGTGGGGTGCAAAGTATCCATGTCCATCTGAATAATAATAATTCGTCATCACAAATCATTGTCGTGTCGTCATAGGGGGTATAGAGGGATTTATCCTTTTCAATATTTCTTCAAAAATCTAATATGACTTGGCACGCATCATCGTGGGGTGCAGAATATCCATTCCTATCTGATAATCAATAATTCGTCAACAGAAATCATTGTCGGGTCGTCAGAGGGGGTATAGAGGGAGTTTTCATCTTCAAAATGACTTCAAAAATCAAATATGACTTGGCACGCATCATGGTGAGGTACAGAATATTCATTTCCATCTCAATACCAATAATTTTTAAAAAGAAAACATTGTCGGGTCGTCAGAGGGGGTATAGAGGGATATTTCATTTTCAAAATTACCTCAAAATCAAATGTGACTTGGCACGCATCATGGTGGGGTACAGAATATTTATTTCCATCTCAATACCAATAATTTTTGAAAAGAAATCATTGACGGGTCGTTAGAGGGGGTATAGAGTGATTTTTCATTTTCAAAATTACCTCGAAATCAAATGTGACTTGGCACGCATCATGGTGGGGTGCAGAATATCCATTTCCATCTGAATAACAATAATTCTTCAACAGAAATCATTGTCGGGTCGTCAGAGGGGGTATAGAGGGATTTTTCATTATCAAAATGACTTCAAAAATCAAATATGACTTGGCACGCATCATAGTAGAGTGCAAAACATCCATTTCCTTCTAAATAACAATAATTTGTCGACAAAAATTATTGTCGGGTCGTCAGAGGTGGTATAGAGTGATTTTTCATTTTCAAAATTACTTCAAAAATCTAATATGACTTGGCACGCATCATGGTGGGGTGCAGAATATCCGTTTCCAACTGAATAACAATAATTCTTCAACAGAAATCATTGTCGGGTCGTCAGAGGTGGTATGGAGGGATTTTTCATTTTCAAAATTACTTCAAAAATCTAATATGACTAGGCACACATCATGGTGGGGTGCAAAGTATCCATGTCCATCTGAATAACAATAATTCGTCAACAGATATCATTATCGGGTCGTTATAGGGGGTATAGAGGGATTTTTCATTTTCAAAATAGCTTCAAAAATCAAATATGACTTGGCACGTATCATGGTGGAGTGCATAATATCCATTTCTATCTGAATATCAATAATTCGTCAACAGAAATCATTGTCGGGTCGTCAGAGGGGGTATAGAGGGATTTCTCATCTTCAGAATGACTTCAAAAATCAAATATGACTTGGCACGCATCATGGTGGGGTACAGAATATTCATTTTCATCTCAATACCAATAATTTTTCAAAAGAAAACATTGTCGGGTCGTCAGAGGGGGTATAGAGGGATTTTTCATTTTCAAAATTACCTCAAAATCAAATATGACTTGGCACGAATCATTGTGGGGTGCAGTATATCCATTTCCATCTGAATAACAGTAATTTGTCAACAGAAATCATTGTCGGGTCGTCAGAGGGATTATAGAGGGATTTTTCAATTTCAAAATTACCTCAAAGTCTAATATGACTTGGCACGCATCATGGTGGGGTGCAGAGTATCCATGTCCATCTGAATAACAATAAGTCGTCAACAGAAATCATTGTCGGGTCGTCAGAAGGGGTATAGAGGAATTTTTCATCTTCAAAATTACTTCAAAAATCAAATATGACTTGGCACGCATCATGGTGGGGTGCAGAATATCCGTTTCCAACTGAATAACAATAATTCTTCAACAGAAATCATTGTCGGGTCGTCAGAGGTGGTATGGAGGGATTTTTCATTTTCAAAATTACTTCAAAAATCTAATATGACTAGGCACACATCATGGTGGGGTGCAAAGTATCCATGTCCATCTGAATAACAATAATTCGTCAACAGATATCATTATCGGGTCGTTATAGGGGGTATAGAGGGATTTTTCATTTTCAAAATAGCTTCAAAAATCAAATATGACTTGGCACGTATCATGGTGGAGTGCATAATATCCATTTCTATCTGAATATCAATAATTCGTCAACAGAAATCATTGTCGGGTCGTCAGAGGGGGTATAGAGGGATTTCTCATCTTCAGAATGACTTCAAAAATCAAATATGACTTGGCACGCATCATGGTGGGGTACAGAATATTCATTTTCATCTCAATACCAATAATTTTTCAAAAGAAAACATTGTCGGGTCGTCAGAGGGGGTATAGAGGGATTTTTCATTTTCAAAATTACCTCAAAATCAAATATGACTTGGCACGAATCATTGTGGGGTGCAGTATATCCATTTCCATCTGAATAACAGTAATTTGTCAACAGAAATCATTGTCGGGTCGTCAGAGGGATTATAGAGGGATTTTTCAATTTCAAAATTACCTCAAAGTCTAATATGACTTGGCACGCATCATGGTGGGGTGCAGAGTATCCATGTCCATCTGAATAACAATAATTCGTCAACAGAAATCATTGACGGGTCGTTAGAAGTGGTATAGAGTGATTTTTCATTTTCAAAGTTACTTCAAAAATCTAATATGACTAGGCACGCATCATGGTGGGGTGCAAAGTATCCATGTCCATCTGAATAACAATAAGTCGTCAACAGAAATCATTGTCGGGTCGTCAGAAGGGGTATAGAGGAATTTTTCATCTTCAAAATTACTTCAAAAATCAAATATGACTTGGCACGCATCATTGTGGGGTACAGAATATTCATTTCCATCTCAATACCAATAAATTTTCAAATGAAATCATTGTCGGGTCGTCAGATGGGGTATAGAGGGATTTTTCATTTTCAAAATTACCTCTAAATCAAATATGACTTTGCACGCAACATGGTGGAATGCAGAATATCCATTTCCATCTGAATAACAATAATTCGTCAACAGAAATCATTGACGGGTCGTTAGAAGTGGTATAGAGTGATTTTTCATTTTCAAAATTACTTCAAAAATCTAATATGACTAGGCACGCACCATGGTGGGGTGCAAAGTATCCATGTCCATCTGAATAACAATAATTCGTCATCACAAATCATTGTCGTGTCGTTAGAGGGGGTATAGAGGGATTTTTCATTTTCAAAATTGCTTCAAAAATCAAATATGACTTGGCACGTATCTTGGTGGAGTGCATAATATCCATTTCTATCTGAATATCAATAATTTGTCAACAGAAATCATTGTCGGGTCGTCGTAGGGGGTATAGAGGGATTTTTCATCTTCAAAATGACTTCAAAAATCAAATATGACTTGGCACGCATTATGGTGGGGTACAGAATATTCATTTCCATCTCAATACCAATAATTTTTAAAATGAAAACATTGTCGGGTCGTCAGAGGGGGTATGGAGGGATTTTTCATTTTCAAAATTACCTCAAAATCAAATATGACTTTGCACGCATCATGGTGAGGTGCAGAATATCCATTTCTATCTGAATATCACTAATTCGTCAACAGATATCATTGACGGGTCGTTAGAGGTGGTATAGAGGGATTTTTCATTTTCAAAATTTCTTCAAAAATCTAATATGACTTGGCACGCATCATGGTGGGGTGCAGAATATTTATTTCCATCTGAATAACAATAATTCGTCAACAGAAATCATTGTCGTGTCGTCAGAGGGGGTATGGAGGGATTTTTCATATTCAAAATTACTTCAAGAATCTAATATGACTTGGCACTCATCATGGTGGGGTGCAAAGTATCCATTTCCATCTGAATAATAATAATTTGGCAACAGAAATCATTGTCGTGTCGTCAGAGGGGGTATGGAAGGATTTTTCAATTTCAAAATGACTTCAAAAATCAAATATGACTTGGCACGCATCATGGTGGGGTGCAGAATATTTATTTCCATCTGAATAACAATAATTCGTCAACAGAAATCATTGTCGTGTCGTCAGAGGGGGTATGGAGGGATTTTTCATATTCAATATTACTTCAAGAATCTAATATGACTTGGCACTCATCATGGTGGGGTGCAAAGTATCCATTCCCATCTGAATAATAATAATTTGGCAACAGAAATCATTGTCGTGTCGTCAGAGGGGGTATGGAAGGATTTTTCATTTTCAAAATTTCTTCAAAAATCTAATATGACTTGGCACGCATCATGGTGGGGTACAGAATATCCATTTCCATTTCAATAACAATAATTTGTCAACAGAAATCATTGTCGGGTCGTCAGAGGTGGTATAGAGGGATTTTTCATTTTCAAAATTACCTCAAAATCAAATATGACTTAGCACGCATCATGGTGGGCTGCAGAATATTCATTTCCATCTGAATAACAAAAATTCGTCAACAGAAATCATTGACGGGTCGTTAGAGGGGGTATAGAGGGATTTTTCATTTTCAAAATTACCTCGAAATCAAATGTGACTTGGCACGCATCATGGTGGGGTGCAGAATATCCATTTCCATCTGAATAAATATAATTCGTCAACAGAAATCATTGTCGGGTCGTCAGAGGGGTTATAGAGGGATTTTTCATTTTCAAAATGACTTCAAAAATCAAATATGACTTGGCACGTATCATGGTGGGGAGAAGAATATTCATTTCCACCTCAATAACAATAATTCGTCAAAATAAATCATTGTCGGGTCGTCAGAGGGGGTATAGAGGGATTTTTCATTTTTAAAATTATCTCAAAATCAAATATGACGTGGCACGCAACATGGTGGGGTGCAGAATATCCATTTCCATCTGAATAAGAATAATTCGTCAACAGAAATCATTGTCGGGTCGTTAGAGGGGGTATACAGGGATTTTTTAATTTCAATATTTCTTCAAAAATCCAATATGACTTGGCATGCATCATGGTAGTGTGCAGAATATCCATTTTCATCTGAATAACAATAATTTGTCATCAGAAATCATTGTCGGGTCGTCTGAGGGGTTATAGAGAGATTTTTCATTTTCAAAATGACTTCAAAAATCAAATATGACTTGGCACGCATCATGGTGGGGTACAGAATATTCATTTCCACCTCAATAACAATAATTCGTCAAAATAAATCATTGTCGGGTCGTCAGAGGGGGTATAGAGGGATTTTTCATTCTCAAAATTACTTCAGAATCAAATATGACTTGGCACGCATCATGGTGGGCTGCAGAATATCCATTTTCATCTGAATAACAGAAATTCGTCTACAGAAATCATTGACGGGTCGTTAGAGGGGGTATAGAGGGATTTTTCATTTACAATATTTCTTCAAAAATCAAATATGACTTGGCATGCATCATGGTAGTGTGCAGAATATCCATTTTCATCTGAATAACAATAATTTGTCATCAGAAATCATTGTCGGGTCGTCTGAGGGGTTATAGAGAGATTTTTCATTTTCAAAATGACTTCAAAAATCAAATATGACTTGGCACGCATCATGGTGGGGTACAGAATATTCATTTCCACCTCAATAACAATAATTCGTCAAAATAAATCATTGTCGGGTCGTCAGAGGGGGTATAGAGGGATTTTTCATTCTCAAAATTACTTCAGAATCAAATATGACTTGGCACGCAACATAGTGGGGTGCAGAATATCCATTTTCATCTGAATAACAATAATTCGTCAACAGAAATCATTGTCGGGTCGTTATAGGGGGTATAGAGGGATTTTTCAATTTCAAAATAGCTTCAAAAATCAAATATGACTTGGCACGTATCATGGTGGAGTGCATAATATCCATTTCTATCTGAATATCAATAATTCGTCAACAGAAATCATTATCGGGTCGTCAGAGGGGGTATAGAGGGATTTTTCATCTTCAGAATGACTTCAAAAATCAAATATGACTTGGCACGCATCATGGTGGGGTACAGAATATTCATTTTCATCTCAATACCAATAATTTTTCAAAAGAAAACATTGTCGGGTCGTCAGAGGGGGTATAGAGGGATTTTTCATTTTCAAAATTACCTCAAAATCAAATAAGACTTGGCACGAATCATTGTGGGGTGCAGTATATCGATTTCCATCTGAATAACAGTGATTTGTCAACAGAAATCATTGTCGGGTCGTCAGAGTGATTATAGAGGGATTTTTCATTTTCAAAATTACCTCAAAGTCTAATATGACTTGGCACGCATCATGGTGGGGTGCAGAGTATCCATTTCCATCTGAATAACAATAATTCGTCAACAGAAATCATTGACGGGTCGTTAGAAGTGGTATAGAGTGATTTTTCAATTTCAAAGTTACTTCAAAAATCAAATATATCTTGGCACGCATCATAATAGGGTGCGAAATATTCATTTCCATCTAAATAACAATAATTTGTCGACAAAAATCATTGTCGGGTCGTCAGAGGTGGTATAGAGTGATTTTTCATTTTCAAAATTACTTCAAAAATCTAATACGACTAGGCACACATCATGGTGGGGTGCAAAGTATCCATGTCCATCTGAATAACAATAATTCGTCTACAGAAATCATTGTCGGGTCGTTATAGGGGGTATAGAGGGATTTTTCATTTTCAAAATAGCTTCAAAACTCAAATATGACTTGGCACGTATCATGGTGGAGTGCATAATATCCATTTCTATCTGAATATCAATAATTCGTCAACAGAAATCATTGTTGGGTCGTCGGAGGGGGTATAGAGGGATTTTTCATCTTCAGAATGACTTCAAAAATCAAATATGACTTGGCACGCATCATGGTGGGGTACAGAATATTCATTTTCATCTCAATACCAATAATTTTTCAAAAGAAAACATTGTCGGGTCGTCAGAGGGGGTATAGAGGGATTTTTCATTTTCAAAATTACCTCAAAATCAAATATGACTTGGCACGAATCATTGTGGGGTGCAGTATATCCATTTCCATCTGAATAACAGTAATTTGTCAACAGAAATCATTGTCGGGTCGTCAGAGGGATTATAGAGGGATTTTTCTTTTTCAAAATTACCTCAAAATCTAATATGACTTGGCACGCATCATGGTGGGGTGCAGAGTATCCATTTCCATCTGAATAACAATAATTCGTCAACAGAAATCATTGACGGGTCGTTAGAAGTGGTATAGAGTGATTTTTCATTTTCAAAGTTACTTCAAAAATCTAATATGACTAGGCACGCATCATGGTGGGGTGCAAAGTATCCATGTCCATCTGAATAACAATAAGTCGTTAACAGAAATCATTGTCGGGTCGTCAGGAGGGGTATAGAGGGATTTTTCATCTTCAAAATTACTTCAAAAATCAAATATGACTTGGCACGCATCATTGTGGGGTACAGAATATTCATTTCCATCTCAATACCAATAAATTTTCAAATGAAATCATTGTCGGGTCGTCAGATGGGGTATAGAGGGATTTTTCATTTACAAAATTACCTCAAAATCAAATATGACTTGGCACGCATCATGGTGGGGTGCAGAGTATCCATTTCCATCTGAATAACAATAATTCGTCAACAGAAATCATTGACGGGTCGTTAGAAGTGGTATAGAGTGATTTTTCATTTTCAAAGTTACTTCAAAAATCTAATATGACAAGGCACGCATCATGGTGGGGTGCAAAGTATCCATGTCCATCTGAATAACAATAATTCGTCAACAGAAATCATTGTCGGGTCGTCAGAAGGGGTATAGAGGGATTTTTCATCTTCAAAATTACTTCAAAAATCAAATATGACTTGGCACGCATCATTGTGGGGTACAGAATATTCATTTCCATCTCAATACCAATAAATTTTCAAATGAAATCATTGTCGGGTCGTCAGATGGGGTATAGAGGGATTTTTCATTTTCAAAATTACCTCAAAATCAAATATGACTTTGCACGCAACATGGTGGAATGCAGAATATCCATTTCCATCTGAATAACAATAATTCGTCAACAGAAATCATTGTCGGGTCGTTAGAGGGGGTATAAAGGGATTTTTCATTTTCAATATTTCTTCAAAAATCTAATATGACTTGGCACGCATAATGGTGGGGTGCAAAATATCTATTTCCATCTGAATAACAATAATTTGTCAACAGAAGTCATTGTCGGGTCGTCAGAGGAGGTATAGAAGGATTTTTCATTTTCAAAATTACCTCAAAATCAAATATGACTTGGCACGCATCATGGTGGGGTGCAGAATATCCATTTCCATCTGAATAACAATAATTCGTCAACAGAAATCATTGACGGGTCGTTAGAGGGGGTATAGAGGGATTTTTCATTTTCAAAATTACCTCAAAATCAAATATGACTTGGCACGCATCATGGTGGGGTGCAAAGTATCCATGTCCATCTGAATAACAATAATTCGTCATCTCAAATATATTGTCGTGTCGTCATAGGGGGTATAGAGGGATTTTTCATTTTCAAAATTACCTCAAAATCAAATATGACTTGGCACGCATCATGGAGGGCTGCAAAATATCCATTTCCATCTGAATAACAATAATTCGTCAACAGAAATCATTGTCGTGTCGTCAGAGGGGGTATGGAGGGATTTTTCATATTCAAAATTACTTCAAGAATCTAACATGACTTGGCACTCATCATGGTGGGGTGCAGAGTATCCATTCCCATTTATATAATAATAATTCGGCAACAGAAATCATTGTCGTGTCGTCAGAGGGGATATGGAGGGATTTTTCATTTTCACAATGACTTCAAAAATCAAATATGACTTGGCACGCATCATGGTGGGGTACAGAATATCCATTCCCATCTCAATAACAATAATTTGTCAACAGAAATCATTGTCGGGTCGTCAGAGGGGGTATAGAGGGATTTTTCTTTTTCAAAATGACTTCAAATATCAAAAATGGCTTGGCACAAATCATGATGGGGTACAGAATATCCATTTCCATTTCAATAACAATAATTTGTCATCAGAAATCATTGTCGGGTCGTCAGAGGGAGTATAGAGGGATTTTTCATTTTCAAAATTACCTCAAAATCAAATATGACTTGGCACGCATCATGGTGGGCTGCAGAATATCCATTTCCATCTGAATAACAATAATTCGTCAACAGAAATCATTGACGGATCGTTAGAGGGGGTATAGAGGGATTTTTCATTTTCAAAATTACCTCGAAATCAAATGTGACTTGGCACGCATCATGGTGGGGTGCAGAATATCCATTTCCATCTGAATAAATATAATTCGTCAACAGAAATCATTGTCGTGTCGTCAGAGGTGGTATGGAGGGATTTTTCATTTTCAAAATTACTTCAAAAATCAAATATATCTTGGCACGCATCATAGTAGGGTGCGAAATATTCATTTCCATCTGAATAACAATAATTCTTCAACCGAAATCATTGTCGGGTCGTCAGAGGGGGTATAGATGGATCTTTCATTATCAAAATAACTTCAAAAATCAAATATGACTTGGCACGCATCATAGTAGGGTGCAAAACATCCATTTCCATCTAAATAACAATAATTTGTTGACTAAAATCATTGTCCGGTCATCAGAGGTGGTATGGAGGGATTTTTCATTTTCAAAATTACTTCAAAAATCAAATATATCTTGGCACGCATCATAGTAGGGTGCAGAATATCCATTTCTATCTGAATATCAATAATTCGTCAACAGAAATCATTGTGGGGTCGTCAGAGGGGGTAAAGAGGGATTTTTCATCTTCAAAATGACTTCAAAAATCAAATATGACTTGGCACGCATCATGGTGGGGTACAGAATATTCATTTCCATCTCAATACCAATAATTTTTAAAAAGAAAACATTGTCGGGTCGTCAGAGGGGGTATAGAGGGATTTTTCATTTTCAAAATTACCTCAAAATCAAATATGACTTGGCACGCATCATGGTGGGGTGCAGAATATCCATTTCTATCTGAATATCAGTAATTCGTCAACAGAAATCATTGTCGTGTCGTCAGAGGGGGTATAGAGGGATTTTTCATTTTCAAAATGACTTCAAAAATCAAATATGACTTGGCACGCATCATGGTGGGGTACAGAATATTCATTTCCATCTCAATACCAATAATTTTTCATAAGAAAACATTGTCGGGTCGTCAGAGGGGGTATAGAGGGATTTCTCATTTTCTACGTTACCTCAAAATCAAATATGACTTGGCACGCATCATGGTGGGGTGCAGAATATCCATTTCCATCTGAATAACAATAATTCGTCAACAGAAATCATTGACGGGTCGTTTGAGGGGGTATAGAGGGATTTTTCATTTTCAAAATTACCTCAAAATCAAATATGACTCGGCACGCATCATGGTGGGATGCAAAATATCCATTTACATCTGAATAACAATAATTCGTCAACAGAAATCATTGACTGGTCGTTAGAGGGGGTATAGAGGGTTTTTTCATTTTCAAAATTTCTTCAAAAATCTAATATGACTTGGCACGCATCATGGTGGGCTGCAGAATATCCATTTCCATCTGAATAACAATAATTCGTCAACAGAAATCATTGACGGGTCGTTAGAGGGGGTATAGAGTGATTTTTCATTTTCAAAATTACCTCGAAATCAAATGTGACTTGGCACGCATCATGGTGGGGTGCAGAATATCCATTTCCATCTGAATAAATATAATTCGTCAACAGAAATCATTGTCGTGTCGTCAGAGGTGGTATGGAGGGAATTTTCATTTTCAAAATTACTCCAAAAATCAAATATATCTTGGCACGCATCATAGTAGGGTGCGAAATATTCATTTCCATCTAAATAACAATAATTTGTCGACAAAAATTATTGTCGGGTCGTCAGAGGTGGTATAGATTGATTTATCATTTTCAAAATTACTTCAGAAATGTAATATGACTAGGCACGCATCATGGTGGGGTGCAAAGTATCCATGTCCATCTGAATAACAATAATTCGTCATCACAAATCATTGTCGTGTCGTCATAGGGGGTATAGAGGGATTTATCCTTTTCAATATTTCTTCAAAAATCTAATATGACTTGGCACGCATCATCGTGGGGTGCAGAATATCCATTCCTATCTGAATATCAATAATTCGTCAACAGAAATCATTGTCGGGTCGTCAGAGGGGGTATAGAGGGATTTTTCATCTTCAAAATGACTTCAAAAATCAAATATGACTTATCACGCATCATGGTGGGGTACAGAATATTAATTTCCATCTCAATACCAATAATTTTTAAAAAGAAAACATTGTCGGGTCGTCAGAGGGGGTATAGAGGAATATTTCATTTTCAAAATTACCTCAAAATCAAATATGACTTTGCACGCATCATGGTGAGGTGCAGAATATCCATTTCTATCTGAATATCACTAATTCATCAACAGAAATCATTGTCGGGTCGTCAGAGGGGGATAGAGGGATTTTTCATCTTCAAAATGACTTCAAAAATCAAATATGACTTGGCACGCATCATGGTGGGGTACAGAATATTCATTTCCATCTCAATACCAATAATTTTTCAAAGGTAAACATTGTCGGGTCGTCAGAGGGGGTATAGAGGGATTTTTCATTTTCAAAATTACCTCAAAATCAAATATGACTTGGCACGCATCATGGTGGGGTGCAGAATATCCATTTCCATCTGAATAACAATAATTCGTCAACAGAAATCATTGACGGGTCGTTAGAGGGGGTATAGAGGGATTTTTCATTTTCAAAATTTCTTCAAAAATCTAATATGACTTGGTACGCATCATGGTGGGGTGCAGAATATTTATTCCCATCTGAATAACAATAATTCGTCAACAGAAATCATTGTCGTGTCGTCAGAGGGGGTATGGAGGGATTTTTCATATTCAAAATTACTTCAAGACTCTAATATGACTTGGCACTCATCATGGTGGGGTGCAAAGTATCCATTTCCATCTGAATAATAATAATTTGGCAACAGAAATCATTGACGTGTCGTCAGAGGGGGTATGGAAGGATTTTTCAATTTCAAAATGACTTCAAAAATCAAATATGACTTGGCACGCATCATGGTGGGGTACAGAATATCCATTTCCATCTCATTACCAATAATTTGTCAACATAAATCATTGTCGGGTTGTCAGAGGGGGTATAGAGGGATTTTTCATTTTCAAAATTTCTTCAAAAATCTAATATGACTTGGCACGCATCATGGTGGGGTGCAGAATATTCATTCCCATCTGAATAACAATAATTCGTCAACAGAAATCATTGTCGTGTCGTCAGAGGGGGTATGGAGGGATTTTTCATTTTCAAAATGACTTCAAAAATCAAATATGACTTGGCACGCATCATGGTGGGGTACAGAATATCCATTTCCATTTCAATAACAATAATTTGTCAACAGAAATCATTGTCGGGTCGTCAGAGGGGGTGTAGAGGGATTTTTCATTTTCAAAATTACCTCAAAATCAAATATGACTTAGCACGCATCATGGTGGGCTGCAGAATATTCATTTCCATCTGAATAACAATAATTCGTCAACAGAAATCATTGACGGGTCGTTAGAGGGGGTATAGAGGGATTTTTCATTTTCAAAATTACCTCGAAATCAAATGTGACTTGGCACGCATCATGGTGGGGTGCAGAATATCCATTACCATCTAAATAACAATAATTCGTCAACAGAAATCATTGTCGTGTCGTCAGAGAGGGTATGGAGGGATTTTTCATATTCAAAATTACTTCAAGAATCTAATATGACTTGGCACTCATCATGGTGGGGTGCAGAGTATCCATTTCCATTTATATAATAATAATTCGGCAACAGAAATCATTGTCGTGTCGTCAGAGGGGGTATGGAGGGATTTTTCATTTTCACAATGACTTCAAAAATCAAATATGACTTGGCACGCATCATGGTGGGGTACAGAATATTCATTTCTATCTCAATAACAATAATTTGTCAACAGAAATCATTGTCGGGTCGTCAGAGGGGGTATAGAGGGATTTTTCTTTTACAAAATGACTTCAAAAATCAAAAATGGCTTGGCACGCATCATGGTGGGGTACAGAATATTCATTTCCATTTCAATAACAATAATTTGTCAACAGAAATCATTGTCGGGTCGTCAGAGGGAGTATAGAGGGATTTTTCATTTTCAAAATTACCTCAAAATCAAATATGACTTGGCACGCATCATGGTGGGCTGCAGAATATCCATTTCCATCTGAATAACAATAATTCGTCAACAGAAATTATTGTCGGGTCGTCAGAGGGGGTATAGAGGGATTTTTCATCTTCAAAATTACCTCAAAATCAAATATGACTTGGTACGCATCATGGTGGGCTGCAGAATATCCATTTCCATCTGAATAACAATAATTCGTCAACAGAAATCATTGACGGATCGTTAGAGGGGGTATAAAGGGATTTTTCATTTTCAAAATTACCTCGAAATCAAATGTGACTTGGCACGCATCATGGTGGGGTGCAGAATATCCATTTCCATCTGAATAAATATAATTCGTCAACAGAAATCATTGTCGTGTCGTCAGAGGTGGTATGGAGGGATTTTTCATTTTCAAAATGACTTCAAAAATCAAAAATGGCTTGGCCCGCATCATGGTGGGGTACAGAATATTCATTTCCATTTCAATAACAATAATTTGTCAACAGAAATCATTGTCGGGTCGTCAGAGGGAGTATAGAGGGAATTTTCATTTTCAAAATTACCTCAAAATCAAATATGACTTGGCACGCATCAAGGTGGGCTGCAGAATATCCATTTCCATCTGAATAACAATAATTCGTCAACAGAAATCATTGACGGATCGTTAGAGGGGGTATAAAGGGATTTTTCATTTTCAAAATTACCTCGAAATCAAATGTGACTTGGCACGCATCATGGTGGGGTGCAGAATATCCATTTCCATCTGAATAAATATAATTCGTCAACAGAAATCATTGTCGTGTCGTCAGAGGTGGTATGGAGGGATTTTTCATTTTCAAAATTACTTCAAAAATCAAATATATCTTGGCACGCATCATAGTAGGGTGCGAAATATTCATTTCCATCTGAATAACAATAATTCTTCAACCGAAATCATTGTCGGGTCGTCAGAGGGGGTATAGATGGATTTTTCATTATCAAAATGACTTCAAAAATCAAATATGACTTGGCACGCATCATAGTAGGGTGCAAAACATCGATTTCCATCTAAATAACAATAATTTGTTGACAAAAATCATTGTCCGGTCGTCAGAGGTGGTATAGAGTGATTTTTCATTTTCAAAATTACTTCAAAAATCAAATATGACTTGGCACGCATCCTCGTGGGGTGCAGAATATCCATTTCTATCTGAATATCAATAATTCGTCAACAGAAATCATTGTCGTGTCGTCAGAGGTGGTATGGAGGGATTTTTCATTTTCAAAATTACTTCAAAAATCAAATATATCTTGGCACGCATCATAGTAGGGTGCGAAATATTCATTTCCATCAGAATAACAATAATTCTTAAACAGAAATCATTGTCGGGTCGTCAGAGGTGGTTTAGAGTGATTTTTCATTTTCCAAATTACTTCAAAAATCTAATATGACTAGGCACGCATCATGGTGGGGTGCAAAGTATCCATGTCCATCTGAATAACAATAATTCGTCAACAGAAATCATTTTCGTGTCGTCAGAGGTGGTATGGAGTGATTTTTCATTTTCAAAATTACTTCAAAAATCAAATATATCTTGGCACGCATCATAGTAGGGTGCGAAATATTCATTTCTATCTGAATAACAATAATTCTTCAACAGAAATCATTGTCGGGTCGTCAGAGGGGGTATAGAGGGATTTTTCATTATCAAAATGACTTCAAAATTCAAATATGACTTGGAACGCATCATAGTAGGGTGCAAAACATCCATTTCCATCTAAATAACAATAATTTGTCGACAAAAATCATTGTCGGGTCATCAGAGGTGGTATAGAGTGATTTTTCATTTTCAAAATTACTTCAAAAATCTAATATGACTAGGCACACATCATGGTGGGGTGCAAAGTATCCATGTCCATCTGAATAACAATAATTCGTCAACCGAAATCATTGTCGAGTCGTTATAGGGGGTATAGGGGGATTTTTCATTTTCAAAATAGCATCAAAAATCAAATATGACTTGGCACGAATCATGGTGGGGTACAGAATAATCATTTTCATCTCAATACCAATAATTTTTCAAAAGAAAACATTGTCGGGTCGTCAGAGGGGGTATAGAGGGATTTTTCATCTTCAGAATGACTTCAAAAATCAAATATGACTTGGCACGCATCATGGTGGGGTACAGAATAATCATTTTCATCTCAATACCAATAATTTTTCAAAAGATAACATTGTCGGGTCGTCAGAGGGGGTATAGAGGGATTTTTCATTTTCAAAATTTCCTCAAAATCAAATGTGACTTGGCACGAATCATGGTGGGGTGCAGTATATCCATTTCCATCTGAATAACAGTAATTTGTCAACAGAAATCATTGTCGGGGCGTCAGAGGGGGTATAGAGGGATTTTTCATTTTCAAAATTACCTCAAAATCAAATATGACTTGGCACGCATCATGGTGGGGTGCAGAGTATCTATTTCCATCTGAATAACAATGATTCGTCAACAAAAATCATTGACGGGTCGTTAGAAGTGGTATAGAGTGATTTTTCATTTTCAAAGTTACTTCAAAAATCTAATATGACTAGGCACGCATCATGGTGGTGTGCAAAGTATCCATGTCCATCTGAATAACAATAATTCGTCAACAGAAATCATTGTCGGGTCGTCAGAAGGGGTATAGAGGGATTTTTCATCTTCAAAATTACTTCAAAAATCAAATATGACTTGGCACGCATCATGGTGGGGTACAGAATATTCATTTCCATCTCAATACCAATAAATTTTCAAATGAAATCATTGTTGGGTCGTCAGATGGGGTATAGAGGGATTTTTCATTTTCAAATTTACCTCAAAATCAAATATGACTTTGCACGCAACATCGTGGAATGCAGAATATCCATTTCCATCTGAATAACAATAATTCGTCAACAGAAATCATTGTCGGGTCGTTAGAGGGGGTATAAAGGGATTTTTCATTTTCAATATTTCTTCAAAAATCTAATATGACTTGGCACGCATAATGGTGGGGTGCAAAATATTTATTTCCATCTGAATAACAATAATTTGTCAACAGAAATCATTGTCGGGTCGTCAGAGGAGGTGTAGAGGGATTTTTCATTTTCAAAATTACCTCAAAATCAAATATGACTTGGCACGCATCATGGTGGGGAGCAGAATATCCATTTCCATCTGAATAACAATAATTCGTCAACAGAAATCATTGACGGGTCGTTAGAGGGGGTATAGAGGGATTTTTCATTTTCAAAATTACCTCAAAATCAAATATGACTTGGCACGCATCATGGTGGGCTGCAAAATATCCATTTCCATCTGAATAACAATAATTCGTCAACAGAAATCATTGACTGGTCGTTAGAGGGGGTATAGAGGGATTTTTCATTTTCAAAATTTCTTCAAAAATCTAATATGACTTGGCACGCATCATGGTGGGGTGCAGAATATCCATTACCATCTAAATAACAATAATTCGTCAACAGAAATCATTGTCGTGTCGTCAGAGAGGGTATGGAGGGATTTTTCATATTCAAAATTACTTCAAGAATCTAATATGACTTGGCACTCATCATGGTGGGGTGCAGAGTATCCATTTCCATTCATATAATAATAATTCGGCAACAGAAATCATTGTCGTGTCGTCAGAGGGGGTATGGAGGGATTTTTCATTTTCACAATGACTTCAAAAATCAAATATGACTTGGCACGCATCATGGTGGGGTACAGAATATTCATTTCCATCTCAATAACAATAATTTGTCAACAGAAATCATTGTCGGGTCGTCAGAGGGGGTATAGAGGGATTTTTCTTTTACAAAATGACTTCAAAAATCAAAAATGGCTTGGCACGCATCATGGTGGGGTACAGAATATTCATTTCCATTTCAATAACAATAATTTGTCAACAGAAATCATTGTCGGGTCGTCAGAGGGAGTATAGAGGGATTTTTCATTTTCAAAATTACCTCAAAATCAAATATGACTTGGCACGCATCATGGTGGGCTGCAGAATATCCATTTCCATCTGAATAACAATAATTCGTCAACAGAAATCATTGTCGGGTCGTCAGAGGGGGTATAGAGGGATTTTTCATCTTCAAAATTACCTCAAAATCAAATATGACTTGGCACGCATCATGGTGGGCTGCAGAATATCCATTTCCATCTGAATAACAATAATTCGTCAACAGAAATCATTGACGGATCGTTAGAGGGGGTATAAAGGGATTTTTCATTTTCAAAATTACCTCGAAATCAAATGTGACTTGGCACGCATCATGGTGGGGTGCAGAATATCCATTTCCATCTGAATAAATATAATTCGTCAACAGAAATCATTGTCGTGTCGTCAGAGGTGGTATGGAGGGATTTTTCATTTTCAAAATGACTTCAAAAATCAAAAATGGCTTGGCACGCATCATGGTGGGGTACAGAATATTCATTTCCATTTCAATAACAATAATTTGTCAACAGAAATCATTGTCGGGTCGTCAGAGGGAGTATAGAGGGAATTTTCATTTTCAAAATTACCTCAAAATCAAATATGACTTGGCACGCATCATGGTGGGCTGCAGAATATCCATTTCCATCTGAATAACAATAATTCGTCAACAGAAATCATTGACGGATCGTTAGAGGGGGTATAAAGGGATTTTTCATTTTCAAAATTACCTCGAAATCAAATGTGACTTGGCACGCATCATGGTGGGGTGCAGAATATCCATTTCCATCTGAATAAATATAATTCGTCAACAGAAATCATTGTCGTGTCGTCAGAGGTGGTATGGAGTGATTTTTCATTTTCAAAATTACTTCAAAAATCAAATATATCTTGGCACGCATCATAGTAGGGTGCGAAATATTCATTTCCATCTGAATAACAATAATTCTTCAACCGAAATCATTGTCGGGTCGTCAGAGGGGGTATAGATGGATTTTTCATTATCAAAATGACTTCAAAAATCAAATATGACTTGGCACGCATCATAGTAGGGTGCAAAACATCGATTTCCATCTAAATAACAATAATTTGTTGACAAAAATCATTGTCCGGTCGTCAGAGGTGGTATAGAGTGATTTTTCATTTTCAAAATTACTTCAAAAATCAAATATGACTTGGCACGCATCCTCGTGGGGTGCAGAATATCCATTTCTATCTGAATATCAATAATTCGTCAACAGAAATCATTGTCGGGTCGTCAGAGGGGGTAGAGAGGGATTTTTCATCTTCAAAATGACTTCAAAAATCAAATATGACTTGGCACGCATCATGGTGGGGTACAGAATATTCATTTCCATCTCAATACCAATAATTTTTCATAAGAAAACATTGTCGGGTCGTTAGAGGGGGTATAGAGGGATTTCTCATTTTCCAAGTTACCTCAAAATCAAATATGACTTGGCACGCATCATGGTGGGGTGCAGAATATCCATTTTCATCTGAATAACAATAATTCATCAACAGAAATCATTGACGGGTCGTTAGAGGGGGTATAGAGGGATTTTTCATTTTCAAAATTACCTCAAAATCAAATATAACTTGGCACGCATCATAGTGGGCTGCAAAATATCCATTTCCATCTGAATAACAATAATTCGTCAACAGAAATCATTGACTGGTCGTTAGAGGGGGTATAGAGGGTTTTTTCATTTTCAAAATTTCTTCAAAAATCTAATATGACTTGGCACGCATCATGGTGGGCTGCAGAATATCCATTTCCATCTGAATAACAATAATTCGTCAACAGAATTCATTGACGGGTCGTAAGAGGGGGTATAGAGTGATTTCTCATTTTCAAAATTACCTCGAAATCAAATGTGACTTGGCACGCATCATGGTGGGGTGCAGAATATCCATTTCCATCTGAATAAATATAATTCGTCAACAGAAATCATTGTCGTGTCGTCAGAGGTGGTATGGAGGGATTTATCATTTTCAAAATTACTCCAAAAATCAAATATATCTTGGCACGCATCATAGTAGGGTGCGAAATATTCATTTCCATCTAAATAACAATAATTTGTCGACAAAAATTATTGTCGGGTCGTCAGAGGTGGTATAGAGTGATTTTTCATTTTCAAAATTACTTCAAAAATCTAATATGACTAGGCACGCATCATGGTGGGGTGCAAAGTATCCATGTCCGTCTGAATAACAATAGTTTGTCATCACAAATCATTGTCGTGTCGTCATAGGGGGTATAGAGGGATTTATCCCTTTCAATATTTCTTCAAAAATCTAATATGACTTGGCACGCATCATCGTGGGGTGCAGAATATCCATTTCTATCAGAATATCAATAATTCGTCAACAGAAATCATTGTCGGGTCGTCAGAGGGGGTATAGAGGGATTTTTCATCTTCAAAATGACTTCAAAAATCAAATATGACTTGGCACGCATCATGGTGGGGTACAGAATATTCATTTCCATCTCAATACCAATAATTTTCAAAAAGAAAACATTGTCGGGTCGTCAGAGGGGGTATAGAGGGATATTTCATTTTCAAAATTACCTCAAAATCAAATGTGACTTGGCACGCATCATGGTGGGGTACAGAATATTCATTTCCATTTCAATACCAATAATTTTTGAAAAGAAATCATTGACGGGTCGTTAGAGGGGGTATAGAGTGATTTTCCATTTTCAAAATTACCTCGAAATCAAATGTGACTTGGCACGCATCATGGTGGGGTGCAGAATATCCATTTCCATCTGAATAACAATAATTCTTCAACAGAAATCATTGTCGGGTCGTCAGAGGGGGTATAGAGGGATTTTTCATTATCAAAATGACTTCAAAAATCAAATATGACTTGGCACGCATCATAGTAGAGTGCAAAATATCCATTTCCATCTAAATAACAATAATTTGTCGACAAAAATTATTGTCGGGTCGTCAGAGGTGGTATAGAGTGATTTTTCATTTTCAAAATTACTTCAAAAATCTAATATGACTTGGCACGCATCATGGTGGGGTGCAGAATATCCGTTTCCATCTGAATAACAATAATTCTTCAACAGAAATCATTGTCGGGTCGTCAGAGGGGGTATAGAGGGATTTTTCATTATCAAAATGACTTCAAAAATCAAATATGACTTGGCACGCATCATAGTAGGGTGCAAAATATCCATTTCCATCTAAATAACAATGATTCGTCATCACAAATCATTGTCGTGTCGTCATAGGGGGTATAGAGGGATTTATCCTTTTCAATATTTTTTCAAAAATCTAATATGACTTGGCACGCATCCTCGTGGGGTGCAGAATATCCATTTCTATCTGAATATCAATAATTCGTCAACAGAAATCATTGTCGGGTCGTCAGAGGGGGATAGAGGGATTTTTCATTTTCAAAATTACGTCAAAATCAAATATGACTTGGCACGCATCATGGTGAGGTGCAGAATATCCATTTCTATCTGAATATCACTAATTCGTCAACAGAAGTCATTGTCGGGTCGTCAGAGGGGGATAGAGGGATTTATCATCTTCAAAATGACTTCAAAAATCAAATATGACTTGGCACGCATCATGGTGGGGTACAGAATATTCATTTCCATCTCAATACCAATAATTTTTCAAAAGAAAACATTGTCGGGTCGTCAGAGGGGGTATAGAAGGATTTTTCATTTTCAAAATTACCTCTAAATCAAATATGACTTGGCACGCATCATGGTGGGGTGCAGAATATTTTTTTCCATCTGAATAACAATAATTCGTCAACAGAAATCATTGACGGGTCGTTAGAGGGGGTATAGAGGGATTTTTCATTTTCAAAATTACCTCAAAATCAAATATGACTTGGCACGCATCATGGTGGGCTGCAAAATATCCATTTTTATCTGAATAACAATAATTCGTCAACAGAAATCATTGACTGGTCGTTAGAGGGGGTATAGAGGGATTTTTCATTTTCAAAATTTCTTCAAAAATCTAATATGACTTGGCACGCATCATGGTGGGGTGCACAATATTAATTCCTATCTGAATAACAATAATTCGTTAACAGAAATCATTGTCGTGTCGTCAGAGGGGGTATGGAGGGATTTTTCATATTCAAAATTACTTCAAGAATCTAATATGACTTGGCACTCATCATGGTGAAATGCAGAATATCCATTTCTATCTCAATAACAATAATTTGTCAACAGAAATCATTGTCGGGTCGTCAGAGGGGGTATAGAGGGATTTTTCATTTTCATAATGACTTCAAAAATCTAATATGACTTGGCACGCATCATGGTGGGGTGCAGAATATTCATTCCCATCTGAATAACAATAACTCGTCAACATAAATCATTGTCGTTTCGTCAGAGGGGGTATGGAGGGATTTTTCATATTCAAAATTACTTCAAGAATCTAATATGACTTGGCACTCATCATGGTGGGGTGCAAAGTATCCATTTCCATCTGAATAATGATAATTTGGCAACAGCAATAATTGTCGTGTCGTCAGAGGGGGTATGGAGGGATTTTTCATTTTCAAAATGACTTCATAAATCAAATATGACTTGGCACGCATCATGGTGGGGTACAGAATATCCATTTCCATCTCAATAACAATAATTTGTCAACAGAAATCATTGTCGGGTCGTCAGAGGGGGTATAGAGGGATTTTTCATTTTCAAAATGACTTCAAAAATCAAATATGGCTTGGCACGCATCATGGTGGGGTACAGAATATCCATTTCCATTTTAGTAACAATAATTCGCCAACAGAAATCATTGTCGGGTCGTCAGAGGGGGTAAAGAGGGATTTTTCATTTTCAAAATTACCTCAAAATCAAATATGACTTGGCACGCATCATGGTTGGCTGCAGAATATCCATTTCCATCTGAATAACAATAATTCGTCAACAGAAATCATTGACGGGACGTTAGAGGGTGTATAGAGGGATTCTTCATTTTCAAAATGACTTCAAAAATCAAATATGGCTTGGCACGCATCATGGTGGGGTACAGAATATCCATTTCCATTTCAATAACAATAATTTGTCAACAGAAATCATTGTCGGGTCGTCAGAGGGGGTATAGAGGGATTTTTCATTTTCAAAATGACTTCAAAAATCAAATATGGCCTGGCACGCATCATGGTGGGGTACAGAATATCCATTTCCATTTCAATAACAATAATTTGTCAACAGAAATCATTGTCGGGTCGTCAGAGGGGGTATAGAGGGATTTTTCATTTTCAAAATTACCTCAAAATCAAATATGACTTGGCACGCATCATGGTGGGCTGCAGAATATCCATTTCCATCTGATTAACAATAATTCGTCAACAGAAATCATTGACGGGTCGTTAGAGGGGGTATAGAGGGATTTTTCATTTTCAAAATTACTTCGAAATCAAATGTGACTTGGCACGCATCATGGTGGGGTGCAGAATATCCATTTTCATCTGAATAAATATAATTCGTCAACAGAAATCATTGTCGTGTCGTCAGAGGTGGTATGGAGGGATTTTTCATTTTCTAAATTACTTCAAAAATCAAATATATCTTGGCACGCATCATAGTAGGGTGCGAAATATTCATTTCCATCTGAATAACGATAATTCTTCAACAGAAATCATTGTCGGGTCGTCAGAGGGGGTATAGAGGGAATTCTCATTATCAAAATTACTTCAAAAATCAAATATGACTTGGCACGCATCATAGTAGGGTGCAAAACATCCATTTTCATCTAAATAACAATAATTTGTGGACAAAAATCATTGTCGGGTTGTCAGAGGTGGTATAGAGTGATTTTTAATTTTCAAAATTACTTCAAAAATCTAATATGACTAGGCACGCATCATAGTGGGGTGCAAAATATCCATGTCCATCTGAATAACAATAATTCGTCAACAGAAATCATTGTCGTGTCGTTAGAGGGGGTATAGAGGGATTTTTCATTTTCAAAATTGCTTCAAAAATCAAATATGACTTGGCACGTATCATGATGGAGTGCATAATATCCATTTCTATCTGAGTATCAATAATTTGGCAACAGAAATCATTGTCGTGTCGTCAGAGGGGGTATAGAGGGATTTTTCATTTTCACAATGACTTCAAAAATCAAATATGACTTGGCACGCATCATGGTGGGGTACAGAATATCCATTTCCATCTCAATAACAATAATTTGTCGACAAAAATTATTGTCGGGTCGTCAGAGGTGGTATAGAGTGATTTTTCATTTTCAAAATTACTTCAAAAATCTAATATGACTTGGCACGCATCATGGTGGGGTGCAGAATATCCGTTTCCATCTGAATAACAATAATTCTTCAACAGAAATCATTGTCGGGTCGTCAGAGGGGGTATAGAGGGATTTTTCATTATCAAAATGACTTCAAAAATCAAATATGACTTGGCACGCATCATAGTAGGGTGCAAAACATCCATTTCCATCTAAATAACAATGATTCGTCATCACTAATCATTGTCGTGTCGTCATAGGGGGTATAGAGGGATTTATCCTTTTCAATATTTCTTCAAAAATCTAATATGACTTGGCACGCATCCTCGTGGGGTGCAGAATATCCATTTCTATCTGAATATCAATAATTCGTCAACAGAAATCATTGTCGGGTCGTCAGAGGGGGTAAAGAGGGATTTTTCATCTTCAAAATGACTTCAAAAATCAAATATGACTTGGCACGCATCATGGTGGGGTACAGAATATTCATTCCCATCTCAATACCAATAATTTCAAAAAAGAAAACATTGTCGGTTTGTCAGAGGGGGTATAGAGGGATTTTTCATTTTCAAAATTACGTCAAAATCAAATATGACTTGGCACGCATCATGGTGAGGTGCAGAATATTCATTTCTATCTGAATATCACTAATTCGTCAACAGAAATCATTGTCGGGTCGTCAGAGGGGGTAAAGAGGGATTTTTCATCTTCAAAATGACTTCAAAAATCAAATATGACTTGGCACGCATCATGGTGGGGTACAGAATATTCATTTCCATCTCAATACCAATAATTTCAAAAAAGAAAACATTGTCGGTTTGTCAGAGGGGGTATAGAGGGATTTTTCATTTTCAAAATTACCTCGAAATCAAATGTGACTTGGCACGCATCATGGTGGGGTGCAGAATATCCATTTCCATCTGAATAAATATAATTCGTCAACAGAAATCATTGTCGTGTCGTCAGAGGTGGTATGGAGGGATTTTTTATTTTCAAAATTACTTCAAAAATCAAAAATATCTTGGCACGCATCATAGTAGGGTGCGAAATATTCATTTCCATCTGAATAACAATAATTCTTCAACAGAAATCATTGTCGGGTCGTCAGAGGTGGTATAGAGTGATTTTTCATTTTCAAAATTACTTCAAAAATCTAATATGACTAGGCACGCATCATGGTGGGGTGCAAAGTATCCATGTCCATCTGAATAACAATAATTCGTCAACAGAAATCATTGTCGTGTCGTCAGAGGTGGTATGGAGTGATTTTTCATTTTCAAAATTACTTCAAAAATCAAATATATCTTGGCACGCATCATAGTAGGGTGCGAAATATTCATTTCCATCTGAATAACAATAATTCTTCAACAGAAATCATTGTCGGGTCGTCAGAGGGGGTATAGAGGGATTTTTCATTATCAAAATGACTTAAAAAATCAAATATGACTTGGAACGCATCATAGTATGGTGCAAAACATCCATTTTCATCTAAATAACAATAATTTGTCGACAAAAATCATTGTCGGGTCGTCAGAGGTGGTATAGAGTGATTTTTCATTTTCAAAATTACTTCAAAAATCTAATATGACTAGGCACACATCATGGTGGGTTGCAAAGTATCCATGTCCATCTGAATAACAATAATTCGTCTACAGAAATCATTGTCGGGTCGTTAGAGGGGGTATAGAGGGATTTTTCATTTTCAAAATTACCTCAAAATCAAATATGACTTGGCACGCCACATGGTGGGTTGCAGAATATCCATTTCCATCTCAATACCAATAATTTTTCAAAAGAAAACATTGCCGGGTCGTCAGAGGGGGTATAGAGGGATTTTTCATTTAAAAAATTACCTCAAAATCAAATATGACTTGGCACGCATCATGGTGGGGTGCAGTATATCCATTTCCATCTGAATAACAGTAATTTTTCAACAGAAATCATTGTCGGGTCGTTAGAGGGGGTATAGAGGGATTTTTCATTTTCAAAGTTACTTCAAAAATCTTATATGACTTGGCACGTATCATGGTGGAGTGCATAATATCCATTTCTATTTGAATATCAATAATTCGTCAACAGAAATCATTGTAGGGTCGTCAGAGGGGGTATAGAGGGATTTTTCATCTTCAAAATGACTTCAAAAATCTTATATGACTTGGCACGTATCATGGTGGAGTGCATAATATCCATTTCTATCTGAATATCAATAATTCGTCAACAGAAATCATTGTCGGGTCGTCAGAGGGGGTATAGAGGGATTTTTCATCTTCAAAAAGACTTCAAAAATCAAATATGACTTGGCACGCATCATGGTGGGGTACAGAATATTCATTTCCATCTCAATACCAATAATTTTTCAAATGAAAACATTGTCGGGTAGTCAGAGGGGGTGAAGAGGGATTTTTCATTTTCAAAGTTACTTCAAAAATCTTGTATGACTTGGCACGCATCATGGTGGGGTGCAGAATATCCATTTCCATCTGAATAACAGTAATTTGTCAACAGAAATCATTGTCGGGTCGTCAGAGGGATTATAGAGGGATTTTTCATTTTCAATATTACCTCAAAGTCTAATATGACTTGGCACGCATCATAGTGGGGTGCAGAGTATCCATTTCCATCTGAATAACAATAATTCGTCAACAGAAATCATTGACGGGTCGTTAGAAGCGGTATAGAGTGATTTTTCATTTTCAAAGTTACTTCAAAAATCTTATATGACTTGGCACGCATCATGGTGGGGTACAGAATATCCATTTCCATCTCAATAACAATAATTTGTCGACAGATATCATTGTCGGGACGTCAGAGGGGGTATAGAGGGATTTTTCATTTTCAAAATTTCTTCAAAAATCTAATATGAATTGGCACGCATCATAGTGGGGTGCAGAATATTCATTTCCATCTGAATAACAATAATTCGTCAACAGAAATCATTGTCGTGTCGTCAGAGGGGGTATGGAGGAAGTTTTCATTTTCAAAATTACCTCAAAATCAAATATGACTTGGCACGCATCATGGTGGGGTGCAGAATATCCATTTTCATCTGAATAACATTAATTCATCAACAGAAATCATTGACGGGTCGTTAGAGGGGGTATAGAGGAATTTTTCATTTTCAAAATTACTTCAAAAATCAAATATGACTTGGCACGTATCATAGTGGAGTGCATAAATATCCATTTTCATCTAAATAACAATAATTCGTCAACAGAAATTATTGTTGGGTCGTCAGAGGGGGTTAAAGGTATTTTTCATTTTCAAAATGACTTCAAAAATCAAATATGACTTGGCACGCATCTTGGTGGGGTGCAGAATATCCATTTTCATCTGAATAACATTAATTCGTCAACAGAAATCATTGACGGGTCGTTAGAGGGGGTATAGAGGAATTTTTCATTTTCAAAATTACTTCAAAAATCAAATATGACTTGGCACGTATCATAGTGGAGTGCATAATATCCATTTTCATCTAAATAACAATAATTCGTCAACAGAAATTATTGTTGGGTCGTCAGAGGGGGTATGGAGGGATTTTTCATTTTCAAAATTACCTCAAAATTAAATATGACTTGGCACGCATCATGGTGGGGTGCAGAATATCCATTTCCACCTGAATACCAATAATTCGTCAACAGAAATCATTGACGGGTCGTTAGAGGGGGTAGAGAGGGATTTTTCATTTTCAAAATTACTTCAAAAATCAAATATGACTTGGCACGCATCTTGGTGGGGTGCAGAATATCCATTTCCTTCTGAATAACAATAATTCTTCAACAGAATTCATTGTCGGGTCGTCAGAGGGGGTATAGAGGGAATTTTCATTTTCAAAATTACCTCAAAATCAAATATGACTTGGCACGCAACATGGTGGGGTGCAGAATATCCATTTCCATCCTAATAACAATAATTCGTCAACAGAAATCATTGACGTGTCGTTAGAGGGGGTATAGAGGGATTTTTCATTTTCAAAATTTCTTCAAAAATCTAATATGACTTGGCACGCATCATAGTGGGGTGCAGAATATTCATTCCCATCTGAATAACAATAATTCGTCAACAGAAATCATTGTCGTGTCGTCAGAGGGGGTATGGAGGGATTTTTCATTTTCAAAATTACCTCAAAATTAAATATGACTTGGCACGCATCATGGTGGGGTGCAGAATATCCATTTCCACCTGAATACCAATAATTCGTCAACAGAAATCATTGACGGGTCGTTAGAGGAGGTAGAGAGGGATTTTTCATTTTCAAAATTACTTCAAAAATCAAATATGACTTGGCACGTATCATAGTGGAGTGCATAATATCCATTTTCATCTAAATAACAATAATTCGTCAACAGAAACTATTGTCGGGGCGTCAGAGGGGGTTAAAGGGATTTTTCATTTTCAAAATGACTTCAAAAATCAAATATGACTTGGCACGCATCATGGTGGGGTACAGAATATCCATTTCTATCTCTATAAAAATAATTTGTTAACAGAAATCATTGTCGGAACGTCAGAGGGGGTATAGAGGAATTTTTCATTTTCATAATAACCTCAAAATCAAATATGACTTGGCACGCATCATGGTGGGGTGCAGAATATCCATTCCCATCAGAATAACAATAATTCGTCAACAGATATCATTGTCGTGTCGTCAGAGGTGGTATGGAGGGATTTTTCATTTTCAAAATTACTTCAAAAATCAAATATGACTTGGCACGTATCATGGTGGGGTGCATAATATCCATTTTCATCTAAATAACTATAATTCGTCAAAAGAAATTATTGTCGTGTCGTCAGAGGGGGTTAAAGAGATTTTTCGTTTTAAAAATTACTTCAAGAATCAAATATAACTTGGCACGCATCATAGTAGGGTGCAAAATATTCATTTCCAACTGTATAATAATAATTCGTTAACAGAAATCATTGTCGGGTCGTCAGAGGGGGTATAGAGGGATTTTTCATTATCAAAATGACTTCAAAAATCAAATATGACTTGGCACGCATCATAGTAGAGTGCAAAATATCCATTTCCATCTAAATAACAATAATTTGTCGACAAAAATTATTGTCGGGTCGTCAGAGGTGGTATAGAGTGATTTTTCATTTTCAAAATTACTTCAAAAATCTAATATGACTTGGCACGCATCATGGTGGGGTGCAGAATATCCGTTTCCATCTAAATAACAATGATTCGTCATCACAAATCATTGTCGTGTCGTCATAGGGGGTATAGAGGGATTTATCCTTTTCAATATTTTTTCAAAAATCTAATATGACTTGGCACGCATCCTCGTGGGGTGCAGAATATCCATTTCTATCTGAATAACAATAATTCTTCAACAGAAATCATTGTCGGGTCGTCAGAGGGGGTATAGAGGGATTTTTCATTATCAAAATGACTTCAAAAATCAAATATGACTTGGCACGCATCATAGTAGGGTGCAAAATATCCATTTCCATCTATATAACAATGATTCGTCATCACAAATCATTGTCGTGTCGTCATAGGGGGTATAGAGGGATTTATCCTTTTCAATATTTTTTCAAAAATCTAATATGACTTGGCACGCATCCTCGTGGGGTGCAGAATATCCATTTCTATCTGAATATCAATAATTCGTCAACAGAAATCATTGTCGGGTCGTCAGAGGGGGATACAGGGATTTTTCATTTTCAAAATTACGTCAAAATCAAATATGACTTGGCACGCATCATGGTGAGGTGCAGAATATCCATTTCTATCTGAATATCACTAATTCGTCAACAGAAGTCATTGTCGGGTCGTCAGAGGGGGATAGAGGGATTTATCATCTTCAAAATGACTTCAAAAATCAAATATGACTTGGCACGCATCATGGTGGGGTACAGAATATTCATTTCCATCTCAATACCAATAATTTTTCAAAAGAAAACATTGTCGGGTCGTCAGAGGGGGTATAGAAGGATTTTTCATTATCAAAATTACCTCTAAATCAAATATGACTTGGCACGCATCATGGTGGGGTGCAGAATATTTTTTTCCATCTGAATAACAATAATTCGTCAACAGAAATCATTGACGGGTCGTTAGAGGGGGTATAGAGGGATTTTTCATTTTCAAAATTACCTCAAAATCAAATATGACTTGGCACGCATCATGGTGGGCTGCAAAATATCCATTTTTATCTGAATAACAATAATTCGTCAACAGAAATCATTGACTGGTCGTTAGAGGGGGTATAGAGGGATTTTTCATTTTCAAAATTTCTTCAAAAATCTAATATGACTTGGCACGCATCATGGTGGGGTGCAGAATATTTATTCCTATCTGAATAACAATAATTCGTTAACAGAAATCATTGTCGTGTCGTCAGAGGGGGTATGGAGGGATTTTTCATATTCAAAATTACTTCAAGAATCTAATATGACTTGGCACTCATCATTGTGAAATGCAGAATATCCATTTCTATCTCAATAACAATAATTTGTCAACAGAAATCATTGTCGGGTCGTCAGAGGGGGTATAGAGGGATTTTTCATTTTCAAAATGACTTCAAAAATCTAATATGACTTGGCACGCATCATGGTGGGGTGCAGAATATTTATTCCCATCTGAATAACAATAACTCGTCAACATAAATCATTGTCGTTTCGTCAGAGGGGGTATGGAGGGATTTTTCATATTCAAAATTACTTCAAGAATCTAATATGACTTGGCACTCATCATGGTGGGGTGCAAAGTATCCATTTCCTTCTGAATAATGATAATTTGGCAACAGAAATCATTGTCGTGTCGTCAGAGGGGGTATGGAGGGATTTTTCATTTTCAAAATGACTTCATAAATCAAATATGACTTGGCACGCATCGTGGTGGGGTACAGAATATCCATTTCCATCTCAATAACAATAATTTGTCAACAGAAATCATTGTCGGGTCGTCAGAGGGGGTATAGAGGGATTTTTCATTTTCAAATTGACTTCAAAAATCAAATATGGCTTGGCACGCATCATGGTTGGCTGCAGAATATCCATTTCCATCTGAATAACAATAATTCGTCAACAGAAATCATTGACGGGACGTTAGAGGGTGTATAGAGGGATTCTTCATTTTCAAAATGACTTCAAAAATCAAATATGGCTTGGCACGCATCATGGTGGGGTACAGAATATCCATTTCCATTTCAATAACAATAATTTGTCAACAGAAATCATTGTCGGGTCGTCAGAGGGGGTATAGAGGGATTTTTCATTTTCAAAATGACTTCAAAAATCAAATATGGCCTGGCACGCATCATGGTGGGGTACAGAATATCCATTTCCATTTCAATAACAATAATTCGTCAACAGAAATCATTGTCGGGTCGTCAGAGGGGGTATAGAGGGATTTTTCATTTTCAAAATGACTTCAAAAATCAAATATGGCCTGGCACGCATCATGGTGGGGTACAGAATATCCATTTCCATTTCAATAACAATAATTCGTCAACAGAAATCATTGTCGGGTCGTCAGAGGGGGTATAGAGGGATTTTTCATTTTCAAAATTACTTCGAAATCAAATGTGACTTGGCACGCATCATGGTGGGGTGCAGAATATCCATTTTCATCTGAATAAATATAATTCGTCAACAGAAATCATTGTCGTGTCGTCAGAGGTGGTATGGAGGGATTTTTCATTTTCTAAATTACTTCAAAAATCAAATATATCTTGGCACGCATCATAGTAGGGTGCGAAATATTCATTTCCATCTGAATAACGATAATTCTTCAACAGAAATCATTGTCGGGTCGTCAGAGGGGGTATAGAGGGAATTCTCATTATCAAAATGACTTCAAAAATCAAATATGACTTGGCACGCATCATAGTAGGGTGCAAAACATCCATTTTCATCTAAATAACAATAATTTGTGGACAAAAATCATTGTCGGGTTGTCAGAGGTGGTATAGAGGGAATTCTCATTATCAAAATGACTTCAAAAATCAAATATGACTTGGCACGCATCATGGTGGGGTACAGAATATCCATTTCCATCTCAATAACAATAATTTGTCGACAAAAATTATTGTCGGGTCGTCAGAGGTGGTATAGAGTGATTTTTCATTTTCAAAATTACTTCAAAAATCTAATATGACTTGGCACGCATCATGGTGGGGTGCAGAATATCCGTTTCCATCTGAATAACAATAATTCTTCAACAGAAATCATTGTCGGGTCGTCAGAGGGGGTATAGAGGGATTTTTCATTATCAAAATGACTTCAAAAATCAAATATGACTTGGCACGCATCATAGTAGGGTGCACAACATCCATTTCCATCTAAATAACAATGATTCGTCATCACTAATCATTGTCGTGTCGTCATAGGGGGTATAGAGGGATTTATCCTTTTCAATATTTCTTCAAAAATCTAATATGACTTGGCACGCATCCTCGTGGGGTGCAGAATATCCATTTCTATCTGAATATCACTAATTCGTCAACAGAAATCATTGTCGGGTCGTCAGAGGGGGTAAAGAGGGATTTTTCATCTTCAAAATGACTTCAAAAATCAAATATGACTTGGCACGCATCATGGTGGGGTACAGAATATTCATTTCCATCTCAATACCAATAATTTCAAAAAAGAAAACATTGTCGGTTTGTCAGAGGGGGTATAGAGGGATTTTTCATTTTCAAAATTACCTCGAAATCAAATGTGACTTGGCACGCATCATGGTGGGGTGCAGAATATCCATTTCCATCTGAATAAATATAATTCGTCAACAGAAATCATTGTCGTGTCGTCAGAGGTGGTATGGAAGGATTTTTTATTTTCAAAATTACTTCAAAAATCAAAAATATCTTGGCACGCATCATAGTAGGGTGCGAAATATTCATTTCCATCTGAATAACAATAATTCTTCAACAGAAATCATTGTCGGGTCGTCAGAGGTGGTATAGAGTGATTTTTCATTTTCAAAATTACTTCAAAAATCTAATATGACTAGGCACGCATCATGGTGGGGTGCAAAGTATCCATGTCCATCTGAATAACAATAATTCGTCAACAGAAATCATTGTCGTGTCGTCAGAGGTGGTATGGAGTGATTTTTCATTTTCAAAATTACTTCAAAAATCAAATATATCTTGGCACGCATCATAGTAGGGTGCGAAATATTCATTTCCATCTGAATAACAATAATTCTTCAACAGAAATCATTGTCGTGTCGTCAGAGGGGGTATAGAGGGATTTTTCATTATCAAAATGACTTAAAAAATCAAATATGACTTGGAACGCATCATAGTATGGTGCAAAACATCCATTTCCATCTAAATAACAATAATTTGTCGACAAAAATCATTGTCGGGTCGTCAGAGGTGGTATAGAGTGATTTTTCATTTTCAAAATTACTTCAAAAATCTAATATGACTAGGCACACATCATGGTGGGTTGCAAAGTATCCATGTCCATCTGAATAACAATAATTCGTCTACAGAAATCATTGTCGGGTCGTTAGAGGGGGTATAGAGGGATTTTTCATTTTCAAAATTACCTCAAAATCAAATATGACTTGGCACGCCACATGGTGGGCTGCAGAATATCCATTTCCATCTCAATACCAATAATTTTTCAAAAGAAAACATTGCCGGGTCGTCAGAGGGGGTATAGAGGGATTTTTCATTTAAAAAATTACCTCAAAATCAAATATGACTTGGCACGCATCATGGTGGGGTGCAGTATATCCATTTCCATCTGAATAACAGTAATTTTTCAACAGAAATCATTGTCGGGTCGTTAGAGGGGGTATAGAGGGATTTTTCATTTTCAAAGTTACTTCAAAAATCTTATATGACTTGGCACGTATCATGGTGGAGTGCATAATATCCATTTCTATCTGAATATCAATAATTCGTCAACAGAAATCATTGTAGGGTCGTCAGAGGGGGTATAGAGGGATTTTTCATCTTCAAAATGACTTCAAAAATCTTATATGACTTGGCACGTATCATGGTGGAGTGCATAATATCCATTTCTATCTGAATATCAATAATTCGTCAACAGAAATCATTGTCGGGTCGTCAGAGGGGGTATAGAGGGAATTTTCATTTTCAAAATTACCTCAAAATCAAATATGACTTGGCACGCAACATGGTGGGGTGCAGAATATCCATTTCCATCCTAATAACAATAATTCGTCAACAGAAATCATTGACGTGTCGTTAGAGGGGGTATAGAGGGATTTTTCATTTTCAAAATTTCTTCAAAAATCTAATATGACTTGGCACGCATCATAGTGGGGTGCAGAATATTCATTCCCATCTGAATAACAATAATTCGTCAACAGAAATCATTGTCGTGTCGTCAGAGGGGGTATGGAGGGATTTTTCATTTTCAAAATTACCTCAAAATTAAATATGACTTGGCACGCATCATGGTGGGGTGCAGAATATCCATTTCCACCTGAATACCAATAATTCGTCAACAGAAATCATTGACGGGTCGTTAGAGGAGGTAGAGAGGGATTTTTCATTTTCAAAATTACTTCAAAAATCAAATATGACTTGGCACGTATCATAGTGGAGTGCATAATATCCATTTTCATCTAAATAACAATAATTCGTCAACAGAAACTATTGTCGGGGCGTCAGAGGGGGTTAAAGGGATTTTTCATTTTCAAAATGACTTCAAAAATCAAATATGACTTGGCACGCATCATGGTGGGGTACAGAATATCCATTTCTATCTCTATAAAAATAATTTGTTAACAGAAATCATTGTCGGAACGTCAGAGGGGGTATAGAGGAATTTTTCATTTTCATAATAACCTCAAAATCAAATATGACTTGGCACGCATCATGGTGGGGTGCAGAATATCCATTCCCATCAGAATAACAATAATTCGTCAACAGATATCATTGTCGTGTCGTCAGAGGTGGTATGGAGGGATTTTTCATTTTCAAAATTACTTCAAAAATCAAATATGACTTGGCACGTATCATGGTGGGGTGCATAATATCCATTTTCATCTAAATAACTATAATTCGTCAAAAGAAATTATTGTCGTGTCGTCAGAGGGGGTTAAAGAGATTTTTCGTTTTAAAAATTACTTCAAGAATCAAATATAACTTGGCACGCATCATAGTAGGGTGCAAAATATTCATTTCCAACTGTATAATAATAATTCGTTAACAGAAATCATTGTCGGGTCGTCAGAGGGGGTATAGAGGGATTTTTCATTATCAAAATGACTTCAAAAATCAAATATGACTTGGCACGCATCATAGTAGAGTGCAAAATATCCATTTCCATCTAAATAACAATAATTTGTCGACAAAAATTATTGTCGGGTCGTCAGAGGTGGTATAGAGTGATTTTTCATTTTCAAAATTACTTCAAAAATCTAATATGACTTGGCACGCATCATGGTGGGGTGCAGAATATCCGTTTCCATCTAAATAACAATGATTCGTCATCACAAATCATTGTCGTGTCGTCATAGGGGGTATAGAGGGATTTATCCTTTTCAATATTTTTTCAAAAATCTAATATGACTTGGCACGCATCCTCGTGGGGTGCAGAATATCCATTTCTATCTGAATAACAATAATTCTTCAACAGAAATCATTGTCGGGTCGTCAGAGGGGGTATAGAGGGATTTTTCATTATCAAAATGACTTCAAAAATCAAATATGACTTGGCACGCATCATAGTAGGGTGCAAAATATCCATTTCCATCTATATAACAATGATTCGTCATCACAAATCATTGTCGTGTCGTCATAGGGGGTATAGAGGGATTTATCCTTTTCAATATTTTTTCAAAAATCTAATATGACTTGGCACGCATCCTCGTGGGGTGCAGAATATCCATTTCTATCTGAATATCAATAATTCGTCAACAGAAATCATTGTCGGGTCGTCAGAGGGGGATACAGGGATTTTTCATTTTCAAAATTACGTCAAAATCAAATATGACTTGGCACGCATCATGGTGAGGTGCAGAATATCCATTTCTATCTGAATATCACTAATTCGTCAACAGAAGTCATTGTCGGGTCGTCAGAGGGGGATAGAGGGATTTATCATCTTCAAAATGACTTCAAAAATCAAATATGACTTGGCACGCATCATGGTGGGGTACAGAATATTCATTTCCATCTCAATACCAATAATTTTTCAAAAGAAAACATTGTCGGGTCGTCAGAGGGGGTATAGAAGGATTTTTCATTATCAAAATTACCTCTAAATCAAATATGACTTGGCACGCATCATGGTGGGGTGCAGAATATTTTTTTCCATCTGAATAACAATAATTCGTCAACAGAAATCATTGACGGGTCGTTAGAGGGGGTATAGAGGGATTTTTCATTTTCAAAATTACCTCAAAATCAAATATGACTTGGCACGCATCATGGTGGGCTGCAAAATATCCATTTTTATCTGAATAACAATAATTCGTCAACAGAAATCATTGACTGGTCGTTAGAGGGGGTATAGAGGGATTTTTCATTTTCAAAATTTCTTCAAAAATCTAATATGACTTGGCACGCATCATGGTGGGGTGCAGAATATTTATTCCTATCTGAATAACAATAATTCGTTAACAGAAATCATTGTCGTGTCGTCAGAGGGGGTATGGAGGGATTTTTCATATTCAAAATTACTTCAAGAATCTAATATGACTTGGCACTCATCATGGTGAAATGCAGAATATCCATTTCTATCTCAATAACAATAATTTGTCAACAGAAATCATTGTCGGGTCGTCAGAGGGGGTATAGAGGGATTTTTCATTTTCAAAATGACTTCAAAAATCTAATATGACTTGGCACGCATCATGGTGGGGTGCAGAATATTTATTCCCATCTGAATAACAATAACTCGTCAACATAAATCATTGTCGTTTCGTCAGAGGGGGTATGGAGGGATTTTTCATATTCAAAATTACTTCAAGAATCTAATATGACTTGGCACTCATCATGGTGGGGTGCAAAGTATCCATTTCCTTCTGAATAATGATAATTTGGCAACAGAAATCATTGTCGTGTCGTCAGAGGGGGTATGGAGGGATTTTTCATTTTCAAAATGACTTCATAAATCAAATATGACTTGGCACGCATCGTGGTGGGGTACAGAATATCCATTTCCATCTCAATAACAATAATTTGTCAACAGAAATCATTGTCGGGTCGTCAGAGGGGGTATAGAGGGATTTTTCATTTTCAAATTGACTTCAAAAATCAAATATGGCTTGGCACGCATCATGGTGGGGTACAGAATATCCATTTCCATTTTAGTAACAATAATTCGCCAACAGAAATCATTGTCGGGTCGTCAGAGGGGGTAAAGAGGGATTTTTCATTTTCAAAATTACCTCAAAATCAAATATGACTTGGCACGCATCATGGTTGGCTGCAGAATATCCATTTCCATCTGAATAACAATAATTCGTCAACAGAAATCATTGACGGGACGTTAGAGGGTGTATAGAGGGATTCTTCATTTTCAAAATGACTTCAAAAATCAAATATGGCTTGGCACGCATCATGGTGGGGTACAGAATATCCATTTCCATTTCAATAACAATAATTTGTCAACAGAAATCATTGTCGGGTCGTCAGAGGGGGTATAGAGGGATTTTTCATTTTCAAAATGACTTCAAAAATCAAATATGGCCTGGCACGCATCATGGTGGGGTACAGAATATCCATTTCCATTTCAATAACAATAATTCGTCAACAGAAATCATTGTCGGGTCGTCAGAGGGGGTATAGAGGGATTTTTCATTTTCAAAATTACTTCGAAATCAAATGTGACTTGGCACGCATCATGGTGGGGTGCAGAATATCCATTTTCATCTGAATAAATATAATTCGTCAACAGAAATCATTGTCGTGTCGTCAGAGGTGGTATGGAGGGATTTTTCATTTTCTAAATTACTTCAAAAATCAAATATATCTTGGCACGCATCATAGTAGGGTGCGAAATATTCATTTCCATCTGAATAACGATAATTCTTCAACAGAAATCATTGTCGGGTCGTCAGAGGGGGTATAGAGGGAATTCTCATTATCAAAATGACTTCAAAAATCAAATATGGCTTGGCACGCATCATAGTAGGGTGCAAAACATCCATTTTCATCTAAATAACAATAATTTGTGGACAAAAATCATTGTCGGGTTGTCAGAGGTGGTATAGAGGGAATTCTCATTATCAAAATGACTTCAAAAATCAAATATGACTTGGCACGCATCATGGTGGGGTACAGAATATCCATTTCCATCTCAATAACAATAATTTGTCGACAAAAATTATTGTCGGGTCGTCAGAGGTGGTATAGAGTGATTTTTCATTTTCAAAATTACTTCAAAAATCTAATATGACTTGGCACGCATCATGGTGGGGTGCAGAATATCCGTTTCCATCTGAATAACAATAATTCTTCAACAGAAATCATTGTCGGGTCGTCAGAGGGGGTATAGAGGGATTTTTCATTATCAAAATGACTTCAAAAATCAAATATGACTTGGCACGCATCATAGTAGGGTGCACAACATCCATTTCCATCTAAATAACAATGATTCGTCATCACTAATCATTGTCGTGTCGTCATAGGGGGTATAGAGGGATTTATCCTTTTCAATATTTCTTCAAAAATCTAATATGACTTGGCACGCATCCTCGTGGGGTGCAGAATATCCATTTCTATCTGAATATCACTAATTCGTCAACAGAAATCATTGTCGGGTCGTCAGAGGGGGTAAAGAGGGATTTTTCATCTTCAAAATGACTTCAAAAATCAAATATGACTTGGCACGCATCATGGTGGGGTACAGAATATTCATTTCCATCTCAATACCAATAATTTCAAAAAAGAAAACATTGTCGGTTTGTCAGAGGGGGTATAGAGGGATTTTTCATTTTCAAAATTACCTCGAAATCAAATGTGACTTGGCACGCATCATGGTGGGGTGCAGAATATCCATTTCCATCTGAATAAATATAATTCGTCAACAGAAATCATTGTCGTGTCGTCAGAGGTGGTATGGAAGGATTTTTTATTTTCAAAATTACTTCAAAAATCAAAAATATCTTGGCACGCATCATAGTAGGGTGCGAAATATTCATTTCCATCTGAATAACAATAATTCTTCAACAGAAATCATTGTCGGGTCGTCAGAGGTGGTATAGAGTGATTTTTCATTTTCAAAATTACTTCAAAAATCTAATATGACTAGGCACGCATCATGGTGGGGTGCAAAGTATCCATGTCCATCTGAATAACAATAATTCGTCAACAGAAATCATTGTCGTGTCGTCAGAGGTGGTATGGAGTGATTTTTCATTTTCAAAATTACTTCAAAAATCAAATATATCTTGGCACGCATCATAGTAGGGTGCGAAATATTCATTTCCATCTGAATAACAATAATTCTTCAACAGAAATCATTGTCGTGTCGTCAGAGGGGGTATAGAGGGATTTTTCATTATCAAAATGACTTAAAAAATCAAATATGACTTGGAACGCATCATAGTATGGTGCAAAACATCCATTTCCATCTAAATAACAATAATTTGTCGACAAAAATCATTGTCGGGTCGTCAGAGGTGGTATAGAGTGATTTTTCATTTTCAAAATTACTTCAAAAATCTAATATGACTAGGCACACATCATGGTGGGTTGCAAAGTATCCATGTCCATCTGAATAACAATAATTCGTCTACAGAAATCATTGTCGGGTCGTTAGAGGGGGTATAGAGGGATTTTTCATTTTCAAAATTACCTCAAAATCAAATATGACTTGGCACGCCACATGGTGGGCTGCAGAATATCCATTTCCATCTCAATACCAATAATTTTTCAAAAGAAAACATTGCCGGGTCGTCAGAGGGGGTATAGAGGGATTTTTCATTTAAAAAATTACCTCAAAATCAAATATGACTTGGCACGCATCATGGTGGGGTGCAGTATATCCATTTCCATCTGAATAACAGTAATTTTTCAACAGAAATCATTGTCGGGTCGTTAGAGGGGGTATAGAGGGATTTTTCATTTTCAAAGTTACTTCAAAAATCTTATATGACTTGGCACGTATCATGGTGGAGTGCATAATATCCATTTCTATCTGAATATCAATAATTCGTCAACAGAAATCATTGTAGGGTCGTCAGAGGGGGTATAGAGGGATTTTTCATCTTCAAAATGACTTCAAAAATCTTATATGACTTGGCACGTATCATGGTGGAGTGCATAATATCCATTTCTATCTGAATATCAATAATTCGTCAACAGAAATCATTGTCGGGTCGTCAGAGGGGGTATAGAGGGATTTTTCATCTTCAAAATGACTTCAAAAATCAAATATGACTTGGCACGCATCATGGTGGGGTACAGAATATTCATTTCCATCTCAATACCAATAATTTTTCAAATGAAAACATTGTCGGGTAGTCAGAGGGGGTGAAGAGGGATTTTTCATTTTCAAAGTTACTTCAAAAATCTTGTATGACTTGGCACGCATCATGGTGGGGTGCAGAATATCCATTTCCATCTGAATAACAGTAATTTGTCAACAGAAATCATTGTCGGGTCGTCAGAGGGATTATAGAGGGATTTTTCATTTTCAATATTACCTCAAAGTCTAATATGACTTGGCACGCATCATAGTGGGGTGCAGAGTATCCATTTCCATCTGAATAACAATAATTCGTCAACAGAAATCATTGACGGGTCGTTAGAAGCGGTATAGAGTGATTTTTCATTTTCAAAGTTACTTCAAAAATCTTATATGACTTGGCACGCATCATGGTGGGGTACAGAATATCCATTTCCATCTCAATAACAATAATTTGTCGACAGATATCATTGTCGGGACGTCAGAGGGGGTATAGAGGGATTTTTCATTTTCAAAATTTCTTCAAAAATCTAATATGAATTGGCACGCATCATAGTGGGGTGCAGAATATTCATTTCCATCTGAATAACAATAATTCGTCAACAGAAATCATTGTCGTGTCGTCAGAGGGGGTATGGAGGAAGTTTTCATTTTCAAAATTACCTCAAAATCAAATATGACTTGGCACGCATCATGGTGGGGTGCAGAATATCCATTTTCATCTGAATAACATTAATTCATCAACAGAAATCATTGACGGGTCGTTAGAGGGGGTATAGAGGAATTTTTCATTTTCAAAATTACTTCAAAAATCAAATATGACTTGGCACGTATCATAGTGGAGTGCATAATATCCATTTTCATCTAAATAACAATAATTCGTCAACAGAAATTATTGTTGGGTCGTCAGAGGGGGTTAAAGGTATTTTTCATTTTCAAAATGACTTCAAAAATCAAATATGACTTGGCACGCATCTTGGTGGGGTGCAGAATATCCATTTTCATCTGAATAACATTAATTCGTCAACAGAAATCATTGACGGGTCGTTAGAGGGGGTATAGAGGAATTTTTCATTTTCAAAATTACTTCAAAAATCAAATATGACTTGGCACGTATCATAGTGGAGTGCATAATATCCATTTTCATCTAAATAACAATAATTCGTCAACAGAAATTATTGTTGGGTCGTCAGAGGGGGTTAAAGGTATTTTTCATTTTCAAAATGACTTCAAAAATCAAATATGACTTGGCACGCATCTTGGTGGGGTGCAGAATATCCATTTCCTTCTGAATAACAATAATTCTTCAACAGAATTCATTGTCGGGTCGTCAGAGGGGGTATAGAGGGAATTTTCATTTTCAAAATTACCTCAAAATCAAATATGACTTGGCACGCAACATGGTGGGGTGCAGAATATCCATTTCCATCCTAATAACAATAATTCGTCAACAGAAATTATTGACGTGTCGTTAGAGGGGGTATAGAGGGATTTTTCATTTTCAAAATTTCTTCAAAAATCTAATATGACTTGGCACGCATCATAGTGGGGTGCAGAATATTCATTCCCATCTGAATAACAATAATTCGTCAACAGAAATCATTGTCGTGTCGTCAGAGGGGGTATGGAGGGATTTTTCATTTTCAAAATTACCTCAAAATTAAATATGACTTGGCACGCATCATGGTGGGGTGCAGAATATCCATTTCCACCTGAATACCAATAATTCGTCAACAGAAATCATTGACGGGTCGTTAGAGGGGGTAGAGAGGGATTTTTCATTTTCAAAGTTACTTCAAAAATCAAATATGACTTGGCACGTATCATAGTGGAGTGCATAATATCCATTTTCATCTAAATAACAATAATTCGTCAACAGAAACTATTGTCGGGGCGTCAGAGGGGGTTAAAGGGATTTTTCATTTTCAAAATGACTTCAAAAATCATATATGACTTGGCACGCATCATGGTGGGGTACAGAATATCCATTTCTATCTCTATAAAAATAATTTGTTAACAGAAATCATTGTCGGAACGTCAGAGGGGGTATAGAGGAATTTTTCATTTTCAAAATAACCTCAAAATCAAATATGACTTGGCACGCATCATGGTGGGGTGCAGAATATCCATTCCCATCTGAATAACAATAATTCGTCAACAGATATCATTGTCGTGTCGTCAGAGGTGGTATGGAGGGATTTTTCATTATCAAAATGACTTCAAAAATCAAATATGACTTGGCACGCATCATAGTAGGGTGCAAAACATCCATTTCCATCTGAATAACAATAATTCGTCAACAGAAATCATTGTGGTGTCGTCAGAGGGAGTATAGAGGTATTTCTCGTTTTCAAAATTACTTCAAAATTTCAATATGACTTGGCACGCATCATAGTGCGGTGCAAAGTATCCATATCCATCCAAATAACAATAATTCGTCAACATAAATCATTGTCGTGTCGTCAGAGGGGGTATAGTGGGATTTTTCATTTTTAAAATTATCTCAAAATCAAATATGACTTGACACGCATCATGGTGGGGTGCAAAGTATTCATGTCCATCTGAATAACAATAATTTGTCATCAGAAATCATTGTCTGGTCGTTAGAGGGGGTATAGAGGGATTTTTCATTTTCAAAATTACTTCAAAAATCAAATATGACTTGGCACGTATCATAGTGGAGTGCATAATATCCATATTAATCTAAATAACAATAATTCGTCAACAGAAATTATTGTTGGGTCGTCAGAGGGGGTTAAAGGTATTTTTCATTTTCAAAATGACTTCAAAAATCAAATATGACTTGGCACGCATCTTGGTGGGGTGCAGAATATCCATTTTCATCTGAATAACATTAATTCGTCAACAGAAATCATTGACGGGTCGTTAGAGGGGGTATAGAGGAATTTTTCATTTTCAAAATTACTTCAAAAATCAAATATGACTTGGCACGTATCATAGTGGAGTGCATAATATCCATTTTCATCTAAATAACAATAATTCGTCAACAGAAATTATTGTTGGGTCGTCAGAGGGGGTTAAAGGTAGTTTTCATTTTCAAAATGACTTCAAAATTCAAATATGACTTGGCACGCATCTTGGTGGGGTGCAGAATATCCATTTCCTTCTGAATAACAATATTTTTTCAACAGAAATCATTGTCGGGTCGTCAGAGGGGGTATAGAGGGAATTTTCATTTTCAAAATTACCTCAAAATCAAATATGACTTGGCACGCAACATGGTGGGGTGCAGAATATCCATTTCCATCCGAATAACAATAATTCGTCAACAGAAATCATTGTCGTGTCGTCAGAGGGGGTATGGAGGGATTTTTCATTTTCAAAATTACCTCAAAATTAAATATGACTTGGCACGCATCATGGTGGGGTGCAGAATATCCATTTCCACCTGATTACCAATAATTCGTCAACAGAAATCATTGACGGGTCGTTAGGGGGGGTATAGAGGGATTTTTCATTTTCAAAATTACTTCAAAAATCAAATATGACTTGGCACGTATCATAGTGGAGTGCATAATATCCATTTTCATCTAAATAACAATAATTCGTCAACAGAAATTATTGTCGGGGCGTCAGAGGGGGTTAAAGGGATTTTTCATTCTCAAAATGACTTCAAAAATCAAATATGACCTGGCACGCATCATGGTGGGGTACAGAATATCCATTTCTATCTCTATAAAAATAATTTGTCAACGGATTTGTCGGAACGTCAGAGGGGGTATAGAGGAATTTTTCATTTTCAAAATAACCTCAAAATCAAATATGACTTGGCACGCATCATGGTGGAGTGCAGAATATCCATTCCCATCTGAATAACAATAATTCGTCAACTCGTCAACAGATATCATTGTCGTGTCGTCAGAGGTGGTATGGAGGGATTTTTCATTTTCAAAATTACTTCAAAAATCAAATATGACTTGGCACGTATCATGGTGGGGTGCATAATATCCATTTTCATCTAAATAACTATAATTCGTCAAAAGAAATAATTGTCGTGTCGTCAGAGGGGGTTAAAGAGATTTTTCGTTTTAAAAATTACTTCAAGAATCAAATATAACTTGGCACGCATCATAGTAGGGTGCAAAATATCCATTTCCATCTGAATAACAATAATTCGTCAACAGAAATCATTGTGGTGTCGTCAGAGGGAGTATAGAGGTATTTCTCGTTTTCAAAATTACTTCAAAATTTCAATATGACTTGGCACGCATCATAGTGCGGTGCAAAGTATCCATATCCATCCAAATAACAATAATTCGTCAACATAAATCATTGTCGTGTCGTCAGAGGGGGTATAGTGGGATTTTTCATTTTTAAAATTATCTCAAAATCAAATATGACTTGACACGCATCATGGAGGGGTGCAAAGTATTCATGTCCATCTGAATAACAATAATTCGTCAACAGAAATCATTGTCTGGTCGTTAGAGGGGGTATAGAGGGATTTTTCATTTTCAAAATCACCTCAGAATCAAATATGATTTGGCACGCATCATAGTGGGGTGCAAAACATCCATTTCCATCTGAATAACAATAATTCGTCAACAGAAATCATTTTCGGGTCGTCAGAGGGGGTATAGAGGGATTTTTCATTTTCAAAATTACTTCAAAAATCAAATATGACTTGGCACGCATCTTGGTGGGGTGCAGAATATCCATTTCCTTCTGAATAACAATAATTCTTCAACAGAAATCATTGTCGGGTCGTCAGAGGGGGTATAGAGGGAATTTTCATTTTCAAAATTACCTCAAAATCAAATATGACTTGGCACGCAACATGGTGGGGTGCAGAATATCCATTTCCATCCGAATAACAATAATTCGTCAACAGAAATCATTGACGTGTCGTTAGAGGGGGTATAGAGGGATTTTTCATTTTCAAAATTTCTTCAAAAATCTAATATGACTTGGCACGCATCATAGTGGGGTGCAGAATATTCATTTCCATCTGAATAACAATAATTCGTCAACAGAAATCATTGTCGTGTCGTCAGAGGGGGTATGGAGGGATTCTTCATTTTCAAAATTACCTCAAAATTAAATATGACTTGGCACGCATCATGGTGGGGTGCAGAATATCCATTTCCACCTGAATACCAATAATTCGTCAACAGAAATCATTGACGGGTCGTTAGAGGGAGTATAGAGGGATTTTTCATTTTCAAAATTACTTCAAAAATCAAATATGACTTGGCACGTATCATAGTGGAGTGCATAATATCCATTTTCATTTAAATAACAATAATTCGTCAACAGAAATTATTGTCGGGTCGTCAGAGGGGGTTAAAGGGATTTTTCATTTTCAAAATGACTTCAAAAATCAAATATGACTTGGCACGCATCATGGTGGGGTACAGAATATCCATTTCTATCTCTATAAAAATAATTTGTCAACAGAAATCATTGTCGGAACGTCAGAGGGGGTATAGAGGAATTTTTCATTCTCAAAATAACCTCAAAATCAAATATGACTTGGCACGCATCATGGTGGGGTGCATAATATGTATTTCCAACTGAATAACAATAATTCGTCAACAGAAATCATTGTCGGGTCGACAGAGGGAGTATAGAGGGATTTTTCATTTTCAAAATTACTTCAAAAATCAAATAAGACTTGGCACGTATCATAGTGGAGTGCATAATATCCATTTTCATCTAAATAACAATAATTCGTCAACAGAAATTATTGTCGGGTCGTCACATGGGGTAAAAGAGATTTTTCATTTTCAAAATTCCTTCACAAATCTAATATAACTTGGCACGCATTATGGTTTGGTGCAGAATATCCATTCCCATCTGAATAACAATAATTCGTCAACAGATATCATTGTCGTGTCGTCAGAGGTGGTATGGAGGGATTTTTCATTTTCAAAATTACTTCAAAAATCAAATATTTCTTGGCACGTATCATGGTGGGGTGCATAATATCCATTTTCATCTAAATAACTATAATTCGTCGAAAGAAATTATTGTCGTGTCGTCAGAGGGGGTTAAAGAGATTTTTCGTTTTAAAAATTACTTCAAGAATCAAATATAACTTGGCACGCATCATAGTAGGGTGCAAAATATTCATTTCCAACTGTATAATAATAATTCGTCAACAGAAATCATTGTCGGGTCGTCAGAGGGGGTATAGAGGGATTTTTCATTATCAAAATGACTTCAAAAATCAAATATGACTTGGCACGCATCATAGTAGGGTGCAAAACATCCATTTCCATCTGAATAACAATAATTCGTCAACAGAAATCATTGTCGGGTCGTCAGAGGGGGTATAGAGGGATTTTTCATTATCAAAATGACTTCAAAAATCAAATATGACTTGTCACGCATAATAGTAGGGTGCAAAACATCCATATCCATCCAAATAACAATAATTCGTCAACAGAAATCATTGTCGTGTCGTCAGAGGGGGTATGGAAAGATTTCTCATTTTCAAAATGACTTCAAAAATCAAATATGACTTGGCACGCATCATGGGGGGGTACAGAATATCCATTCCCATCTCAATAACTATAATTTGTCAACAGAAATCATTGTCGGGACGTCAAAGGGGGTATAGAGGGATTTTTCAATTTCAAAATTTCTTCAAAAATTTAATATGAATTGGCACGCATCATAGTGGGGTGCAGAATATTCATTTCCATCTGAATAACAATAATTCGTCAACAGAAATCATTGTCGTGTCGTCAGAGGGGGTATGGAGAAAGTTTTCATTTTCAAAATTACCTCAAAATCAAATATGACTTGGCACGCATCATGGTGGGGTGCAGAATATCCATTTTCATCTGAATAACAATAATTCGTCAACAGAAATCATTGACGGGTCGTTAGAGGGGGTATAGAGGAATTTTTCATTTTCAAAATTACTTCAAAAATCAAATATGACTTGGCACGTATCATAGTGGAGTGCATAATATCCATTTTCATCTAAATAACTATAATTCGTCAACAGAAATTATTGTTGGGTCGTCAGAGGGGGTTAAAGGTATTTTTCATTTTCAAAATGACTTCAAAAATCAAATATGACTTGGCACGCATCATGGTGGGGTACAGAATATCCATTTCTATCTCTATAAAAATAATTTGTCAACAGAAATCATTGTCGGGTCGTCAGAGGGGGTATAGAGGGAATTTTCATTTTCAAAATTACCTCAAAATCAAATATGACTTGGCACGCAACATGGTGGGGTGCAGAATATCCATTTCCATCCGAATAACAATAATTCGTCAACAGAAATCATTGACGTGTCGTTAGAGGGGGTATAGAGGGATTTTTCATTTTCAAAATTTCTTCAAAAATCTAATATGACTTGGAACGCATCATAGTGGGGAGCAGAATATTCATTCCCATCTGAATAACAATAATTCGTCAACAGAAATCATTGTCGTGTCGTCAGAGGGGGTATGGAGGGATTTTTCATTTTCAAAATTACCTCAAAATTAAATATGACTTGGCACGCATCATGGTGGGGTGCAGAATATCCATTCCCACCTGAATACCAATAATTCGTCAACAGAAATCATTGACGGGTCGTTAGAGGGGGTATAGAGGGATTTTTCATTTTCAAAATTACTTCAAAAATCAAATATGACTTGGCACGTATCATAGTGGAGTGCATAATATCCATTTTCATCTAAATAACAATAATTCGTCTACAGAAATTATTGTCGGGTCGTCAGAGGGGGTTAAAGGGGTTTTTCATTTTCAAAATGACTTCAAAAATCAAATATGACTTGGCACGCATCATGGTGGGGTACAGAATATCCATTTCTATCTCTATAAAAATAATTTGTCAACAGAAATCATTGTCGGAACGTCAGAGGGGGTTTAGAGGAATTTTTCATTTTCAAAATAACCTCAAAATCAAATATGACTTGGCACGCATCATGGTGGGGTGCATTATATGTATTTCCTTTTGAATAACAATAATTCGTCAACAGATATCATTGTCGTGTCGTCAGAGGTGGTATGGAGGGATTTTTCATTTTCAAAATTACTTCAAAAATCAAATATGACTTGGCACGTATCATGGTGGGGTGCATAATATCCATTTTCATCTAAATAACTATAATTCGTCAAAATAAATTATTGTCGTGTCGTCAGAGGGGGTTAAAGAGATTTTTCGTTTTAAAAATTACTTCAAGAATCAAATATAACTTGGCACGCATCATAGTAGGGTGCAAAATATTCATTTCCAACTGTATAATAATAATTCGTCAACAGAAATCATTGTCGGAACGTCAGAGGAGGTATAGAGGAATTTTTCATTTTCAAAATAACCTCAAAATCAAATATGACTTGGCACGCATCATGGTGGGGTGCATAATATGTATTTTCATCTGAATAACAATAATTCGTCAACAGATATCATTGTGGTGTCGTCAGAGGGAGTATAGAGGTATTTCTCGTTTTCAAAATTACTTCAAAATTTCAATATGACTTGGCACGCATCATAGTGCGGTGCAAAGTATCCATATCCATCCAAATAACAATAATTCGTCAACAGAAATCATTGTCGTGTCGTCAGAGGGGGTATGGAAAGATTTCTCATTTTCAAAATGACTTCACAAATCAAATGTGACTCTGCACGCATCATGGGGGTGTACAGAATATCCATTCCCATCTCAATAACTATAATTTGTCAACAGAAATCATTGTCGGGACGTCAGAGGGGGTATAGAGGGATTTTTCATTTTCAAAATTTCTTCAAAAATCTAATATGAATTGGCACGCATCATAGTGGGGTGCAGAATATTCATTTCCATCTGAATAACAATGATTCGTCAACAGAAATCATTGTCGTGTCGTCAGAGGGGGTATGGAGGAAGTTTTCATTTTCAAAATTACATCAAAATCAAATATGACTTGGCACGCATCATGGTGGGGTGCAGAATATCCATTTTCATCTGAATAACAATAATTCGTCAACAGAAATCATTGACGGGTCGTTAGAGGGGGTATAGAGGAATTTTTCATTTTCAAAATTACTTCAAAAATCAAATATGACTTGGCACGTATCATAGTGGAGTGCATAATATCCATTTTCATCTAAATAACTATAATTCGTCAACAGAAATTATTGTTGGGTCGTCAGAGGGGGTTAAAGTTATTTTTCATTTTCAAAATGACTTCAAATATCAAATATGACTTGGCACGCATCTTGGTGGGGTGCAGAATATCCATTTCCTTCTGAATAACAATAATTCTTCAACAGAAATCATTGTCGGGTCGTCAGAGGGGGTATAGAGGGAATTTTCATTTTCAAAATTACCTCAAAATCAAATATAACTTGGCACGCAACATGGTGGGGTGCAGAATATCCATTTCCATCCGAATAACAATAATTCGTCAACAGAAATCATTGACGTGTCGTTAGAGGGGGTATAGAGGGATTTTTCATTTTCAAAATTTCTTCAAAAATCTAATATGACTTGGCACGCATCATAGTGGGGTGCAGAATATTCATTCCCATCTGAATAACAATAATTCGACAACAGAAATCATTGTCGTGTCGTCAGAGGGGGTATGGAGGGATTTTTCATTTTCAAAATTACCTCAAAATTAAATATGACTTGGCACGCATCATGGTGGGGTGCAGAATATCCATTTCCACCTAAATACTAATAATTCGTCAACAGAAATCATTGTCGGAACGTCAGAGGGGGTATAGAGGAATTTTTCATTTTCAAAATAACCTCAAAATCAAATATGACTTGGCACGCATCATGGTGGGGTGCATAATATGTATTCCCATCTGAATAACAATAATTCGTCAACAGATATCATTGTCGTGTCGTCAGAGGTGGTATGGAGGGATTTTTCATTTTCAAAATTACTTCAAAAATCAAATATGACTTGGCACGTATCATGGTGGGGTGCATAATATCCATTTTCATCTAAATAACTATAATTCGTCAAAAGAAATTATTGTCGTGTCGTCAGAGGGGGTTAAAGAGATTTTTCGTTTTAAAAATTACTTCAAGAATCAAATATAACTTGGCACGCATCATAGTAGGGTGCAAAATATTCATTTCCAACTGTATAATAATAATTCGTCAACAGAAATCATTGTCGGAACGTCAGAGGGGGTATACAGGAATTTTTCATTTTCAAAATAACCTCAAAATCAAATATGACTTGGCACGCATCATGGTGGGGTGCATAATATGTATTTCCATCTGAATAACAATAATTCGTCAACAGAAATCATTGTCGGGTCGTCAGAGGGGGTATAGAGGGATTTTTCATTTTCAAAATTACTTCAAAAATCAAATAAGACTTGGCACGTATCATAGTGGAGTGCATAATATCCATTTTAATCTAAATAACAATAATTCGTCAACAGAAATTATTGTCGGGTCGTCACATGGGGTTATAGAGATTTTTCATTTTCAAAATTTCTTCAAAAATCTAATATGACTTGGCACGCATCATGGTTTGGTGCAGAATATCCATTCCCATCTGAATAACAATAATTCGTCAACAGATATCATTGTCGTGTCGTCAGAGGTGGTATGGAGGGATTTTTCATTTTCAAAATTACTTCAAAAATCAAATATGACTTGGCACGTATCATGGTGGGGTGCATAATATCCATTTTCATCTAAATAACTATAATTCGTCAAAAGAAATTATTGTCGTGTCGTCAGAGGGGGTTAATGAGATTTTTCGTTTTAAAAATTACTTCAAGAATCAAATATAACTTGGCACGCATCAAAGTAGGGTGCAAAATATTCTTTTCCAACTGTATAATAATAATTCGTCAACAGAAATCATTGTCGAATCGTCAGAGGGGGTATAGAGGGATTTTTCATTATCAAAATGACTTCAAAAATCAAATATGACTTGGCACGCATCATAGTAGGGTGCAAAACATCCATTTCCATCTGAATAACAATAATTCGTCAACAGAAATCATTGTGGTGTCGTCAGAGGGAGTATAGAGGTATTTCTCGTTTTCAAAATTACTTCAAAATTTCAATATGACTTGGCAGGCATCATAGTGCGGTGCAAAGCATCCATATCCATCCAAATAACAATAATTCGTCAACAGAAACCATTGTCGGGTCGTTAGAGGGGGTATAGAGGAATTTTTCATTTTCAAAATAACCTCAAAATCAAATATGACTTGGCACGCATCTTGGTGGGGTGCAGAATATCCATTTCCATTTCAATAACAATAATTTGTCAACAGAAATCATTGTCGGGTCGTCAGAGGGGGTATAGAGGGATTTTTCATTTTCAAAATTACCTCAAAATCAAATATGACTTGGCACGCATCATGGTGGGCTGCACAATATCCATTTCCATCTGAATAACAATAATTCGTCCACAGAAATCATTGACGGGTCGTTAGAGGGTGTATAGATGGATTTTTCATTTTCAAAATTACCTCGAAATCAAATGTGACTTGGCACGCATCATGGTGGGGTGCAGAATATCCATTTCCATTTGAATAAATATAATTCGTCAACAGAAATCATTGTCGGGTCGTTAGAGGGGGTATAGAGGGATTTTTTATTTTCAAAATAGCTTCAAAAATCAAATATGACTTGGCACGTATCATGGTGGAGTGCAGTATATCCATTTCCATCTGAATAACAGTAATTTGTCAACAGAAATCATTGTCGGGTCGTCAGAGGGATTATAGAGGGATTTTTCAATTTCAAAATTACCTCAAAGTCTAATATGACTTGGCACGCATCATGGTGGGGTGCAGAGTATCCATTTCCATCAGAATAACAATAATTCGTCAACAGAAATCATTGACGGGTCGTTAGAAGTGGTATAGAGTGATTTTTCATTTTCAAAGTTACTTCAAAAATCTAATATGACTAGGCACGCATCATGGTGGGGTGCAAAGTATTCATGTCCATCTGAATAACAATAATTCGTCAACAGAAATCATTGACGGGTCGTTGGAGGGGGTATAGAGGGATTTTTCATTTTCAAAATTACCTCGAAATCAAATGTGACTGGGCACGCATCATAGTAGGGTGCAAAACATCCATTTCCATCTAAATAACAATAATTTGTCTACAAAAATCATTGTCGGGTCGTCAGAGAAGGTATAGAGTGATTTTTCATTTTCAAAATTACTTCAAAAATCTAATATGACTAGGCACGCATCATGGTGGGGTGCAAAGTATCCATGTCCATCTGAATAACAATAATTCGTCATCTCAAATCATTGTCGTGTCGTCATAGGGGGTATAGAGAGATTTATCCTTTTCAATATTTATTCAAAAATCTAATATGACTTGGCACGCATCATGGTGGGGTGCAGAATATCCATTTCTATCTTAATATCAATAATTCGTCAACAGAAATCATTGTCGGGTCGTCAGAGGGGGTATAGAGGAATTTTTCATCTTCAAAATGACTTCAAAAATCAAATATGACTTGGCACGCATCATGGTGGGGTACAGAATATTCATTTCCATCTCAGAACCAATAATTTTTGAAAAGAAAACATTGTCGGGTCGTCAGAGGGGGTATAGAGGTATTTTTCATTTTCAAAATTACCTCAAAATCAAATGTGACTTGGCACGCATCATGGTGGGTTGCAGAATATCCATTTCTATCTGAATATCAATAATTCGTCAACAGAAATCATTGTCGGGTCGTCAGAGGGGGTTAAGAGGGATTTTTCATTTTCAAAGTTACCTCAAAATCAAATATGACTTGGCACGCATCATGGTGGGGTGCAGAATATCCATTTTCATCTGAATAACAATAATTCGTCAACAGAAATCATTGACGGGTCGTTAGAGGGGGTATAGAGGGATTTTTCATTTTCAAAATTACCTCAAAATCAAATATGACTTGGCACGCATCATGGTGGGCTGCAAAATATCCATTTCCATCTGAATAACAATAATTCGTCAACAGAAATCATTGACTGGTCGTTAGAGGGGGTATAGAGGGATTTTTCATTTTCAAAATTTCTTCAAAAATCTAATATGACTTGGCACGCATCATGGTCGGCTGCATAATATCCATTTCCATCTGAATAACAATAATTCGTCAACAGAAATCATTGACGGGTCGTTAGAGGAGGTATAGAGGGATTTTTCATTTTCAAAGTTACCTCAAAATCAAATATGACTTGGCACGCATCATGGTGGGGTGCAGAATATCCATTTTCATCTGAATAACAATAATTCGTCAACAGAAATCATTGACGGGTCGTTAGAGGGGGTATAGAGGGATTTTTCATTTTCAAAATTACCTCAAAATCAAATATGACTTGGCACGCATCATGGTGGGCTGCAAAATATCCATTTCCATCTGAATAAATATAATTCGTCAACAGAAATCATTGTCGTGTCGTCAGAGGTGGTATGGAGGGATTTTTCATTTTCAAAATTTCTTCATAAATCTAATATGACTTGGCACGCATCATGGTGGGGTGCAGAATATCCATTTCCATCTGAATAAATATAATTCGTCAACAGAAATCATTGTCGTGTCGTCAGAGGTGGTATGGAGGGATTTTTCATTTTCAAAATTACTTCAAAAATCAAATATATCTTGGCACGCATCATAGTAGGGTGCGAAATATTCATTTCCATCTAAATAACAATAATTTGTCGACAAAAATTATTGTCGGGTCGTCAGAGGTGGTATAGAGTGATTTTTCATATTCAATATTTCTTCAAAATTCTAATATGACTTGGCACGCATCATCGTGGGGTGCAGAATATCCATTCCTATCTGAATATCAATTTTTCGTCAACAGAAATCATTGTCGGGTCGTCAGAGGGGGTATAGAGGGATTTTTCATCTTCAAAATGACTTCAAAAATCAAATATGACTTGGCACGCATCATGGTGGGGTACAGAATATTCATTTCCATCTCAATACCAATGATTTTTTAAAAGAAAACATTGTCGGGTCGTCAGAGGGGGTATAGAGGGATTTTTCATTTTCAAAATTACCTCAAAATCAAATATGACTTGGCACGCATCATGGTGGGGTGCAGAATATCCATTTCTATCTGAATATCACTAATTCGTCAACAGAAATCATTGTCGGGTCGTCAGAGGGAGATAGAGGGATTTTTCATTTTCAAACTGACTTCAAAAATCAAATATGACTTGGCACGCATCATGGTGGGGTACAGAATATCCATTTCCATCTCAATACCAATAATTTTTCAAAAGAAAACATTGTCGGGTCGTCAGAGGGGGTATAGAGGGATTCTTCATTTTCAAAATTACCTCAAAATCAAATATGACTTGGCACGCATCATGGTGGGGTGCAGAATATCCATTTCCATCTGAATAACAATAATTCGTCAACAGAAATAATTGACGGGTCGTTAGAGGGAGTATAGAGGGATTTTTCATTTTCAAAATTACCTCGAAATCAAATGTGACTTGGCACGCATCATGGTGGGGTGCAGAATATCCATTTCCATCTGAATAACAATAATTCTTCAACAGAAATCATTGTCGGGTCGTCAGAGGGGGTATAGAGGGATTTTTCATTTTCAAAATTACCTCAAAATCAAATATGACTTCGCACGCATCATGGTGGGGTGCAGAATATCCATTTCTATCTGAATAGAGTGATTTCTCATTTTCAAAGTTACTTCAAAAATCTAATATGACTAGGCACGCATCATGGTGGGGTGCAAAGTATCCATTTCCATCTGAATAACAATAATTCGTCAACAGAAATCATTGTCGGGTAGTCAGAAGGGGTATAGAGGGATTTTTCATCTTCAAAATGACTTCAAAAATCAAATATGACTTGGCACGCATCATGGTGGGGTACAGAATATTCATTTCCATCTCAATACCAATAAATTTTCAAATGAAATCATTGTCGGGTCGTCAGAGGGGGTATAGAGGGATTTTTCATTTTCAAAATTACCTCAAAATCAAATATGACTTTGCACGCATCATGGAGGGATGCAGAATATCCATTTCCATCTGAATAACAATAATTTGTCGACAAAAATCATTGTCGGGTCGTCAGAGGTGGTAAAGAGTGATATTTCATTTTCAAAATTACTTCAAAAATGTAATATGACTAGGCACGCATCAAGGTGGGGTGCAAAGTATCCATGTCCATCTGAATAATAATAATTCGTCAACAGAAATCATTGTCGGGTCGTTAGAGGGGGTGTAGAGGGATTTTTCATTTTCAAAATTGCTTCAAAAATCAAATATGACTTGACACGTATCATGGTGGAGTGCATAATATCCATTTCTATCTGAATATCAATAATTCGTCAACAGAAATCATTGTCGGGTCGTCAGAGGGGGTATAGAGGGAGTTTTCATTTTCAAAATTACCTCAAAATCAAACATGACTTGGCACGCATCATGGTGGGGTGCAGAGTATCCATTTCCATCAGAATAACAATAATTCGTCAACAGAAATCTTTGACGGGTCGTTAGAAGCGGTATAGAGTGATTTTTCATTTTCAAAGTTACTTCAAAAATCTAATATGACTAGGCACGCATCATGGTGGGATGCAGAATATCCATTTCCATCTGAATAACAATAATTCGTCAACAGAAATCATTGTCGGGTCGTTAGAGGGGCTATAAAGGGATTTTTCATTTTCAATATTTCTTCAAAAATCTAATATGACTTGGCACGCATCATGGTGGGGTGCAAAATATCTATTTCCATCTGAATAACTATAATTTGTCAAGAGAAATCATTGTCGGGTCGTCAGAGGGGGTATAGAGGGATTTTTCATTTTCAAAATTACCACAAAATCAAATATGACTTGGCACGCATCATGGTGGGGTGCAGAATATCCATTTCCATCTGAATAACAATAATTCGTCAACAAAAATAATTGTCGTGTCGTCAGAGGGGGTATGGAGGGATTTTTCATTTTCAAAATGACTTCAAAAATCAAATATGACTTGGTACGCATCATGGTGGGGTACATAATATCGATTTCCATCTCAATAACGATAAATTGTCAACAGATATCATTGTTGGGTCGTCAGAGGAATTATAGAGGGATTTTTCATTTTCAAAATTTCCTCAAAATCTAATATGACTTGGCACGCATCATGGTAGGGTGCAGAATATCCATTTCCATCTGAATAACAGTAATTTGTCAACAGAAATCATTGTCGGGTCGTTAGAGGGGGTATAGAGGGATTTTTCATTTTCAAAATTGCTTCAAAAATCAAATATGACTTGGCACGTATCATGGTGGAGTGCATAATATCCATTTCTATTTGAATATCAATAATTCGTCAACAGAAATCATTGTCGGGTCGTCAGAGGGGGTATAGAGGGATTTTTCATCTTCAAAATGACTTCAAAAATCAAATATGACTTGGCACGCATCATGGTGGGGTACAGAATATTCATTTCCATCTCAATACCAATAATTTTTCAAATGAAAACATTGTCGGGTAGTCAGAGGGGGTATAGAGGGATTTTTCATTTTCAAAATTACCTCAAAATCAAATATGACTTGGCACGCATCATGGTGGGGTGCAGAATATCCATTTCCATCTCAATACCAATAATTTTTCAAAAGAAAACATTGCCGGGTCGTTAGAGGGGGTATAGAGGGATTTTTCATTTTCAAAATTGCTTCAAAAATCAAATATGACTTGGCACGTATCATGGTGGAGTGCATAATATCCATTTCTCTCTGAATATCAATAATTCGTCAACAGAAATCATTGTCGGGTCGTCAGAGGGGGTATAGAGGGATTTTTCATCTTCAAAATGACTTCAAAAATCAAATATGACTTGGCACGCATCATGGTGGGGTACAGAATATTCATTTCCATCTCACTACCAACAATTTTTCAAAATAAAACATTGTCGGGTCGTCAGAGGGGGTATAGAGGGATTTTTCATTTTCAAAATTACCTCAAAATCAAATATGACTTGGCACGCATCATGGTGGGGTGCAGAATATCCATTTCCATCTGAATAACAGTAATTTGTCAACAGAAATCATTGTCGGGTCGTCAGAGGGATAATAGAGGGATTTTTCATTTTCAAAATTACCTCAAAATCAAATATGACTTGGCACGCCACATGGTGGGGTGCAAAATATCCATTTCCATCTCAATACCAATAATTTTTCAAAAGAAAACATTGCCGGGTCGTCAGAGGGGGTATAGAGGGATTTTTCATTTACAAAATTAACTCAAAATCAAATATGACTTGGCACGCATCATGGTGGGGTGCAGTATATCCATTTCCATCTGCATAACAGTAATTTGTCAACAGAAATCATTGTCGGGTCGTTAGAGGGGGTACAGAGGGATTTTTCATTTTCAAAATTGCTTCAAAAATCAAATATGACTTGGCACGTATCATGGTGGAGTGCATAATATCCATTTCTCTCCGAATATAAATAATTCGTCAACAGAAATCATTGTCGGGTCGTCAGAGGGGGTATAGAGGGATTTTTCATCTTCAAAATGACTTCAAAAATCAAATATGACTTGGCACGCACCATGGTGGGGTACAGAATATTCATTTCCATCTCAATACCAATAATTTTTCAAAATAAAACATTGTCGGGTCGTCAGAGGGGGTATAGAGGGATTTTTCATTTTCAAAATTACCTCAAAATCAAATATGACTTGGCACGCATCATGGTGGGGTACAGAATATCCATTTCCATTTCAGTAACAATAATTTGTCAACAGAATTCATTGTTGGGTCGTTAGAGGGGGTATAGAGGAATTTTTCATTTTCAAAATTACCTCAAAATCAAATATGACTTGGCACGCATCATGGTGGGGTACAGAATATCCATTTCCATTTCAGTAACAATAATTTGTCAACAGAAATCATTGTTGGGTCGTCAGAGGGGGTATAGAGGGATTTTTCATTTCAAAATTACCTCAAAATCAAATATGACTTGGCACGCATCATGGTGGGGTACAGAATATCCATTTCTATTTCAGTAACAATAATTCGTCAACAGAAATCATTGTCGTGTCGTCAGAGGTGGTATAGAGGGATTTCTCATTTTCAAAATTACTTCAAAAATCAAATATATCTTGGCACGCAACATAGTAGGGTGCGAAATATTCATTTCCATCTGAATAACAATAATTCTTCAACAGAAATCATTGTCGGGTCGTCAGAGGGGGTATAGAGGGATTTTTCATTATCACAATGACTTCAAAAATCAAATATGACTTGGCACGCATCATGGTGGGGTACAGAATATCCATTTCCATCTCAATAACAATAATTTGTCAACAGAAATCATTGTCGGGTCGTCAGAGGGGGTATAGAGGGATTTTTCATTTTCAAAATGACTTCAAAAATCAAATATGGCTTAGCACGCTTCATGGTGGGGTACAGAATATCCATTTCCATTTCAATAACAATAATTTGTCAACAGAAATCATTGTCGGGACGTCAGAGGGGGTATAGAGGGATTTTTCATTTTCAAAATTACCTCGAAATCAAATGTGACTTGGCACGCATCATGGTGGGGTGCAGAATATTCATTTCCATCTGAATAAATATAATTCGTCTACAGAAATCATTGTCGTGTCGTCAGAGATGGTATGGAGGGATTTTTCATTTTCAGAATTACTTCAAAAATCAAATATATCTTGGCACGCATCATAGTAGGGTGCGAAATATTCATTCCCATCTGAATAACAATAATTCTTCAACAGAAATCATTGTCGGGTCGTCAGAGGGGGTATAGAGGGATTTTTCATTATCATAATGACTTCAAAAATTAAATATGACTTGGCACGCATCATAGTAGGGTGCAAATCATCCATTTCCATCTATATAACAATAATTTGTCGACAAAAATCATTGTCGGGTCGTCAGAGGTGCTGTAGAGTGATTTTTCATTTTCAAAATTACTTCAAAAATCTAATATGACTAGGCACGCATCATGGTGGGGTGCAAAGTATCCATGTCCATCTGAATAACAATAATTGGTCATCTCAAATATATTGTCGTGTCGTCATAGGGGGTATAGAGGGATTTATCCTTTTCAATATTTATTCAAAAATCTAATATGACTTGGCACGCTTCATGGTGGGGTGCAGAATATCCATTTCTATTTGAATATCAATAATTCGTCAACAGAAATCATTGTCGGGTCGTCAGAGGGGGTATAGAGGGATTTCTCATCTTCAAAATGACTTCAAAAAGCAAATATGACTTGGCACGCATCATGGTGGGGTACAGAATATTCATTTCCATCTCAATACCAATAATTTTGAAAAAGAAAACAATGTAGGGTCGTCAGAGGGGGTATAGAGGGATTTTTCATTTTCAAAATTACCTCAAAATCAAATATGACTTGGCACGCATCATGGTGGGGTGCAGTATATCCATTTCCATCTGAATAACAGTAATTTGTCATCAGAAATCATTGTCGGGTCGTTAGAGGGGGTATAGAGGGATTTTTCATTTTCAAAATTGCTTCAAAAATCAAATATGACTTGGCACGTATCATGGTGGAGTGCATAATATCCATTTCTCTCTGAATATCAATAATTCGTCAACAGAAATCATTGTCGGGTCGTCAGAGGGGGTATAGAGGGATTTTTCATCTTCAAAATGACTTCAAAAATCAAATATGACTTGGCACGCATCATGGTGGGGTACAGAATATTCATTTCCATCTCACTACCAATAATTTTTCAAAATAAAACATTGTCGGGTCGTCAGAGGGATAATAGAGGGATTTTTCATTTTCAAAATTACCTCAAAATCAAATATGACTTGGCACGCCACATGGTGGGGTGCAAAATATCCATTTCCATCTCAATACCAATAATTTTCCAAAAAAAAACATTGCCGGGTCGTCAGAGGGGGTATAGAGGGATTTTTCATTTACAAAATTACCTCAAAATCAAATATGACTTGGCACGCATCATGGTGGGGTGCAGTATATCCATTTCCATCTGAATAACAGTAATTTGTCAACAAAAATCATTGTCGGGTCGTTAGAGGGGGTACAGAGGGATTTTTCATTTTCAAAATTGCTTCAAAAATCAAATATGACTTGGCACGTATCATGGTGGAGTGCATAATATCCATTTCTCTCCGAATATAAATAATTCGTCAACAGAAATCATTGTCGGGTCGTCGGAGGGGGTAAAGAGGGATTTTTCATCTTCAAAATTACTTCAAAAATCAAATATGACTTGGCACGCATCATGGTGGGGTACAGAATATTCATTTCCATCTCAATACCAATAATTTTTCAAAATAAAACATTGTCGGGTCGTCAGAGGGGGTATAGAGGAATTTTTCATTTTCAAAATTACCTCAAAATCAAATATGACTTGGCACGCATCATGGTGGGGTACAGAATATCCATTTCTATTTCAGTAACAATAATTTGTCAACAGAAATCATTGTCGGGTCGTCAGAGGGGGTATAGAGGAATTTTTCATTTTCAAAATTACCTCAAAATCAAATATGACTTGGCACGCATCATGGTAGGGTGCAGAATATCCATTTCCATCTGAATAAATATAATTCGTCAACAGAAATCATTGTCGTATCGTCAGAGGTGGTATAGAGGGATTTTTCATTTTCAAAAATACTTCAAAAATCTAATATATCTTGGCACGCAACATAGTAGGGTGCGAAATATTCATTTCCATCTGAATAACAATAATTCTTCAACAGAAATCATTGTCGGGTCGTCAGAGGGGGTATAGAGGGATTTTTCATCTTCAAAATGACTTCAAAAATCAAATATGACTTGGCACGCATCATGGTGGGGTACAGAATATTCATTTCCATCTCACTACCAATAATTTTTCAAAATAAAACATTGTCGGGTCGTCAGAGGGATAATAGAGGGATTTTTCATTTTCAAAATTACCTCAAAATCAAATATGACTTGGCACGCCACATGGTGGGGTGCAAAATATCCATTTCCATCTCAATACCAATAATTTTCCAAAAAAAAACATTGCCGGGTCGTCAGAGGGGGTATAGAGGGATTTTTCATTTACAAAATTACCTCAAAATCAAATATGACTTGGCACGCATCATGGTGGGGTGCAGTATATCCATTTCCATCTGAATAACAGTAATTTGTCAACAAAAATCATTGTCGGGTCGTTAGAGGGGGTACAGAGGGATTTTTCATTTTCAAAATTGCTTCAAAAATCAAATATGACTTGGCACGTATCATGGTGGAGTGCATAATATCCATTTCTCTCCGAATATAAATAATTCGTCAACAGAAATCATTGTCGGGTCGTCGGAGGGGGTAAAGAGGGATTTTTCATCTTCAAAATTACTTCAAAAATCAAATATGACTTGGCACGCATCATGGTGGGGTACAGAATATTCATTTCCATCTCAATACCAATAATTTTTCAAAATAAAACATTGTCGGGTCGTCAGAGGGGGTATAGAGGAATTTTTCATTTTCAAAATTACCTCAAAATCAAATATGACTTGGCACGCATCATGGTGGGGTACAGAATATCCATTTCTATTTCAGTAACAATAATTTGTCAACAGAAATCATTGTCGGGTCGTCAGAGGGGGTATAGAGGAATTTTTCATTTTCAAAATTACCTCAAAATCAAATATGACTTGGCACGCATCATGGTAGGGTGCAGAATATCCATTTCCATCTGAATAAATATAATTCGTCAACAGAAATCATTGTCGTATCGTCAGAGGTGGTATAGAGGGATTTTTCATTTTCAAAAATACTTCAAAAATCTAATATATCTTGGCACGCAACATAGTAGGGTGCGAAATATTCATTTCCATCTGAATAACAATAATTCTTCAACAGAAATCATTGTCGGGTCGTCAGAGGGGGTATAGAGGGATTTTTCATTATCACAATGACTTCAAAAATCAATTATGACTTGGCACGCATCATGGTGGGGTACAGAATATCCATTTCCATCTCAATAACAATAATTTGTCACCAGAAATCATTGTCGGGTCGTCAGAGGGGGTATAGAGGAATTTTTCATTTTCAAAATGACTTCAAAAATCAAATATGGCTTAGCACGCTTCATGGTGGGGTACAGAATATCCATTTCCATTTCAATAACAATAATTTGTCAACAGAAATCATTGTCGGGACGTCAGAGGGGGTATAGAGGGATTTTTCATTTTCAAAATTACCTCGAAATCAAATGTGACTTGGCACGCATCATGGTGGGGTGCAGAATATTCATTTCCATCTGAATAAATATAATTCGTCTACAGAAATCATTGTCGTGTCGTCAGAGATGGTATGGAGGGATTTTTCATTTTCAAAATTACTTCAAAAATCAAATATATCTTGGCACGCATCATAGTAGGGTGCGAAATATTCATTCCCATCTGAATAACAATAATTCTTCAACAGAAATCATTGTCGGGTCGTCAGAGGGGGTATAGAGGGATTTTTCATTATCATAATGACTTCAAAAATTAAATATGACTTGGCACGCATCATAGTAGGGTGCAAATCATCCATTTCCATCTATATAACAATAATTTGTCGACAAAAATCGTTGTCGGGTCGTCAGAGGTGCTGTAGAGTGATTTTTCATTTTCAAAATTACTTCAAAAATCTAATATGACTAGGCACGCATCATGGTGGGGTGCAAAGTATCCATGTCCATCTGAATAACAATAATTGGTCATCTCAAATATATTGTCGTGTCGTCATAGGGGGTATAGAGGAATTTATCCTTTTCAATATTTATTCAAAAATCTAATATGACTTGGCACGCTTCATGGTGGGGTGCAGAATATCCATTTCTATTTGAATATCAATAATTCGTCAACAGAAATCATTGTCGGGTCGTCAGAGGGGGTATAGAGGGATTTCTCATCTTCAAAATGACTTCAAAAAGCAAATATGACTTGGCACGCATCATGGTGGGGTACAGAATATTCATTTCCATCTCAATACCAATAATTTTGAAAAAGAAAACAATGTAGGGTCGTCAGAGGGGGTATAGAGGGATTTTTCATTTTCAAAATTACCTCAAAATCAAATATGACTAGGCACGCATCATGGTGGGGTGCAGAATATCCATTTCTATCTGAATATCCATAATTCGTCAACAGAAATCATTGTCGGGTCGTCAGAGGGGGTATAGAGTGATTTTTCATTTTCAAAATGACTTCAAAAATCAAATATGACTTGGCACGCATCATGGTGGGGTACAGAATATTCATTTCCATCTCAATACCAATAATTTTTCGAAAGAAAACATTGTCGGGTCGTTAGAGGGGGTATAGAGTGATTTTTCTTTTTCAAAATTACTTCAAAAATCTAATATGACTAGGCACGCATCATGGTGGGGTGCAAAGTATCCATGTCCATCTGAATAACAATAATTGGTCATCTCAAATATATTGTCGTGTCGTCATAGGGGGTATAGAGGGATTTATCCTTTTCAATATTTATTCAAAAATCTAATATGACTTGGCACGCTTCATGGTGGGGTGCAGAATATCCATTTCTATTTGAATATCAATAATTCGTCAACAGAAATCATTGTCGGGTCGTCAGAGGGGGTATAGAGGGATTTCTCATCTTCAAAATGACTTCAAAAAGCAAATATGACTTGGCACGCATCATGGTGGGGTACAGAATATTCATTTCCATCTCAATACCAATAATTTTGAAAAAGAAAACAATGTAGGGTCGTCAGAGGGGGTATAGAGGGATTTTTCATTTTCAAAATTACCTCAAAATCAAATATGACTAGGCACGCTTCATGGTGGGGTGCAGAATATCCATTTCAATCTGAATATCAATAATTCGTCAACAGAAATCATTGTCGGGTCGTCAGAGGGGGTATAGAGGGATTTTTCATTTTCAAATTGACTTCAAAAATCAAATATGACTTGGCACGCATCATGGTGGGGTACAGAATATTCATTTCCATCTCAATACCAATAATTTTTCAAAAGAAATCATTGACTGGTCGTTAGAGGGGGTATAGAGGGATTTCTCATTTTCAAAATTTCTTCAAAAATCTAATATGACTTGGCACGCATTATAGTGGGGTGCAGAATATTCATTCCCATCTGAATAACTATAATTCGTCAACAGAAATCATTGTCGTGTCGTCAGAGGGGGTATAGAGGGATTTTTCATTTTCAAAATTACCTCAAAATCAAATATGACTAGGCACGCATCATGGTGGGGTGCAGAATATCCATTTCAATCTGAATATCAATAATTCGTCAACAGAAATCATTGTCGGGTCGTCAGAGGGTGTATAGAGGGATTTTTCATTTTCAAATTGACTTCAAAAATCAAATATGACTTGGCACGCATCATGGTGGGGTACAGAATATTCATTTCCATCTCAATACCAATAATTTTTCAAAAGAAATCATTGACTGGTCGTTAGAGGGGGTATAGAGGGATTTCTCATTTTCAAAATTTCTTCAAGAATCTAATATGACTTGGCACTCATCATTGTGGGGTGCAAACTATCCATTCCCATCTGAATAATAATAATTCGGCAACAGAAATCATTGTCGGGTCGTCAGAGGAGGTATAGAGGGATTTCTCATTTTCAAAATGACTTCAAAAATCAAATATGGCTTGGCACGCATCATGGTGGGGTACAGAATATCCATTTCCATTTCTGTAACAATAATTTGTCAACAGAAATCATTGTCGGGTCGTCAGAGGGGGTATAGAGGAATTTTTCATTTTCAAAATTACCTCAAAATCAAATATGACTTGGCACGCATCATGGTAGGGTGCAGAATATCCATTTCCATCTGAATAAATATAATTCGTCAACAGAAATCATTGTCGTGTCGTCAGAGGTGGTATGGAGGGATTTTTCATTTTCAAAATTACTTCAAAAATCAAATATATCTTGGCACGCAACATAGTAGGGTGCGAAATATTCATTTCCATCTGAATAACAATAATTCTTCAACAGAAATCATTGTCGGGTCGTCAGAGGGGGTATAGAGGGATTTTTCATTATCAAAATGACTTCAAAAAACTAATATGACTTGGCACGCATCATAGTAGGGTGCAAAACATCCATTTCCATCTAAATAACAATAATTTGTCGACAAAAATCATTGTCTAGTCGTCAGAGGTGGTATAGAGTGATTTTTCATTATCAAAATCACTTCAAAAATCTAATATGACTAGGCACGCATCATGGTGGGGTGCAAAATATCCATTTCCATCTGAATAACAATAATTCGTCAACAGAAATCATTGTCGGGTCGTTAGAGGGATTTTTCATTCTCAAAATTACCTCAAAATCAAATATGACTTGGCACGCCACATGGTGGGGTGCAGAATATCCATTTCCATCTCAATACCAATAATTTTACAAAAGAAAACATTGCCGGGTCGTCAGAGGGGGTATAGAGGGATTTTTCATTTACAAAATTACCTCAAAATCAAATATGACTTGGCACGCATCATTGTGGGGTGCAGTATATCCATTTCCATCTGAATAACAGTAATTTGTCAACAGAAATCATTTTCGGGTCGTTAGAGGGGGTATAGAGGGATTTTTCATTTTCAAAATTGCTTCAAAAATCAAATATGACTTTGCACGCAGCATGGTGGGATGCAGAATATCAATTTTCATCTGAATAACAATAATTCGTCAACAGAAATCATTGTCGGGTCATTAGAGGGGGTATAAAGGGATTTTTCATTTTCAATATTTCTTCAAAAATCTAATATGACTTGGCACGCATCATGGTGGGGTGCAAAATATCCATTTCCATCTGAATAACAATAATTCGTCAACAGAAATCATTGTCGGGTCGTTAGAGGGGGTATAGAGGGATTTTTCATTTTCAAAATTACCTCAAAATCAAATATGACTTGGCACGCCACATGGTGGGTTGCAGAATATCCATTTCCATCTGAATAACAGTAATTTGTCAACAGAAATCATTGTCGGGTCGTCAGAGGGATTATAGAGGGATTTTTCATTTTCAATATTACCTCAAAGTCTAATATGACTTGGCACGCATCATAGTGGGGTGCAGAGTATCCATGTCCATCTGAATAACAATAATTCGTCAACAGAAATCATTGTCGGGTAGTCAGAAGGGGTATAGAGGGATTTTTCATCTTCAAAATGACTTCAAAAATCAAATATGACTTGGCACGCATCATGGTGGGGTACAGAATATTCATTTCCATCTCAATACCAATGATTTTTAAAAAGAAAGCATTGTCGGGTCGTCAGAGGGGGTATAGAGGGATTTTTCATTTTCAAAATTACCTCAAAATCAAATATGACTTTGCACGCAACATGGTGGGATGCAGAATATCCATTTCCATCTGAATAACAATAATTTGTTAACAGAAATCGGGTCGTTAGAGGGGGTATAAAGGGATTTTTCGTTTTCAATATTTCTTCAAAATTCCAATATGACTTGGCACGCATCATGGTGGGATGCAAAATATCAATTTCCATCTGAATAACAATAATTTGTCAAGAGAAATCATTGTCGGGTCGTCAGAGGGGGTATGGAGGGATTTTTCATTTTCAAAATTACCTCAAAATCAAATATGACTTGGCACGCATCATGGTGGAGTGCAGAATATCCATTTCCATCTGAATAACAATAATTCGTCAACAGAAATAATTGTCGTGTCGTCAGAGGGGGTATGGAGGGATTTTTCATTTTCAAAATGACTTCAAAAATCAAATACGACTTGGCAGGCATCATGGTGGGGTACAGAATATTCATTTCCATCTCAAAACCAATAAATTTTTAAATGAAATCATTGTCGGGTCGTCAGAGGGGGTATAGAGGGTTTTTTCATTTTCAAAATTACCTCAAAATCAAATATGACTTTGCACGCAACATGGTGGGATGCAGAATATCCATTTCCATCTGAATAACAATAATTTGTCAACAGAAATCGGGTCGTAAGAGGGGGTATAAAGGGATTTTTCATTTTCAATATTTCTTCAAAAATCCAATATGACTTGGCACGCATCATGGTGGGATGCAAAATATTAATTTCCATCTGAATAACAATAATTTGTCAAGAGAAATCATTGTCGGGTCGTCAGAGGGGGTGTAGAGGGATTTTTCATTTTCAAAATTACCTCAAAATCAAATATGACTTGGCACGCATCATGGTGGAGTGCAGAATATCCATTTCCATCTGAATAACAATAATTCGTCAACAGAAATGATTGTTGTGTCGTCAGAGGGGGTATGGAGGGATTTTTCATTTTCAAAATGACTTCAAAAATCAAATATGACTTGGCACGCATCATAGTGGGGTACAGAATATCCATTTCCATCTCAATAACGATAACTTGTCAACAGATATCATTGTTGGGTCGTCAGAGGAATTATAGAGGGATTTTTCATTTTCAAACTTACCTCAAAATTTAATATGACTTGGCACGCATCATGGTGGGGTGCAAAATATCCATTCCCATCTGAATAACAATAATTCGTCATCAGAAATCATTGTCGTTTAGTCAGAAGGGGTATGTAGGGATTTTTCATTTTCACAATGACTTCAAAAATCAAATATGACTTGGCACGCATCATGGTGGAGTGCAGAATATCCATTTCCATCTGAATAACAATAATTCGTCAACAGAAATAATTGTCGTGTCGTCAGAGGGGGTATGGAGGGATTTTTCATTTTCAAAATGACTTCAAAAATCAAATATGACTTGGCACGCATCATGGTGGGGTACAGAATATTCATTTCCATCTCAATACCAATAAATTTTTGAATGAAATCATTGTCGGGTCGTCAGAGGGGGTATAGAGGGATTTTTCATTTTCAAAATTACCTCAAAATCAAATATGACTTTGCACGCAACATGGTGGGATGCAGAATATCCATTTCCATCTGAATAACAATAATTTGTCAACAGAAATCATTGTCGAGTCGTAAGAGGGGGTATAAAGAGATTTTTCATTTTCAATATTTCTTCAAAAATCCATTATGACTTGGCACGCATCATGGTGGGATGCAAAATATCAATTTCCATCTGAATAACAATAATTTGTCAAGAGAAATCATTGTCGGGTCGTCAGAGGGGGTATAGAGGGATTTTTCATTTTCAAAATTACCTCAAAATCAAATATGACTTGGCACGCATCATTGTGGAGTGCAGAATATCCATTTCCATCTGAATAACAATAATTCGTCAACAGAAATAATTGTCGTGTCGTCAGAGGGGGTATGGAGGGATTTTTCATTTTCAAAATGACTTCAAAAATCAAATATGACTTGGCACGCATCATGGTGGGGTACAGAATATCCATTTCCATCTCAATAACAATAATTTGTCAACAGAAATCATTGTCGGGTCGTAAGAGGGGGTATAGAGGGATTTTTCATTTTCAAAATTACCTCAAAATCAAATATGACTTGGCACGCCACATGGTGGGGTGCAGAATATCCATTTCCATCTCAATACCAATAATTTTTCAAAAGAAAACATTGCCGGGTCGTGAGAGGGGGTATAGAGGGATTTTTCATTTTCAAAATTACCTCAAAATCAAATATGACTTGGCACGCCACTTGGTGGGGTGCAGAATACCCATTTCCATCTCAATACCAATAATTTTTCAAAAGAAAACATTGCCGGGTCGTCAGAGGGGGTATAGAGGGATTTTTCATTTACAAAATTACCTCAAAATCAAATATGACTTGGCACGCATCATGGTGGGGTGCAGTATATCCATTTCCATCTGAATAACAGTAATTTGTCAACAGAAATCATTGTCGGGTCGTAAGAGGGGGTATAAAGAGATATTTCATTTTCAATATTTCTTCAAAAATCCATTATGACTTGGCACGCATCATGGTGGGATGCAAAATATCAATTTCCATCTGAATAACAATAATTTGTCAAGAGAAATCATTGTCGGGTCGTCAGAGGGGGTATAGAGGGATTTTTCATTTTCAAAATTACCTCAAAATCAAATATGACTTGGCACGCATCATGGTGAAGTGCAGAATATCCATTTCCATCTCAATAACGATAACTTGTCAACAAATATCATTGTTGGGTCGTCAGAGGAATTATAGAGGGATTTTTCATTTTCAAAATTACCTCAAAATTTAATATGACTTGGCACGCATCATGGTGGGGTACAGAATATTCATTTCCATCTCAATACCAATAAATTTTTGAATGAAATCATTGTCGGGTCGTCAGAGGGGGTATAGAGGGATTTTTCATTTTCAAAATTACCTCAAAATCAAATATGACTTTGCACGCAACATGGTGGGATGCGGAATATCCATTTCCATTTGAATAACAATAATTTGTCAACAGAAATCATTGTCGGGTCGTAAGAGGGGGTATAAAGAGATTTTTCATTTTCAATATTTCTTCAAAAATCCATTATGACTTGGCACGCATCATGGTGGGATGCAAAATATCAATTTCCATCTGAATAACAATAATTTGTCAAGAGAAATCATTGTCGGGTCGTCAGAGGGGGTATAGAGGGATTTTTCATTTTCAAAATTACCTCAAAATCAAATATGACTTGGCACGCATCATGGTGGAGTGCAGAATATCCATTTCCATCTGAATAACAATAATTCGTCAACAGAAATAATTGTCGTGTCGTCAGAGGGGGTATGGAGGGATTTTTCATTTTCAAAATGACTTCAAAAATCAAATATGACTTGGCACGCATCATGGTGGGGTACAGAATATCCATTTCCATCTCAATAACAATAATTTGTCAACAGAAATCATTGTCGGGTCGTCAGAGGGGGTATAGAGGGATTCTTCATTTTCAAAATTACCTCAAAATCAAATATGACTTGGCACGCCACATGGTGGGGTGCAGAATATCCATTTCCATCTCAATACCAATAATTTTTCAAAAGAAAACATTGCCGGGTCGTGAGAGGGGGTATAGAGGGATTTTTCATTTTCAAAATTACCTCAAAATCAAATATGACTTGGCACGCCACATGGTGGGGTGCAGAATACCCATTTCCATCTCAATACCAATAATTTTTCAAAAGAAAACATTGCCGGGTCGTCAGAGGGGGTATAGAGGGATTTTTCATTTACAAAATTACCTCTAAATCAAATATGACTTGGCACGCATCATGGTGGGGTGCAGTATATCCATTTCCATCTGAATAACAGTAATTTGTCAACAGAAATCATTGTCGGGTCGTCAGAGGGGGTATAGAGGGATTTTTCATTTTCAAAATTACCTCAAAATCAAATATGACTTGGCACGCATCATGGTGGGGTGCAGAATATCCATTTCCATCTGAATAACAGTAATTTGTCAACAGAAATCATTGTCGGGTCGTCAGAGGGATAATAGAGGGATTTTTCATTTTCAATATTACCTCAAAGTCTAATATGACTTGGCACGCAACATGGTGGAGTGCAGAGTATCCATTTCCATCTGAATAACAATAATTCGTCAACAGAAATCATTGACGGGTCGTTAGAAGCGGTATAGAGTGATTTTTCATTTTCAAAGTTACTTCAAAAATCTAATATGACTAGGCACGCATCATGGTGGGGTGCAACGTATCCATGTCCATCTGAATAACAATAATTCGTCAACAAAAATCATTGTCGGGTAGTCAGAAGGGGTACAGAGGGATTTTTCATCTCCAAAATGACTTCAAAAATCAAATATGACTTGGCACGCATCATGGTGGGGTACAGAATATTCATTTCCATCTCAATACCAATAAATTTTTGAATGAAATCATTGTCGGGTCGTCAGAGGGGGTATAGAGGGATTTTTCGTTTTCAAAATTACCTCAAAATCAAATATGACTTTGCACGCAACATGGTGGGATGCAAAATATCCATTTCCATCTGAATAACAATAAGTTGTCAACAGAAATCATTGTCGGGTCGTAAGAGGGGGTATAAAGGGATTTTTCATTTTCAATATTTCTTCAAAAATCCATTATGACTTGGCACGCATCATGGTGGGATGCAAAATATCAATTTCCATCTGAATAACAATAATTTGTCAAGAGAAATCATTGTCGGGTCGTCAGAGGGGGTATAGAGGGATTTTTCATTTTCAAAATTACCTCAAAATCAAATATGACTTGGCACGCATCATGGTGGAGTGCAGAATATTCATTTCCATCTGAATAACAATAATTTGTCAACAGAAATCATTGTCGGGTCGTCAGAGGGGGTATAGAGGGATTTTTCATTTTCAAAATGACTTCAAAAATCAAATATGGCTTAGCACGCTTCATGGTGGGGTACAGAATATCCATTTCCATTTCAATAACAATAATTTGTCAACAGAAATCATTGTCGGGACGTCAGAGGGGGTATAGAGGGATTTTTCATTTTCAAAATTACCTCGAAATCAAATGAGACTTGGCACGCATCATGGTGGGGTGCAGAATATTCATTTCCATCTGAATAAATATAATTCGTCTACAGAAATCATTGTCGTGTCGTCAGAGATGGTATGGAGGGATTTTTCTTTTTCAAAATTACTTCAAAAATCAAATATATCTTGGCACGCATCATAGTAGGGTGCGAAATATTCATTCCCATCTGAATAACAATAATTCTTCAACAGAAATCATTGTCGGGTCGTCAGAGGGGGTATAGAGGGATTTTTCATTATCATAATGACTTCAAAAATCAAATATGACTTGGCACGCATCATAGTAGGGTGCAAAACATCCATTTCCATCTAAATAACAATAATTTGTCGACAAAAATCATTGTCGGGTCGTCAGAGGTGCTGTAGAGTGATTTTTCATTTTCAAAATTACTTCAAAAATCTAATATGACTAGGCACGCATCATGGTGGGGTGCAAAGTATCCATGTCCATCTGAATAACAATAATTGGTCATCTCAAATATATTGTCGTGTCGTCATAGGGGGTATAGAGGGATTTATCCTTTTCAATATTTATTCAGAAATCTAATATGACTTGGCACGCATCATGGTGGGGTGCAGAATATCCATTTCTATTTGAATATCAATAATTCGTCAACAGAAATCATTGTCGGGTCGTCAGAGGGGGTATAGAGGGATTTCTCATCTTCAAAATGACTTCAAAAATCAAATATGACTTGGCACGCATCATGGTGGGGTACAGAATATTCATTTCCATCTCAATACCAATAATTTTAAAAAAGAAAACAATGTAGGGTCGTCAGAGGGGGTATAGAGGGATTTTTCATTTTCAAAATTACCTCAAAATCAAATATGACTAGGCACGCATCATGGTGGGGTGCAGAATACCCATTTCTATCTGAGTATCAATAATTCGTCAACAGAAATCATTGTCAGGTCGTCAGAGGGGGTATAGAGGGATTTTTCATTTTCAAAATGACTTCAAAAATCAAATATGACTTGGCACGCATCATGGTGGGGTACAGAATATTCATTTCCATCTCAATACCAATAATTTTTCAAAAGAAAACATTGTCGGGTCGTTCGTTAGAGGGGGTATAGAGGGATTTTTCATTTTCAAAATTACCTCAAAATCAAATATGACTTGGCACGCATCATGGTGGGGTACAGAATATTCATTTCCATCTCAATACCAATAATTTTAAAAAAGAAAATGTAGGGTCGTCAGAGGGGGTATAGAGGGATTTTTCATTTTCAAAATTACCTCAAAATCAAATATGACTAGGCACGCATCATGGTGGGGTGCAGAATATCCATTTCTATCTGAATATCAATAATTCGTCAACAGAAATCATTGTCGGGTCGTCAGAGGGGGTATAGAGGGATTTTTCATTTTCAAAATGACTTCAGAAATCAAATATGACTTGGCACGCATCATGGTGGGGTACAGAATATGCATTTCCATCTCAATGACGATAACTTGTCAACAGATATCATTGTTGGGTCGTCAGAGGAATTATAGAGGGATTTTTCATTTTCAAAATTACCTCAAAATTTAATATGACTTGGCACGCATCATGGTGGGGTACAGAATATTCATTTCCATCTCAATACCAATAATTTTTCAAAAGAAAACATTGTCGGGTCGTTAGAGGGGGTATAGAGGGATTTTTCATTTTCAAAATTACCTCAAAATCAAATATGACTTGGCAAGCATCATGGAGGGCTGCAAAATATCCTTTTTCATCTGAATAACAATAATTCGTCAACAGAAATCATTGACTGGTCGTTAGAGGGGGTATAGAGGGATTTCTCATTTTCAAAATTTCTTCAAAAATCTAATATGACTTGGCACGCATCATGGTGGGGTACAGAATATCCATTTTCATCTCAATAACAATAATTTGTCAAGAGAAATCATTGTCGGGTCGTCAGAGGAGGTATAGAGGGATTTTTCATTTTCAAAATGACTTCAAAAATCAAATATGGCTTGGCACGCATCATGGTGGGGTACAGAATATCCATTTCCATTTCAGTAACAATAATTTGTCAACAGAAATCATTGTCGGGTCGTCAGAGGGGGTATAGAAGAATTTTTCATTTTCAAAATTACCTCAAAATCAAATATGACTTGGCACGCATCATGGTAGGGTGCAGAATATCCATTTCCATCTGAATAAATATAATTCGTCAACAGAAATCATTGTCGTGTCGTCAGAGGTGGTATGGAGGGATTTTTCATTTTCAAAATTACTTCAAAAATCAAATATATCTTGGCACGCAACATAGTAGGGTGCGAAATATTCATTTCCATCTGAATAACAATAATTCTCCAACAGATATCATTGTCGGGTCGTCAGAGGGGGTATAGAGGGATTTTTCATTTTCAAAATTACCTCAAAATCAAATATGACTTGGCACGCATCATGGAGGGCTGCAAAATATCCATTTCCATCTGAATAACGATAATTCGTCAACAGAAATCATTGACTGGTCGTTAGAGGGGGTATAGAGGGATTTCTCATTTTCAAAATTTCTTCAAAAATCTATTATGACTTGGCACGCATTATGGTGGGGTGCAGAATATTCATTTTCATCTGAATAACAATAATTCGTCAACAGAAATCATTGTCGTGTCGTCAGAGGGGGTATGGAGGGATTTTTCATATTCAAAATTACTTCTAGAATCTAATATGACTTGGCACTAATCATTGTGGGGTGCAAAGTATCCATTCCCATCTGAATAATAATAATTCGGCAACAGAAATCATTGTCGTGTCGTCAGAGGGGGTATGGAGGGATTTTTCATTTTCAAAATGACTTCAATAATCAAATATAACTTGGCACGCATCATAGTGGGGTACAGAATATCCATTTTCATCTCAATAACAATAATTTGTCAACACAAATCATTGTCGGGTCGTCAGAGGAGGTATAGAGGGATTTTTCATTTTCAAAATGACTTCAAAAATCAAATATGGCTTGGCACGCATCATGGTGGGGTACAGAATATCCATTTCCATTTCAGTAACAATAATTTGTCAACAGAAATCATTGTCGGGTCGTCAGAGGGGGTATAGAGGAATTTTTCATTTTCAAAATTACCTCAAAATCAAATATGACTTGGCACGCATCATGGTAGGGTGCAGAATATCTATTTCCATCTGAATAAATATAATTCGTCAACAGAAATCATTGTCGTGTCGTCAGAGGTGGTATGGAGGGATTTTTCATTTTCAAAATTACTTCAAAAATCAAATATATCTTGGCACGCAACATAGTAGGGTGCGAAATATTCATTTCCATCTGAATAACAATAATTCTTCAACAGAAATCATTGTCGGGTCGTCAGAGGGGGTATAGAGGGATTTTTCATTTTCAAAATTACCTCAAAATCAAATATGACTTGGCACGCCACATGGTGGGGTGCAGAATATCCATTTCCATCTCAATACCAATAATTTTACAAAAGAAAACATTGCCGGGTCGTCAGAGGGGGTATAGAAGGATTTTTCATATACAAAATTACCTCAAAATCAAATATGACTTGGCACGCATCATGGTGGGGTGCAGTATATCCATTTCCATCTGAATAACAGTAATTTGTCAACAGAAATCATTGTCGGGTCGTTAGAGGGGGTATAGAGGGATTTTTCATTTACAAAATTGCTTCAAAAATCAAATATTACTTGGCACGTATCATGGTGGAGTGCATAATATCCATTTCTCTCTGAATATCAATAATTCGTCAACAGAAATCATTGTCGGATCGTTAGACGGGGTATAGAGGGATTTTTCATTTTCAAAATTACCTCAAAATCAAATATGACTTGGCACGCATCATGGTGGGGTGCAGAATATACATTTCCATCTGAATAACAGTAATTTGTTAACAGAAATCATTGTCGGGTCGTCAGAGGGATAATAGAGGGATTTTTCATTTTCAATATTACCTCAAAGTCTAATATGACTTGGCACGCAACATGGTGGGGTGCAAAATATCCATTTCCATCTGAATAACAATAATTCGTCAACAGAAATCATTGTCGGGTCGTTAGAGGGGGTATAGAGGGATTTTTCATTTTCAAAATTACCTCAAAATCAAATATGACTTGGCACGCCACATAGTGGGGTGCAGAATATCCATTTCCATCCCAATACCAATAATTTTACAAAAGAAAACATTGTTGGGTCGTCAGAGGGGGTATAGAGGGATTTTTCATTTACAAAATTACCTCAAAATCAAATATGACTTGGCACGCATCATGGTGGGGTGCAGTATATCCATTTCCATCTGAATAACAGTAATTTGCCAACAGAAATCATTGTCGGGTCGTTAGAGGGGGTATAGAGGGATTTTTCATTTTCAAAGTTACTTCAAAAATCTAATATGACTAGGCACGCATCATGGTGGGCTTCAAAGTATCCACGTCCATCTGAATAACAATAATTCGTCAACAAAAATCATTGTCGGGTAGTCAGAAGGGGTACAGAGGGATTTTTCATCTTCAAAATGACTTCAAAAATCAAATAAGACTTGGCACGCATCATGGTGGGGTACAGAATATTCATTTCCATCTCAATACCAATAAATTTTTGAATGAAATCATTGTCGGGTCGTCAGAGGGGGTATAGAGGGATTTTTCATTTTCAAAATTACCTCAAAATCAAATATGACTTTGCACGCAACATAATGGGATGCAGAATATCCATTTCCATCTGAATAACAATAATTTGTCAACAGAAATCGGGTCGTAAGAGGGGGTATAAAGGGATTTTTCATTTTCAATATTTCTTCAAAAATCCAATTTGACTTGGCACGCATCATGGTGGGATGCAAAATATCAATTTCCATCTGAATAACAATAATTTGTCAAGAGAAATCATTGTCGGGTCGTCAGAGGGGGTATAGAGGGATTTTTCATTTTCAAAATTACCTCAAAATCAAATATGACTTGGCACGCATCATGGTGGAGTGCAGAATATCCATTTCCATCTGAATAACAATAATTCGTCAACAGAAATAATTGTCGTGTCGTCAGAGGGGGTATGGAGGGATTTTTCATTTTCAAAATGACTTCAAAAATCAAATATGACTTGGCACGCATCATGGTGGGGTACAGAATATCCATTTCCATCTCAATAACGATAACTTGTCAACAGATATCATTGTTGGGTCGTCAGAGGAATTATAGAGGGATTTTTCATTTTCAAAATTACCTCAAAATTTAATATGACTTGGCACGCATCATGGTGGGGTGCAAAATATCCATTCCCATCTGAATAACAATAATTCGTCATCAGAAATCATTGTCGTGTAGTCAGAAGGGGTATGTAGGGATTTTTCATTTTCACAATGACTTCAAAAATCAAATATGACTTGGCACGCATCATGGTGGGGTACAGAATATCCATTTCCATCTCAATAACAGTAATTTGTCAACAGAAATCATTGTCGGGTCGTCAGAGGGATTATAGAGGGATATTTCATTTTCAAAATTACCTCAAAGTCTAATATGACTTGGCACGCATCATGGTGGGGTGCAGAGTATCCATTTCCATCTGAATAACAATAATTCGTCAACAGTTATCATTGACGGGTCGTTAGAAGTGGTATAGAGTGATTTCTCATTTTCATAGTTACTTCAAAAATCTAATATGACTAGGCACGCATCATGGTGGGGTGCAAAGTATCCATGTCCATCTGAATAACAATAGTTCGTCAACAGAAATCATTGTCGGGTCGTCAGAAGTGGTATAGAGGGATTTTTCATCTTCAAAATGACTTCAAAAATCAAATATGACTTGGAAGAAATCATGGTGGGGTACAGAATATCCATTTCCATCTCAATACCAATAAATTTTCAAATGAAATCATTGTCGGGTTGTCAGAGGGGGTATAGAGGGATTTTTCATTTTCAAAATTACCTCACAATAAAATATGACTTGGCACGCATCATGGTGGGCTGCAGAATATCCATTTCCATCTGAATAACAATAATTCGTCAACAGAAATCATTGTCGTGTCGTCAGAGGGGGTATAAAGGGATTTTTCATTTTCAAAATTACTTCAAGAATCTAATATGACTTGGCACTCATCATAGTGGGGTACAGAATATCCATTTCTATCTCAATAACAATAATTTGTCAACAGAAATCATTGTCGGGTCGTCAGAGGGGGTATAGAGGGATTTATCATTTTCAAAATGACTTCAAAAATCAAATATGGCTTGGCACGCATCATGGTGGGGTACAGAATATCCATTTCCATCTCAATAACAATAATTTGTCAACAGAAATCATTGTCGGGTCGTCAGAGGGGGTATAGAGTGATTTTTCATTTTGAAAATGACTTCAAAAATCAAATATGACTTGGCACGCATCATGGTGGGGTACAGAATATTCATTTCTATCTCAATATCAATAATTTCTTAAAAGAAATCATTGTCGGGTCGTCAGAGGGGGATAGAGATATTTTTCATTTTCAAAATTACCTCACAATCAAATATGACTTGGCACGCATCATGGTGGGCTGCAGAATATCCATTTCCATCTGAATAACAATAATTCTTCAACAGAAATCACTGTCGTGTCGTCAGAGGGGGTATAAAGGGATTTCTCATTTTCAAAATTACTTCAAGAATCTAATATGACTTGGCACTCATCATAGTGGGGTACAGAATATCCATTTTCATCTCAATAACAATAATTTGTCAACAGAAATCATTGTCGGGTCGTCAGAGGGGGTATAGAGGGATTTATCATTTTCAAAATGACTTCAAAAATCAAATATGGCTTGGCACGCATCATGGTGGGGTACAGAATATCCATTTCCATCTCAATAACAATAATTTGTCAACGGAAATCATTGTCGAGTTGTCAGAGGGGGTATAGATGGATTTATCATTTTCAAAATGACTTCAAAAATCAAATATGGCTTGGCACGCATCATGGTGGTGTACAGAATATCCATTTCCATCTCAATAACAATAATTTGTCAACAGAAATCATTGTCGTGTCGTCAGAGGGGGTATGGAGGGATTTTTCATATTCAAAATTACTTCAAGAATCTAATATGACTTGGCACTCATCATGGTGGGGTGCAAAGTATCCATTCCCATCTGAATAATAATAATTCGGCAACAGGAATCATTGTCGTGTCATCAGAGGGGGTATGGAGGGATTTTTCATTTTCACAATGACTTCAAAAATCAAATATGACTTGGCACGCATCATGGTGGGGTACAGAATATCCATTTCCATTTCAATAACAATAATTTGTCAACAGAAATCATTGTCGGGTCGTCAGAGGGAGTATAGAGGGATTTTTCATTTTCAAAATTACCTCAAAATCAAATATGACTTGGCACGCATCATGGTGGGCTGCAGAATATCCATTTTCATCTGAATAACAATAATTCGTCAACAGAAATCATTGACGGGTCATTAGAGGGGGTATAGAGGGATTTTTCATTATCAAAATTACCTCAAAATCAAATATGACTTTGCACGCAACATGGTGGGGTGCAGAATATCCATTTCCATCTGAATAACAATAATTCGTCAACAGAAATCATTGACGGGTCGTTAGATGGGGTATAGAGGGATTTTTCATTTTCAAAATTACCTCAAAATCAAATATGACATGGCACGCATCATGGTGGGCTGCGAAATATCCATTTCCATCTGAATAAAAATAATTCGTCAACAGAAATCATTGACGGGTCATTAGAGGGGGTATAGAGGGATTTTTCATTATCAAAATTACCTCAAAATCAAATATGACTTTGCACGCAACATGGTGGGGTGCAGAATATCCATTTCCATCTGAATAACAATAATTCGTCAACAGAAATCATTGACGGGTCGTTAGAGGGGGTATAGAGGGATTTTTCATTTTCAAAATTACCTCAAAATCAAATATGACATGGCACGCATCATGGTGGGCTGCGAAATATCCATTTCCATCTGAATAAAAATAATTCGTCAACAGAAATCATTGACTGGTCGTTAGAGGGGGTATAGAGGGATTTCTCATTTTCAAAATTTCTTCAAAATCTAATATGACTTGGCACGCATCATGGTGGGGTGCAGAATATCCATTCCCATCTGAATAACAATAATTCGTCAACAGAAATCATTGTCGTGTCGTCAGAGGGGGTATGGAGGGATTTTTCATATTCAAAATTACTTCAAGAATCTAATATGACTTGGCACTCATCATGGTGGGGTGCAAAGTATCCATTCCCATCTGAATAATAATAATTCGGCAACAGGAATCATTGTCATGTCGTCAGAGGGGGTATGGAGGGATTTTTCATTTTCACAATGACTTCAAAAATCAAATTTGACTTGGCACGCATCATGGTGGGGTACAGAATATCCATTTCCATTTCACTAACAATAATTTGTCAACAGAAATCATTGTCGGGTCGTCAGAGGGAGTATAGAGAGATTTTTCATCTTCAAAATTACCTCAAAATCAAATATGACTTGGCACGCATCATGGTGGGCTGCAGAATATCCATTTTCATCTGAATAACAATAATTCGTCAACAGAAATCATTGACGGGTCATTAGAGGGGGTATAGAGGGATTTTTCATTATCAAAATTACCTCAAAATCAAATATGACTTTGCACGCAACATGGTGGGGTGCAGAATATTCATTTCCATCTGAATAACAATAATTCGTTAACAGAAATTATTGTCGGGTCATTAGAATGGGGATAGAGGGATTTTTCATTTTCAAAATTACCTCGAAATCAAATATGACTTGGCACGCAGCATGGTGGGGTGCAGAATATCCATTTCCATCTGAATAACATTAATTCGTCAACAGAAATCATTGTCGGGGCGTTAGAGGGGGTATAGAGGGATTTTTCATTATCAAAATTACCTCAAAATCAAATATGACTTTGCACGCAACATGGTGGGGTGCAGAATATTCATTTCCATCTGAATAACAATAATTCGTTAACAGAAATCATTGTCGGGTCGTTAGAGGGGGTATAAAGGGATTTTTCATTTTCAATATTTCTTCAAAAATCTAATATGACTTGGCACGCATCATGGTGGGGTGCAGAATATTCATTTCCATCTGAAAAACAATAATTCGTCAACAGAAATCATTGTCGGGTCGTCAGAGTGGGTATAGAGGGATTTTTCATTTTGAAAATGACTTCAAAAATCAAATATGACTTGGCACGCATCATGGTGGGGTACAGAATATTCATTTCTATCTCAATATCAATAATTTCCTAAAAGAAATCACTGTCGGGTCGTCAGAGGGGGTATAGAGGGATTTTTCATTTTCAAAATTACCTCACAATCAAATATGACTTGGCACGCATCATGGTGGGCTGCAGAATATCCATTTCCATCTGAATAACAATAATTCGTCAACAGAAATCATTGTCGTGTCGTCAGAGGAGGTATGGAGGGATTTTTCATATTCAAAATTACTTCAAGAATCTAATATGACTTGGCACTCATCATGGTGGGGTGCAAAGTATCCATTCCCATCTGAATAATAATAATTTGGCAACAGTAATCATTGTCGTGTCGTCAGAGGGGGTATGGAGGGATTTATCATTTTCACAATGACTTCAAAAATCAAATATGACTTGGCACGCATCATGGTGGGGTACAGAATATCCATTTCCATTTCAATAACAATAATTTGTCAACAGAAATCTTTGTCGGGTCGTCAGAGGGGGTATAGAGGGATTTATCATTTTCAAAATGACTTCAAAAATCAAATATGGCTTGGCACGCATCATGGTGGTGTACAGAATATCCATTTCCATTTCAATAACAATAATTTGTCAACAGAAATCATTGTCGGGTCGTCAGAGGGGGTATAGGGGGATTTTTCATTTTCAAAATTACCTCAAAATCAAATATGACTTGGCACGCATCATGGTGGGCTGCAGAATATCCATTTCCATCTGAATAACAATAATTCGTCAACAGAAATCATTGACGGGTCGTTGGAGGGGGTATAGATGGATTTTTCATTTTCAAAATTACCTCGAAATCAAATGTGACTTGGCACGCATCATGGTGGGGTGCAGAATATTCATTTCCATCTGAATAAATATAATTCGTCAACAGAAATCATTGTCGTGTCGTCAGAGGTGGTATGGACGGATTTTTCATTTTCAAAATTACTTCAAAAATCAAATATATCTTGGCACGCATCATAGTAGGGTGCGAAATATTCATTTCCATCTGAATAACAATAACTCATCAACAGAAATCATTGTCGGGTCGTCAGAGGGGGTATAGAGGGATTTTCCATTTTCAAAATAGCTTCAAAAATCAAATATGACTTGGCACGTATCATGGTGGAGTGCATAATATCCATTTCTATCTGAATATATATAATTCGTCAACAGAAATCATTGTCGGGTCGTCAGAGGTGGTATAGAGGGATTTTTCATCTTCAAAATGACTTCAAAAATCAAATATGTCTTGGCACGCATCATGGTGGAGTACAGAATATTCATTTTCATCTCAATACCAATAATTTTTCAAAAGAAATCATTGTCGGGTCGTCAGAGGGGGTATAGAGGGATTTTTCATTTTCAAAATAGCTTCAAAAATCAAATATGACTTGGCACGTATCATGGTGGAGTGCATAATATCCATTTCTATCTGAATATCAATAATTCGTCAACAGAAATCATTGTCGGGTCGTCAGAGGGGGTATAGAGGGATTTTTCATCTTCAAAATGACTTCAAAAATCAAATATGACTTGGCACGCATCATGGTGGGGTAAAGAATATTCATTTTCATCTCAATACCAATAATTTTTCAAAAGAAAACATTGTCGGGTCGTCAGAGGGGGTATAGAGGGATTTTTCATTTTCAAAATTACCTCAAAATCAAATATGACTTGGCACGCATCATGGTGGGGTGCAGTATATCCATTTTTATCTGAATAACAGTAATTTGTCAACAGAAATCATTGTCGGGTCGTCAGAGGGGGTATAGAGGGATTTTTCATCTTCAAAATGACTTCAAAAATCAAATATGTCTTGGCACGCATCATGGTGGAGTACAGAATATTCATTTTCATCTCAATACCAATAATTTTTCAAAAGAAAACATTGTCGGGTCGTCAGAGGGGGTATAGAGGGATTTTTCTTTTTCAAAATAGCTTCAAAAATCAAATATGACTTGGCACGTATCATGGTGGAGTGCATAATATCCATTTCTATCTGAATATCAATAATTCGGCAACAGAAATCATTGTCGGGTCGTCAGAGGGGGTATAGAGGGATTTTTCATCTTCAAAATGACTTCAAAAATCAAATATGACTTGGCACGCATCATGGTGGGGTACAGAATATTCATTTTCTTCTCAATACCAATAATATTTCAAAAGAAAACATTGTCGGGTCGTCAGAGGGGGTATAGAGTGATTTTTCATTTTCAAAATTACCTCAAAATGAAATATGACTTGGCACGCATCATGGTGGGGTGCAGTATATCCATTTTTATCTGAATAACAGTAATTTGTCAACAGAAATCATTGTCGGGTCGTCAGAGGGATTATAGAGGGATTTTTCATTTTCAAAATTACCTCAAAATCTAATATGACTTGGCACGCATTATGGTGGGGTGCAGAGTATCCATTTCCATCTGAATAACAATAATTCGTCAACAGAAATCATTGACGGGTCGTTAGATGTGGTATAGAGTGATTTCTCATTTTCAAAGTTACTTCAAAAATCTAATATGACTAGGCACGCATCATGGTGGGGTGCAAAGTATCCATGTCCATCTGAATAACAATAATTCGTCAACAGAAATCATTGTCGGGTCGTCAGAAGTGGTATAGAGGGATTTTTCATTTTCAATATTTCTTCAAAAATCTAATGTGACTTGGCACGCATCATGGTGGGGTGCAAAATATCTATTTCCTTCTGAATAACAATAATTTGTCAACAGAAATCATTGTCGGGTCGTCAGAGGGGGTATAGAGGGATTTTTCATTTTCAAAATTACCTCAAAATCAAATATGACATGGCACGCATCATGGTGGGCTGCGAAATATCCATTTCCATCTGAATAACAATAATTCGTCAACAGAAATCATTGTCGGGTCGTCAGAAGTGGTATAGAGGGATTTTTCATTTTCAATATTTCTTCAAAAATCTAATGTGACTTGGCACGCATCATGGTGGGGTGCAAAATATCTATTTCCTTCTGAATAACAATAATTTGTCAACAGAAATCACTGACTGGTCGTTAGAGGGGGTATAGAGGGATTTCTCATTTTCAAAATTTCTTCAAAAATCTAATATGACTTGGCACGCATCATGGTTGGGTGCAGAATATCCATTTCCATCTGAATAACAATAATTCGTCAACAGAAATCATTGTCGTGTCGTCAGAGGGGGTATGGAGGGATTTTTCATATTCAAAATTACTTCAAGAATCTAATATGACTTGGCACTCATCATGGTGGGGTGCAAAGTATCCATTCCCATCTGAATAATAATAATTCGGCAACAGGAATCATTGTCGTGTCGTCAGAGGGGGTATGGAGGGATTTTTCATTTTCACAATGACTTCAAAAATCAAATATGACTTGGCACGCATCATGGTGGGGTACAGAATATCCATTTCCATTTCAATAACAATAATTTGTCAACAGAAATCATTGTCGGGTCGTCAGAGGGAGTATAGAGGGATTTTTCATTTTCAAAATTACCTCAAAATCAAATATGACTTGGCACGCATCATGGTGGGCTGCAGAATATCCATTTTCATCTGAATAACAATAATTCGTCAACAGAAATCATTGACGGGTCATTAGAGGGGGTATAGAGGGATTTTTCATTATCAAAATTACCTCAAAATCAAATATGACTTTGCACGCAACATGGTGGGGTGCAGAATATCCATTTCCATCTGAATAACAATAATTCGTCAACAGAAATCATTGACGGGTCGTTAGAGGGGGTATAGAGGGATTTTTCATTTTCAAAATTACCTCAAAATCAAATATGACATGGCACGCATCATGGTGGGCTGCGAAATATTCATTTCCATCTGAATAATAATAATTCGGCAACAGGAATCATTGTCGTGTCATCAGAGGGGGTATGGAGGGATTTTTCATTTTCACAATGACTTCAAAAATCAAATATGACTTGGCACGCATCATGGTGGGGTACAGAATATCCATTTCCATTTCAATAACAATAATTTGTCAACAGAAATCATTGTCGGGTCGTCAGAGGGAGTATAGAGGGATTTTTCATTTTCAAAATTACCTCAAAATCAAATATGACTTGGCACGCATCATGGTGGGCTGCAGAATATCCATTTTCATCTGAATAACAATAATTCGTCAACAGAAATCATTGACGGGTCATTAGAGGGGGTATAGAGGGATTTTTCATTATCAAAATTACCTCAAAATCAAATATGACTTTGCACGCAACATGGTGGGGTGCAGAATATCCATTTCCATCTGAATAACAATAATTCGTCAACAGAAATCATTGACGGGTCGTTAGATGGGGTATAGAGGGATTTTTCATTTTCAAAATTACCTCAAAATCAAATATGACATGGCACGCATCATGGTGGGCTGCGAAATATCCATTTCCATCTGAATAAAAATAATTCGTCAACAGAAATCATTGACGGGTCATTAGAGGGGGTATAGAGGGATTTTTCATTATCAAAATTACCTCAAAATCAAATATGACTTTGCACGCAACATGGTGGGGTGCAGAATATCCATTTCCATCTGAATAACAATAATTCGTCAACAGAAATCATTGACGGGTCGTTAGAGGGGGTATAGAGGGATTTTTCATTTTCAAAATTACCTCAAAATCAAATATGACATGGCACGCATCATGGTGGGCTGCGAAATATCCATTTCCATCTGAATAAAAATAATTCGTCAACAGAAATCATTGACTGGTCGTTAGAGGGGGTATAGAGGGATTTCTCATTTTCAAAATTTCTTCAAAATCTAATATGACTTGGCACGCATCATGGTGGGGTGCAGAATATCCATTCCCATCTGAATAACAATAATTCGTCAACAGAAATCATTGTCGTGTCGTCAGAGGGGGTATGGAGGGATTTTTCATATTCAAAATTACTTCAAGAATCTAATATGACTTGGCACTCATCATGGTGGGGTGCAAAGTATCCATTCCCATCTGAATAATAATAATTCGGCAACAGGAATCATTGTCATGTCGTCAGAGGGGGTATGGAGGGATTTTTCATTTTCACAATGACTTCAAAAATCAAATTTGACTTGGCACGCATCATGGTGGGGTACAGAATATCCATTTCCATTTCACTAACAATAATTTGTCAACAGAAATCATTGTCGGGTCGTCAGAGGGAGTATAGAGAGATTTTTCATCTTCAAAATTACCTCAAAATCAAATATGACTTGGCACGCATCATGGTGGGCTGCAGAATATCCATTTTCATCTGAATAACAATAATTCGTCAACAGAAATCATTGACGGGTCATTAGAGGGGGTATAGAGGGATTTTTCATTATCAAAATTACCTCAAAATCAAATATGACTTTGCACGCAACATGGTGGGGTGCAGAATATTCATTTCCATCTGAATAACAATAATTCGTTAACAGAAATTATTGTCGGGTCATTAGAATGGGGATAGAGGGATTTTTCATTTTCAAAATTACCTCGAAATCAAATATGACTTGGCACGCAGCATGGTGGGGTGCAGAATATCCATTTCCATCTGAATAACATTAATTCGTCAACAGAAATCATTGTCGGGGCGGTAGAGGGGGTATAGAGGGATTTTTCATTATCAAAATTACCTCAAAATCAAATATGACTTTGCACGCAACATGGTGGGGTGCAGAATATTCATTTCCATCTGAATAACAATAATTCGTTAACAGAAATCATTGTCGGGTCGTTAGAGGGGGTATAAAGGGATTTTTCATTTTCAATATTTCTTCAAAAATCTAATATGACTTGGCACGCATCATGGTGGGGTGCAGAATATTCATTTCCATCTGAAAAACAATAATTCGTCAACAGAAATCATTGTCGGGTCGTCAGAGTGGGTATAGAGGGATTTTTCATTTTGAAAATGACTTCAAAAATCAAATATGACTTGGCACGCATCATGGTGGGGTACAGAATATTCATTTCTATCTCAATATCAATAATTTCCTAAAAGAAATCACTGTCGGGTCGTCAGAGGGGGTATAGAGGGATTTTTCATTTTCAAAATTACCTCACAATCAAATATGACTTGGCACGCATCATGGTGGGCTGCAGAATATCCATTTCCATCTGAATAACAATAATTCGTCAACAGAAATCATTGTCGTGTCGTCAGAGGAGGTATGGAGGGATTTTTCATATTCAAAATTACTTCAAGAATCTAATATGACTTGGCACTCATCATGGTGGGGTGCAAAGTATCCATTCCCATCTGAATAATAATAATTTGGCAACAGTAATCATTGTCGTGTCGTCAGAGGGGGTATGGAGGGATTTATCATTTTCACAATGACTTCAAAAATCAAATATGACTTGGCACGCATCATGGTGGGGTACAGAATATCCATTTCCATTTCAATAACAATAATTTGTCAACAGAAATCTTTGTCGGGTCGTCAGAGGGGGTATAGAGGGATTTATCATTTTCAAAATGACTTCAAAAATCAAATATGGCTTGGCACGCATCATGGTGGTGTACAGAATATCCATTTCCATTTCAATAACAATAATTTGTCAACAGAAATCATTGTCGGGTCGTCAGAGGGGGTATAGGGGGATTTTTCATTTTCAAAATTACCTCAAAATCAAATATGACTTGGCACGCATCATGGTGGGCTGCAGAATATCCATTTCCATCTGAATAACAATAATTCGTCAACAGAAATCATTGACGGGTCGTTGGAGGGGGTATAGATGGATTTTTCATTTTCAAAATTACCTCGAAATCAAATGTGACTTGGCACGCATCATGGTGGGGTGCAGAATATTCATTTCCATCTGAATAAATATAATTCGTCAACAGAAATCATTGTCGTGTCGTCAGAGGTGGTATGGACGGATTTTTCATTTTCAAAATTACTTCAAAAATCAAATATATCTTGGCACGCATCATAGTAGGGTGCGAAATATTCATTTCCATCTGAATAACAATAACTCATCAACAGAAATCATTGTCGGGTCGTCAGAGGGGGTATAGAGGGATTTTCCATTTTCAAAATAGCTTCAAAAATCAAATATGACTTGGCACGTATCATGGTGGAGTGCATAATATCCATTTCTATCTGAATATATATAATTCGTCAACAGAAATCATTGTCGGGTCGTCAGAGGTGGTATAGAGGGATTTTTCATCTTCAAAATGACTTCAAAAATCAAATATGTCTTGGCACGCATCATGGTGGAGTACAGAATATTCATTTTCATCTCAATACCAATAATTTTTCAAAAGAAATCATTGTCGGGTCGTCAGAGGGGGTATAGAGGGATTTTTCATTTTCAAAATAGCTTCAAAAATCAAATATGACTTGGCACGTATCATGGTGGAGTGCATAATATCCATTTCTATCTGAATATCAATAATTCGTCAACAGAAATCATTGTCGGGTCGTCAGAGGGGGTATAGAGGGATTTTTCATCTTCAAAATGACTTCAAAAATCAAATATGACTTGGCACGCATCATGGTGGGGTAAAGAATATTCATTTTCATCTCAATACCAATAATTTTTCAAAAGAAAACATTGTCGGGTCGTCAGAGGGGGTATAGAGGGATTTTTCATTTTCAAAATTACCTCAAAATCAAATATGACTTGGCACGCATCATGGTGGGGTGCAGTATATCCATTTTTATCTGAATAACAGTAATTTGTCAACAGAAATCATTGTCGGGTCGTCAGAGGGGGTATAGAGGGATTTTTCATCTTCAAAATGACTTCAAAAATCAAATATGTCTTGGCACGCATCATGGTGGAGTACAGAATATTCATTTTCATCTCAATACCAATAATTTTTCAAAAGAAAACATTGTCGGGTCGTCAGAGGGGGTATAGAGGGATTTTTCTTTTTCAAAATAGCTTCAAAAATCAAATATGACTTGGCACGTATCATGGTGGAGTGCATAATATCCATTTCTATCTGAATATCAATAATTCGGCAACAGAAATCATTGTCGGGTCGTCAGAGGGGGTATAGAGGGATTTTTCATCTTCAAAATGACTTCAAAAATCAAATATGACTTGGCACGCATCATGGTGGGGTACAGAATATTCATTTTCTTCTCAATACCAATAATATTTCAAAAGAAAACATTGTCGGGTCGTCAGAGGGGGTATAGAGTGATTTTTCATTTTCAAAATTACCTCAAAATGAAATATGACTTGGCACGCATCATGGTGGGGTGCAGTATATCCATTTTTATCTGAATAACAGTAATTTGTCAACAGAAATCATTGTCGGGTCGTCAGAGGGATTATAGAGGGATTTTTCATTTTCAAAATTACCTCAAAATCTAATATGACTTGGCACGCATTATGGTGGGGTGCAGAGTATCCATTTCCATCTGAATAACAATAATTCGTCAACAGAAATCATTGACGGGTCGTTAGATGTGGTATAGAGTGATTTCTCATTTTCAAAGTTACTTCAAAAATCTAATATGACTAGGCACGCATCATGGTGGGGTGCAAAGTATCCATGTCCATCTGAATAACAATAATTCGTCAACAGAAATCATTGTCGGGTCGTCAGAAGTGGTATAGAGGGATTTTTCATTTTCAATATTTCTTCAAAAATCTAATGTGACTTGGCACGCATCATGGTGGGGTGCAAAATATCTATTTCCTTCTGAATAACAATAATTTGTCAACAGAAATCATTGTCGGGTCGTCAGAGGGGGTATAGAGGGATTTTTCATTTTCAAAATTACCTCAAAATCAAATATGACATGGCACGCATCATGGTGGGCTGCGAAATATCCATTTCCATCTGAATAACAATAATTCGTCAACAGAAATCATTGTCGGGTCGTCAGAAGTGGTATAGAGGGATTTTTCATTTTCAATATTTCTTCAAAAATCTAATGTGACTTGGCACGCATCATGGTGGGGTGCAAAATATCTATTTCCTTCTGAATAACAATAATTTGTCAACAGAAATCACTGACTGGTCGTTAGAGGGGGTATAGAGGGATTTCTCATTTTCAAAATTTCTTCAAAAATCTAATATGACTTGGCACGCATCATGGTTGGGTGCAGAATATCCATTTCCATCTGAATAACAATAATTCGTCAACAGAAATCATTGTCGTGTCGTCAGAGGGGGTATGGAGGGATTTTTCATATTCAAAATTACTTCAAGAATCTAATATGACTTGGCACTCATCATGGTGGGGTGCAAAGTATCCATTCCCATCTGAATAATAATAATTCGGCAACAGGAATCATTGTCGTGTCGTCAGAGGGGGTATGGAGGGATTTTTCATTTTCACAATGACTTCAAAAATCAAATATGACTTGGCACGCATCATGGTGGGGTACAGAATATCCATTTCCATTTCAATAACAATAATTTGTCAACAGAAATCATTGTCGGGTCGTCAGAGGGAGTATAGAGGGATTTTTCATTTTCAAAATTACCTCAAAATCAAATATGACTTGGCACGCATCATGGTGGGCTGCAGAATATCCATTTTCATCTGAATAACAATAATTCGTCAACAGAAATCATTGACGGGTCATTAGAGGGGGTATAGAGGGATTTTTCATTATCAAAATTACCTCAAAATCAAATATGACTTTGCACGCAACATGGTGGGGTGCAGAATATCCATTTCCATCTGAATAACAATAATTCGTCAACAGAAATCATTGACGGGTCGTTAGAGGGGGTATAGAGGGATTTTTCATTTTCAAAATTACCTCAAAATCAAATATGACATGGCACGCATCATGGTGGGCTGCGAAATATTCATTTCCATCTGAATAACAATAATTCGTCAACAGAAATCATTGACTGGTCGTTAGAGGGGGTATAGAGGGATTTCTCATTTTCAAAATTTCTTCAAAATCTAATATGACTTGGCACGCATCATGGTGGGGTGCAGAATATCCATTCCCATCTGAATAACAATAATTCGTCAACAGAAATCATTGTCGTGTCGTCAGAGGGGGTATGGAGGGATTTTTCATATTCAAAATTACTTCAAGAATCTAATATGACTTGGCACTCATCATGGTGGGGTGCAAAGTATCCATTCCCATCTGAATAACAATAATTTGTCAACAGAAATCATTGTCGGGTCGTCAGAGGGAGTATAGAGGGATTTTTCATTTTGAAAATGACTTCAAAAATCAAATATGACTTGGCACGCATCATGGTGGGGTACAGAATATTCATTTCTATCTCAATATCAATAATTTCTTAAAAGAAATCATTGTCGGGTCGTCAGAGGGGGTATAGAGGGATTTTTCATTTTCAAAATTACCTCACAATCAAATATGACTTAGCACGCATCATGGTGGGCTGCAGAATATCCATTTCCATCTGAATAACAATAATTCGTCAACAGAAATCATTGTCGTGTCGTCAGAGGAGGTATGGAGGGATTTTTCATATTCAAAATTACTTCAAGAATCTAATATGACTTGGCACTCATCATGGTGGGGTGCAAAGTATCCATTCCCATCTGAATAATAATAATTTGGCAACAGTAATCATTGTCGTGTCGTCAGAGGGGGTATGGAGGGATTTTTCATTTTCACAATGACTTCAAAAATCAAATATGACTTGGCACGCATCATGGTGGGGTACAGAATATCCATTTCCATTTCAATAACAACAATTTGTCAACAGAAATCTTTGTCGGGTCGTCAGAGGGGGTATAGAGGGATTTATCATTTTCAAAATGACTTCAAAAATCAAATATGGCTTGGCACGCATCATGGTGGTGTACAGAATATCCATTTCCATTTCAATAACAATAATTTGTCAACAGAAATCATTGTCGGGTCGTCAGAGGGGGTATAGAGGGATTTTTCATTTTCAAAATTACCTCAAAATCAAATATGACTTGGCACGCATCATGGTGGGCTGCAGAATATCCATTTCCATCTGAATAACAATAATTCGTCAACAGAAATCATTGACGGGTCGTTGGAGGGGGCATAGATGGATTTTTCATTTTCAAAATTACCTCGAAATCAAATGTGACTTGGCACGCATCATGGTGGGGTGCAGAATATTCATTTCCATCTGAATAAATATAATTCGTCAACAGAAATCATTGTCGTGTCGTCAGAGGTGGTATGGACGGATTTTTCATTTTCAAAATTACTTCAAAAATCAAATATATCTTGGCACGCATCATAGTAGGGTGCGAAATATTCATTTCCATCTGAATAACAATAACTCATCAACAGAAATCATTGTCGGGTCGTCAGAGGGGGTATAGAGGGATTTTCCATTTTCAAAATAGCTTCATAAATCAAATATGACTTGGCACGTATCATGGTGGAGTGCATAATATCCATTTCTATCTGAATATCAATAATTCGTCAACAGAAATCATTGTCGGGTCGTCAGAGGGGGTACAGAGGGATTTTTCATCTTCAAAATGACTTCAAAAATCAAATATGACTTGGCACGCATCATGGTGGGGTACAGAATATTCATTTTCTTCTCAATACCAATAATTTTTCAGAAGAAAATATTGTCGGGTCGTCAGAGGGGGTATAGAGGGATTTTTCATCTTCAAAATGACTTCAAAAATCAAATATGACTTGGAAGGCATCATGGTGGGGTACAGAATATTCATTTCCATCTCAATACCAATAAATTTTCAAATGAAATCATTGTCGGGTCGTCAGAGGGGGTATAGAGGGATTTTTCATTTTCAAAATTACCTCAAAATCAAATATGACTTTGCACGCAACATGGTGGAATGCAGAATATCCATTTCCATCTGAATAACAATAATTCGTCAACAGAAATCATTGTCGGGTCGTTAGAGGAGGTATAAAGGGATTTTTCATTTTCAATATTTCTTCAAAAATCTAATGTGACTTGGCACGCATCATGGTGGGGTGCAAAATATCTATTTCCTTCTGAATAACAATAATTTGTCAACAGAAATCATTGTCGGGTCGTCAGAGGGGGTATAGAGGGATTTTTCATTTTCAAAATTTCCTCAAAATCAAATATGACTTGGCACGCATCATGGTGGGGTGCAGAATATCCATTTCCATCTGAATAACAATAATTCGTCAACAGAAATCATTGACTGGTCGTTAGAGGGGGTATAGAGGGATTTTTCATTTTCAAAATTTCTTCAAAAATCTAATATGACTTGGCACGCATCATGGTGGGGTGCAGAATTTCCATTCCCATCTGAATAACAATAATTCGTCAACAGAAATCATTGTCGTGTCGTCAGAGGGGGTATGGAGGGATTTTTCATATTCAAAATTACTTCAAGAATCTAATATGGCTTGGCACTCATCATGGTGGGGTGCAAAGTATCCATTCCCATCTGAATAATAATAATTCGGTAACAGGAATCATTGTCGTGTCGTCAGAGGGGGTATGGAGGGATTTTTCATTTTCACAATGACTTCAAAAATCAAATATGACTTGGCACGCATCATGATGGGGTACAGAATATCCATTTCCATCTCAATAACAATAATTTGTCAACAGAAATCATTGTCGGGTCGTCAGAGGGGGTATAGAGGGATTTTTCTTTTTCAAAATGACTTCAAAAATCAAATATGGCTTGGCACGCATCATGGTGGGGTACAGAATATCCATTTCCATTTCAATAACAATAATTTGTCAACAGAAATCATTGTCGGGTCGTCAGAGGGAGTATAGAGGGATTTTTCATTTTCAAAATTACCTCAAAATCAAATATGACTTGGCACGCATCATAGTGGGCTGCAGAATATCCATTTTCATCTGAATAACAATAATTCGTCAACAGAAATCATTGACGGGTCATTAGAGGGGGTATAGAGGGATTTTTCATTTTCAAAATTACCTCGAAATCAAATATGACTCGGCACGCATCATGGTGGGGTGCAGAATATCCATTTCCATCTGAATAACATTAATTCGTCAACAGAAATCATTGTCGGGGCGTTAGAGGGGGTATAGAGGGATTTTTCATTATCAAAATTACCTCAAAATCAAATATGACTTTGCACGCAACATGGTGGGGTGCAGAATATCCATTTCCATCTGAATAACAATAATTCGTTAACAGAAATCATTGTCGGGTCGTTAGAGGGGGTATAAAGGGATTTTTCATTTTCAATATTTTTTCAAAAATCTAATATGACTTGGCACGCATCATGGTGGGCTGCAGAATATCCATTTTCATCTGAATAACAATAATTCGTCAACAGAAATCATTGACGGGTCATTAGAGGGGGTATAGAGGGATTTTTCATTATCAAAATTACCTCAAAATCAAATATGAATTTGCACGCAACATGGTGGGGTGCAGAATATCCATTTCCATCTGAATAACAATAATTCGTTAACAGAAATCATTGTCGGGTCGTCAGAGGGGGTATAGAGGGATTTTTCATCATCAAAATGACTTCAAAAATCAAATATGACTTGGCACGCATCATGGTGGGGTACAGAATATTCATTTTCATCTCAATACCAATAATTTTTCAAAAGAAAACCTTGTCGGGTCGTCAGAGGGGGTATAGAGGGATTTTTCATTTTCAAAATTACCTCAAAATCAAATATGACTTGGCACGCATCATGGTGGGGTGCAGTATATCCATTTTTATCTGAATAACAGTAATTTGTCAACAGAAATCATTGTCGGGTCGTCAGAGGGATTATAGAGGGATTTTTCATTTTCAAAATTACCTCAAAGTCTAATATGACTTGGCACGCATCATGGTGGGGTGCAGAGTATTCATTTCCATCTGAATAACAATAATTCGTCATCAGTAATCATTGACGGGTCGTTAGAAGTGGTATAGAGTGATTTCTAATTTTCAAAGTTACTTCAAAAATCTAATATGACTAGGCACGCATCATGGTGGGGTGCAAAGTATCCATGTCCATCTGAATAACAATAATTCGTCAACAGAAATCATTTTCGGGTCGTCAGAAGTGGTATAGAGGGATTTTTCATCTTCAAAATGACTTCAAAAATCAAATATGACTTGGAAGGCATCATGGTGGGGTACAGAATATTCATTTCCATCTCAATACCAATAAATTTTCGAATGAAATCATTGTCGGGTTGTCAGAGGGGGTATAGAGGGATTTTTCATTTTCAAAATTACCTCACAATCAAATATGACTTGGCACGCATCATGGTGGGCTGCAGAATATCCATTTCCATCTGAATAACAATAATTCGTCAACAGAAATCGTTGTCGTGTCGTCAGAGGGGGTATAAAGGGATTTTTCATTTTCAAAATTAATTCAAGAATCTAATATGACTTGGCACTCATCATAGTGGGGTACAGAATATCCATTTCCATCTCAATAACAATAACTTGTCAACAGAAATCATTGTCGGGTCGTCAGAGGGGGTATAGAGGGATTTATCATTTTCAAAATGACTTCAAAAATCAAATATGGCTTGGCACGCATCATGATGGGGTACAGAATATCCATTTCCATCTCACTAACAATAATTTATCAACAGAAATCATTGTCGGGTCGTCAGAGCGGGTATAGAGGGATTTATCAATTTCAAAATGACTTCAAAAATCAAATATGGCTTGGCACGCATCATGGTGGGGTACAGAATATCCATTTCCATCTCAATAACAATAATTTGTCAACAGAAATCATTGTCGGGTCGTCAGAGGGGGTATAGAGGGATTTTTCATTTTGAAAATGACTTCAAAAATCAAATATGACTTGGCACGCATCATGGTGGGGAACAGAATATTAATTTCTATATCAATATCAATAATTTCTTAAAAGAAATCATTGTCGGGTCGTCAGAGGGGGTATAGGGATATTTTTCATTTTCAAAATTACCTCACAATCAAATATGACTTGGCACGCATCATGGTGGGCTGCAGAATATACATTTCCATCTGAATAACAATAATTCTTCAACAGAAATCATTGTCGTGTCGTCAGAGGGGGTATAAAGGGATTTCTCATTTTCAAAATTACTTCAAGAATCTAATATGACGTGGCACTCATCATAGTGGGGTACAGAATATCCATTTGTATCTCAATAACAATACTTTGTCAACAGAAATCATTGTCGGGTCGTCAAAGGGGGTATAGAGGGATTTATCCTTTTCAAAATGACTTCAAAAATCAAATATGGCTTGGCACGCATCATGGTGGGGTACAGAATATCCATTTCCATCTCAATAACAATAATTTGTCAACAGAAATCATTGTCGGGTCGTCAGAGGGGGTATAGAGGGATTTATCATTTTCAAAATGACTTCAAAAATCAAATATGACTTGGAAGGCATCATGGTGGGGTACAGAATATTCATTTCCATCTCAATACCAATAAATTTTCAAATGAAATCATTGTCGGGTCGTCAGAGGGGGTATAGAGGGATTTTTCATTTTCAAAATTACCTCAAAATCAAATATGACTTGGCACGTATCATGGTGGAGTGCATAATATGCATTTCTATCTGAATATCAATAATTCGTCAACAGATATCATTGTCGGGTCGTCAGAGGGGGTATAGAGGGATTTTTCATCTTCAAAATGACTTCAAAAATCAAATATGACTTGGCACGCATCATGGTGGGGTACAGAATATTCATTTTCTTCTCAATACCAATAATTTTTCAAAAGAAAATATTGTCGGGTCGTCAGAGGGGGTACAGGGGGATTTTTCATTTTCAAAATTACCTCGAAATCAAAAATGACTTGGCACGCATCATGGTGGGCTGCAGAATATCCATTTTCATCTGAATAACAATAATTCGTCAACAGAAATCATTGTCGGGGCGTTAGAGGGGGTATAGAGGGATTTTTCATTATCAAAATTACCTCAAAATCAAATATGACTTTGCACGCAACATGGTGGGGTGCAGAATATCCATTTCCATCTGAATAACAATAATTCGTTAACAGAAATCATTGTCGGGTCGTTAGAGGGGGTATAAAGGGATTTTTCATTTTCAATATTTCTTCAAAAATCTAGTATGACTTGGCACGCATCATGGTGGGGTGCAGAATATCCATTCCCATCTGAATAATAATAATTCGGCAACAGAAATCATTGTGTCGTCAGAGGGGGTATGCAGGGATTTTTCATTTTCAAAATTACTTCAAGAATCTAATATGACTTGGCACTCATCATAGTGGGGTGCAAAGTATCCATTCCCATCTGAATAATAATAATTCGGCAACAGAAATCATTGTCTTGTCGTCAGAGGGGGTATGGAGGGATTTTTCATTTTCAAAATGACTTCAAAAATCAAATATGACTCGGCACGCATCATGGTGGGGTACAGAATATCCATTTCCATCTCAATAACATTAATTTGTCAACAGAAATCATTGTCGGGTCGTCAGAGGAGGTATAGAGGGATTTTTCATTTTCAAAATTACCTCAAAATCAAATATGACTTGGCACGCATCATGGTGGGCAGCAGAATATCCATTTCCATCTGAATAACAATAATTCGTCAACAGAAATCATTGACGGGTCGTTAGAGGGGGTATAGATGGATTCTTCATTTTCAAAATTACCTCGAAATCAAATGTGACTTGGCACGCACCATAGTGGGGTGCAGAATATTCATTTCCATCTGAATAAATATAATTCGTCAACAGAAATCATTGTCGTGTCGTCAGAGGTGGTATGGACGGATTTTTCATTTTCAAAATTACATCAAAAACAAATATATCTTGGCACGCATCATAGCAGGGTGCGAAATATTCATTTCCATCTGAATAACAATAACTCTTCAACAGAAATCATTGTCGGGTCGTCAGAGGGGGTATAGAGGGATTTTTCATTATCAAAATGACTTCAAAAATCAAATATGACTCGGCACGCATCCTAGAAGGGTGCAAAACATCAATTTCCATCTAAATAACAATAATTTGTAGACAAAAATCATTGTCGGGTCGTCAGAGGGGGTATAGAGGGATTTTTCATCTTCAAAATGACTTCAAAAATCAAATATGTCTTGGCACGCATCATGGTGGGGTACAGAATATTCATTTTCATCTCATTACCAATGATTTTTCAAAAGAAAACAGTGCCGGGTCGTCAGAGGGGGTATAGAGGGATTTTTCATTTTCAAAATAGCTTCAAAAATCAAATATGACTTGGCACGTATCATGGTGGAGTGCATAATATCCATTTCTATCTGAATATCAATAATTCGTCAACAGAAATCATTGTCGGGTCGTCAGAGGGGGTATAGAGGGATTTTTCATCTTCAAAATGACTTCAAAAATCAAATATGACTTGGCACGCTTCATGGTGGGGTGCAGTATATCCATTTTTATCTGAATAACAGTAATTTGTCAACAGAAATCATTGTCGGGTCGTCAGAGGGATTATAGAGGGATTTTTCATTTTCAAAATTACCTCAAAATCTAATATGACTTGGCACGCATCAAGGTGGGGTGCAGTATATCCATTTCCATCTGAACAACAGTTATTTGTCAACAGAAATCATTGTCGGGTCGTTAGACGGGGTATAAAGGGATTTTTCATTTTCAATATTTCTTCAAAAATCTACTATGACTTGGCACGCATCATGGTGGGGTGCAAAATATCCATTTCCATCTGAATAACAATAATTCGTCAACAGAAATCATTGACGGGTCGTTAGAGGGGGTATAGAGGGATTTTTCATTTTCAAAATTACCTCAAAATCAAATATGACTTGGCACGCATCATGGTGGGCTGCGAAATATCCATTTCCATCTGAATAACAATAATTCGTCAACAGAAATCATTGACTGGTCGTTAGAGGGGGTATAGAGGGATTTTTCATTTTCAAAATTTCTTCAAAAATCTAATATGACTTGGCACGCATCATGGTGGGGTGCAGAATATCCATTCCCATCTGAATAACAATAATTCGTCAGCAGAAATCATTGTCGTGTCGTCAGAGGGGGTATGGAGGGATTTTTCATATTCAAAATTACTTCAAGAATCTAATATGACTTGGCACTCATCATGGTGGGGTGCAAAGTATCCATTTCCATCTGAATAAAAATAATTCAGCAACAGAAATCATTGTCGTGTCGTCATAGGGGGTATGGAGGGATTTTTCATTTTCACAATGACTTCAAAATTCAAATATGACTTGGCACGCATCATGGTGGGGTACAGAATATCCATTTCCATTTCAATAACAATAATTTGTCAACAGAAATCATTGTCGGGTCGTCAGAGGGAGTATAGAGGGATTTTTCATTTTCAAAATTACCTCAAAATCAAATGGATTGTCCAAACATGTCCCGACTTGTACCGACTTGTCCCGACTTGTCCCGGATTGTCCCAACTTGTACCGACTTGTCCCAACGTGTCCCGTATTGTCCAAACTTTTCCCGACTTGTACCGACTTGTCCCGAATCGTCCCGACTTGTCCCGACTTGTCCCGACTTGTCCATACTTGTCCCGACTTGTTCCGACTTGTCAATTTCAGTTCGAACAAAAATTGATTGTCACACTTGTTTTGGTTCATAATTTTGGTTGGATTGACAAAAAATCTGTAAGCTTATTTTCTCAAAACTGTTTAAATTTTGGCTGAAATATAAAAAAAAAAATCAAATTTTTTGTTTATAAAATTTTTGTAGCTTTCATTTTTTTCAAAATATCCCGGCTGGTCCCGATTTGTCCCAACTTGTCCTGACTTGTCCAGACTTGTCCCGATTTGTCCCAACTTGTCCCGACTTGTCACATTTGTCATGGTTCATAATATTTGTTGGATTGACAAAAAATCTGAAAGCTCATTTCCCGACCCTACCCGACCCGACCTAATTGCGAATAGAGTCCAAGACGATAAAATGAATATTAGTGCCATAACATTGACTCGATTTGACCATGTGAAGAAAATTTTTTTTTCAGAAAAAAAAAATTTAATTTCTTGCCGTTATAAAAAATTTTGGCGAGATGATTCGATACCAAAATATTCAGAAATTGACTGACTCAAATATTTTCTTTGTGAAAAAAGTAATTTTCCAAGATTTTTTTTTCAAAACATTTTTATTTTAATTCTGTGTTTAATGAGATACTTTTTTGTTTCTTCTTGAATAGAAATTGGATTGTGAAAGTTGTTTCAGTTCACAATTCTGATAAAATTAAAAAAAATCTGAAAAAAAAATATTTTTTTGAAATTTTTTGATAATTGAATTTTTGCTGAAATATTTGAAACAAATATTAAAATCTTTAGTTTTTTTTTGTAATTTTGATTTTTTTTCACAAACTACTTCAAAGAAATCCATATAAAATTCCAAGAAGAAAGTCTGGGTGAAGAAGTCCAGGTTGAAATTCCGTATAAAATGTACAAATGAAATCAGGATGAAATGTCTGGGTAAGGAGCCCTGGTGAAAAGTCCAGAATTATTTGAAATTCAAAATGATTCTATCAAAAGATATATTTACAATAATATTTTCCTCGACCCGACCCAAAAGTCCCGACTTGTTCCGACATGTCGTGTCCCGACTTTTCCCGACTTGTCGTGACTTGTTCCGTCTTGTCCCGACTTGTCACGGATTGTCCCGACTTGTCCCGCATTGTCCAAACTTGTCCTGACTTGTCCAGACTTGTCCCGACTTGTCCCGTCTTGTCCAGACTTGTCCCGACTTGTCCCGACTTGTCCAGACTTGTCCCGACTTGTCCCGGCTTGTTCTGACTTGTTCTAACTTGTCACGCCATGTCTCGACTTGTCCTTACTTGTTCCGACTTGTCCCGACTTGTCCCGGCTTGTTCTGACTTGTTCTAACTTGTCCCGACTTGTTCCGGCTTGTTCTGACTTGGTCTAACTTGTCACGCCATGTCCCGACTTGTCCTGACTTGTTCCGACTTGTCCCGACTTGTCCCGGCTTGTTCTGACTTGTTCTAACTTGTCACGCCATGTCCCGACTTGTACTGACTTGCCTCGACTTGTCCAGACTTGTCCAGACTTGTCCCGACTTGTCCCGGCTTGTTCTGACTTGTTCTAACTTGTCACGCCATGTCCCGACTTGTCCTGACTTGTTCCGACTTGTCCCGACTTGTCTTGACTTGTCCCCACATGTCCCGACTTGTTCTAACTTGTCACGTCATGTCCCGACTTGTTCCGACTTGAACCGACTTGTCCAGACTTGTACCGACTTGTCCAGACTTGTCCCGACTTGTCCCGGCTTGTTCTGACTTGTTCTAACTTGTCACGCCATGTCTTGACTTGTCCTGACTTGTTCCGACTTGTCCCGACTTGTCCCGGCTTGTTCTGACTTGTTCTAACTTGTCCCAAATTGTTCCGGCTTGTTCTGACTTGTTCTAACTTGTCACGCCATGTTCCGACTTGTCCTGACTTGTTATGACTTGTCCCGACTTGTCCCGGATTGTTCTGACTTGTTCTAACTTGTCACGCCATGTCCCGACTTGTACTGACTTGTCCCGACTTGTCTCGACTTGTCCAGACTTGTCCCGACTTGTCCCGGCTTGTTCTGACTTGTTCTAACTTGTCACGCCATGTCCCGACTTGTTCCGACTTGAACCGACTTGTCCAGACTTGTACCGACTTGTCCCGACCTGTCCCGACTTGTCCCGACTTGTCTCGACTTGTCCCGGATTGTCCAAACTTGTCCCAACTTGTACCGACTAGTGCCCAACTTGTACCGACTTGTCCCGGATTGTCACAACTTGTACCGACTTGTCCCAACGTGTCCCGTATTGTCCAAACTTTTCCCGACTTGAACCGACTTGTCCCGACTTGTCCAGACTTGTACCGACTTGTCCCAACCTGTCCCAGATTGTCCAAACTTGTCCCGACTTGTCCCGACTTGTCCCGACTTGTCCTGAATTGTCCTAACTTGTCCTGACTTGTTCTGACTTGTCCTAACTTGTCCCGACTTGTCCTGTTTTGTTTCGACTTGTTTCGACTTGTCTTGACTTGTCACGACTTGTCCCAGGTTGTCCAAACATGTCCCGACTCGTACCAACTTGTTCCGACTTGTCCCAACTTTTCTTGGATTGTCCAAACTTGTCCCGACTTGTACTGACTTGTCCCGACTAGTACCGACTTGTCCCGAATTGTCCCTTATTGTCCAAACTTGTCCCGACTTGTCCCTTATTGTCCAAACTTGTCCCGACATTTCTCGACTTGTCCTGACTTGTCCCGACTTGTCCCGACTTGTCCCGACTTGTTCTGACACGTCACGTCTTATCCCGACTTGTCCCCACTTGTCCCGACTTGTCCCGACTTGTCCTGACTTGTCCCGACTTCTTTCGACTTTTTTCGACTTGTCATGACTTGATTCGATTTGTCCCGACTTGTCTCGACTTGTTCCGACTTGTCCTGACTTGTACCGACTTGTCCCAACTTGTACCGACTTGTCCCGACTTGTCCTGGTTTGTCCAAACTTTTCCCGACTTGTACCGACTTGTCCCGACTTTAACCGACTTGTCCCGACTTGTCCCGACTTGTTTCGACTTGTCTCGACTTGTCCCTACTTGTTCTGATTTGTCACGTCTTGTCCCGACCTGTCCGGACTTGTCCCGACCTGTCCCGAATTGACCCGACTTGTCCCAACTTGTCTCGACTTATCCCGACTTGTCCTGATATGTCCCGACTTGTCCCGACTTGTTCCGACATGTCTAATCTTATCCCGACTTGTCCCGACTTGTCCTGACTTGTCCCGACTTCTTTCGACTTTTTTCGACTTGTCCTGACTTGTTTCGATATGTCCCGACTTGTCTCGACTTGTCTCAACTTGTCCCAACTTGTACCGACTTGTCCCGACTTGTCCCGGTTTGTCCAAACTTGTCCCGACTTGTACCGACTTGTCCCGACTTGTTCTAACTTGTCACGCCATGTCCCGACTTGTCCTGACTTGTTCCGACTTGTCCCGACTCGTGTTGACTTGTTCTCACTTGTCCCGACTTGTCCCGACTTGTCCAGACTTGTCCCGACTTGTCCCGGCTTGTTCTGACTTGTTCTAACTTGTCACGCCATGTCTCGACTTGTCCTGACTTGTTCCGACTTGTCCCGACTTGTCCCGGCTTGTTCTGACTTGTTCTAACTTGTCCCAAATTGTTCCGGCTTGTTCTGACTTGTTCTAACTTGTCACGCCATGTCCCGACTTGTCCTGACTTGTTCCGACTTGTCTCGACTTGTCCCGGATTGTTCTGACTTGTTCTAACTTGTCACGCCATGTCCCGACTTGTTCCGACTTGAACCGACTTGTCCAGACTTGTACCGACTTGTCCCGACCTGTCCCGACTTGTCCCGACTTGTCTCGACTTGTCCCGGATTGTCCAAACTTGTCCCAACTTGTACCGACTAGTGCCCAACTTGTACCGACTTGTCCCGTATTGTCACAACTTGTACCGACTTGTCCCAACGTGTCCCGTATTGTCCAAACTTTTCCCGACTTGTCTCGACTTGTCCCGACTTGTCCTGACTTGTCCCGACTTGTCCCAACTTGTACCGACTTGTCCCGACTTGTCCCGGTTTGTCCAAACTTGTCCTGACTTGTACAGACTTGTCTTAACTTGTACCAGCTAGTTCCGACTTGTCTCGACTTGTCCCGACTTGTCCCGACTTGTCCCGACTTGTTCTGACTTGTCACGTCATGTCCCGACTTGTCCTGACTTGTTCCGACTCGTCCTGACTTGTAGCGACTTGTCCCGACTTGTCCCTCATTGTCCAAACTTGTCCCTCCTTGTCCCGACTTGTACAAACTTGTTCCGAATTGTTTCGACTTGTCTTGACTTGTCCTGACTTGTCACGACTTGTCCCGACTTGTCCCAACTTGTTTCGACTTGTTTCGACTTGTCTTGACTTGTCCTGACTTGTCACGACTTGTCCCGACTTGTCCCGACTTGTCCCGACTTGTCTCGACTTGTCCCGGATTGTCCAAACATGTTCCGACTTGTACCGACTTGTCTCGACTTGTACCGACTTGTCCCGGATTGTCCCGACTTGTACCGACTTGTCCCAACGTGTCCCGTATTGTCCAAACTTTTCCCGATTTGAACCGACTTGTCTAGACTTGTACCGACTTGTCTCGACCTGTCCCGAAATGTCCCGACTTGTCTCGACTTGTCCCGGATTGTCCAAACTTGTCCCGACTTGTACCGACTTGTCCCGACTTGTACCGACTTGTCCCGGATTGTTTCAACTTGTACCGACTTGTCCCAACGTGTCCCGTATTGTCCAACCTTTTCCCGACTTGAACCGACTTGTCCCGACTTGTCCAGACTTGCACCGACTTGTCCCGACCTGTCCCAGATTGTCCAAACTTGTCCCGACTTGTCCCGACTTGTCCCGACTTGTCCCGACTTGTTCTGACATGTCACGTCTTATCCCGACTTGTCCCGATTTGTCCTGACTTGTCCCGACTTCTTTCGACTTTTTTCGACTTGTCCTGACTTGTTTCGATTTGTCCCGACCTGTCTCGACTTGTCCCGACTTGTCCTGACTTGTCCCGACTTGTCCCAACTTGTACCGACTTGTCCCGACTTGTCCCGGTTTGTCCAACTTTGTCCCGACTTGTACAGACTTGTCTCAACTTGTACCGGCTAGTCCCGACTTGTCTCGACTTGTCCCGACTTGTCCCGACTTGTTCTGACTTGTCACGTCATGTCCCGACTTGTCCTGACTTGTTCCGACTCGTCCTGACTTGTAGCGACTTGTCCCGACTTGTCCCTCATTGTCCAAACTTGTCCCTCCTTGTCCCGACTTGTACAAACTTGTTCCGAATTGTACCGACTTGTCAATTCTTGTCCCGACTTGTCCAAACTTGTTCCGACTTGTACCGACTTGTCCCGACTTGTACCGACTTGTCCCAGATTGACCAAACTTGTCCCGACTTGTGTCCCGACTTGTCCCGACTTGTTCTGACTTGTCACGTCATGTCCTGACTTGTCCCGACTTGTGCTGACTTGTTCCGACTCGTCCTGACTTGTACCGACTTTTCCCGACTTGTCTCGGATTGTCCAAACTTGTCCCGACTTGTACCGACTTGTACCGACTTGCACCGACTTGTCCCGACTTGTCCCGTAATGTCCAGACTTGTCCCGATTTGTCCCAACTTGTCCCGACTTGTCACATTTGTCATGGATCATAATATTTGTTGGATTGACAAAAAATCTGAAAGCTCATTTCCCGACCCTACCCGACCCGACCTAATTGCGAATAGAGTCCAAGACGATAAGATGAATATTAGTGCCATAACATTGACTCGATTTGACCTTGTGAAGTAAATTTTTTTATCAGAAAAAAAAAAATTAAATTTCTTGCCGTTATAAAAAATTTTGGCGAGATGATTCGATACCAAAATATTCAGAAATTGACTGACTCAAATATTTTCTTTGTGAAAAAAGTAATTTTCCAAGATTTTTTTTTCAAAACATTTTTATTTCAATTCTGTGTTTAATGAGATACTTTTTTGTTTCTTTTTGAATAGAAATGGGATTGTGAAAGTTGTTTCAGTTCACAATTTTGATAAAATTAAAAAAAATCTGAAAAAAAAATATTTTTTGAAATTTTTTGATAATTGAATTTTTGCTGAAATATTTGAAACAAATATTAAAATCTTTATTTTTTTTGTGTAATTTTGATTTTTTTTCACAAACTACTTCAAAGAAATCCAAATAAAATTCCAAGAAGAAAGTCTGGGTGAAGAAGTCCAGGTGGAAATTCCGTGTAAAATGTACAAATGAAATCAGGATAAAATGTCTGGGTAAGGAGCCCTTGTGAAAAGTCCAGAATTATTTGAAATTCAAAATGATTATATCAAAAGATATATTTACGATAATATTTTCCTCGACCCGACCCAAAAGTCCCGACTTGTTCCGACATGTCTTGTCCCGACTTTTCCCGACTTGTCGTGACTTGTTCCGTCTTGTCCCGACTTGTCACGGATTGTCCCGACTTGTCCCGCATTGTCCAAACTTGTCCTGACTTGTCCAGACTTGTCCCGACTTGTCCCGTCTTGTCCCGACTTGTCCCGACTTGTCCAGACTTGTCCAAACTTGTCCCGGCTTGTTCTGACTTGTTCTAACTTGTCACGCCATGTCTCGACTTGTCCTGACTTGTTCCGACTTGTCCCGACTTGTCCCGGCTTGTTCTGACTTGTTCTAACTTGTCCCGACTTGTTCTGACATGTCACGTCTTATCCCGACTTGTCCCGATTTGTCCTGACTTGTCCCGACTTCTTTCGACTTTTTTCGATTTGTCCCGACTTGTCTCGACTTGTCCCGACTTGTCCTGACTTGTCCCGACTTGTCCCAACTTGTACCGACTTGTCCCGACTTGTCCCGGTTTGTCCAACTTTGTCCCGACTTGTACAGACTTGTCTCAACTTGTACCGGCTAGTCCCGACTTGTCTCGACTTGTCCCGACTTGTCCCGACTTGTCCCGACTTGTCCCGACTTGTCCTGACTTGTCCCGACTTGTTCTGACATGTCAGGTCTTATCCCGACTTGTCCCGATTTGTCCTGACTTGTCCCGACTTCTTTCGACTTTTTTCGACTTGTCCTGACTTGTTTCGATTTGTCCCGACTTGTCTCGACTTGTCCCGACTTGTCCTGACTTGTCCCGACTTGTCCCAACTTGTACCGACTTGTCCCGACTTGTCCCGGTTTGTCCAACTTTGTCCCGACTTATACAGACTTGTCTCAACTTGTACCGGCTAGTCCCGACTTGTCTCGACTTGTCCCGACTTGTCCCGACTTGTCCCGACTTGTCCCGACTTGTTTTGACTTGTCACGTCATGTCCCGACTTGTCCTGACTTGTTCCGACTCGTCCTGACTTGTAGCGACTTGTCCCGACTTGTCCCTCATTGTCCAAACTTGTCCCTCCTTGTCCCGACTTGTACAAACTTGTTCTGACTTGTACCGACTTGTCCCGACTTGTACCGACTTGTCCCAGATTGACCAAACTTGTCCCGACTTGTGTCATGACTTGTCCCGACTTGTTCTGACTTGTCACGTCATGTCCTGACTTGTCCCGACTTGTGCTGACTTGTTCCGACTCGTCCTGACTTGTACCGACTTTTCCCGACTTGTCTCGGATTGTCCAAACTTGTCCCGACTTGTACCGACTTGTACCGACTTGTACCGACTTGTCCCGACTTGTCCCGTAATGTCCAAACTTGTACTGACTTGTACCGACTTGTCCCGAATCGTCCCGACTTGTCCCGACTTGTCCCGGATTGACCAAACTTGTCCCGACTTGTCCCGACTTGTCCATACTTGTCCCGACTTGTTCCGACTTGTCAATTTCAGTTCGAACAAAAATTGATTGTCACACTTGTTTTGGTTCATAATTTTGTTGGATTGACAAAAAATCTGTAAGCTTATTTTCTCAAAACTGTTTAAATTTTGGCTGAAATATAAAAAAAAAATTCAAATTTTTTGTTTATAAAATTTTTGTAGCTTTCATTTTTTTCAAAATATCCCGGCTGGTCCCGTTTTGTCCCAACTTGTCCTGACTTGTCCAGACTTGTCCCGATTTGTCCCAACTTGTCCCGACTTGTCACATTTGTCATGGTTCATAATATTTGTTGGATTGACAAAAAATCTGAAAGCTCATTTCCCGACCCTACCCGACCCGACCCAATTGCGAATAGAGTCCAAGACGATAAGATGAATATTAGTGCCATAACATTGACTCGATTTGACCTTGTGAAGTAAATTTTTTTTTCAGAAAAAAAAAATTAAATTTCTTGCCGTTATAAAAAATTTTGGCGAGATGATTCGATACCAAAATATTCAGAAATTGACTGACTCAAATAGTTTCTTTGTGAAAAAAGTAATTTTCCAGGATTTTTTTTTCAAAACATTTTTATTTTAATTCTGTGTTTAATGAGATACTTTTTTGTTTCTTTTTGAAAAGAAATGGGATTGTGAAAGTTGTTTCAGTTCACAATTTTGATAAAATTAAAAAAAAACTGAAAAAAAAATATTTTTTGAAATTTTTTGCTAATTGAATTTTTGCTGAAATAATTGAAACAAATATTAAAATCTTTATTTTTTTGTGTAATTTTGATTTTTTTTCACAAACTACTTCAAAGAAATCCAAATAAAATTCCAAGAAGAAAGTCTGGGTGAAGAAGTCCAGGTGGAAATTCCGTGTAAAATGTACAAATGAAATCAGGATAAAATGTCTGGGTAAGGAGCCCTTGTGAAAAGTCCAGAATTATTTGAAATTCAAAATGATTATATCAAAAGATATATTTACAATAATATTTTCCTCGACCCGACCCAAAAGTCCCGACTTGTTCCGACATGTCTTGTCCCGACTTTTCCCGACTTGTCGTGACTTGTTCCGTCTTGTCCCGACTTGTCACGGATTGTCCCGACTTGTCCCGCATTGTCCAAACTTGTCCTGACTTGTCCAGACTTGTCCCGACTTGTCCCGTCTTGTCCCGACTTGTCCCGACTTGTCCAGACTTGTCCCGACTTGTCCCGGCTTGTTCTGACTTGTTCTAACTTGTCACGCCATGTCTCGACTTGTCCTGACTTGTTCCGACTTGTCCCGACTTGTCCCGGCTTGTTCTGACTTGTTCTAACTTGTCCCGACTTGTTCCGGCTTGTTCTGACTTGGTCTAACTTGTCACCCCATGTCCCGACTTGTCCTGACTTGTTCCGACTTGTCCCGACTTGTCCCGGCTTGTTCTGACTTGTTCTAACTTGTCACGCCATGTCCCGACTTGTACTGACTTGCCTCGACTTGTCCAGACTTGTCCCGACTTGTCCCGGCTTGTTCTGACTTGTTCTAACTTGTCACGCCATGTCCCGACTTGTCCTGACTTGTTCCGACTTGTCCCGACTTGTCTTGACTTGTCCCCACATGTCCCGACTTGTTCTAACTTGTCACGTCATGTCCCGACTTGTTCCGACTTGAACCGACTTGTCCAGACTTGTACCGACTTGTCCAGACTTGTCCCGACTTGTCCCGGCTTGTTCTGACTTGTTCTAACTTGTCACGCCATGTCTTGATTTGTCCTGACTTGTTCCGACTTGTCCCGACTTGTCCCGGCTTGTTCTGACTTGTTCTAACTTGTCCCAAATTGTTCCGGCTTGTTCTGACTTGTTCTAACTTGTCACGCCATGTCCCGACTTGTCCTGACTTGTTATGACTTGTCCCGACTTGTCCCGGATTGTTCTGACTTGTTCTAACTTGTCACGCCATGTCCCGACTTGTACTGACTTGTCCCGACTTGTCTCGACTTGTCCAGACTTGTCCCGACTTGTCCCGGCTTGTTCTGACTTGTTCTAACTTGTCACGCCATGTCCCGACTTGTTCCGACTTGAACCGACTTGTCCAGACTTGTACCGACTTGTCCCGACCTGTCCCGACTTGTCCCGACTTGTCTCGACTTGTCACGGATTGCCCAAACATATCCCAACTTGTACCGACTTGTCCCGACTTGTACCGACTTGTCCCGGATTGTCACAACTTGTACCGACTTGTCCCAACGTGTCCCGTATTGTCCAAACTTTTCCCGACTTGAACCGACTTGTCCCAACTTGTCTCGACTTGTCCTGACTTGTCCCGACTTGTACCGATTTGTCCCGACTTGTACCGACTTGTCCCGACTTGTACCGACTTGTCCCGACTTGTCCCCGATTGTCCCAACTTGTACCGACTTGTCCCAACGTGTCCAGTACTGTCCAAACTCTTCCCGAATCCAACCGACTTGTCCCGACTTGTGCAGACTTGTCCCGACCTGTCTCAGATTGTTCAAACTTGTCCCGACTTGTCTTGACTTGTCCTGACTTGTCCTGACTTGTCACGACTTGTCCCGACTTGTACCGACTTGTCTTGACTTGTCCCGACTTGTTCTGACTTGTCCTGACTTGTTTCGACTTGTCCTGACTCGTCCCGACTTGTTTCGACTTGTGTCGACTTGTCCTGACTTGTCCTGACTTGTCACGACTTGTATCGACTTGTCCCGACTTGTCCCGACTTGTCCCGGTTTGTCCAAACTTGTCCCGACTTGTCCCGACTTGTACCGACTTGTCCTGACTTGTCCCTCATTGTCCAAACTTGTCCCGACTTGTCCATTATTGTCCAAACTTGTCCCGACATTTCTCGACTTGTCCTGACTTGTCCCGACTTATCCCGACTTGTCCCGACTTGTCCCGACTTGGTCTGACATGTCACGTCTTATCCCGACTTGTCCAGACTTGTCCCGACTTGTCCCGGCTTGTTCTGACTTGTTCTAACTTGTCACGCCATGTCTCGACTTGTACTGACTTGTTCCGACTTGTTCCGACTTGTCCCGGCTTGTTCTGACTTGTTCTAACTTGTCTCGACTTGTTTCGGCTTGTTCTGACTTGTTCTAACTTGTCACGCCATGTCCCGACTTGTCCTGACTTGTTCCGACTTCTCTCGACTTGTCCCGACTTGTCCTGGCTTGTCCCGACTTGTACCAACTTGTACCGACTTGTCCCGACTTGTCCCGGTTTGTCCAAACTTGTCCCGACTTGTCCCGACTTGTACCGACTTGTCCCGACTTGTCCCGACTTGTCCAGACTTGTCCCGACTTGTCCCAACGTGTCCCGTATTGTCCAAACTTGTCCCGACTTGTCACTTATTGTACAAACTTGTCCCGACATGTCCTGACTTGTCCTGACTTGTCCCGACTTGTCCCGACTTGTCCCGACTTGTCCCGACTTCTTTCGACTTTTTTCGACTTGTCCTGACTTGTTTCGATTTGTCCCGACTTTTCTCGACTTGTCCCAACTTGTCTCGACTTGTCCTGACTTGTCCCGACTTGTACCGATTTGTCCCGACTTGTACCGACTTGTCCTGACATGTCCCGGTTTGTCCAAACTTGTCTCGACTTGTCCCGACTTGTCTCGACTCGTCCCGACTTGTCCCGACTTGTCTCGACTTGTCCCGACTTGTTCTGATTTGTCACGTCTTGTCCCGACTTGTCCGGACTTGTCCCGACTTGTCTCGACTTGTCCCGACTTGTTCTGATTTGTCACGTCTTGTCCCGACTTGTCCGGACTTGTCCCGACCTGTCCCGAATTGTCCCGACTTGTCCCAACTTGTCCCGACTTATCCCGACTTGTCCTGACTTGTCCTGACTTGTCCTAACTTGTCCCAACTCGTCCCGACTTGTTCCGACTTGTCCCGACTTGTACCGACTTGTCCCGACTAGTCCCGACTTGTCCCGACTTGTCCCGACTTGTCCCGACTTGTCCCGACTTCTTTCGACTTTTTTCGACTTGTCCTGACTTGTTTCGATATGTCCCGACTTGTCTCGACTTGTCTCGACTTGTCCTGACTTGTCCCGACTTCTTTCGACTTTTTTCGACTTGTCCTGACTTGTTTCGATTTGTCCCGACTTTTCTCGACTTGTCCCAACTTGTCTCGACTTGTCCTGACTTGTCCCGACTTGTACCGATTTGTCCCGACTTGTACCGACTTGTCCTGACATGTCCTGGTTTGTCCAAACTTGTCTCGACTTGTCCCGACTTGTCTCGACTTGTCCCGACTTGTCCCGACTTGTTCTGACATGTCACGTCTTATCCCGACTTGTCCCGATTTGTCCTGACTTGTCCCGAATTCTTTCGACTTTTTTCGACTTGTCCTGACTTGTTTCGATATGTCCCGACTTGTCTCGACTTGTCTCGACTTGTCCTGACTTGTCCCGACTTCTTTCGACTTTTTTCGACTTGTCCCGACTTGTACCGATTTGTCCCGACTTGTACCGACTTGTCCTGACATGTCCCGGTTTGTCAAAACTTGTCTCGACTTGTCCCGACTTGTCTCGACTTGTCCCGACTTGTCCCGACTTGTCTCGACTTGTCCCGACTTGTTCTGATTTGTCACGTCTTGTCCCGACTTGTCCGGACTTGTCCCGACCTGTTCCGGTTTGTACAAACTTTTCCCGACTTGTACCGACTTGTCCCGACTTTTACCGACTTGTCCCGACTTGTCCCGACTTGTCCCGACTAGTCCCGACTTGTCTCGACTTGTCCCGACTTGTTCTGATTTGTCACGTCTTGTCCCGACTTGTCCGGACTTGTCCCGACCTGTCCCGAATTGTCCCGACTTGTCCCAACTTGTCCCGACTTATCCCGACTTGTCCTGACTTGTCCTGACTTGTCCTAACTTGTCCCAACTCGTCCCGACTTGTTCCGACTTGTCCCGACTTGTACCGACTTGTCCCGACTAGTCCCGACTTGTCCCGACTTGTCCCGACTTGTCCCGACTTGTTCTGACTTGTCACGTCTTGTTCCGACTTGTCCCGACTTGTCCTGACTTGTTCCGACTCGTCCTGACTTGTACCGACTTGTCCCTACTTGTCCCGGATTGTCCAAACTTGTCCTGACTTGTACCGACTTGTCCCGACTTGTCCCGTCTTGTCCAGACATGTCCTGACTTGTTCTGACTTGTCCTGACTTGTCCCGACTTGTCCCATTTTGTTTCGACTTGTTTCGACTTGTCTTGACTTGTCCTGACTTGTCACGACTTGTCCCGACTTGTCTCGACTTATCCCGGATTGTCCAAACATGTCCCGACTTGTACCGACTTGTACCGACTTGTCGCGGATTGTCCCGACTTGTACCGACTTGTCCCGACTTGTCCCAACGTGTCCCGTATTGTCCAAACTTTTCCCGACTTGAACTGACTTGTCATGACTTGTCCAGACTTGTACCGACTTGTCCCGACCTGTCCCAGATTGTCCAAACTTGTCCCGACTTGTCCTGACTTGTCCCGACTTGTCCTGACTTGTCCTGACTTGTCACGACCTATCCCGACTTGTCCCGACTTGTCCCGACTTGTCCCGACTTGTCCTGACTTGTCCTGACTTGTCACGACTTATCCCGACTTGTACCGACTTGTCCTAACTTGTCCCGACTTGTTCTGACTTGTCCTGACTTGTCACGACTTGTCTTGGATTGTCCAAACTTGTCCCGACTTGTACCGACTTGTCCCGACTTGTACCGACTTGTCCTGACTTGTCCCTTATTGTCCAAACTTGTCCCGACTTGTCCCTTATTGTCCAAACTTGTCCCGACATTTCTCGACTTGTCCTGACTTGTCCCGACTTGTCTAGACTTGTCCCGACTTGTCCCGATTTGTCCCGACTTGTTCTGACATGTCACGTCTTATCCCGACTTGTCCCGACTTGTCCCGACTTGTCCCGACTTGTCCTGACTTGTCCTGACTTCTTTCGACTTTTTCCGACTTGTCCTGACTTGTCCCGACTTGTCCCAACTTGTACCGACTTGTCCCGACTTGTCCCGACTTGTCCTGGTTTGTCCAAACTTGTCCCGACTTGTTCCGACTTGTCCCGACTTGTACCGACTTGTCCCGACTTGTCCCGACATGTCCCGGATTGTCCAACCTTGTCCCGACTTCTTCCGACTTGTCTCGACTTGTTCTGACTTGTCCAGACTTGTCCCGACTTGTCCCAACTTGTACCGACTTGTCCCGACTTGTACCGACTTGTCCTGACTTGTCCCTTATTGTCCAAACTTGTCCCGACTTGTCCCTTATTGTCCAAACTTGTCCCGACATTTCTCGACTTGTCCTGACTTGTCTCGACTTGTCTAGACTTGTCCCGACTTGTCCCGATTTGTCCCGACTTGTTCTGACATGTCACGTCTTATCCCGACTTGTCCCGACTTGTCCCGACTTGTCCTGACTTGTCCTGACTTGTCCCGACTTCTTTCGACTTTTTCCGACTTGTCCTGACTTGTCCCGACTTGTCCCAACTTGTACCGACTTGTCCCGACTTGTCCCGACTTGTCCTGGTTTGTCCAAACTTGTCCCGACTTGTTCCGACTTGTCCCGACTTGTACCGACTTGTCCCGACTTGTTCCGACTTGTCCCGACTTGTCCCGGATTGTCCAACCTTGTCCCGACTTCTTCCGACTTGTCTCGACTTGTCCCGACTTGTCCAAACTTGTCCCGACTTGTACCGACTGGTCCTGACATGTCCCGGATTGTCCAAACTTGTCCCGACTTGTACCGACTTGTCCCGACTTGTCCTGGATTGTCCAACCTTGTCCCGACTTCTTCCGACTTGTCTTGACTTGTACCGACTTGTCCCGACTTGTACCGACTTGTCCCGACTTGTCCCCGATTGTCCCAACTTGTACCGACTTGTCCCAACGTGTCCAGTATTGTCCAAACTTTTCCCGAACCCAACCGACTTGTCCCGACTTGTCCAGACTTGTACCGACTTGTCCCGACCTGTCCCAGATTGTCCAAACTTGTCCCGACTTGTTCTGACATGTTCTAACTTGTCACGCCATGTCCCGACTTGTACTGACTTGTCCCGACTTGTCTCGACTTGTCCAGACTTGTCCCGACTTTTCTCGGCTTGTTCTGACTTGTTCTAACTTGTTACGCCATGTCCCGACTTGTACTGACTTGTCCAGACTTGTCCCGACTTGTCCCGGCTTGTTTTGACTTGTTCTAACTTGTCACGCCATGTCCCGACTTGTCCTGACTTGTTCCGACTTGTCCCGACTTGTCTTGACTTGTCCCTACATGTCCCGACTTGTCCAGACTTGTCCCGACTTGTACCGATTTGTACCGATTTGTCCCGACTTGTACCGACTTGTCCCGACTTGTCCCGGATTGTCCCAACTTGTACCGACTTGTCCCGACTTGTCCCGGATTGTCCCAACTTGTTCCGACTTGTCCCGACTTGTACCGACTTGTTCCGACTTGTCTCGACTTGTTCCGACTTGTTCCGACTTGTCCCGAGATGTCCCTACTTGTTTCGACTTGTCCCAACTTGTCTCGAATTGTTCTGACTTGTCCCGGCTTGTAACGATTTGTACCGACTTGTCCCGACTTGCCCCGGATTGTCCCAACTTGTCCCGACTTGTACCGACTTGTCCCGACTTGTCCGGATTGTCCCAACTTGTTTCGACTTGTCCCAACTTGTCTCGACTTGTCCTGACTTGTCCCGACTTGTACCGATTTGTCCCGACTTGTACCGACTTGTCCTGACATGTCCCGGATTGTCCAAACTTGTCGAGACTTGTTTCGACATGTACTGACTTGTCCCGACTTGTACCGACTTGTCCCGACTTGTCCCCGATTGTCCCAACTTGTACCGACTTGTCCCAACGTGTCCAGTATTGTCCAAACTTTTCCCGACTCCAACCGACTTGTCCCGACTTGTGCAAACTTGTCCCGACCTGTCCCAGATTGTCCAAACTTGTCCCGACTTGTCCCGACTTGTTCCGACTTGTCCTGACTTTTCACGACTTGTCCCGACTTGTACCGACTTGTCCTGACTTGTCCCGACTTGTTCTGACTTGTCCTGACTTGTCCCGACTTGTCCCGACTTGTTTCGACTTGTGTCGACTTGTCCTGACTTGTCCTGACTTGTCACGACTTGTCCCGACTTGTCTCGACTTGTCTCGGATTGTCCAAACATGTCCCGACTTGTACCGACTTGTACCGACTTGTACCGACTTGTCCCGACTTGTCCCTACTTGTCTTGCATTGTCCAAACTTAACCCGACTTGTACCGACTTGTCCCGACTTGTACCGACTTGTCCCGACTTGTCCCTTATTGTCCAAACTTGTCCCGACTTGTCACTTATTGTACAAACTTGTCCCGACATGTCCTGACTTGTCCTGACTTGTCCCGACTTGTCCCGACTTGTTCCGACTTGTCTTGACTTGTCCCGACTTGTTCTGACATGTCACGTCTTATCCCGACTTGTCCCGACTTGTCCTGACTTGTCCCGACTTCTTTCGACTTTTTTCGAATTGTCCTGACTTGTTTCGATATGTCCCGACTTGTCTCGACTTGTGCCGACTTGTCCTGACTTGTCCCGACTTGTCCCAACTTGTACCGACTTGTCCCGACTTGTCCCGACTTGTCCCGGTTTGTCCAAACTTGTCTCGACTTGTACCGACTTGTCCCGACTTGTACCGACTTGTCCCGACTTGTCCCGACTTGTCCCGACTTGTCCCGACTTGTCCCAACGTGTCCCGTATTGTCCAAACTTTTCCCGACTTGAACCGACTTGTCCCGACTTGTTCAGACTTGTACCGACTTTTCCCGACTTGTCCCGACTTGTCCTGACTTGTCCTGACTTGTCACGACTTGTCCCGACTTGTCCCGACTTGTACCCACTTGTCCTGACTTGTCCCGACTTGTTGTGACTTGTCCCGACCTGTCCCGACTTGTCCCAACGTGTCCCGTTTTGTCCAAACTTTTCCCGACTTAAACCGACTAGTCCCGACTTGTCCCGACTTGTCTCGACTTGTCCCGACTTGTCCTGACTTGTCCTGACTTGTCACGACTTGTCCCGACTTGTACCGACTTGTCCTGACTTGTCCCGACTTGTTCTGACTTGTCCTGACTTGTCTCGACTCGTCCCAACTTGTTTCGACTTGTCCCGACTTGTCCCGACTTGTCCCAACGTGTCCCGTATTGTCCAAACTTTTCCCGACTTGAACCGACTTGTCCCGACTTGTCCAGACTCGTACCGACTTGTCCCGACTTGTCCCAGATTGTCCAAACTTGTCCCGACTTGTCCCGACTTGTCCCGACTTGTCCTGACTTGTCCTGACTTGCCACGACTTGTCCCGACTTGTACCGACTTGTCTCGACTTGTCCCGGATTGTCCAAACATGTCCCGACTTGTACCGACTTGTTCCGACTTGTACCGACTTGTCCCAACGTGTCCCGTAGTGTCCAAACCTTTCTTGACTTGAACCGACTTGTCCACACTTGTATCGACTTGTCCCGACCTGTCCCGACTTGTCCCGACTTGTCTCGACTTGTCCCGGATTGTCCAAACTTGTCCCGACTTTTACCGACTTGTCTAGACTTGTACCGACTTGTCCCGGATTCTCCCAACTTGTACCGACTTGTCCCAACGTGTCCCGTATTGTCCAAACTTTTCCCGACTTGAACCGAATTGTCCTGACTTGTCCCGACTTGTTCCGACTTGTCCCGACTTGTCCCGACTTGTCCCGACTTGTCTTGACTTGTCCCGACTTGTTCTGACTTGTCCCGACTTGTTTCGACTTGTTTCGACTTGTTTCGACTTGTTTCGACTTGTCCTGACTTGTCACGACTTGTCCCGGATTGTACAAACATGTCCCGACTTGTACCGACTTGTTCCGACTTGTCCCAACTTGTCATGGATTGTCCAAACTTGTCCTGACTTGTACCGACTTGTCCCGACTTGTCCCTTATTGTCCAAACTTTTCCCGACTTGTCCCCTATTGTCCAAACTTGTCCCGACATTTCTCGACTAGTCCTGACTAGTCCCGACATGTCCCGACTTGTCCCGACTTGTCCCGACTTGTCCCGACTTGTTCTGACATGTCACGTCTTATCCCGACTTGTCCCGATTTGTCCTGACTTGTCCCGACTTCTTTCGACTTTTTTCGACTTGTCCTGACTTGTTTCGATTTGTCCCGAATTGTCTCGACTTGTCCCGACTTGTCCTGACTTGTCTTGACTTGTCCCAACTTGTACCGACTTGTCCCGACTTGTCCCGGTTTGTCCAAACTTGTCCCGACTTGTACCGACTTGTCCCAACTTGTACCGGCTAGTCCCGACTTGTCCCGACTTGTCCCGACTTGTCCCGACTTGTCCCGACTTGTCCCGACTTGTTCTGACTTGTCACGTCATGTCCCGACTTGTCCCGACTTGTCCTGACTTGTTCCGACTCGTCCTGACTTGTACCGACTTGTCCCGACTTGTCCCGACTTGTCCCGGATTGTCCAAACTTGTCCCTCCTTGTCCCGACTTGTACAAACTTGTTCCGAATTGTACCGACTTGTCCCTTCTTGTCCCGACTTGTATAAACTTGTTCCGACTTGTACCGACTTGTCACGGATTGTCCCGACTTGTCCCGCATTGTACAAACTTGTCCTGACTTGTCCTGACTTGTCCAGACTTGTCCCGACTTGTCCCGTCTTGTCCAGACTTGTCCCGACTTGTCCCGACTTGTCCAGACTTGTCCCGACTTGTCCCGGCTTGTTCTGACTTGTTCTAACTTGTCACGCCATGTCTCGACTTGTCCTGACTTGTTCCGACTTGTCCCGACTTGTCCCGGCTTGATCTGACTTGTTCTAACTTGTCCCGACTTGTTCCGGCTTGTTCTGACTTGGTCTAACTTGTCACGCCATGTCCCGACTTGTCCTGACTTGTTCCGACTTGTTCCGACTTGTCCCGGCTTGTTCTGACTTGTTCTAACTTGTCACGCCATGTCCCGACTTGTACTGACTTGCCTCGACTTTTTCAGACTTGTTCCGACTTGTCCCGGCTTGTTCTGACTTGTTCTAACTTGTCTCGCCATGTCCCGACTTTTACTGACTTGTCCAGACTTGTCCCGACTTGTCCCGGCTTGTTCTGACTTGTTCTAACTTGTCACGCCATTTCCCGACTTGTCCTGACTTGTCCCAGGTTGTCCAAACATGTCCCGACTTGTCCCGACTTGTACCGACTTGTCCCGACTTGTCCCTTATTGTCCAAACTTGTCCCGACTTGTCCCTTATTGTCCAAACTTGTCCCGACATTTCTCGACTTGTCCTGACTTGTCCCGATTTGTCCCGACTTGTCCCGACTTGTCCCGACTTGTCCCGACTTGTCTCGACTTGTCCTGACTTGTCCCGACTTCTTTCGAATTTTTTCGACTTGTCCTGACTTGTTTCGATTTGTCCCGACTTGTCTCGACTTGTCCCGACTTGTCCTGACTTGTAACGACTTGTCCCAACTTGTACCGACTTGTCCCGACTTGTCCCGACTTGTCCCGGTTTGTCCAAACTTTTCCCGACTTGTACCGTCTTGTCCCGACTTTAACCGACTAGTCCCGACTTGTCCCGACTTGTCTCGACTTGTCCCTACTTGTTCTGATTTGTCACGTCTTGTCCCGACCTGTCCGTACTTGTCCCGAACTGTCCCGAATTGTCCTGACTTGTCCCAACTTGTCCCGACTTGTTCCGACTTGTCCCGACTTGTACCGACTTGTCCCGACTTGTCCCGACTTGTCTCGACTTGTCTCGACTTGTCCTGACTTGTCCCGACTTGTCCTGACTTGTCCCGACTTGTCCCGACTTGTCCCGACTTGTTCTGACTTGTCACGTCTTGTGCCGACTTGTCCCGACTTGTCCTGACTTGTTTTGACTCGTCCTGACTTGTACCGACTTGTCCCGACTTGTCCCGGATTGTCCAAACTTGTCCTGACTTGTACCGACTTGTCCCGACTTGTACCGTCTTGTCCAGACATGTTCCGACTTGTCCCGACTTGTCCCAACTTGTTTCGACTTGTTTCGACTTGTCTTGACTTGTCCTGACTTGTCACGACTTGTCCCGACTTGTCCCGACTTGTCTCGACTTGTCCCGGATTGTCCAAATTTGTCCAAATTTGTCCCAACTTGTCCCGACTTGTCCCGACTTGTCCTGACTTGTCACGACTTGTCCCGACTTGTACCGTTTTGTTTCGACTTGTTTCGACTTGTCCTGACTTGTCCAAACTTGTCCCGACTTGTCCCTTATTGTCCAAACTTGTCCCGACTTGTCCCGACTTGTCCCGACTTGTTTCGACTTGTCCTGTCTTGTCCTGACTTGTCACAACTTGTCCCGGATTGTCCAAATATGTCCCGACTTGTACCGACTTGTTCCGACTTGTCCCAACTTGTCTTGGATTGTCCAAACTTGTCCCGACTTGTACCGACTTGTCCTGACTTGTCCCTCATTGTCCAAACTTGTCCCGACTTGTCCATTTTTGTCCAAACTTGTCCCGACATTTCTCGACTTGTCCTGACTTGTCCCGACTTATCCCGACTTGTCCCGACTTGTCCCGACTTGGTCTGACATGTCACGTCTTATCCCGACTTGTCCAGACTTGTCCCGACTTGTCCCGGCTTGTTCTGACTTGTTCTAACTTGTCACGCCATGTCTCGACTTGTACTGACTTGTTCCGACTTGTTCCGACTTGTCCCGGCTTGTTCTGACTTGTTCTAACTTGTCTCGACTTGTTTCGGCTTGTTCTGACTTGTTCTAACTTGTCACGCCATGTCCCGACTTGTCCTGACTTGTTCCGACTTGTCACGACTTGTCCCGGATTGTTCTGACTTGTTCTAACTTGTCACGCCATGTTTCGACTTGTACTGACTTGTTCTGACTTTTCCTGACTTGTCTCGACTTGTCCCGACTTGTTTCGACTTGTGTCGACTTGTCCTGACTTGTCCTGACTTGTCACGACTTGTCCCGACTTGTCCCGACTTGTCTCGACTTGTCCCGGATTGTCCAAACATGTCCCGACTTGTACCGACTTGAACCGACTTGTCCCGACTTGTCCCTACTTGTCTTGCATTGTCCAAACTTGTCCCGACTTGTACCGACTTGTCCCGACTTGTACCGACTTGTCCCGACTTGTCCCTTATTGTCCAAACTTGTCCCGACTTGTCACTTATTGTACAAACTTCTCCCGACATGTCCTGACTTGTCCTGACTTGTCACGACTTGTCCCGACTTGTCCCGACTTGTCCCGACTTGTTCCGACATGTTACGTCTTATCCCGACTTGTCCCGACTTGTCCTGACTTGTCCCGACTTCTTTCGACTTTTTTCGACTTGTCCTGACTTGTTTCGATATGTCCCGACTTGTCTCGACTTGTCCCGACTTGTCCTGACTTGTCCCAACTTGTACCGACTTGTCCCGACTTGTCCCGGTTTGTCCAAACTTGTCCCGACTTGTACCGACTTGTCCCGACTTGTACCGACTTGTCCCGACTTGTCCCGACTTGTCCCGACTTGTCCCAACGTGTCCCGTATTGTCCAAACTTTTCCCGACTTGAACCGACTTGTCCCGACTTGTTCAGACTTGTACCGACTTGTCCCGACTTGTCCTGACTTGTCCTGACTTGTCACGACTTGTCCCGACTTGTACCGACTTGTCCTGACTTGTCCCGACTTGTTCTGACTTGTCCTGACTTGTCCCGACTTGTCCCAACTTGTTTCGACTTGTCCCGACTTGTCCCGACTTGTTCTGACTTGTCCTGACTTGTCCCGACTTGTCCCAACTTGTTTCGACTTGTCCCGACTTGTCCCGACTTGTCCCAACGTGTCCCGTATTGTCCAAACTTTTCCCGACTTGAACCGACTTGTCCCGACTTGTCCCGACTTGTCCCGACTTGTCCCGACTTGTCCTGACTTGTCCTGACTTGTCACGACTTGTTCTGACTTGTACCGACTTGTCCTGACTTGTCCCGACTTGTTCTGACTTGTCCTGACTTGTCCCGACTTGTCCCAACTTGTTTTGACTTGTCCCGACTTGTCCCGACTTGTCCCAACGTGTCCCGTATTGTCCAAACTTTTCCCGACTCGAACCGACTTGTCCCGACTTGTCCAGACTTGTACCGACTTGTCCCGACCTGTCCCAGATTGTCCAAACTTGTCCCGACTTGTCCCGACTTGTCCCGACTTGTCCTGACTTGTCCTGACTTGTCACGACTTGTCCCGACTTGTACCGACTTGTCCTGACTTGTCCCGACTTGTTCTGACTTGTCCTGACTTGTCACGACTTGTCCCGACTTGTCCCGACTTGTCCCGACTTGTCCCGGATTGTCCCAACTTGTACCGAATTGTCCCAACGTGTCCCGTATTGTCCAAACTTTTCCCGACTTGAACCGACTTGTCCACACTTGTACCGACTTGTCCCGACATGTCCCGACTAGTCCCGACTTGTCTCGACTTGTCCCGGATTGTCCAAACTTGTCCGACTTGTACCGACTTGTCCCGACTTGTACCGACTTGTCCCGGATATTCCCAACTTTTACCGACTTGTCCCAACGTGTCCTGTATTGTCCAAACTTTTCCCGACTTGAACCGACTTGTCCCGACTTGTCCAGACTTGTACCGACTTGTCCCGACCTGTCCCAGATTGTCCAACCTTTTCCCGACATGTCCCGACTTGTTCCGACTTGTCCCGACTTGTCCCGACTTGTCCCGACTTGTCCCGACTTGTCTTGACTTGTCCCGACTTGTTCTGACTTGTCCTGACTTGTCCCGACTTGTCCCGACTTGTTTCGACTTGTTTCGACTTGTCCTGACTTGTCCTGACTTGTCACAACTTGTCCCGGATTGTACAAACATGTCCCGACTTGTACCGACTTGTTCCGACTTGTCCCAACTTGTCTTGGATTGTCCAAACTTGTCCCGACTTGTACCGACTTGTCCCGACTTGTCCCTTATTGTCCAAACTTGTACCGACTTGTCCCTTATTGTCCAAACTTGTCCCGACATTTCTCGACTAGTCCTGACTAGTCCCGACATGTCCCGACTTGTCCCGACTTGTCCCGACTTGTCCCGACTTGTTCTGACATGTCACGTCTTATCCCGACTTGTCCCGATTTGTCCTGACTTGTCCCGACTTCTTTCGAATTTTTTCGACTTATCCTGACTTGTTTCGATTTGTCCCGACTTGTCTCGACTTGTCCCGACTTGTTCTGACTTGTCACGTCTTGTCCCGACTTGTCCTGACTTGTTTTGACTCGTCCTGACTTGTACCGACTTGTCCCGACTTGTCCCGGATTGTCCAAACTTGTCCTGACTTGTACCGACTTGTCCCGACTTGTACCGTCTTGTCCAGACATGTTCCGACTTGTTCTGACTTGTCCCGACTTGTCCCAACTTGTTTCGACTTGTTTCGACTTGTCTTGACTTGTCCTGACTTGTCACGACTTGTCCCGACTTGTCCCGACTTGTCTCGACTTGTCCCGGATTGTCCAAATTTGTCCCAACTTGTACCGACTTGTCCCGACTTGTACCGACTTGTCCCGGATTGTCACAACTTGTACCGACTTGTCCCAACGTGTTCCGTATTGTCCAAACTTTTCCCGACTTGAACCGACTTGTCCCGACTTGTCCAGACTTGTACCGACTTGTCCCAACCTGTCCCAGATTGTCCAAACTTGTTCTGACTTGTCCCGACTTGTCCCGACTTGTCCTGACTTGTCACGACTTGTCCCGACTTGTACCGACTTGTCCTAACTTGTCCCGACTTGTTCTGACTTGTCCTGACTTGTCCCGACTTGTCCTGTTTTGTTTCGACTTGTTTCGACTTGTCCTGACTTGTCCAAACTTGTCCCGACTTGTCCCTTATTGACCAAACTTGTCCTGACTTGTCCCGACTTGTTTCGACTTGTCCCGACTTGTCCCGACTTGTTCTGACTTGTCCTGACTTGTCCCGACTTGTCCCAACTTGTTTCGACTTGTCCCGACTTGTCCCGACTTGTCCCAACGTGTCCCGTATTGTCCAAACTTTTCCCGACTTGAACCGACTTGTCCCGACTTGTCCCGACTTGTCCCGACTTGTCCTGACTTGTCCTGACTTGTCACGACTTGTCCCGACTTGTACCGACTTGTCCTGACTTGTCCCGACTTGTTCTGACTTGTCCTGACTTGTCCCGACTTGTCCCAACTTGTTTTGACTTGTCCCGACTTGTCCCGACTCGTCCCAACGTGTCCCGTATTGTCCAAACTTTTCCCGACTCGAACCGACTTGTCCCGACTTGTCCAGACTTGTACCGACTTGTCCCGACCTGTCCCAGATTGTCCAAACTTGTCCCGACTTGTCCCGACTTGTCCCGACTTGTCCCGACTTGTCCTGACTTGTCCTGACTTGTCCTGACTTGTCACGACTTGTCCCGACTTGTACCGACTTGTCCTGACTTGTCCCGACTTGTTCTGACTTGTCCTGACTTGTCACGACTTGTCCCGACTTGTCCCGACTTGTCTCGACTTGTCCCGGATTGTCCAAACATGTCACGACTTGTACCGACTTGTCCCGACTTGTCCCGGATTGTCCCAACTTGTACCGAATTGTCCCAACGTGTCCCGTATTGTCCAAACTTTTCCCGACTTGAACCGACTTGTCCACACTTGTACCGACTTGTCCCGACATGTCCCGACTTGTCCCGACTTGTCTCGACTTGTCCCGGATTGTCCAAACTTGTCCCGACTTGTACCGACTTGTCCCGACTTGTACCGACTTGTCCCGGATTGTCCCAACTTTTACCGACTTGTCCCAACGTGTCCTGTATTGTCCAAACTTTTCCCGACTTGAACCGACTTGTCCCGACTTGTCCAGACTTGTACCGACTTGTCCCGACCTGTCCCAGATTGTCCAACCTTTTCCCGACATGTCCCGACTTGTTCCGACTTGTCCCGACTTGTCCCGACTTGTCCCGACTTGTCTTGACTTGTCCCGACTTGTTCTGACTTGTCCTGACTTGTCCCGACTTGTCCCGACTTGTTTCGACTTGTTTCGACTTGTCCTGACTTGTCCTGACTTGTCACAACTTGTCCCGGATTGTACAAACATGTCCCGACTTGTACCGACTTGTTCCGACTTGTCCCAACTTGTCTTGGATTGTCCAAACTTGTCCCGACTTGTACCGACTTGTCCCGACTTGTCCCTTATTGTCCAAACTTGTACCAACTTGTCCCTTATTGTCCAAACTTGTCCCGACATTTCTCGACTAGTCCTGACTAGTCCCGACATGTCCCGACTTGTCCCGACTTGTCCCGACTTGTTCTGACATGTCACGTCTTATCCCGACTTGTCCCGATTTGTCCTGACTTGTCCCGACTTCTTTCGAATTTTTTCGACTTATCCTGACTTGTTTCGATTTGTCCCGACTTGTCTCGACTTGTCCCGACTTGTTCTGACTTGTCACGTCTTGTCCCGACTTGTCCTGACTTGTTTTGACTCGTCCTGACTTGTACCGACTTGTCCCGACTTGTCCCGGATTGTCCAAACTTGTCCTGACTTGTACCGACTTGTCCCGACTTGTACCGTCTTGTCCAGACATGTTCCGACTTGTTCTGACTTGTCCCGACTTGTCCCAACTTGTTTCGACTTGTTTCGACTTGTCTTGACTTGTCCTGACTTGTCACGACTTGTCCCGACTTGTCCCGACTTGTCTCGACTTGTCCCGGATTGTCCAAATTTGTCCCAACTTGTACCAACTTGTCCCGACTTGTACCGACTTGTCCCGGATTGTCACAACTTGTACCGACTTGTCCCAACATGTTCCGTATTGTCCAAACTTTTCCCGACTTGAACCGACTTGTCCCGACTTGTCCAGACTTGTACCGACTTGTCCCAACCTGTCCCAGATTGTCCAAACTTGTTCTGACTTGTCCCGACTTGTCCCGACTTGTCCTGACTTGTCACGACTTGTCCCGACTTGTACCGACTTGTCCTAACTTGTCCCGACTTGTTCTGACTTGTCCTGACTTGTCCCGACTTGTCCTGTTTTGTTTCGACTTGTTTCGACTTGTCCTGACTTGTCCAAACTTGTCCCGACTTGTCCCTTATTGTCCAAACTTGTCCCGACTTGTCCCGACTTGTTTCGACTTGTTTCGACTTGTCCTGTCTTGTCCTGACTTGTCACAACTTGTCCCGGATTGTCCAAATATGTCCCGACTTGTACCGACTTGTTCCGACTTGTCCCAACTTGTCTTGGATTGTCCAAACTTGTCCCGACTTGTACCGACTGGTCCCGACTTGTCCTGACTTGTCCCTCATTGTCCAAACTTGTCCCGACTTGTCCATTATTGTCCAAACTTGTCCCGACATTTCTCGACTTGTCCTGACTTGTCCCGACTTATCCCGTCTTGTCCCGACTTGTCCCGACTTGGTCTGACATGTCACGTCTTATCCCGACTTGTCCAGACTTGTCCCGACTTGTCCTGGCTTGTTCTGACTTGTTCTAACTTGTCACGCCATGTCTCGACTTGTACTGACTTGTTCCGACTTGTTCCGACTTGTCCCGGCTTGTTCTGACTTGTTCTAACTTGTCTCGACTTGTTTCGGCTTGTTCTGACTTGCTCTAACTTGTCACGCCATGTCCCGACTTGTCCTGACTTGTTCCGACTTGTCACGACTTGTCCCGGATTGTTCTAACTTGTCACGCCATGTCCCGACTTGTACTGACTTGTCCCGACTTGTCTCGACTTGTCCAGACTTGTCCCGGCTTGTCCCGACTTGTTCTGACTTTTCCTGACTTGTCCCGACTTGTCCCGACTTGTTTCGACTTGTGTCGACTTGTCCTGACTTGTCCTGACTTGTCACGACTTGTCCCGACTTGTCCCGACTTGTCTCGACTTGTCCCGGATTGTCCAAACATGTCCCGACTTGTACCGACTTGTACCGACTTGTCCCGACTTGTCCCTACTTGTCTTGCATTGTCCAAACTTGTCCCGACTTGTACCGACTTGTCCCGACTTGTACCGACTTGTCCCGACTTGTCCCTTATTGTCCAAACTTGTTCCGACTTGTCACTTATTGTACAAACTTCTTCCGACATGTCCTGACTTGTCCTGACTTGTCCCGACTTGTCCCGACTTGTCCCGAATTGTCCCGACTTGTTCCGACATGTTACGTCTTATCCCGACTTGTCCCGACTTGTCCTGACTTGTCCCGACTTCTTTCGACTTTTTTCGACTTGTCCTGACTTGTTTCGATATGTCCCGACTTGTCTCGACTTGTCCCGACTTGTCCTGACTTGTCCCAACTTGTACCGACTTGTCCCGACTTGTCCCGGTTTGTCCAAACTTGTCCCGACTTATACCGACTTGTCCCGACTTGTACCGACTTGTCCCGACTTGTCCCGACTTGTCCCGACTTGTCCCGACTTGTCCCGACTTGTCCCAACGTGTCCCGTATTGTCCAAACTTTTCCCGACTTGAACCGACTTGTCCCGACTTGTTCAGACTTGTACCGACTTGTCCCGACTTGTTCCGACTTGTCCTGACTTGTCCTGACTTGTCACGACTTGTCCCAACTTGTACCGACTTGTCCTGACTTGTCCCGACTTGTTCTGACTTGTCCTGACTTGTCCCGACTTGTCCCAACTTGTTTCGACTTGTCCCGACTTGTCCCGACTTGTTCTGACTTGTCCTGACTTGTCCCGACTTGTCCCAACTTGTTTCGACTTGTCCCGACTTGTCCCGACTTGTCCCAACGTGTCCCGTATTGTCCAAACTTTTCCCGACTTGAACCGACTTGTCCCGACTTGTCCCGACTTGTCCTGACTTGTCACGACTTGTCCCGACTTGTACCGACTTGTCCTGACTTGTCCCGACTTGTTCTGACTTGTCCTGACTTGTCCCGACTTGTCCCAACTTGTTTCGACTTGTCCCGACTTGTCCCGACTTGTCCCAACGTGTCCCGTATTGTCCAAACTTTTCCCGACTTGAACCGACTTGTCCCGACTTGTCCAGACTTGTACCGACTTGTCCCGACCTGTCCCAGATTGTCCAAACTTGTCCCGACTTGTCCCGACTTGTCCCGACTTGTCCTGACTTGTCCTGACTTGTCACGACTTGTCCCGACTTGTACCGACTTGTCCTGACTTGTCCGGACTTGTTCTGACTTGTCCTGACTTGTCACGACTTGTCCCGACTTGTCCCGACTTGTCTCGACTTGTCCCGGATTGTCCAAACATGTCACGACTTGTACCGACTTGTCCCGACTTGTCCCGGATTGTCCCAACTTGTACCGACTTGTCCCAACGTGTCCCGTATTGTCCAAACTTTTCCCGACTTGAACCGACTTGTCCACACTTGTACCGACTTGTCTTGACATGTCCCGACTTGTCCCGACTTGTCTCGACTTGTCCCGGATTGTCCAAACTTGTCCCGACTTGTACCGACTTGTCCCGACTTGTACCGACTTGTCTCGGATTGTCCCAACTTTTACCGACTTGTCCCAACGTGTCCTGTATTGTCCAAAATTTTCCCGACTTGAACCGACTTGTCCCGACTTGTCCAGACTTGTACCGACTTGTCCCGACCTGTCCCAGATTGTCCAAACTTTTCCCGACATGTCCCGACTTGTTCCGACTTGTCCCGACTTGTCCCGACTTGTCCCGACTTGTCCCGACTTGTTCTGACTTGTCCTGACTTGTCCCGACTTGTCCCGACTTGTTTCGACTTGTTTCGACTTGTCCTGACTTGTCCTGACTTGTCACAACTTGTCCCGGATTGTACAAACATGTCCCGACTTGTACCGACTTGTTCCGACTTGTCCCAACTTGTCTTGGATTGTCCAAACTTGTCCCGACTTGTACCGACTTGTCCCGACTTGTCCCTTATTGTCCAAACTTGTCCCGACTTGTCCCTTATTGTCCAAACTTGTCCCGACATTTCTCGACTAGTCCTGACTAGTCCCGACATGTCCCGACTTGTCCCGACTTGTCCCGACTTGTCCCGACTTGTTCTGACATGTCACGTCTTATCCCGACTTGTCCCGATTTGTCCTGACTTGTCCCGACTTCTTTCGAATTTTTTCGACTTATCCTGACTTGTTTCGATTTGTCCCGACTTGTCTCGACTTGTCCCGACTTGTTCTGACTTTTCACGTCTTGTCCCGACTTGTCCCGACTTGTCCTGACTTGTTTTGACTCGTCCTGACTTGTACCGGCTTGTCCCGACTTGTCCCGGATTGTCCAAACTTGTCCTGACTTGTACCGACTTGTCCCGACTTGTAACGTCTTGTCCAGACATGTTCCGACTTGTTCTGACTTGTCCCGACTTGTCCCAACTTGTTTCGACTTGTTTCGACTTGTCTTGACTTGTCCCGACTTGTCACGACTTGTCCCGACTTGTCCCGACTTGTCTCGACTTGTCCCGGATTGTCCAAACTTGTCCCAACTTGTACCGACTTGTCCCGACTTGTACCGACTTGTCCCGGATTGTCACAACTTGTACCGACTTGTCCCAACGTGTTCCGTATTGTCCAAACTTTTCCCGACTTGAACCGACTTGTCCCGACTTGTTTAGACTTGTACCGACTTGTCCCGACCTGTCCCAGATTGTCCAAACTTGTTCTGACTTGTCCCGACTTGTCCCGACTTGTCCTGACTTGTCACGACTTGTCCCGACTTGTACCGCCTTGTCCTAACTTGTCCCGACTTGTTCTGACTTGTCCTGACTTGTCCCGACTTGTACCAATTTGTTTCGACTTGTTTCGACTTGTCCTGACTTGTCCAAACTTGTCCCGACTTGTCCCTTATTGTCCAAACTTGTCCCGACTTGTCCCGACTTGTTTCGACTTGTTTCGACTTGTCCTGTCTTGTCCTGACTTGTCACAACTTGTCCCGGATTGTCCAAATATGTCCCGACTTGTACCGACTTGTTCCGACTTGTCCCAACTTGTCTTGGATTGTCCAAACTTGTCCCGACTTGTACCGACTTGTCCCGACTTGTCCTGACTTGTCCCTCATTGTCCAAACTTGTCCCGACTTGTCCATTATTGTCCAAACTTGTCCCGACATTTCTCGACTTGTCCTGACTTGTCCTGACTTATCCCGACTTGTCCCGACTTGTCCCGACTTGGTCTGACATGTCACGTCTTATCCCGACTTGTCCCGACTTGTACCGACTTGTCCCGGATTGTCACAACTTGTACCGACTTGTCCCAACGTGTTCCGTATTGTCCAAACTTTTCCCGACTTGAACCGACTTGTCCCAACTTGTCCAGACTTGTACCGACTTGTCCCGACCGGTCCCAGATTGTCCAAACTTGTTCTGACTTGTCCCGACTTGTCCCGACTTGTCCTGACTTGTCACGACTTGTCCCGACTTGTACCGACTTGTCCTAACTTGTCCCGACTTGTTCTGACTTGTCCTGACTTGTCCCGTTTTGTTTCGACTTGTCCTGACTTGTCCAAACTTGTCCCGACTTGTCCCTTATTGTCCAAACTTGTCCCGACTTGTCCCGACTTGTTTCAACTTGTTTCGACTTGTCCTGTCTTGTCCTGACTTGTCACAATTTGTCCCGGATTGTCCAAATATGTCCCGACTTGTACCGACTTGTTCCGACTTGTCCCAACTTGTCTTGGATTGTCCAAACTTGTCCCGACTTGTACCGACTTGTCCCGACTTGTCCTGACTTGTCCCTCATTGTCCAAACTTGTCCCGACTTGTCCATTATTGTCCAAACTTGTCCCGACATTTCTCGACTTGTCCTGACTTGTCCTGACTTATCCCGACTTGTCCCGACTTGTCCCGACTTGGTCTGACATGTCACGTCTTATCCCGACTTGTCCAGACTTGTCTCGACTTGTCTCGACTTGTACTGACTTGTTCCGACTTGTTCCGACTTGTCCCGGCTTGTTCTGACTTGTTCTAACTTGTCCCGACTTGTTCCGGCTTGTTCTGACTTGTTCTAACTTGTCACGCCATGTCCCGACTTGTCCTTACTTGTTCCGACTTGTCACGACTTGTCCCGGATTGTTCTGACTTGTTCTAACTTGTCACGACATGTCCCGACTTGTACTGACTTGTCCCGACTTGTCTCGACTTGTCCAGACTTGTCCCGGCTTGTCCCGACTTGTTCTGACTTGTCCTGACTTGTCCCGACTTGTCCCGACTTGTTTCGACTTGTGTCGACTTGTCCTGACTTGTCCTGACTTGTCCTGACTTGTCACGACTTGTCCCGACTTGTCCCGACTTGTCTCGACTTGTCCCGGATTGTCCAAACATGTTCTGACTTGTACCGACTTGTACCGACTTGTCCCGACTTGTCCCTACTTGTCTTGCATTGTCCAAACTTGTCCCGACTTGTACCGACTTGTCCCGACTTGTACCGACTTGTCCCGACTTGTCCCTTATTGTCCAAACTTGTCCCGACTTGTCACTTATTGTACAAACTTGTCCCGACATGTCCTGACTTGTCCCGACTTGTATCGACTTGTCCCGACTTGTTCCGACTTGTCCCGACTTGTTCCGACATTTCACGTCTTATCCCGACTTGTCCCGACTTGTCCTGACTTGTCCCGACTTCTTTCGACTTTTTTCGACTTGTCCTGACTTGTTTCGATATGTCCCGACTTGTCTCGACTTGTCCCGACTTGTCCTGACTTGTCCTGACTTGTCCCAACTTGTACCGACTTGTCCCGACTTGTCCCAATTTGTCCAAACTTGTCCCGACTTGTACCGACTTGTCCCGACTTGTCCCAACATGTCCCGTATTGTCCAAACTTTTCCCGACTTGAACCGACTTGTCCCGACTTGTTCAGACTTGTACCGACTTGTCCCGACTTGTCCCGACTTGTCCTGACTTGTCCTGACTTGTCACGACTTGTCCCGACTTGTACCGACTTGTCCCGACTTGTCCCAACATGTCCCGTATTGTCCAAACTTTTCCCGACTTGAACCGACTTGTCCCGACTTGTTCAGACTTGTACCGACTTGTCCCGACTTGTCCCGACTTGTCCTGACTTGTCCTGACTTGTCCTGACTTGTCACGACTTGTCCCGACTTGTACCGACTTGTCCTGACTTGTCCCGACTTGTTCTGACTTGTCCTGACTTGTCCCGACTTGTCCCAACTTGTTTCGACTTGTCCCGACTTGTTTCGACTTGTTCTGACTTGTCCTGACTTGTCCCGACTTGTCCCAACTTGTTTCGACTTGTCCCGACTTGTCCCGACTTGTCCCGACTTCTCCCGACTTGTCCCAACGTGTCCCGTATTGTCCAAACTTTTCCCGACTTGAACCGACTTGTCCCGACTTGTCCCGACTTGTCCCGACTTGTCCTGACTTGTCCTGACTTGTCACGACTTGTCCCGACTTGTACCGACTTGTCCCGACTTGTCCCAACATGTCCCGTATTGTCCAAACTTTTCCCGACTTGAACCGACTTGTCCCGACTTGTTCAGACTTGTACCGACTTGTCCCGACTTGTCCCGACTTGTCCTGACTTGTCCTGACTTGTCCTGACTTGTCACGACTTGTCCCGACTTGTACCGACTTGTCCTGACTTGTCCCGACTTGTTCTGACTTGTCCTGACTTGTCCCGACTTGTCCCAACTTGTTTCGACTTGTCCCGACTTGTTTCGACTTGTTCTGACTTGTCCTGACTTGTCCCGACTTGTCCCAACTTGTTTCGACTTGTCCCGACTTGTCCCGACTTGTCCCGACTTCTCCCGACTTGTCCCAACGTGTCCCGTATTGTCCAAACTTGTCCCGACTTGTCCCGACTTGTCCTGACTTGTCCTGACTTGTCACGACTTGTCCCGACTTGTACCGACTTGTCCCGACTTGTCCCAACATGTCCCGTATTGTCCAAACTTTTCCCGACTTGAACCGACTTGTCCCGACTTGTTCAGACTTGTACCGACTTGTCCCGACTTGTCCCGACTTGTCCTGACTTGTCCTGACTTGTCCTGACTTGTCACGACTTGTCCCGACTTGTACCGACTTGTCCTGACTTGTCCCGACTTGTTCTGACTTGTCCTGACTTGTCCCGACTTGTCCCAACTTGTTTCGACTTGTCCCGACTTGTTTCGACTTGTTCTGACTTGTCCTGACTTGTCCCGACTTGTCCCAACTTGTTTCGACTTGTCCCGACTTGTCCCGACTTGTCCCGACTTCTCCCGACTTGTCCCAACGTGTCCCGTATTGTCCAAACTTTTCCCGACTTGAACCGACTTGTCCCGACTTGTCCCGACTTGTCCCGACTTGTCCTGACTTGTCCTGACTTGTCACGACTTGTCCCGACTTGTACCGTCTTGTCCTGACTTGTCCCGTCTTGTTCTGACTTGTCCTGACTTGTCCCGACTTGTCCCAACTTGTTTCGACTTGTCCCGACTTGTCCCGACTTGTCCTGACTTGTCCCGACTTGTTCTGACTTGTCCTGACTTGTCCCGACTTGTCCCAACTTGTTTCGACTTGTCCCGACTTGTTTCGACTTGTTCTGACTTGTCCTGACTTGTCCCGACTTGTCCCAACTTGTTTCGACTTGTCCCGACTTGTCCCGACTTGTCCCGACTTCTCCCGACTTGTCCCAACGTGTCCCGTATTGTCCAAACTTTTCCCGACTTGAACCGACTTGTCCCGACTTGTCCCGACTTGTCCCGACTTGTCCTGACTTGTCCTGACTTGTCACGACTTGTCCCGACTTGTACCGTCTTGTCCTGACTTGTCCCGACTTGTTCTGACTTGTCCTGACTTGTCCCGACTTGTCCCAACTTGTTTCGTCTTGTCCCGACTTGTACCGACTTGTCCCAACGTGTCCCGTATTGTCCAAACTTTTCCCGACTTGAACCGACTTGTCCCGACTTGTCCCGACTTGTCCTGACTTGTCCTGACTTGTCACGACTTGTCCCGACTTGTACCGTCTTGTCCTGACTTGTCCCGACTTGTTCTGACTTGTCCTGACTTGTCCCGACTTGTCCCAACTTGTTTCGACTTGTCCCGACTTGTCCCGACTTGTCCCAACGTGTCCCGTATTGTCCAAACTTTTCCCGACTTGAACCGACTTGTCCCGACTTGTCCAGACTTGTACCGACTTGTCCCGACCTGTCCCAGATTGTCCAAACTTGTCCTGACTTGTCCCGACTTGTCCCGACTTGTCCCGACTTGTCTCGACTTGTCCTGACTTGTCCTGACTTGTCACGACTTGTCCCGACTTGTACCGACTTGTCCTGACTTGTCCCGACTTGTTCTGACTTGTCCTGACTTGTCACGACTTGTCCCGACTTGTCCCGACTTGTCTCGACTTGTCCCGGATTGTCCAAACATGTCCCGACTTGTACCGACTTGTCCCGACTTGTCCCGGATTGTCCCAACTTGTACCGACTTGTCCCAACGTGTCCCGTATTGTCCAAACTTTTCCCGACTTGAACCGACTTGTCCACACTTGTACCGACTTGTCCCGACCTGTCCCGACTTGTCCCGACTTGTCTCGACTTGTCCCGGATTGTCCAAACTTGTCCCGACTTGTACCGACTTGTCCCGACTTGTACCGACTTGTCCCGGATTGTCCCAACTTTTACCGACTTGTCCCAACGTGTCCTGTATTGTCCAAACTTTTCCCGACTTGAACCGACTTGTCCCGACTTGTCCAAACTTGTACCGACTTGTCCCGACCTGTCCCAGATTGTCCAAACCTGTCCCGACTTGTCCCGACTTGTTCCGACTTGTCCCGACTTGTCCCGACTTGTCCCGACTTGTCTTGACTTGTTCCGACTTGTTCTGACTTGTCCTGACTTGTCCCGACTTGTCCCGACTTGTTTCGACTTGTTTCGACTTGTCCTGACTTGTCCTGACTTGTCACAACTTGTCCCGGATTGTACAAACATGTCCCGACTTGTACCGACTTGTTCCGACTTGTCCCAACTTGTCTTGGATTGTCCAAACTTGTCCCGACTTGTACCGACTTGTCCCGACTTGTCCCTTATTGTCCAAATTTGTCCCGACTTGTCCTTTATTGTCCAAACTTGTCCCGACATTTCTCGACTGGTCCTGACTAGTCCCGACATGTCCCGACTTGTCCCGACTTGTCCCGACTTGTCCCGACTTGTCCCGACTTGTTCTGACATGTCACGTCTTATCCCGACTTGTCCCGATTTGTCCTGACTTGTCCCGACTTCTTTCGAATTTTTTCGACTTGTCCTGACTTGTTTCGATTTGTCCCGACTTGCCTCGACTTGTCCCGACTTGTCCTGACTTGTCCCGACTTGTCCCAACTTGTACCGACTTGTCCCGACTTGTCCCGGTTTGTCCAAACTTGTCCCGACTTGTACCGACTTGTCCCAACTTGTACCGGCTAGTCCCGACTTGTCTCGACTTGTCCCGACTTGTCCCGACTTGTCCCGACTTGTACCGACTTGTCCCGACTTGTTCTGACTTGTCACGTCATGTCCCGACTTGTCCCGACTTGTCATGACTTGTCCCGACTTGTCCTGACTTGTCCTGACTTGTCACGACTTGTCCCGACTTGTACCGTCTTGTCCTGACTTGTCCCGTCTTGTTCTGACCTGTCCTGACTTGTCCCGACTTGTCCCAACTTGTTTCGACTTGTCCCGACTTGTCCCGACTTGTCCTGACTTGTCCCGACTTGTTCTGACCTGTCCTGACTTGTCCCGACTTGTCCCAACTTGTTTCGACTTGTCCCGACTTGTTTCGACTTGTTCTGACTTGTCCTGACTTGTCCCGACTTGTCCCAACTTGTTTCGACTTGTCCCGACTTGTCCCGACTTGTCCCGACTTCTCCCGACTTGTCCCAACGTGTCCCGTATTGTCCAAACTTTTCCCGACTTGAACCGACTTGTCCCGACTTGTCCCGACTTGTCCCGACTTGTCCTGACTTGTCCTGACTTGTCACGACTTGTCCCGACTTGTACCGTCTTGTCCTGACTTGTCCCGACTTGTTCTGACTTGTCCTGACTTGTCCCGAATTGTCCCAACTTGTTTCGTCTTGTCCCGACTTGTACCGACTTGTCCCAACGTGTCCCGTATTGTCCAAACTTTTCCCGACTTGAACCGACTTGTCCCGACTTGTCCCGACTTGTCCCGACTTGTCCTGACTTGTCCTGACTTGTCACGACTTGTCCCGACTTGTACCGTCTTGTCCTGACTTGTCCCGACTTGTTCTGACTTGTCCTGACTTGTCCCGACTTGTCCCAACTTGTTTCGACTTGTCCCGACTTGTCCCGACTTGTCCCGACTTGTCCCAACGTGTCCCGTATTGTCCAAACTTTTCCCGACTTGAACCGACTTGTCCCGACTTGTCCAGACTTGTACCGACTTGTCCCGACCTGTCCCAGATTGTCCAAACTTGTCCTGACTTGTCCCGACTTGTCTTGACTTGTCTCGACTTGTCCTGACTTGTCCTGACTTGTCACGACTTGTCCCGACTTGTACCGACTTGTCCTGACTTGTCCCGACTTGTTCTGACTTGTCCTGACTTGTCACGACTTGTCCCGACTTGTCCCGACTTGTCTCGACTTGTCCCGGATTGTCCAAACATGTCCCGACTTGTACCGACTTGTCCCGACTTGTCCCGGATTGTCCCAACTTGTACCGACTTGTCCCAACGTGTCCCGTATTGTCCAAACTTTTCCCGACTTGAACCGACTTGTCCACACTTGTACCGACTTGTCCCGACCTGTCCCGACTTGTCCCGACTTGTCTCGACTTGTCCCGGATTGTCCAAACTTGTCCCGACTTGTACCGACTTGTCCCGACTTGTACCGACTTGTCCCGGATTGTCCCAACTTTTACCGACTTGTCCCAACGTGTCCTGTATTGTCCAAACTTTTCCCGACTTGAACCGACTTGTCCCGACTTGTCCAAACTTGTACCGACTTGTCCCGACCTGTCCCAGATTGTCCAAACCTGTCCCGACTTGTCCCGACTTGTTCCGACTTGTCCCGACTTGTCCCGACTTGTCCCGACTTGTCTTGACTTGTTCCGACTTGTTCTGACTTGTCCTGACTTGTCCCGACTTGTCCCGACTTGTTTCGACTTGTTTCGACTTGTCCTGACTTGTCCTGACTTGTCACAACTTGTCCCGGATTGTACAAACATGTCCCGACTTGTACCGACTTGTTCCGACTTGTCCCAACTTGTCTTGGATTGTCCAAACTTGTCCCGACTTGTACCGACTTGTCCCGACTTGTCCCTTATTGTCCAAATTTGTCCCGACTTGTCCTTTATTGTCCAAACTTGTCCCGACATTTCTCGACTGGTCCTGACTAGTCCCGACATGTCCCGACTTGTCCCGACTTGTCCCGACTTGTCCCGACTTGTCCCGACTTGTCCCGACTTGTTCTGACATGTCACGTCTTATCCCGACTTGTCCCGATTTGTCCTGACTTGTCCCGACTTCTTTCGAATTTTTTCGACTTGTCCTGACTTGTTTCGATTTGTCCCGACTTGCCTCGACTTGTCCCGACTTGTCCTGACTTGTCCCGACTTGTCCCAACTTGTACCGACTTGTCCCGACTTGTCCCGGTTTGTCCAAACTTGTCCCGACTTGTACCGACTTGTCCCAACTTGTACCGGCTAGTCCCGACTTGTCTCGACTTGTCCCGACTTGTCCCGACTTGTCCCGACTTGTACCGACTTGTCCCGACTTGTTCTGACTTGTCACGTCATGTCCCGACTTGTCCCGACTTGTCCTGACTTGTTCCGACTCGTCCTGACTTGTACCGACTTGTCCCGACTTGTCCCTCATTGTCCAAACTTGTCCCTCCTTGTCCCGACTTGTACAAACTTGTTCCGAATTGTACCGACTTGTCCCTTCTTGTCCCGACTTGTCCAAACTTGTTCCGACTTGTACCGACTTGTCCCGACTTGTTCCGACTTGTCCCAGATTGACCAAACTTGTCCCGACTTGTGTCCCGACTTGTCCTGACTTGTTCTGACTTGTCACGTCATGTCCCGACTTGTCCCGACTTGTCCTGACTTGTTCCGACTCGTCCTGAGTTGTACCGACTTGTCCCGACTTGTCTCGGATTGTCCAAACTTGTCCCGACTTGTACCGACTTATACCGACTTGTACCGACTTGTCCCGACTTGTCCCGTAATGTCCAAACTTGTCCCGACTTGTACCGACTTGTCCCGCATCGTCCCGACTTGTCCCGGATTGACCAAACTTGTCCCGACTTGTCCATACTTGTCCCGACTTGTTCCGACTTGTCAATTTCAGTTCGAACAAAAATTGATTGTCACACTTGTTTTGGTTCATAATTTTGGTTGGATTGACAAAAAATCTGTAAGCTTATTTTCTCAAAACTGTTTAAATTCTGGCTGAAATATAAAAAAAAAATTCAAATTTTTTGTTTATAAAATTTTTGTAGTTTTCATATTTTTCATAATATCCCGGCTGGTCCCGATTTGTCCCAACTTGTCCTGACTTGTCCAGACTTGTCCCGATTTGTCCCAACTTGTCCCGACTCGTCACATTTGTCATGGTTCATAATATTTGTTGGATTGACAAAAAATCTGAGAGCTCATTTCCCGACCTTACCCGACCCGACCTAATTGCGAATAGAGTCCAAGACGATAAGATGAATATAAGTTCCATAACATTGACTCGATTTGACCTTGTGAAGTAAATTTTTTTTTCAGAAAAAAAAAATTTAAATTTCTTGCCGTTATAAAGAATTTTGGCGAGATGATTCGATACCAAAATATTCAAAAATTGACTGACTCAAATATTTTCTTTGTGGAAAAAGTAATTTTCCAAGATTTTTTTTTCAAAACATTTTTATTTTAATTCTGTGTTTAATGAGATACTTTTTTGTTTCTTCTTGAATAGAAATTGGATTGTGAAAGTTGTTTCAGTTCACAATTTTGATAAAATTAAAAAAAATCTGAAAAAAAAATATTTTTTGAAATTTTTTGATAATTGAATTTTTGCTGAAATATTTGAAACAAATATTAAAATCTTTAGTTTTTTTTTGTAATTTCGATTTTTTTTCACAAACTACTTCAAAGAAATCCAAATAAAATTCCAAGAAGAAAGTCTGGGTGAAGAAGTCCAGGTGGAAATTCCGTGTAAAATGTACAAATGAAATCAGGATAAAATGTCTGGGTAAGGAGCCCTGGTGAAAAGTCCAGAATTATTTGAAATTCAAAATGATTCTATCAAAAGATATATTTACAATAATATTTTCCTCGACCCGACCCAAAAGTCCCGACTTGTTCCGACAAGTCTTGTCCCGACTTTTCCCGACTTGTCGTGACTTGTTCCGTCTTGTCCCGACTTGTCTCGGATTGTCCCGACTTGTCCCGCATTGTCCAAACTTGTACTGACTTATCCAGACTTGTCCCGACTTGTCCCGTCTTGTCCAGACTTGTCCCGACTTGTCCCGACTTGTCCAGACTTGTCCCGACTTGTCCCGGCTTACTCTGACTTGTTCTAACTTGTCACGCCATGTCTCGACTTGTCCTGACTTGTTCCGACTTGTCCCGACTTGTCCCGGCTTGTTCTGACTTGTTCTAACTTGTCCCGACTTGTTCCGGCTTTTTCTGACTTGGTCTAACTTGTCACGCCATGTCCCGACTTGTCCTGACTTGTTCCGACTTGTCCCGACTTGTCCCGGCTTGTTCTGACTTGTTCTAACTTGTCACGCAATGTCCCGACTTGTACTGACTTGCCTCGACTTGTACAGACTTATCCCGACTTGTCCCGGCTTGTTCTGACTTGTCACGTCATGTCACGACTTGTCCCGACTTGTCCTGACTTGTTCCGACACGTCCTGACTTGTACCGACTTGTTCCGACTTGTCTCGGATTGTCCAAACTTGTCCCGACTTGTACCGACTTGTACCGACTTGTCCCGACTTGTCCCTTATTGTCCAAACTTGTCCCGACTTGTCCCTTATTGTCCAAACTTGTCCCGACATTTCTCGACTAGTCCTGACTAGTCCCGACATGTCCCGACTTGTCCCGACTTGTCCCGACTCGTTCCGACTTGTCCCGACTTGTTCTGACATGTCACGTCTTATCCCGACTTGTCCCGATTTGTCCTGACTTGTCTCGACTTCTTTCGACTTTTTTTGACTTGTCCTGACTTGTTTCGATTTGTCCCGACTTGTCTCGACTTGTCCCGACTTGTCCTGACTTGTCCCAACTTGTCCCAACTTGTACCGACTTGTCCCGACTCGTGTCGGTTTGTCCAAACTTGTCCCGACTTGTACCGACTTGTCCCAACTTGTACCGGCTAGTCCCGACTTGTCCCGACTTGTCCCGACTTGTTCTGACTTGTCACGTCATGTCCCGACCTGTCCCGACTTGTCCTGACTTGTTCCGACTCGTCCTGACTTGTCCCGGATTGTCCAAACTTGTCCCTCCTTGTCCCGACTTGTACAAACTTGTTCCGAATTGTACCGACTTGTCCCTTCTTGTCCCGACTTGTCCAAACTTGTTCCGACATGTACCGACTTGTCCCGACTTGTACCGACTTGTCCCAGATTGACCAAACTTGTCTCGACTTGTGTCCCGTTTTGTCCCGACTTGTTCTGACTTTTCACGTCATGTCCCGACTTGTCCCGACTTGTCCTGACTTGTTCCGACTCGTCCTGACTTGTACCGACTTGTCCCGACTTGTCTCGGATTGTCCAAACTTGTCCCGACTTGTACCGACTTGTACCGACTTGTACCGACTTGTCCCGACTTGTCCCGTAATGTCCAAACTTGTACCGACTTGTACCGACTTGTCCCAAATCGTCCCGACTCGTCCCGACTTGTCCCGGATTGACCAAACTTGTCCCGACTTGTCCCGACTTGTCCCGACTTGTCCATACTTGTCCCGACTTGTTCCGACTTGTCAATTTCAGTTCGAACAAAAATTGATTGTCACACTTGTTTTGGTTCATAATTTTGGTTGGATTGACAAAAAATCTGTAACCTTATTTTCTCAAAACTGTTTAAATTTTGGCTGAAATATAAAAAAAAAAATTCAAATTTTTTGTTAATAAAATTTTTGTAGCTTTCATTATTTTCAAAATATCCCGGCTGGTCCCGATTTGTCCCAACTTGTCCTGACTTGTCCAGACTTGTCCCGATTTGTCCCAACTTGTCCCGACTTGTCACATTTGTCATGGTTCATAATATTTGTTGGATTGACAAAAAATCTGAAAGCTCATTTCCCGACCCTACCCGACCCGACCTAATTGCGAATAGAGTCCAAGACGATAAGATGAATATTAGTGCCATAACATTGACTCGATTTGACCTTGTGAAGTAAATTTTTTTTTCAGAAAAAAAAAATTAAATTTCTTTCCGTTTTAAAAAATTTTGGCGAGATGATTCGATACCAAAATAATCAGAAATTGACTGACTCAAATATTTTCTTTGTGAAAAAAGTAATTTTCCAAGATTTTTTTTTCAAAACTTTTTTATTTTAATTCTGTGTTTAATGAGATACTTTTTTGTTTCTTCTTGAATAGAAATTGGATTGTGAAAGTTGTTTCAGTTCACAATTTTGATAAAATTAAAAAAAATCTGAAAAATAAATATTTTTTGAAATTTTTTGATAATTGAATTTTTGCTGAAATAATTGAAACAAATATTAAAATCTTTAGTTTTTTTTTTGTAATTTTGATTTTTTTTCACAAACTACTTCAAAGAAATCCAAATAAAATTCCAAGAAGAAAGTCTGGGTGAAGAAGTCCAGGTGGAAATTCCGTGTAAAATGTACAAATGAAATCAGGATTAAATATCTGGGTAAGGGGCCCTGGTGAAAAGTCCAAAATTATTTGAAATTCAAAATGATTCTATCAAAAGATATATTTACAATAATATTTTCCTCGACCCGACCCAAAAGTCCCGACTTGTTCCGACATGTCTTGTCCCGACTTTTCCCGACTTGTCGTGACTTGTTCCGTCTTGTCCCGACTTGTCACGGATTGTCCCGACTTGTCCCGCATTGTACAAACTTGTCCTGACTTGTCCTGACTTGTCCAGACTTGTTCTGACTTGTCCCGTCTTGTCCAGACTTGTCCCGACTTGTCCCGACTTGTCCAGACTTGTCCCGACTTGTCCCGGCTTGTTCTGACTTGTTCTAACTTGTCACGCCATGTCTCGACTTGTCCTGACTTGTTCCGACTTGTCCCGACTTGTCCCGGCTTGTTCTGACTTGTTCTAACTTGTCCCGACTTGTTCCGGCTTGTTCTGACTTGGTCTAACTTGTCACGCCATGTCCCGACTTGTCCTGACTTGTTCCGACTTGTTCCGACTTGTCCCGGCTTGTTCTGACTTGTTCTAACTTGTCACGCCATGTCCCGACTTGTACTGACTTGCCTCGACTTTTTCAGACTTGTTCCGACTTGTCCTGGCTTGTTCTGACTCGTTCTAACTTGTCTCGCCATGTCCCGACTTTTACTGACTTGTCCAGACTTGTCCCGACTTGTCCCGGCTTGTTCTGACTTGTTCTAACTTGTCACGCCATGTCCCGACTTGTCCTGACTTGTCCCAGGTTGTCCAAACATGTCCCGACTTGTCTCGACTTGTACCGACTTGTCCCGACTTGTCCCTTATTGTCCAAACTTGTCCCGACTTGTCCCTTTGTCTCGTAAAAAGGTGTGGATGGACGGCTTCCGCAAAGTTTCGGATTCCTCCGAACCCATCTTCAGCCACCCACCGCTCTGCTCCTAGTTGCCTGGAGGGCAAGGACGTCGTCACCCAGGGATTTCGGGTGGCAACTTCCGTGTCCCAGCCGACACCTGATTCGAAATCTGCCTTCGTAGCTCTTATTGCTTGTTCTGGCCGTGCATATTGTATCCCTTGGGAGGTACGCTGAACCCGCCCCTGGAGAGATATGGGAATGCGAGCATTCCCAACTCCCTCCGAGAGCCTTCCACCACCCCCTAGTTCTTCCACTAGGGCCTCAGCATCACCCGGTTCCCTTAGGGTATGCACATCTATATCCGGCCTCCGCTGTGGTGCGTGGGGCACACCCGATGACCCCGGAGCGCTTCGGCGCATTCCGAGGGGGCGTACCTCACGAGCTTCGCCAGCACGGACTCCTTCGTAGCCCTCCGACCTGCAAACAGATACATTTCTGGTTAGTCGAAATTGCTCAAAACGGGCTTCCAAAGGTGGAGTTGTGACAACTCCCGCGGAATCGATTACTAACCCTACCTGAGCCGACGGGGAAGGCTGCCTCCCTCCGTCTAAGCTCGACTCTAAAGTACCTTGGTCCAGCACACTTCTCGGGGACAAGGTAGTTGACATCGTCAACTCACGATTTTCCCCGGTAGTACGTACCTGGAGGACGTCTCCGTCGAGGCGTCGCGACGCTTCGGGGAATAGACGCCTGGCATCTAAGTCACCCGACGGCGGAGGTGTCCGAGAAAGCCCAGCGCCGGCGAACACGGCTTGGGTATTCTCCTCCGCGAGCATATGAGATCTCAATCTCATATTCGTCATTGCTCTAAAGGACAAACAATTACGGCTGTAATGTATTGTCGGGCTACTTGCGTGTGCAAGTGTGTGGCAAAGGAGAAGTGCACTAAAAATCGACCTCGCGTCGACCCAACTCAAGTGTGACGATGAGAAGGGTCACCCTATAGCTAACTAACCTAACACCTGACAAGACCTCGCCGGGAAATGGACGAGGGAGGAAGGATTCACGGTTTAGAAAAACTATCTAAATAAAATTTCCTAACTTCAAAATTGTGTGAAGTACCAAAAAGGAAAAATTAAACTTGAAAAATTTTTACTTAAAAATTTACAACTGGATGTGACAAAAACCAAGACAGAGATTTGGGTAAAAGGATCACGGAGCCTAACCAGACTGTCTCAGGTGGAAAAGCCGAGAACAGCCGCAGGAAATAGGTATGGGAAGGACGCGAAACCCCTAGGTACCACAGGAAATGTGGCTCGCCAACGACAAAGTCGCAGCTAATGATGTCTTGACAGGCCGAGGAATTTAAGCTCGAACGATACAATCTTCGTGGAACTCTACGATCGAGCCGATTGTATCAGGTGAGATCTCGTTTTGGTGCCTGACCCCTTTTCATACGATGGGGATTTTTCGTCAACGTCGCGTACAGGTATTAAGTCGGGAAATAACTTTGATGAAGTTAAATCCCTAAGTGTCCGTTGCAAAAGATCACTTTACACTGATTATTGCTCGAGAGTTAAACTACCTATCAACGTACTTTCGTAGCGCGAATAAAACACCTGTAAACCGTACAAGTGAGTCTAACCCCTTTTAAGATAGAAACAAAACGTTATGAATCTACTGTGAACTGAATTATTATTACCGAGAACCTGACTCTAACTGCTAGCCAAAACGATGAATTGCAGAGACAAAAGGCAAAGCCAAACAAACGTAAGTTATTTAACGGAAACACGAAATTGATTATTACACTGCAATTCGACAAGAAAGAGTGGCTGTCTGCTGCTTCGCTGCTTGCATATTTATGCAATCCTGACTGCTGAATCCGCGACACCCATTGGCCTAGAGGGCCAAAGTGGGCGTCGCCCTTGGCTGAACAAAACCCTAGCTCGCGAAAACGCGCGGGATTTGGGCAAATGACCGTTAAAGTCCCGTTACCTGCGTTTTCTAGGGAGTATTTGACAAAAGTCACTAAATACTCCCCAGATCTAGGGAGATATTGAAAGTCAGAATTTCAGATATCTCGAATCCTGGGGCGGTGCGATATTCGGAGAGCCCCGAGAAAAACCATAAACCAACGTGATTCTTGAACGCCGAAGAAATACACGTATTCCTTCGCCGAGGAATCTATACCCGTTTTCCGATTTGGCCAACCTGATGAGAACTCGAATTGAAATAAAATAATTTGTGAAAACAAATGGAGCCACGGAATCTTTCCACCCAACAAGAGACTAGCGTGTCGAAACCTTGCTCTAAGTGTTCTGTATACCGGGTGCTCGACTGTTTGGGGCCACAAATTAATAAAATTGAAAGCTAGTCAGGAATTTCCGGTAAATCGGTAAAACTACGTACAGTGGAGTTCCACTGGGTGGAGATTGGGACTTTACATCATACAGGGTGAGACTAGACTAGTGACCTGAATATAATGCAAAAATCTAATATTATTCGACTGGCTTCTAGGGGAAAATTGAGAGTTATTAAGTGTAAAAATGGCTCACTAAAGGTGACCATACACAAAAAAAATCATCGTAGGAGCGCGGCGAGCCTGCCCTGCGACACCTTATTGTCCAAACTTGTCCCGACATTTCTCGACTTGTCCTGACTTGTCCCGATTTGTCCCGACTTGTCCCGACTTGTCCCGACTTGTCCCGACTTGTCCCGACTTGTCCTGACTTGTCCCGACTACTTTCGACTTTTTTCGACTTGTCCTGACTTGTTTAGATTTGTCCCGACTTGTCTCGACTTGTCCCGACTTGTCCTGACTTGTAACGACTTGTCCCAACTTGTACCGACTTGTCCCGACTTGTCCCGACTTGTCCCGGATTGTCCAAACTTTTCCCGACTTGTACCGACTTGTCCCGACTTTAACCGACTTGTCCCGACTTGTCCCGAATTGTCCCGACTTGTCTCGACTTGTCCCTACTTGTTCTGATTTGTCACGTCTTGTCCCGACCTGTCCGTACTTGTCCAGACCTGTCCCGACTTGTCCCGACTTGTTCTGACTTGTCACGTCTTGTCCCGACTTGTCATGACTTGTCCTGACTTGTTTTGACTCGTCCTGACTTGTACCGACTTGTCCCGACTTGTCCCGACTTGTCCCGACTTGTCTCGACTTGTCCTGACTTGTCCCGACTTGTCCCGACTTGTCCCGACTTGTCCCGACTTGTCCCGACTTGTTCTGACTTGTAACGTCTTGTCCCGACTTGTCATGACTTGTCCTGACTTGTTTTGACTCGTCCTGACTTGTACCGACTTGTCCCGACTTGTCCCGGATTGTCCAAACTTGTCCTGACTTGTACCGACTTGTCCCGACTTGTACCGTCTTGTCCAGACATGTTCCGACTTGTTCTGACTTGTCCCGACTTGTCCCAACTTGTTTCGACTCGTTTCGACTTGTTTTGACTTGTCCTGACTTGTCACGACTTGTCCCGACTTGTCCCGACTTGTCTCGACTTGTCCCGGATTGTCCAAATTTGTCCCAACTTGTACCGACTTGTCCCGACTTGTACCGACTTGTCCCGGATTGTCACAACTTGTACCGACTTGTCCCAACGTGTTCCGTATTGTCCAAACTTTTCCCGACTTGAACCGACTTGTCCCGACTTGTCCAGACTTGTACCGACTTGTCTCGACCTGTCCCAGATTGTCCAAACTTGTTCTGACTTGTCCCGACTTGTCCCGACTTGTCCTGACTTGTCACGACTTGTCCCGACTTGTACCGACTTGTCCTAACTTGTCCCGACTTGTTCTGACTTGTACTGACTTGTCCCGACTTGTCCCGTTTTGTTTCGATTTGTTTCGACTTGTCCTGACTTGTCCAAACTTGTCCCGACTTGTCCCTTATTGTTCAAACTTGTCCCGACTTGTCCCGACTTGTTTCGACTTGTTTCGACTTGTCCTGTCTTGTCCTGACTTGTCACAACTTGTCCCGGATTGTCCAAATATGTCCCGACTTGTACCGATTTGTTCCGACTTGTTCCAACTTGTCTTGGATTGTCCAAACTTGTCCCGACTTGTCCCGACTTGTCCTGACTTGTCCCTCATTGTCCAAACTTGTCCCGACTTGTCCATTATTGTCCAAACTTGTCCCGACATTTCTCGACTTGTCCTGACTTGTCCCGACTTATCCCGACTTGTCCCGACTTGTCCCGACTTGGTCTGACATGTCACGTCTTATCCCGACTTGTCCAGACTTGTCCCGACTTGTCCCGGCTTGTTCTGACTTGTTCTAACTTGTCACGCCATGTCTCGACTTGTACTGACTTGTTCCGACTTGTTCCGACTTGTCCCGGCTTGTTCTGACTTGTTCTAACTTGTCCCGACTTGTTCCGGCTTGTTCTGACTTGTTCTAACTTGTCACGCCATGTCCCGACTTGTCCTGACTTGTTCCGACTTGTCACGACTTGTCCCGGATTGTTCTGACTTGTTCTAACTTGTCACGCCATGTCCCGACTTGTACTGACTTGTCCCGACTTGTCTCGACTTGTCCAGATTTGTCCCGGCTTGTCCCGACTTGTTTCGACTTGTCCCGGATTGTCCAAACATGTCCCGTTTTGTACCGACTTGTACCGACTTGTCCCGACTTGTCCCTACTTGTCTTGCATTGTCCAAACTTGTCCCGACTTGTACCGACTTGTCCCGACTTGTACCGACTTGTCCCGACTTGTCCCTTATTGTCCAAACTTGTCCCGACTTGTCACTTATTGTACAAACTTCTCCCGACATGTCCTGACTTGTCCTCACTTGTCCCGACTTGTCCCGACTTGTCCCGACTTGTCCCGACTTGTTCCGACATGTCACGTCTTATCCAGACTTGTCCCGACTTGTCCTGACTTGTCCCGACTTCTTTCGACTTTTTTCGACTTGTCCTGACTTGTTTCGATATGTCCCGACTTGTCTCGACTTGTCCCGACTTGTCCTGACTTGTCCTGACTTGTCCCAACTTGTAATGGCGTGTCCCGACTTGTCCCGACTTGTCCCGACTTGTCCCGACTTGTACCGACTTGTCCCGACTTGTCCCGACTTGTCCCGACTTGTCCCAACGTGTCCCGTATTGTCCAAACTTTTCCCGACTTGAACCGACTTGTCCCGACTTGTTCAGACTTGTACCGACTTGTCCCGACTTGTCCCGACTTGTCCTGACTTGTCCTGACTTGTCACGACTTGTCCCGACTTGTACCGACTTGTCCTGACTTGTCCCGACTTGTTCTGACTTGTCCTGCCTTGTTCCGACTTGTCCCGACTTGTCTAGACTTGTCCCGACTTGTCCCGATTTGTCCCGACTGGTTCTGACATGTCACGTCTTATCCCGACTTGTCCCGAATTGTCCCGACTTGTCCTGACTTGTCCTGACTTGTCCCGACTCCTTTCGACTTTTTCCGACTTGTCCTGACTTGTCCCGACTTGTCTAGACTTGTCCCGACTTGTCCCGACTTGTCCTGACTTGTCCCGACTTCTTTCGACTTTTTCCGACTTGTCCTGACTTGTCCCGACTTGTCCCAACTTGTACCGACTTGTCCCGACTTGTCCCGACTTGTCCTGGTTTGTCCAAACTTGTCCCGACTTGTTCCGACTTGTCCCGACTTGTACCGACTTGTCCCGACTTGTCCCGACTTGTCCCGACTTGTCCCGACTTGTCCCGGATTGTCCAACCTTGTCCCGACTTCTTCCGACTTGTCTCGACTTGTCCCGACTTGTCCAAACTTGTCCCGACTTGTACCGACTGGTCCTGATATGTCCCGGATTGTCCAAACTTGTCCCGACTTGTACCGACTTGTCCCGACTTGTCCCGGATTGTCCAAACTTGTCCCGACTTCTTCCGACTTGTCCTGACTTGTCCCGACTTCTTTCGACTTTTTTCGAATTGTCCCGACTTGTTTCGATATGTCCCGACTTGTCTCGACTTGTGCCGACTTGTCCTGACTTGTCCCGACTTGTCCCAACTTGTACCGACTTGTCCCGACTTGTCCCGACTTGTCCCGGTTTGTCCAAACTTGTCTCGACTTGAACCGACTTGTCCCGACTTGTCCCGACTTGTCCCGACTTGTCCCGACTTGTCCCAACGTGTCCCGTATTGTCCAAACTTTTCCCGACTTGAACCGACTTGTCCCGACTTGTTCAGACTTGTACCGACTTGTCCCGACTTGTCCCGACTTGTCCTGACTTGTCCTGACTTGTCACGACTTGTCCCGACTTGTCCCGACTTGTACCCACTTGTCCTGACTTGTCCCGACTTGTTCTGACTTGTCCCGACCTGTCGTGACTTGTCCCAACGTGTCCCGTATTGTCCAAACTTTTCCCGACTTAAACCGACTAGTCCCGACTTGTCCCGACTTGTCCCGACTTGTCCCGACTTGTCCTGACTTGTCCTGACTTGTCACGACTTGTCCCGACTTGTACCGACTTGTCCTGACTTGTCCCGACTTGTTCTGACTTCTCCTGACTTGTCTCGACTCGTCCCAACTTGTTTAGACTTGTCCCGACTTGTC